>CM053034.1:173652862-174390362 GCA_028564925.1 Lithobates sylvaticus | reverse complement strand
TCTATCTACCCACACACACAATAGAAGTTGCTAGTGCACGTAGTTTCTTACCATAAATTTTACAAGAGTAGCTGTAATCACTGACAGTAAAACATCCTTGATTCTTTTAGATATTAGGGAATTAAATGCAATAGTAAAGTCAGTTTTAAGATTAACTTTATATATAACAGCAAGTAAAACAATTCACCAATCTTTAAAAACAATAAAATATGCTCATTAAAAAAAAAAAATCTAAAAAAAACTTAGTACAGCTTGTAATAAAAACAAAACAAAAAAAAAATAATGAGGTCAATTTCATTCTACAGTTGTTAAAATAATTTCCATCATTCGGTAATTTGGTATAAAAGCAAAAATAACACTGTTAAAAAACTGTTAATAAATATTTGTATTAAATAATTTGCTTCTGAAATGCTGGATTGAAGAAAAAAATCATTGGTGTTACCATATGGATTACTGGGATAAAATTTAAGTAAACACCGGTAAATTTTGTAGTTTTATGCTATTTATGTTTTATGTTTTGAAGTGCTATACAGAAGCGTATGAAATAGTATAATATAATGGTATGACACATAGGACAAAACTGATTATCTGATCTCAAATCTAAGATTAAATATAGCGTAAATACAGTATGTACACAAGATATAGAATGCACATTATACATAACACATCTATCTAATATATACAGGGTTTACTATATATAATAAATCTACAATTTACATTTATGATATGCAAATAATATCCACCACAAGAGAATTGCAGATGAAGATGTATTGAGGCTAATTTACAAAGAAGTTGAGAATCATTACACAATTTCACTTATCTAATCTTGTGAAAATAAAATTCCTGTTTACTTACTCCATCTGCACAAGATTGGATCCTTGAATTGAATGTTCACACAATGCAATTGTGTACAGATTCTCAGCTCCTTTACTAAAACAGCTAATATATATATATATATATGTAACATATTTTTTCCTATATATATATATATATATATATGAATAATATATATATATACATGAATATGTATTTATATTGTTATATAACATTTTGAATAATCACTCTCAGTCTGTGTAGTTGATATCTTGGCAATATGACAATTGATTGAATTGATTCAGCATGGTATCTGAAGACAGTAATGTACTAATTTCCGTTAACAAATATCTGGGAGTCATCGTCCACAGTGAGGATGGAGAGTCTCAAGGTTAAACCTTCCATTCTTCTCTTTGGGCATCGTGGGAAAAGCGTTACCTTGTTGGCACAATCCCCCCTTGTGCCAAGTGGTGGGAAGGTCTCCTTTAGACGTGTGCCCAGTTGTTGCCTTGCCATGGGGGCAGCCACCCCCTGTGTGCAGACAGCTGTGGACCATTCATGTTTTTCAACACGTCCTAATCAGCCCAGGCGGCGATAAGAAACTAATTAAAAAAAAACTTTCTATGAAAAGATTCCCTTAGTACTGGTGAGCCTTATCGAATTCCTAAAGCTTTGGGTCAAGCGGGACCTGGAACCGTGACCGAATCATGGCTCTGCTCCGAGGATGGGCTTGTCAAGGTTACAGATGAGAAGCATCATCTGGATTAAAATGTGTGCAGTATACAGCCTGCCTGTCTATGGGACACTAACAAGGAGCCCCTATTATATCTCCTGCTGGGGAAGTCCTGTACAAATGGGGGGGGGGGGGGGGGGGGGTACACTCATTGTTCCTCAAATATATATGATTTGTACTCTGCTGATCTTCAGAGTTTTTAGTTTGTGAGACTGAGTTTCTCTCTGTACACACACTCCTCTATCTATATTCTATAATCTATCTATCTACCTATCTATCTATCTATCTATCTATCTATCTATCTATATATCCCTCTCTATTAGTCTATGATCATCAGAGTTAGTCAAACTGAGATTCTCACACTCTATCTATCTATCTATCTATCTATCTATCTATCTATCTATCTATCAATAATTGTATTTATATATCTAGAAATAGATAGAATTGTGTATACATTCGATAAATAGATAGTAAACGTATTCGATAGATAGATACTGTAAATGTATTAGATAGATACATAGATACATAGTTAGATAGAAGGAATAGGGCTCATTACTTAGTTGAGAATGTTTACTCAATAAATCTAGTGTATATTTACTTTACTTGTCCAATAATAGGAAAAGTAAATTCCTGATTACGTTACTGATTTCATCTGCACATGGTTGGGGGTTCAAAATTAACAGAAATTCCTTGTTCACAAAATCGGATAATTGAAGTGAATAATCACTCAATTTGTTGAGTAAAGATTCTTAACTCCCTAGTAATTCTATCTATCTATCTATCTATCTATCTATCTATCTATCTATCTATCTATCTATCTATCTATCTATCTATATACATTTATATGATTGATTGATTCATGTTTTTTCAGTTTAATTAACAACCTCATTATTATTTATTTACTTATTTTTTTTTTATATATATATAAATAAATGGTGGACAGTGCTAATATCACCATATACCTCTTCTATTGCATTATCCAGTCTTGCACACATTAGAAACAAACATTTTCTACCATCTAATTTTGGAACTTGGGAGATATCTTAAAAAAATGTGTTCCGAATCTAATGGAAATTAAATAATGACAAGCCCATTTTCCAGGCCAGACTGTACAGTGCAGGGTGTGAGATAGGTGACAAGGAGGACAGAGGATAGTGCTTTGTTGTAATTTGTTTTGGATATTTTCCCTTCGCTGGCCCTAATTAATGAAAGTGTCTCCCCACCACTTGATGGATGGTCAGGGGCTGCAGAAAGGGCTGACTCCATTTGTTTGGGATACATATTGAAAGTTTATTTTCTGACAAGTAATTTTCCATTCAGTGGGGTACTGCTATTTTTAACTTGTTTTGTTTTGCTAAAAGCAAAAATGGACCCAAGCTTTTTACAGTAAGTTTGGCTTATTTACCCATCTCATCAGATACAATACATATATGAATACAGCTATAACACCCATTCTTTTCAGATAGAGCATTTACTGTCAGGATTGAATGGATTTAACAGTGATAATTCAATGGTGGAGCCACATCTATTCATAATTAAATTTAGAATATAAAATAACACCTAAAACCATAATACTAATTATAGTAAAAATTTGAATTCTTGCAGTAAATGTAATTATTTTTTGATGTTAAACAAAATATTTAAAATGTGTTAGATATTCTCAGAATTGTTTTGCAATGATGTTTATTTTCTTTACCAGATCTGCAGATGTTTCATTGACAAATGTTAGTAGAGTAGTTAAGGTTTACTCCATGAAACACACAACATCTGTCAACCCTTTATATATACAGTATATATATATATTTATATACTGACACATAAAAAAACATAATGTTATGTGCAAAAATCAAATTGTATTGGCTTTTAAGAAATTTATAAAAAAAAAAAGTAAAAAAAAAAAAATGTCATTGGCCTTTTAAATTAAGATACAACAGTACAGTATATATATATATATATATATATATATATATATATATATATATATATATATATATATATATATATATATATATATATATATATATATATATATATATATATATATATATATATATATATATATATATATATATATATATATATATATATATATATTTATAAAGGTGTATCTATTGCTTTATATAGATGTGACACACATTTATTAAGGAAGGGAACTTTCCATAGTTATAACAAAGTGTTTGTTGAAAGCAGCACAATAATCCAAGGATAACAGTGCATTATAATAGACAGAATTGTTGGAGTTCATTCTCAATGAATTTAGTAAATAAGGTAAAGTTGAGTTCACATTCTCAATACTGTACAGTATTTTGAATCTGAACAAACTTAATCCTCCCTGGAGAGGAATATGACCTGGTCAGTTCATATTCATGGTAACACTGTCAACTATAATATAATATAAGTTAAAGAAGAGAAATACGTAGGTTGCCATTGCTGAACTCTATTGTAAAATGCTAGGTGCTTGGCTGTCACTGGCGTTAATCATTTCTAAATCACTAACCTGGAACAAGTATGCAGCAAGTGAAGTTAGACAGACAACTGCCTGATCTGCAAAAGTATTCCAGGTCACTGGCTTAAAATACTGAAGCGATTGTATCAACATGATAGCCAGATAACTAGCAGTTCCAGTAAGAGAGGTCATAAATAGCAGTCTAACATATTTCTCTTTGTATACATTTCATTAAATAGGAGATTTCATGTTATTTCTATTTCCTCCTATTATAAATGTTGTGAAAGTTCATTGATATTAGGAATGATCTACGAAATAAGTAGAGGATGTTCACTTAACAAAATGTTTACTCTGCAAAGTGAAATAAATTGAACCCAGGTGTTGAATACCCAATCACGAACAAGGAAAATGCAAAAACAGCATTTATTTTTTATTTTTGCTAAAATTGATTGCTTGAGAGATGTAAACTCAACTTTACCTTATTTACTAAATTCATAGAACATTTACTTTTCTTAGTGAGCTGTGTATACTCATTTAATAAATCAGCCCTAGGATATCTTTATGTATCAAAATTAGAAAATGCTTTTCTGAGAGGGCAAATAATGGAAGTCAAGCTTGAAGTAGTTAGAGCAGTCAGATATGCAATCAAAAAAATTTGATGGCTTGATATTTTTTTATAGAGCA
Source organism: Lithobates sylvaticus (assembly GCA_028564925.1). Classification (NCBI taxonomy): domain Eukaryota; kingdom Metazoa; phylum Chordata; class Amphibia; order Anura; family Ranidae; genus Lithobates; species Lithobates sylvaticus. The sequence goes on along the minus strand of CM053034.1, from coordinate 174,385,686 downwards.
TATTGTTCTTTGTTTTATTACATGAATTCCATTAGGTTTAATAAATATTAACTGTTATCTTGTATCAAAGGGGCCATCTTAAATGGTAATTCTTGGAAAACCTAGGAATTATTAAATGGATGATTTCCACCAACATTGGTTGTTTTTTTCCACTTCTAAAGTCCATATTATTATTATTATTATTATTATTATTGTTGTTGTTATTATTATTATTATTATTATTATTATTAATAACAATAATAATAATAATTTATTAATATACATCACTTTAGAAAATAAAAGGTGACAGTACAGTTACTAAACAATTCAATACAAGAGTATTTGGAGGGCCTTGCTTATAAGAACATACAATCTAAAAGGGAGGGGAAAGCGATACAAAAGATATATACCATTTCAATCCAGCAGGCCTGGTTTTCTGCCGACAGCTAATCATAAATATGGACATTCTTCCTTGTAATAAGATTTCATTGAAATAAGCTCATGCATTCTGCACCAGAGAAGAGTTTACGGCCAATTGTAAACTGGAATTTTTTTATGCTGACTGTGTTTGCCTCAAATATCCAGCAGGGAGAAATCTCTATTTTAAGTTGCCTTTAAAATGATGGGCAGTGAACATAGGCTCACTGGACCATTATAAAAAGGACACTTCTATTTTATCCTATACTGAGTAATTACATAAGGAGCTACATTTATTATAAAGGGTTCTGTGAAAACGTTAGTATCGACTTGGTGTTAAAAGTGAACCAAATAACTCTTCAATTGCAACTCAAGTAATGTTTTTTTCTTTTAAAGCTGAACCCCAGGCACACAAACTTTCATTAAATATATTCCTCAATTGCCACAAAGCATTGAAATCTATTTTGTGTGCACTGAATGGCTTTGCAAACCTAGATGTTACCTTGTAAAATGAATGGTAACATCATCACTGTGCTGTACATAGCCTGTGCAGAGAACAAAGCTGTGGAAGGGACCCAACAGGTCCACCCACTACAGGCAAAAAACTACAAGAGGGGCGGATACAAGACCAGTCACTCTGCATAAGAAGAGAGTGCAACAATGACTGGTCTTTGTTACGCACAGAGGCAGTTTCACACTGGATTACTGAAAAGATCTGAAAAAAAAAAAAAAAAAAACACAAAGCACACCAAGATTGAAGAAAGAATACACATGCTTCTTGTATTTAGACATTTGATTATTCTAGAGTTCTGCTTTAAAAATGTGCTTTCAAAGGCCAGGTGTAAGTATTAGAGATTTTGTGCCTTTTCAGTTGTATTGATAAGCTAAGTTTTGGACTGAACCTAGTTCGGTCCGATCCTACAGGAAAGTTTCACATGATGGCAGGCTGCTGGCCCAACCCACTGCGGTTGTGGAATTCCGCGCTCTGTTGTAACAAAGGGGTACGAATGCTGGTGATATCATTGAACTAATATGGCCACATGTTCACAATAGCTTAATGACAATGTGCAAATACGGCCATGTGACCATATTAGGTCAATGATGTCACAGGCATCCCCTCCCCTTAGTTGTGGGATAGGGAATTTCTTGCCCACAGCTGATTGGGCCAACAGTCTGCTAACATTTGACATGACATTTAACATTTTCCCATGGATAACTGAGTTCGGCTTGAACCTTAGCTCATCTCTATTCCATTAGAGAACAGTATGTGTTGCTTTCATACAGTAAATGTAAAAAGATCACAACACATAAGGCCTAGGTTCTTTATTGCTATTACTATCTACTAATTGACATTCAATGGGTCTGAGAGAGTAGAGATTGTTAATGTTCAAGGTCCTCTTTTTCTATTTCCCTTGTATATGACTGGGTATTCAGAGTGAACACACCTTCAGTTTACTTAGCTAAGTGTATCTTCATTTTGCTAAGTTTGCAGTTTTTACTCCTTCAGTAAGCCAACCCGAAATTCCAGAGGCCAAGTTGCATGCCATTGGAAAAAAGCCAACAATCCAAAAGGTAATAGATGCAAAGCTACTATATGGCATTAACTGATCATCAAACAAGGAGCAAAACTACCACTTCAGGGCATAATTATGGCACAAACAAATGGTCTGAAGGTGGAACCTGTTATGGCCTGTACACACAGAAAATCGTACCAAAAATAAGTTTGAAGGCGCTTTGCAGGCTCAGTGTATCAGCCTCACACTGGGGCAGTTTTCAGGCGGTACAGCGCTAAAAATAGCGCCTGTACACCACCTGAAAAAACCGGCCCCACTCCAGTGTGAAAGCTGGCGGGCTTTCACACTGGAGCGGTGCGCTAGCAGGACGGGAAAAAAAAGGCCTGCTAGCAGCATCTTTGGAGCGGGATAGGAGCGGTGTACACACAGAAAATCGTACCAAAAATAACGCTTTTGAATCGATCGTACGATAATCTGCTTGTTAGTACACAGCTTTCGAGAGCCGATCATGACAATTCGTGCGTAATCATCTGATGGGACAAGCACGAAAATGTTTCTCGTACGATACCAGATCGTACAATTTTTGTTTAATCAGTACAGTTGTCGTTCGAAAATACAATACAAATACATTACAACACATTACATCACTTCTGAATTTTTATTCTGTCGTATGAGAGTTTTCGTAACTTAAATAAACTCTTAATTTTCGATATCAGACTAGCATGAAAAAAAACCAAAAACGTTGATCACTAGTCCGATAATCTCATTGCGTGTGAAAAATGAATTGGTAAATATAAAACAATTAGTGATATGCATAGAATGACAATGCATCACAATCAAAGTCCATATATTACTTCTGGTGATAGTCCATAAGGTGCCAAAATAAAATGCTTAGTGCTCAAAAAACATCCACTTTAAAATTGTGCTCCTTTTAAAAAAGACAGCCTCTTATCAGATAATATGGCTTTTGGTTACAGAGATCAAACGAGCCTGTGTGCAATCTCCACAAGGAAGCCCCAATGCTCAGGAGTAGTTCTCTTTTATTAAAAAGTTAAAATCCACTTACAAAGAGGAAAAAAATAACAAGTGATGTGCATAAAAGCCTGCCACGTTATCACCCGAGCTCAACATGTTTCCCAAAAATGCCATCTTCAGGGATTGGAGGATTGGAAAAGACACCATTTTTAGGGAATTGCTTCAGTTGGAGCATATGTGTGACGTTATCATTGCCGGAGCTCGGGTCACACCGCTGTCATTTTTATCCTAATTGTAAGTGGATTTTAACTTTTTAATAAAAGTTACCATTCTGGTAAACACTATGAGGGCTCTCCCTGATTATATGTACACACGTTCATGGAAAGCGTCTCTCCATCGGAGGTGTTTGATCCCATTCCCAACAGCGAGAGCATCACAACTAATCCTGAGCATTGGAGCTTCCTTGTGGAGATTGCACACAAGCTAGTTAGATCTCTGTAACCGAGATCCATATTATCTGGTAAGAGGCTGTCTTTTTTTACAAGGAGCCTGTTTGGATCACTGGAGCACAATTTTAAAGTGGAAGTTTTTTGAGCACTAAGCACTTTATTTTGGCACCTTATGGACTTTTTTCATATACATATATATCACCAGAAGTAACATATGGACTTTGATTGTGATGCGCTGTCATTGTAAGAATATCACTAATTGTTTTATATTTACCAATTCATTTTTCACTTTTTGGAGTCACACTGGTGTTTGCACCAATTTCAATTTATCATTTAAAGAGAGTGCACGATTTTTTTACACATTCTTTAGCAATCTAGTATTTAGATTTTTGGGTTGCAGCCGTTCATCACATTTATTGGCCAGGTGCATAAACCTTTTCTTTTTAATCTCGTTGCGTGTACCAGCCAGGCTATAGGATGGACATATGTAAGCTGCCATTACATAGAGGATCCAAGCAGCTCTTCCATGGCCTGTAGCAAGTTTAATAAAGTTTATTGAAAAGTCTGAAATGCAGTGTGTGGCTTAAGTTTTTTCTATAGACCATATGTCATTACTGACTTGCTTTAAAAGATGCATTCTCCAGAGACTTGATTCCCCATCTGGTGGATCTGTAATTTGTAACAAGCATGCAGCCAGTAAAGTGTTAGGAAACATGATATGCGCATGCTTGTTACAGGTCAGGGACTCAATGTGTTTGATTTACTAAAACTGGAACGTGCAAAATCTGGTGCAGCTCTGCATAGAAACCAATCAGCTTCCAGTTTTTTTTTTGTCAAAGCGTAACTGAGAAACCCGATGTTAGAAGCTGATTGGCTACAATGCACAGTTGCTCAGATTTTGCACTCTCCCGTTTTAGTAAACCAATCCCAATATATTGTAAAAATAATACCTTTCTACTATGTGTTTCTGGTGAAAATTGTGAGCACATCTAGTAGTCTGTAGTATGATGGTGGCACACAGGGTAGCATATCTGTGTGGCTTTGTTGGTATTCTCTCAACCATGGACCTTACAGTGAGGGAAAAAAGTATTTGATCCCCTGCTGATTTTGTACGTTTGCCCACTGACAAAGAAATGATCAGTCTATAATTTTATTGGTAGGATTATTTTAAGCGAGAGACAGAATAACAACAAAAATATTCAGAAAAACACATTTCAAAAGAATTATCAATTGATTTGAATTTTAATGAGTGAAATAAGTATTTGATCCCCTATCAATCAGCAAGATTTCTGGCTCCCAGGTGTCTTCTATACAGGTAACAAGCTGAGATTAGGAGCACTCACTTAAAGGGAGTGCTCCTAATCTCTGCTTGTTACCTGTATAAAAGACACCTGTCCACAGAAGCAAGCAATCAATCAGATTCCAATCTCTCCACCATGGCCAAGACCAAAGAGCTGTCCAAGGATGTCATGGACCATATTTTAGACCTACACAAGGCTGGAATGGGCTACAAAACCATCGCCAAGCAGCTTGGTGAGAGGGTGACAACAGTTGGTGTGATTATTCGCAAATGGAAGAAACACAAAATAACTGTCAATCTCCCTTGGTCTGGGGCTCCATGCAAGATCTCACCTAGTGGAGTTTCAATGATCATGAGAACGGTGAGCAATCAGCCCAGAACTACACAGAGAATCTTGTCAATAATCTCAAGGCAGCATAGTCACCAAGAAAACAATTGGTAACACACTACGCTGTGAAGGACTGAAATCCTGCAGTGCCCGCAAGGTCCCCCTGCTCAAGAAACCACATGTACAGGCCTGTCTGAAGTTTGCTAATGAACATCTGAATGATTCAGAGGAGAACTGGGTGCAAGTGTTGTGGTCAGATGAGACCAAAATCAAGCTCTTTGGCATCAACTCAACTCACCGTGTTTGGAGGAGGAGGAATGCCGTCTATGACTCCCAAGAATACCATCCCCACTGTCAAATAGGGAGGTGGAGTTAATGCTTTGGCAGTGTTTCTCTGCTAAGGGGACAGGGAAACTTCACTGCATCAAAGGGACGATGGGCGGGGTCATGTACCCTCATATCTTGGGTGAGAACCTCCTTCCCTTGGCATTAAAAATGGGTCGTGGATGGGTTTTCTAGCATGAAAATGACCCAAAACACAGGGCCAAGGCAACAAAGGAGTGGCTCAAGAAGAAGCACATTAAAGGTACTGGAGTGGCCTAGCCAGTCTCCAGACCTTAATCCCATAGAAAATATGTGGAGAGAGCTGAAGGTTGCGAAGGGGTCGTATACTTTTTTCACTCATTAAAATTCAAATCAAGATACAACTTTTTGAAATGCTTTTTCTGGATTTTTTTGTTGTTATTCTGTCTCTCACTGTTAAAATAAACATACCATTAAAATTATAGACTGATCATTTCTTTGTTAGTAGACAAACGTACAAAATCAGCAGGGGGTCAAATACTTTGTTCGCTCACTGTATGTACATAGTGTGTTTATCCCCTCTAATTACATTGTGTTTTTCCCGGTATAATTGTTTCTTCCTTTAACCCCCAAAACACGCAGTTTTTTGAGGTTATGCAAGTAAATAAAACTTCTAGCAAAATTTGCCTTTCTGTGAAGGTATAGTCAGTCATTCAACTGTAACTGGGAAATGAGACTGTAAGCTCCTCTGGGGAGGGGCTGACAGAGGTAAATGGTTTGTTATACTCGTACTTGTATTGTAGAATGTGCTCACAATATTCAGACAAAAAGTAGAAAATTGCAGTATAGATCATCACCGTACAGTTAGGCTGGTTCATTTAAAGAGCAGGTAAGTGTAGGCTCACTGTAGGTAACTTCAAATACCCAATTATATGAGATAGAATTAAAAATATCATTATATTTGCTTGCATGTGATTGGATGAACACAACTTAAGCTAAGTGGACATTTACTTTGCAAAGTGAACATTTTGAACACTACTAGTAAACCAACTACTATTAGCCCTGTTCACACCTGAGGGATTTTTTTTCTTATGCAATTGCCAAAGTGAGACAAGAAATTAAATTATTCCAATTCACACCTGAGTGTTGTGTCACTTGTTGTCTGTCATCTATAACTGAAAAAAGAACCTGAGCTTCTTTGGGGGTTGAATTGTGCATTGTTGGCCCCATGGGGGAGTGCCTTAAAAATGCTTGAAAAAAAATGCATGTTTTTTTTTGGAACTCCCATTCACATGCAATTCTGCTCCTGTACTACAAGTCATGCATACAAACTGCATATAAATGCTAAAAAAGAAGCCTCTAAATTGCATGGCTGTGCTCAGGCTGAATAAGTGTGAAAGGGGACTTAAATGGGGTTGATTTATTAAAACTGGAGAGTGCAAAATCTGGTGCAGCTCTGCATAGAAACCAAAGCTTAATTTAACAAGCTGAAGTTAGAAACGGATTGGCTACCATGCACAGCTGCACCAGATTTTGCACTCTCTAGTTTTAGTAAATCAACCCCAAAGGGTATGTTTAGCCAAAACTTGACGAAACATGAGAGGAAGTCTTTTTAATGGTTTCCCAGTTAGCAGTAACATCTGATAGAAGTTCTAACCCTTCCCAACTCTATCCAAAACTTAGCTGGACTTGCACTTTAATAAATCTATAGTCATGACTGATAAAACACTGCAGGATAAAACTAAAAGACTTTGATCATGCCTTCTAAATAAAAAAGAAACATCATCACTTTGCATTCCTTAATAACAATGTTACTCTCTTGTTTTGAAAGGATACAGCGCAGTGGCTTTTGATGGAACGCCAAGTTATGGTCATACTCCATCTCACCATACGGCACAGTTTCCCAACCACTCCTTCAAACACGAAGATCCCATTACCCAGCAATCCTCTCTCGGTAAGTCTTGCAGATATGTCATTCTCCATTGACATCCACTGAAAATTCTGCCAAGCCAAGCTATTGTTATTACTGAAATTCTAAATGGAGCCTGTAATTTAGTGGTAAATAATCTGGTCTTGATGATGGAATGTAGGAAGAGGTCAACATAACTGTCCTTGCCGATGATGAAGAGTTTAGTTTATGTAGCAGTATAGGGTGAAGATGTAATATTTATAAATAAAGTAACCTTAGAGTTTCACATGAGTATATTTTAAATATCCAATGTCAATTGAAGTTCCCTTAAAGGAAACCTTTTAAGTGAGAAACGTGGAAACTGCTATTGCTGTCCGCTGATATTAGAAATGCTCATCATTAAAGTGGATTTCAAGCTTATACTAACTATTCTTAAAAATGTTCCCTCACCCTTCCATCCTTCCTAGCCTGCCTACCATGTATTAAAGAGATCTGTATGCTTACCTTTCTTTAATCCGGTTTGGTCACGTGGTCCTGCAGCTCTGTCTCCCCTGTATTATGGAACGCTCGATAACGGCTTGGAATTATGGGAATTGTGATCTCATTCCCATGGCCCTGCCATTATCGTATGGAGGAGCTCAGTTATGAGAATAGATTAGAGGAACTGAATTTATTCTTTCTTGAGAAGAGGAGATTAAGGGGGATGTGATTAACATGTTTAAATACATAGGTGGTCCATATAGTGAACTTGATGTAGAGTTCTTAATTTAAAGGTCATCACAGAGAACAAGGGGGTACTCTTTACGTCTGGAGGAAAAGAGATTTCATCTCCGAATACAGAAAGGTTTCTTCACAATAAGCCCCCGTACACACGGTCGAAAATTCAGACGAAAAATGTCCGAACGGACCATGTTGTCGGAAAATCCGCCCGTGTGTGGGCTCCATTTGACTTTTTCCGTCGGAATTTCCGACGCAAAAAATTTGAGATCCTGCTCTCAAATTTTCCGACAACAAAATCCGATCAGACCTTTTCTGATCGTGTGTAGAGTTTTTCCCAAAGACAAAGTGCCACGCATGCTCAGATCAAATTATGAGACCAAAGCTATTGGCTACTAGCCTCTACGTAGTTCCGTCATACGCAACGAACGTCACCATGTTTAGAATGATCGGATTTTTCGACAACTTTGTCCGACGGTGTGTATGCAACACCAGTGTCGGACAAAGTCGGATTTTGTGGTCGGAATTTCCGACTGTGTGTACGGGGGGCTAAGAGATGTGAAAATGTGGAATAGACTCCCTCAAGAGCTGGTTTTGGCCAGATAAGTAGATTGTTTTAAAAAAAGGCATGGATTCTTTCCTAAATGTACATATTATAACTGGATACTAACATTTATAGGTGATGTTAATCCAGGGAATATCTAATTGCCTGCTGGGGGAATAGGAAGGGTTTTTTTTCCCTTGCTGAAGCAAATCAGATCATGCTTTATTGTTTTTTTGTTTGTTTTTTTCCCTCCTATGGATCAACTGTTGGTATAGGATAGTCACAGTATATATGGAGGTCTTCAATTTGTTTGTGTGTTTTTTTTCTCTGTGAGTTGAACTGAATGGACTTATGTACTTTTTCAAACAGGCTAACTGTGTATGTATGTCATTGCTCAGATGACACAGCTACTTAACACATGAAAACATATTTTTACCAGATTTTACATATATGCATGTCTCTTGAGTAATTATTGTTTGTTAAATCTGCATTTATGCACCCACAAAATGTTACTAGGGACCTAAAGCGGAACTAAGCCCTCCTACTGTTTTCAGCCAAGGAGGTTGAAGTATTTTACATACATACTTGTAGATTAGTTGATTTAATAAATTAGCATAAAAAATTGAATGACGCTGCTTTCAGTTTAATCAACCAAGCTTGTTTTTTGAAAAAAATCTTGTTTTTTTTATTTCTATTATTTTCTGGTAAATGATATATGATCACTTCTTTCACAGGTGATTGGGTGTTTTTTGTTAGTTTCCTTTGAAAAATGTTAGCTGTCTATCTGTCCTGCTGTTCTATTAGTTTCATTACTCTGGGGTTGATTTACTAAAGGCAAATAGACTGTGCACGTTGCAAAGTGCAATTTCACTCTGCAAATGCAGTTACTCCAGAGTTTAGTAATTGAGCAGAAGTTCTGCTGACTTACATCATCCAATCACGTGCAAGCAAAAATGCTGCATTTGCCTTGCACGTGATTGGGTGCTATTTGCAAAGTGATGATTTACCTCATTTACTAAGCTCTGGAGGGTGCAACTGCCCTTTGGAAAGTACAAAGCCTATTTTCCTTTGGTAAATCAACCCCTCTGCGTCACTGTTCTGGAACATGCATGTAGCCATTGAATTCAGAGAGAACTCAGAACTCCTGATCTGTATATTTATTCCAGGTCTATGACGTATTAGGCCAGGTTTATGCTGATGTGATACGATTTTCAGTGCGGTTATGTAGTGCAACTTGGATGCTACTTTAACCTTCCTGGCGGTATTCTCGAGTGTGGGGTTAAATTTCAGTACCATTAGCGGTAGCCCCGAGCCACACTTGGGATTGCATTGCAGGATTCTGGTGCAGTGTACTTACTTTATCCCCAGGATCCTGCGATGTCCCCCTACTGTGTCCGTGGGCTCTGTCCTCCGCCCGAAGCTCTGTTCCCTGCGAGCGTCACGACACAGGGGGGCAGAGTCCGGCGGCAAATTCAAAAAGTACAAAATTCATAAAACACATACAGTACACTGTAATCTTACAGATTACATTACTGTGTCAAATCATTTCACATCCCTTTTGTCCCTAGTGCTTTATCCAGTGCCCTGCATGCAGTTTTATATAATATATACTGTTCTTTCTGCCTGGAAACTTGAGATTGTCCATGGCAACCAAAAAGTGTCCCTTTACGTCAAAAGCCATTTGGGACCAGCTAGAAAACAGCGATAATAAATTAGAGTCACTTGCAGAATTGAGCGATAGTGAATCGTGGGGAAATTTATTTTATTATTATTATATTATTATTTTTTATAATTATTTATAGTTATTTATTATATTATAATTTATGATTTTTTGTTTCAAACTTTATCATAACCGGGATGTCTACTAGACTCTTGTTTGGACAGATTTAAGTGTGTTATTACTAAGAATTACAGGCCTACAATATAAATGCCAAATTTTCATGCAAAACAATTGTATCGCTTTGATATTCAAAAATCTGACATAATCATACCGCCAGGGAGGTTAAAGTGGTTTGCATATTCTATGGGGCCAAAAATCACTGGAATAGCACCAAGGTAGTACAAGAAGAACTTTTTCCAAAATTGCACCGTGCTGAGTTGCATTAAAATGAGCACCTTTGAAAACAATGTGATTTCCATTGTCATGAGATTCTATTGGATTCAGATCGCATCTGAAATCGCACTAGTGTGAACAAAGTCTTAAAGCTGGTGGATCAACATGACAGTCAAACTACATGTTAAGAAAGAATGTTTAACACCAATAGACTAAAGCCATAGATGGATAGAAATTCTGCCTGTTCAGCAGATACCAGCCAAATTTCAATCCATGTATGGCCACCCCCATTCAACAGAAGTCAATGGTTAGATCAACTTTTGTCAAACAGAAATGTTGAAAAACTTTTGTTGATCAGAGGCTACAATGTTAATTAGAGTCTCGCTGTCAGAATACAATGCACCTCGCTTGTGTGGATGGAGGAATCTGTTCATCTTTTTTTTTTTTTTTTTTCAATCAGGTTGATGATTGTTTGAAAACATTTTTTTCCACTGTTGGCTATTGTAATGAAGATGCCGCAGCACCCAAGGCTGCCTGAACACTTAAACAGTGAATATATCTGATAGGATACATTCACTACTCAGATGCCAATGTTCTGCCTGGTTTCTTCTAAGTTTGCTCTGTGCGAAAGCTGCCCCGGGCGCTACGGTTTACTATAGGGATGGCAGTGCCTTCCTTCTGTTACAAGGCTAGGCAGTTTGACATATGTGCCCTGGACACTGGATGACTTTATCCCAGCACTGGCTAGGCCCCTTTTAGTTAGAACCCTCTTTGTAGTGATGTAATGGGTGAGTCAGTATCCACAAATAATCCAGGTTGGGAGGAGCCCTAGGCAGTTGGGTTATGGGAGCCAAACACCCCACACTAGTACAGACTTAACCAGCTTGTGGAGGCCCTGGACAGGCCTGGAGGCCAGGGAAGAGCAGATCTGTACCCAGAAGAGTTGGCTGTAGACTTCTCAATCCTGACCCTTATGGAGGTGGAGACTAGGGCGTAATGCAAAAGGCCTTTCAGGCCAGGCCAAGAGTTTTCTGAGGGATCCCATAAAAGGTGTACCTATGGAGGAGGAACCTACAGAGAACCCAGTCCTGTGACTAATGAAAGATGGCTGCTCCAAGTGCTGCATACAGTATGCTTTCACATGAGACTGCTGCCGACCGTCCACTAAATGTGATTGACTATGAATATGTATGTCAATGTAATGTGACTGTTATGCCATTACCTGAGTACCATCAGTAAAGTGCACCAACCCTATTCATGTTTGAACATTCCTTCCTTGGGATATAAATGGTATCGGCCCGGGAATGTCATGTGGAGGCCCCAGGAAGAGAGTAGGGCTCTAGATGGTCGAGTGATCAGCCTCAGCAGGAGGGACAGTGTTCTAGCAAAGACAGGAGCGGGGCAAGGCAAGTGCTCTTGGCACAATTATTAGCAAGTAGCAAAGCCCCTCCTACATGTTGGTGCCAACAGGGCCGCTTACAACTCAAATTGCAGCTGATTCTGCAGCAATTGACAGAAATTCACGTCACGCATGGCCAGCTTTAGGGGTATGCTTATAAAGCAGTGAACATGATATTCACTAAACATTCACTGCAGGTGAATCTTCCTTGTGCAGATGTTTTAGATTACAATGATTGATTTACCTGCATTGAATAACTTCACTGCAGGTGAATATAAAGGACAGCTGTGTTGAGAAAGACACTTAAAAGTGTTTTTTCTAAAGCCATGAATGTAACATACACTGCTTTATAAATATACACCTTTAAGGCTCCATTCACACCAATGCGTTTTTTCATCCTTCTTGCAAAATCGCAGGACATGTTTTTTAACATGGGTTCCTATGGACATCACATCAATGCATTTTTTTGCCTCTTCATTTTTTTAGACTTTTTTTTTTAAGTGAAACGCTGCTTTCTTTGCATTTTTTGGTTCAATAGTCTTCAATGGAGATGCTGCACAAAAGCATGTAGTGTATTATGAGCAAATTTATTCTGCCCAACAACAAATTGGCCAAATAAAAAGAAAAAAGAATCAGAAATGCAAAACGCATAAAAAATGCGTGTCCTGAAATTGTGGAAAGCACGGCAAAAAGCACGGCAGAAACGCTCATAAGCAACATGCATAGGTGAGAATGGAGCCTTAAGGGTTGATTTACTAAAGGCAAATAAACTGTGCACTTTGCAATGTGCAGCTGTACTCTGCAAGAGCAGTTGCTCTGGAGCTTAGTAAATGACCAGAAGCACTGCTGACTTTCATCCTCTAATCATGTGCAAGCAAAAATGCTGTTTTTGTTCAATTTTCCTTGCACGTGATTTTTTTTTTTTTTTTTGGAAAGTGAATACCTCATTTACTAAGCTCTGGAGCATCTGGAGTACAATTGCACTTTGCAATGTGCACAGTCTATTTTCCTTTAGCAAATCAACCCCAGAGTATTGAAACGAATAGAAAAGCAGGACAGAAAAACAGCTAACATTTTCCCAAAGGAAAAAAAAACACCCAATCACGTGTGAAAGAAGTGAAAAAAATTATATAATTAAAAAAATGAAAATAATAAATAGAAATAAAAAAACAAGATTTTTTCAAACAGGGGTTAAATCTGCATCTATGCACTCACAGAATGTTACTAGGGACTTAAAGCGGAACTAAACGCTCCTACCGTTTTCAGCCAAGGAGGTGGAGGTATTTTACATACATACTTGTTGATTTACTAAATTAGTGTAATAAATTGGAGGATGCTGCTTTCAGTTTAATCAACCAATCATGTTTTTTTTAAAAAATCTTGTTTTTTTATTTCTATTTATTATTTTCCTTTTTTTTTATTATATAATTTTTTCAGCCTCGGTGTTATAGAGCAGATCACATTTTCTGTCAATACAAGAAGCCCTGAGAGTTCCCATTGATTAGATTAGACTGCACTGTCTAAATGCTGAGATCTCATTTATACTGGTTTTGTATATGGAAGTGCAGACCATAAATCAGCAATGAGCGGTGCAGTCCCCAGGCTGTGATCTGCTTGTGGAATGTATGCAGTAGACAGGAGGAGTAATGGATGTGGATGGTGAGTGATCACTGATGGTTTACTAACTACATATCATTTCCCTACAGGAGACCAGCAGTATTCTGTACCTCCACCAGTCTACGGCTGTCACACCCCTACTGACAGCTGTACCGGCAGCCAAGCCCTCCTACTGAGATCTCCATATAACAGGTATGTCCTACACAGCCATCACATGGGATGATTAATCTGTAGAGCAGCTTAGTGGTTAACACCTCTACCTGGTAGAAATTGGGTTCAAATCCCAACCAAAACATTATCCCATGGGGTATGTATGTTCTTCTTGTGCTTGTATGGGTTTTCTCCCACACTTCAAAGACAAGCTTGTGGGTTTCTTGGCTTCTATTTAAATTGGCCCTAGTATGTACGAATGTGAGTTAGGGACCTTAGATTGTAAACTCCTTGAGGGCAGGGACTGATGTCAATGTACAATATGTAAAATGCTGTATACAATTATTGGCACTATATAAATACTCCTTTAAAACAAAATATAGGTTCTCTAAGGCGTTCGCTGGAAAATAAAGTTGGTGTAGACTCTAACTCAGGGGTCTCAAACTGTCGGCCCTCCAGCTGTTGCAGAACTACAAGTCCCATGAAGCATTGCGAGGCTCACAGTTACAAGCATGACTCCCACAGACAGAGGCATGATGGGACTTGTAGTTCCGCAACAGCTGGAGGGCCGCCAGTTTGAGACCCCTGCTCTAACTAAATGTCATTTGGTTTGTTAAAGCGCTGTGTATTATGAATAATTGTATATATATCCATTAATTTGTATGTGACTCTCAATTCTATGGGCCAGCTCAATGGGCACCAAGTCTGATGCGCCTAAAGCTAAGTGCCAATATGCATCGCATACTAGTACATTATGAAATACTTACCTTAGAACGTAGCCCTCCAGTGCCGCACTGTCACTGCTAACAGGTTCGCCCCCTCCGACCGTCTGATTGGCTGCGCCGCAATGACATCATTCTACCACATGCACGTGGGAGTCACGGACCGCGGCACAGAGCTCTGAAGGGATGGCATCGGTATGCTGTCCCTTCAGAGAGCATGCGCTGTTGACGTCACCAGCTGCATGCACCGCGGAGGTTTAGGATGTATTCACTGTACCTACAGGTAAGCCTTATTATATTTACTTACACTTCCACTAAAGCGGATCTTCACCCAAAAAGGCAAGTTTTCCGCTCCTCCCCCCTCCTCCTTAACTTTTGGCACTTTATTTTTTTTGGGGGGGGGGGGGGGTAGATATCTGGTTTTGACAAGTACCTGCTCCCACTTCCGGCCCCCTCTTTGCCTGCAGCCTTCTGGGACACGTCAAAAGTCTCAAAAGGATGGCATGTGCAGTAGGAAGCTGGCTGTTAAGCTGCAAGGAGTCACAGCTGACTTAGGCCTCTTTCACATGGCCGATCCGTTCAGATCCACCTGTCAGTTTTTCAGGCAGACCTGAACGGATGCTCCATAGAGGTCTATGGAGCGTCGGATGTCAGCGGTGACATGTCTGCTGACATCCGACCTGCTCCGATCCGAAAAAGTGTGACGGAGGAAAAATTAAGCTTTGGCAATAAAACCTGGAAGCTCATCGGTTTCTATGCAGAAGTGAGCCTGCTTTTGCACTTTCCAGCTTTGGTAAATAAACCCCATTGTGTACTTAAAAGTGGGGTATGCCTGTACCTAATAAAGTGGCTGGTAAGTGTAGATATACTGTATAACAGTATAGATCTTGGTGGCGGGGTTCCATATAAAGCAACTATCCTTCAGGAGAACCTTCAGCGAGGTCCTCTGTTATTTATAGATACACCCTTGAAAAATCTACTATAAAATTTCCAGTTTTTCTTAGCAGCAACTGACAGAAGGCTTAGGGAAAGTCTGGGGCACACTTAAAGTATCATATTCCCTTTTCATAACATGTTCGTCAGTGACTAGGAAATCATTTCTCAACTCTCTGTGAACTTGGATGCAGTCCTGTATCACCCTGATAAGGCCTGTCTGGAGACTGGTACATGAAGCCCTGCACAACCAATGGGTAACTATGAGCTGGATATGACACCACGTCCAGTAAATACTGCTCTGCTCCTTACTGGCCAGAGGTCACCCCTTACACTTTCCCTGCTATATGACGTCAGGGGAGATGAATAAGGCAAACTGAGGTCAGGTCTGGCCAGTGTAACATGAAACTTAGTGTAACCTCTGGAAGACTCTCAGAAATTGGGATTAGTGACTGAGCTTTCGGGAGAGACCTTCTGAGAGACCTGCATTGTCCTGAATTGCCAAAAGTAGCACCAAAAACAATATATTCTCATCAATGATGCATTTCTTGCAGGAGCATGGCTCCCTTGATAAACACAGATGTTCCGGAAATAAGATGTCAAATAAATCTTGTATTTTGCTGTTTGAAATAGTTGTGAAACAAGACAGAGTTACGCAGAAATTTTAAGAAATAAAGAACGATGAACTGATCACTGTCAAGCTATACATATCAAAGCTGAACTACGGGACAAGCAAATATTGTCTAAATATAAGAGGCATGTGTATTCTTCCTTGAATCTAGGTGTGCTTTGTGTATTTCTTCCCGATCTGTGCAGTAATCCAGTGCAAATCTTTGCCTCAGGAGCTTTATAGACCTTGCTTTGTGCACTGGTCAAAATCATTTGGTGGAGGGGGGATTATGGTGTGGGGTTGTTTTTCAGGGGTTGGGCTTGGCCCCTTAGTTTTCGGTGAAGGGAACTCCTAAGGCGTCAGCATAGCAAGATATTTTGGACAATTTAATGCTATCAACTTTCTGGGAACAGTTTGGGGATGGCACCTTCCTGTTCCAACATGACTGCCCACCAGTGCACAAACAAGGTCCATAAAGATGTGGATGAGCGATTTTGGGGTGGAGGAACTTGACTGGCCTGGCCTGCACAGAGACTTCAACCCGATAGAACACCTTTGGAAAGAACTAGAGTGGAGACTGTGAGCCAGGCCTTCTCGTCCACATTATTGCCTGACCTCACAAATGCACTTCTGAAAGAATGGTTAAACATTCCCATAGACACACTCCTAAACCTTGTGGACAGCCTTCCCAGAAGAGTTGAAGCTGTTAGCTGCAAAGGGTGGGCCAACTCAATATTGAACCCTAGGGACTAAGACTGGGAAGGCCATTAAAGTTTATGTGCGTGTAAAGGCAGGCGTCCCAATTCTTTTGGTAATATAGTGTATAATTAATATTTTGCCTAATACCCCTTCAAGCAAGCGTTTTTTATTTTTTTTCATTTGTGAATCTATTACTAATCTATCCCTACGTTTCTTAGTTCTAGCAGTTGCCTTGCAGTTAGCAGCAACATAGTCAGCCTGCTGTGCAAGCTCGTTCAGTTGGCCATTGGGCTGCCTAGCAAAGGCTCATCCTGGGCAAATTGACAGATTCTATCATACATGGGTTCCATCAGTGCAATCCTAATATAAAATTGCCCAGTTGGTGGTGCTCCTAGTCAATATACCATGGGTACACATGTTGTCTGCCTTTACAAAGCCCCAAAACAACAATGCCCTACCAGGGAACACACAAAAACGTCAAGATGGAGGTGGACCCTCTTTATCCTATCTGCTGATAATCGGGGCGACTCCATAGAGGGTTCAGTTATTGGGGCTAGTGGCACTGGTCCATTGAGGCTAGTAATAATGGTTAATAGTGAGCGTTTAGAAAATAGGTAACCCGTGAATTCCTCATGGGACAGGCTGGTGGGCAGAGGACATTTATGGAACAAAAATGACAAGCAAATGATTATTTGAATTGGAGTCCTTTGCAACCTATGCCCATGGAATTGAAACTACTCTACCTAAGAAATTCACTTTTGAGAGGTCCACACAGTGTATAAAGTTAGTAAGGTTACAAAAAGATACAATTCCATCAAGTTTAACCAATAATTGTTACAATTATAAATACACACATATTTTATATTTTAATTATGTTTGTTTGCCAAGTATTTGGCTATATGCATGCTTGGTTTGCATCTATTGAACCCAACCCCTAGAAAGCCCCCCAGGCGGCAAAAAAAACTATCCCTATAACATGACTCACATTTCCAGGGTCTGCAGAGTGGAGGAGTTAAGGAACAGATTAAAGCTCTCTCCACTGCGGGGGTCAAGAACTTACTCTGCAGGCCAAAACAAACTCAGGATGATCTACTACTGAGTTCCTTTAAAGTTCCTACTTTTCTCTAAATCTAGATTTTCTTTCATTTGACTCCAAAGAACATTAATCCAGCCTCATCTTTCCATACACATAATAGTAGAGGCAAAATTTAGCTGCACTGGTTTGGTTCTGGATTATTTTTAGCAGAAGCTGAATGGAAATTCTGCTCATTAGAGTCACGTAGGAAAACAAGAACAAAAAGGAGAACCGGTAACTGACATTCATTCACTAACTTGGTCAATGTCAAGTAGTTGTATGTACCGTGGAGATAAAGAATGAGGGGTCACTCTCAAACTGAGAGTTCTGTTCAAAAAGAGATCAGTATTACATGTGTGGAAAATACTTATCTGATTTGATATTAAAAAAAAAAAACCTTATATCTAGACTCTCATGTTGAACTCTCCATTATTTGTCTCTACAGTTCTTATGTGAAGTATCCTTGTAGGAACTCAGATATATATTAGCTGCCCACCCGATGCTCAACACACCCTGGTCCTAGCTTTTTCCTATCTGGGATCCAATGCCTCACCCTTTTTCCCCAAGTAGTTTTACATGGCCTTATTACTCCACAAGGACCCTTAAAGTCATCCATATCTAAAATACCAGCAGATAGGACCTGAGTTATACAAAAATTTCAGCTTTGCTAAGGAAATCAAAACTCCACTGTGATGCTGTATGTTCTAACGTACCTTGCTCTATATCAAGGTTTCACAATCAGTGTTCCGTGGAAACCTAGGGTTCCTCCAGAAATTGAACTCAGGTGTGGACAACCACAGTGTTCCGTGGAAACCTAGGGTTCCTCCAGGGGTTGCTTAAGCAATAAGGCAGGCTATAGATGGTGCTGTTTTCTTGCCTGCAACCTGTGGTACTGGGTGAATAATCGAATGCCGAAAATCCAGCTTGCTGGTTGTACCCAAGTTTATTGATGGATCAACTTGGGTACATTTGGCCTGCCCATAGATGGTTCAAATCCAGTACCTGCTATGGCTGGCTTATGCGATTTCTGCCACTCTGATGAGTAACTACTGACATCAATTAACTTTTTAGCACTCTGTAAGCAGTTCTTCCCAATGACCACAAATGTAAGAAGCATTCTTCACACTGACCATAACTACTAATGTACTGTGAGCTGTAGAGATAATAATTATTAGTAGGGGTTCCCCAAAGCCAAAAAGTTATTTTAAGGGTTTCTCTATGTTAAAAAAGTTGAGAAAGGCTTTTCTAGAAAAAGAGTATAGAAAAAAGCTGTGAAAAATTAGAAATTAATGAAAATTAGAGGTTCCGAGCACTTATAATAATATCATAATATTATATGAAATAATGCAGAACAGGCATCCTTTTAGATTACTCTTTAGAAGCATCACATTAGTGTTTTAGTAAATGTTTCTAGAACGCATACCCTGATAGCCAAAAGGAACCAAAAATACCTTCACTGAACTAGCCAGCTATACGTTCCATACCATTGGTTTATGGTACAGAAAAAGCCCTAATATTTTAGGCTGAACAAAAGAAAATGACTCATGTACTGTATGGCATGCCTTACTCACTGTAAAGAATAGAGGTGTTCACAACAATGCAGCCATCGAGTGTCAGTCAGGATGCTATCCATATGGAGTTTGCAAGGTCTTCCTGTACTTGTGTGCGGATTACTTCTAGGTACACCATTTTTCTTGTACTCTCCAAAGACATACTGGTAGGTTATCGGATCCTTTCAAAAATTGGCTATAGTTTAATATTCTACAGCAGTGGTCTCCAAACTGAACCAGGAGCCAGATGTGGACCTTTGCTTTTATTCAACCCTTATTTTCATCCAACAGTACCAACAATGGGGCATAAGTCCCCCCACTGATAATTCCTCTCAATGACACCAACAATAGGGCCCAATGACATCAATCATGGGGCACAATTCCTCCCACTGACACCAACGATGGGGTGCTATTCCTTTCACTGACACCAATGATGGGGCATTGTTTATTCCCACTGACGTCAGGATATTTTCTACTCCCAATGACCACAGACCGCCCCCCCCCCCCCTTAATTCTGAAGGACAGTAAACTGGCCCTTTGATTGGAGAGTTTGAAGACCCCTGTTTTACAGCGTGTGCCCAAGATGGCGGCCTCACCATCTGTCCCAAGAGCAGATAAAGTGCTTTGTGTCCCCCGTGAGAAGAGAGCCATGTAAATATGAATTCATTAATTTAACATTTTATTCTGTCACAAATTCCAAAAATATGTGGATTTATTCCTTATTCTAGAAGAGTGGGTAGAGCCATGGGAATTGCCATTTTATGACCCTGTGGTCAACTGTACATGGAAAGGTCCATAAAGACATAGATGAGCGAGTTTGGGGTGGAGGAGCTTGACTTGCCTGCAGAGTCCTGACCTCACTCCGATAGAACACCTTTGGGATGAATTAGAGTGTAGACTGCAAGCCAGGCCTTCTCCTCCAAGATCAGTGCCTGACCTTACAAATGCGCTTCTGGAAGAATGGTCAAATGTTCCCATAGACACTCTCCTAAACCTTGTGGACAGCCTTCCCAGAAGAGTCAAAGCTGTTAGGGTGGGCCAACTCAATATTGAACCCTACGAACTAAGACTGGGATGCCATTAAAGTTCATGTGCGTGTAAAGGCCGGTGTCCAAATACTTTTGGTAATATAGTCTAGTTCTATTACCTGTTGATCCTGCCAGTAGATCCTTTATTTTTCCACTTCCTTTAACAAGGTGACAATGTTTCTTATGCATTTTGTAGCAGCATTGTCACCCTGTAGATATGTATGTAGATAGATAGGTATGTTTTTGTGTCCGCCATTCACAGCTTTTGGGATTGTTTACATCTTTACTTCCCATGCCAAGTCTTTCTCTCCAGGCCGGGCTGATGAGATACATCTATGAGAGTGTAATGCACAGGTCCCGCCAGCAGAAAGAGTCTTGTGGAATGGGATGTAAATAATCCCTGAGGGCCAGAGGTGACGGATCTCATTAGGTTCAGATCTGTGGAGGGGAAGGGTGGGATGGTTAAGTTCAGGGCACAGGGGCAAAAAAAAAAAAGAGCACTTTTAAACTAAGAGACAAAAAAATTGAAGCAGAATTCCAGCTAATACCTTTTAGGTAGGTACAGTATTTTTTTTTAATAAAAGTAGACCATTGTATTACCACCAGCAGTGTTATATGATTCATCCTAAACATGCCATTTTGTTGGGCAACTCAGCTTGTTAAGTGGAAAAATAACAGATCAATTATCAGGATCAACAGGCAATAAAACTATGTCAAAGGCAAGGGAAAAGGGGGGCGGGGGATGGGCGGTTAAAAAAATAAACCAAAAAAATCCCCAAAGAACAGCTGTGTTTTTGCTAGTAAGTGACTGTGACTGGCATCATATATGTCATTTTTTATTATGCCCAAAGGTACTGTTTAAAGACTAATCAAGACAGGGGACATTTTAGATGACTTTTAGGGGCGTTCGGCAGGAGGTGACACCCATTAAGTTTGACAAGGTGCATTAAATTTGCTGTGTACAACCCCCTCTGGCTATATGTTATCCTTTAGGTGAGTGGTCTGTAAGTGGTAAAACGCAAACTCCTGTTTTTGCCGCCCCCTTGCCACCCTTGTAATCGAGCGCTTAAAGTGTGGGTAGGAAGGAAAACAAATGAAGGTGACCACACATGGAGCTATCAGATTCAGAGCCCTCACAGTGTGTGTTTACAAACCAAATCACCAGTTTGTGTCACCCCTGTGATCTGCGGTTCTTACCAGGATTGGATCAGTGAACTGGAACATTTTGAATGCCCCATACACAAGATCGGAAATCCCCCCCAGCAAAAGTCCGATGTGAGCTTTTGGTCGGAAATTCCGACCGTGTGTATGCTCCATCGGACTTTTGCTGGCGAAGTTCCCGCCAGCAAAAGATTGAGAGCAAGTTCTATTTTTCGGACGGAAAAAGTTACGATCAGAAATGCCGATCGTCTGTAGCAATTCTGACGAGCAAAATTCCGCAGTAAGGTGATAATGATTGTATAAGAATTTGAACTTTTGATATTTTACTCAAGTGGCAAAAGATTGAGAGCAAGTTCTCTATTTTTAGGGTTTTTTGTGGCTGAAGAGGTTAATAGGGTAAAAAAGTTAGTCAGAAATGCCAATCGTCTGTAGCAATTTGGCTCTCAGCAAGTTCAGTGACACATATTAGTCATTTGCAATTTGTTTCGTTCCGAATTCATTTTTAAAAAATTTCGTCAAATTAGTTAATTCGTAAATATCCGAATTAACAAAAAACCCGCTTAACAAATTTTTCCAAATATGCGTAAATTCATAAATTTGAAAATTCGTAAATTCGAAAATCTGAAATAATAACTAACTAATAATAACTATTATTATAGGTATTGGAATTTGTCTGTTAGTGAACTTAACCACTTCACGACCGCCTCATGTACATTTATGTTGGCACTTTGAAGAGGGATATCTCGGTAACAGCAGCTGCTGCCACAACCAAGATATCCTTCTTTACATGAGGCGGTTCTGTGTACGATAATGGTGGTCATCGCAGCGGATTCCCCGCGAGATCACCGCTATCAGCGGTGGGAGAGAGGCTCCCACCCCTCCCGCCGTTCTCCCGCGCCTTCCGCCACTTACCGGAGTCGTCGGCGGAGGTGATCGGGTCCTGTGATCGAGTGGGTATGGAGACGAGTGAGGCTAAGATGGCCCCCACTCGTCTCTATACCATAGGAGGGCGGAAGCGATGTCAAAACGTCACTTCTGCCCATACGTCTTAAAGGCACAATTTTCAAATGTCATTTTTTTAAATAACATTTTTTTTTTTTTTGCATTTAAGTCCAAATATGAGATCCGAGGACTTTTTGACCTCAGAGCTCATATTTAAGAGGACCTGTCATGCCTATTACAAGGGATGTTTACATTCCTTGTAATAGGAATAAAATTAGAATAGATAAAAGGGGTGGGGTGTTGGGGTATAAATATATATATATTGTGGGTGAATATAAAACGTGAATAACAATTCCGTGAAATAAAAGTACGTGAGAGAAGGTGCTTAAAAAATAGAGTGAGATAAAACGCACATTGGTTTAGGGGTGTCCCAAACAACAACAACTCAGGATAAGATAAAATAAAAAGCACATGGGTTTAGAGGTGTCCCAAACAGCTCAATATGTACAGTGAACCTGAGTATTGACAAGTGTTTATAAAAATGGCATCTATTAAAAAAAATGCTTATAAACAAAGTGCATGTGCATACATATAATCTTTGCAACAAGGTGCATGTGCATACATATAATCTTTGCAACAAAAGAAAAATAAAACGGCTCAGAATAAAATCAATTAAATATGCTACCACTATAAGAAAGTCGGTGGCAAGATAAAACATAGGAGTGTGGAAATAGAGATCCAGTAAATTCTCGTATTGCTGGGTACTATTATGTGGAGTGGATAAAAGTCAGTAAATCTATATTGGTCATGTATACACTACTTCACATCACCCAAACTATCATAAAGTCCACCATATAGTGTATATGGGACAGTGTAGAAAAAAATAGGAATAAAATTGATCCATTTTTTTTTTGAAACAGTGTAAAAAATAATAAATTCAAGTAAAATAAATAAGAAAAACAAGATTTTTTTTTTTTAAAACACCCCGTCCCGACAGGCTCGCGCGCAGAAGCGAACGCATATGAAAACGGTAGTCAAACCACACATTTGAGGTATCGCCGCGATCGGTAGAGCGAGAACAATAATTCTAGCCATAGAACTCCTCTGTAACTCAAAAAATGCAACCTGTAGAATTTTTTAAATGTCGCTTATGGAGATTTTTGAGGGTAAAAGTTTGACGCCATTCCACGAGCTGGCACAATTTTGAAGCAGGACATGTTGAGTATCAATTTACTCTGCGTAACATTATCTTTCACAATACGAAAAAAAATTGGGCTAATTTTACTGTTGTCTTATTTTTTTATTCAAAAAAGTGATTTTTTTCCAAAAAAAGTGCGCTTGTAAGACCGCAAATACGGTGTGAAAAAAAGTATTGCAATGTTAGAAAAAAAACAATATATAATGTTTGGGGGTTCTAAGTAATTTTCTAGCAAAAAAAACTGTTTTAAACATGTAAACACCTAAAATCCAAATCGAGGCTGGTCCTTAAGTGGCAATACGAATTTATCCAAAGTTACGAATTACCTGAAATAACGAATACCGTATCTAAACCATTGGAACAGAACAAATTAATAATAATAAATAAAAATAATAAAAACTTTTTATTATTATTAATTTATTCTGTTTGATTTGTTTAGATGCAGCCTTCGTTATTTCGGATAATTTGTAACTTCAGATAAATTTGTATTCGTTACGTTCACTAACATGCAAATTTGAAAGGAATTTCCAATACCTATAATTAATATAATATAATATATAAATATAAACGTTTTTTTTTTACAGGTTAACAGTAAAGTTTATTGAACACATATAACACATACAAAGCATAGACAGTATATATCAAATATTTTTTTTTTTTTTTAAATTGTTGCCTGACAATGCAAGTCACAAATAAAGCAGAGGAGGAGGGTTAACACAATAATAGCCTTAGCTAATCAAGCAGAATCACAGTCTAATACCAAGTACACACGATCGGAAATTTGGCCAGCAAAAGACTGATGAGAGCTTTAGGTCTGAAAATGCGACCGTGTGTGCTCCATCGGACTTTTGCTAGCGGAATTCCCGCCAGCAAAAGATTGGGAGCAGGTTCTCAATTTTTCGGTCGGAAAAAGTTCCGATCGGAAATTCTGATTGTCTGTACCAATTACGATGCTCAAAAATCCTACGCA
This sequence comes from Lithobates sylvaticus, assembly GCA_028564925.1. Classification (NCBI taxonomy): domain Eukaryota; kingdom Metazoa; phylum Chordata; class Amphibia; order Anura; family Ranidae; genus Lithobates; species Lithobates sylvaticus. The sequence goes on along the minus strand of CM053034.1, from coordinate 174,361,144 downwards.
TGCTCGGAAACAATTTGACGCATGTTCGGAAGCATTAAACTTAATTTTCTTGGCTCGTTGTAGTGTTGTACGTCACCGCGTTCTTGGCGGTCAAAAGTTCAGAGAACTTTTGTGTGACCGTGTGTATGCAAGCCAAGCTTGAGGGGAATTCCTTCGGAAAAACCATCTAAGATTTTTCCGATGGAAAATCTGCTCGTGTGTACGTGACATTAAAGTACATAATACAAACATCAGAAAGGGAAATGATCAGATTCTAGTAAGTCAGCTGTCTAGGACTGCCCTAACCCCCACTACCCGTGGGGGAATAGTAGGTAAGTGTGACGGAGGGGGGGGGGGGTAAGGGAATCGGAGGAGGGAAGGGAAGGAGGGGGGAGTAAGGGAGATATAGGGGAGCAGGGGAAGGGGAAAGAGGGAGGGGAAGGGGAGGAAGTGCCCAGGGCCATTCACCACAGATACCCACCCGAGCAAATAATCCCACATTGGACTGGTCTCAGCCATGAGTGTCAACCCAGCCCAACCAGATCTTAATTTCTACTCTCTATAATTTAATAATTAGTTATTATTAGCTAGTTAGTTAGTTAGTTATTCTTTCGAATTTTCAGATTTTCTTTCTTATTTTTGGATTTTTGAATTGACAAATTTTTGAATTTACGAATTTGCGGATTTTCGAATTTACGAATTGCGATCATAACGAATGACCCAAAAAACGAAAAAACAACAAAAAAAATGGATTAAAAGGAAAACAAACACATTTTTCACCAGTGCACATGTCTAACACATATGTATGGTGAGTCCACGGCAAAAAAAGCGTTAATCTTTAAAAAAGGATCTACGGATGTGCTGGGAGGGGCATGCATTAGTTATGCCCCGTACACACGAGCGGAATTTCGGTCCGAAAAATCTTGGATGTTTTTTCCGACAGGATTGGCTTGGTTTGCATACACACGGTCACACAAAAGTTCTCAGAACTTTCGACCGTCAAGAACGCAGTGACGTACAACACTACGGCGAGTCGACAAAATGAAGTTCAATGCTTCCGAGCATGCGTCAAATTGTTTCCAAGCATGCCTAGGAATTTGGAATTTGGAAGTTGGAAATGCTACAGACGATCGGAATTTCCGATCGGAACTTTTTCCAACCGAAAAATAGAGAACCTGCTCTCAATCGTTTGCTGGCTGGAATTTCCGCCAGCAAAAGTCCGATGGAGCATACACGCGGTCGCATTTTCCGACCAAAAGCTCTCATCAGTCTTTTGCTGGCGGGATTTCCGATCGTGTGTACGCGGCATAAGTCTTCTTTATTTCTCCTTGACTCAGAAACACAACATTTTGACTGTATATACTGTAAATATTTTTATTTTCAGTCCTCCAAAGTACAGCATATTGACTTTTTCCCCAATCGATGTTAGAGCTGCACATTGGATGTAGCAAGTCAGCAAAAACTGGAACACTTTGTAAGTGACGAAGTAACATTCTGACTATAGCTATTTCCCAGAATAAACACTGGTGTCAACCAAGGCGATCTCTTCATAAACATGTTATGACTAAGAGATATGGAATCGAGTTCTAGACATATTCATATTATTCATAGCTCACACTATGCTGCTTTTATATTTTTAACCCGGACTACAGTTAACAAGCTATTATTAGCCTTTACAACCTTAAACTGCCACTGTATGTCCACCATTGCTGACCTTTCCATTACCGCCGTAATGGTCTAAAAAAGAATTTTTGTATTTTGCAACACATGCGTTAAAGTGTTAAGGGCTCATGCACACTGCAGCTCAAAAAGCTGCTTTCACAGGCAAAAACTCGACTTCTGGACAATATACCAACAATATAGCACCACATCCCTTAGTTAATTTGTATATTGGAGATTTGTGGGATTTTTTTAGGTGCATATTAAATGAATAGGAAAAAATTATTAAAAATGTTTACATTTTGTTAATACATAAAAACAATGCAGTTGCGTTAGCAAAGACTCATACAGTACAGTCCTTAAAGGTACAGCTCGATGGTGGGGTTCCCAACATGTTTCGCCCTAAAATGGGGCTTCCTCAGGGGACGCTGTCCAAATTAATATCAGAGCCTTACCAAGATCCATTCCAAGATATATTGCAATTGCTAATGGTTCAGGGGGACAGGCAGACACATAAGACCAGAAACCGGACTGCAGGCAATCATAGGAGGCAGGAAAGGACCAGCTACAAATGTAGTATTCCAGTCAAAGGAGCAGATATAGCATAACAAATATTGTAACAAGTGCCTAAAAATGGAATTTGCACTAACATAGTCTAATTTGCAAAAATGGTGAACACGAGGATGAGAAACTCCTATTTGGGGGCACATGATCGGAGGTTCTGTAGGGAGTATGTGTCTCTCCTCGTGGTTTCCAGCAGGTATTTGAGCTTTTATTTCAGCTTCAAGAAGCTTCTTCTTTTTTCCACAGACCCTCCCCTCAGCTAATCTTTCCTATTTTATTTTGTGTTTTCAAGCTTCTTTGAGCTTTTTCATGCTCCTTCACGCTGTTTAGCAAGTTTTTGCGCATTTTGGGTACTTAGACTTCTTTTCTGCTCAAAAGCTCCTCTCAAAAAAAAAATTCTGCCTGTAAGAGCATATGCCTGTAAATGCCTAAAAAAGCCATAGTGTGCATGGACATATTGGCTAACATGGAGGGGAGTTGCCAGGCAAAAAAAATTCAAAAGCCTGTAGGAGCAGCTTCTTTGAGATGCAGTGAAAAAAAAAAAGCTGCTTTTACAGGCTTTTGAGCTTTTATTTCAGCTTGAAAAAGCTTGTGCTTTTTGGGATCTTTTGCATGTTTTTATTGAGCTTCTTTGAGCTTTTTTGAGAATAAGCTTTTTTTTTCTAATTTTTCCTATTTTTTTTGTGTGTTTTCAAGCTTCTTTGAGCCACAGTGTGCATGAACCCTAAATTGGCCCCTAATGTCTTGGTTAGTCGTATATGTTTTTAGCCCTGTAACCTTTCTAACATTCTGATTGGATAAAAACGACAGCTCTAGTTTTGTGAGCATTATTATCTGCTGATTGGCTACATAGGATTTGCTCAGTGTTGTAAATCTTCTTGCACTGCTCAGAATGGATGCAAGCGTGCCTATTCCAAATATTCAAATACTCTGACTATGGCTAGATAAGACTTGATAGGCCGTGTCTAAATCCAAAGATCAAATCTAAAGATCAAAGATATAATATATTGCAGCATATCAGTCTTAAGACGTGGTAGCTGCATTAGTATTTTTTTTTCAGGCTTCTTTTTGGTTTTCCATCTGGGGTGAGTATTGGAGAGTGCCTAGAGCAAAGGTTAGATCAGAGGACTTTTTGAAATCGGTTAAGAGCATCAAATAAGGCCAACGCATTTCGGGGGAAGGGACTTCCCCTTCTGTAGGGTTTGAACAGTGGATTATTAGAATCCTAATTATTAAGCAATAAATTGATTATTAGACTCATTATGAGATGCAATAGAAGACCTATGTTAGGGCTTGATAAAGACCAGTGGTCTCTAAACTGCAGCAGTTTGCCAGCCTTTATCCGACCCTTGGGACACTATTCCCCCTTCATTCATTCATTCATTCATTTACTCTTCCTCCAAATAATGCGATGCACTATTCCTCGACAGATACCAACAGTGAGGCATAATTCTCACCACTGACACCAATGATAGGGCATTATTCCTCCCACTAATATCAATTATGGGGCACTATTCCTCCAACTGACACCAACAATGGGGCACTATTTCATCCACACCAACACCAACAATGGGGCACTATTTCACCCACACCAACAATGGGGCATTATTCCTCCCACTGATACCAATGAGGGGGCACTATTCATCCAACTAACACCAACAATGGGGCACTATTTCATCCACACCAACACCAACAATGGGACACTATTTCATCCACACTGACACCAACAACGGGGCACTATTTCATCCACACTGACACCAACAATGGGGCATTATTCCTCCCACTGATACCAATGATGGGAAACTATTCCTCCCACTGATACCAATGATGGGACACTATCCCTCCTCCTACTGACCATCAAGCCTGAGACCAAGTTTATTTTCACTGTGCTGGGTCAGGAACATTTTCTAACCCCACCGATCACAATCCAGCCCCCTCTAAAGTCTGAGGCTGGGTTCACATAAGTGCGATATACAACATTGCATGTGATTTGCATCGCACTGCTGTGCAAATCACATGCAATATCTGTGCAATGCGAATTCAGCCATACAGATTCTATGGCTGAATTTGCATCGCATTGGGACCAAAGTTGTGCAGGACCCTTATTTTGGTCCGCACCCGAATCGGATCGCATGGGTGTTCATACCCATTCGATCGATTCATGTCCAAATTGACAATTCGCACTGCGATATGCGAACCGATCTGGGGGGTGTCCTTAGCTTTGTATTGACACTCCCAGCGGTTCGCATATGGCAGTGTGAACTGCCTGTGAGTCAGGTGCGATGCGGGAACCCGCAGTGGATTCGCAGGGCTTCCCACATTGCACCAATGTGAACCGAGCCTGAAGGACAGTAAACTGGCCCGTTTTTTTAAAAAGTTTGGAGACCTCTGATAAAGTCTGTCAAATCTTAACAGCATTTTGAACTTCTGCCAGTTCATCTGGTGACCCTGCCAATTTTAGAATGACAACACTCACTCAGTGTACTGTATCAGTAGAGCAGCAGTGTTGTCACCCTAGGACAGGAAATGTGTAAGGCAGACTTTCTCAACCTTTTTACCCCAGAGGAACCCTTAAAATCATTGTCAGGTCTCAGAGAACCCCTGCTAACACCAAATTTATTAGGGGTCAGTAGAAAAAATGGCCCTTATATTGGTGGCCCGTGGGAAGGATGCTCAATGTACAGTGGTGGTCAGAATGCCACCCTTACAGACAACTAAAAAGATAACTGGTGTCATGTTGCTGACTTTGCCAGGTGCCCATGGCACTGGAAATATGCCATGGGCATATCATCCACAGCTCAAGGAACCCCCTAGCAACCTCAGAAGGAATCATAGGGTTCCAACGAACCCCGGTTGAAAATGGCTGGTGTCTGCACTAGGCGTGAACTCAGGTTTGGTCCAAGTTTGGGTTCGATCTTTAACCAATTTGGACAAGACCTAAGCTCATCCCTGGTAAGAATTACTGGACTTAGGGACTTAGGGAGGAGATGCTCTGTAGTCCACAGAGAGAACTGGGAACAATGATAACTCATAAGAGTGCAGCACAAACAGAGAGCTTAGGAAGATAACATTTCTGGATTTCTGCCAGGATCAACTATTTTTTTTAGCACCTATGAAACAATTATAACTAAATTCAACTGTATATTTAACAGGCCAAAACGGAGAAAAAAAATAACAAAAATTCAATGTTGGGGTTTACATAAACTTTATTATTATGATACTCTAATTTGTTATAGATACATATTTTTGTGGATGTTCTAGAGCTTTGATTGTCCAGACACAAACATGGCAGAAAAAATAAATACTAGGCACTTATATCCTCAGAAAAATAAATCTGCAGAATCATTGATATAAACCTTTCATGAATTCTTATTAAAAGACATAATGATTTCTGCAGGTCCATATTACAGTCACCCTTTCAGATTTGACTTATACATGTTCCATTCGGGCCTATCACTCAGTTCCAAGTTTGAAGAGCAATACATATCACTTCATTTATTTCAGGCTGTGTCCATCCAAGAGCGTTCAAAATAATTGTTCACTCATACAATAGAAGGCCAGGTCTCCCATTTAGGATCATGCAGTATAGTAAAACTGTCGTCACCTCGGTAGTGCTGGAGATTTTCCCTCTTCAAACTCTTAACAGCATTCCAAACTATTAACTGTCTAAGTGCTACCTTGTGTCATCACAACCAATCTGATTTCAGCACTAGATTTTTCCACCGTTTTTATAGTGTGTATTTATTTTTATTTTTTATTCCAGGTACTTATAAAGCGGCATCAATATACACAGCTCTTTACACATATGAAAGTGTGTGACAGTCGCTCCTTGGTTAGAAGAAAGGAGAAAAATCCTGGACGGCCGCACACCGCTAAAGGCATCTTTATTGAAGAATTAAAATCCAAAACAGTCACTTTGTATGCATGAAAAACAGGGGGAAGCTCTAACGTGTTTCACATCATGTATTGATGCTTAATCAGCTATGATCAATACATGATGTGAAACGCGTTAGCTGCTTCTCCCTGTTTTTCATGCATACAAAGTGACTGTTTTGGATATTAATCCTTTAATAAAGATGCCTTTAGCGGTGTGCGGCCATCCAGGATTTTTTTCCTTTCTTCTAAACTTGAGTAGAGTCAGCACCTGCAAGTTCACAATAGGGCGGGTGTCTTCAATAGGCCTGGAGCTTTTGGAGCGGCAATTTTCTCCCACTCGTGCCTTGGTAGCGTGGAATAAATGTTTAGGCCGCTGCTGTGAGTGCTATACCCCTTGGGAGGGAACAGAGAAGTAATAATAAAAAACTATACAGCGCTTGTCTCACCACACCTGGTGGTCAAATTGGTTAATCTATATGTGAAAACTCTATATCTGTGTTAAGACAAGTGACTTTAAGTGAACCATTCTGTGCTATTGTAATCCATAATTGAATGTGTGACTACTAAACCAATACAGAATCCATAAAAAAGTTAATAAAAAAAAAATCAATATGTTGAGTAAGATCAATAATAAATTAATAAATAAATAGTGACTAGTAAACCAATGATAGATATGATATATAGTGACTGGTGATAAAGTAATAAATACAATAATATTGTGACTTGTGATACACATTTTCAGAGTCTATTAAAGTGCTCTTGTTCTCCAACGGTGACTTTCATCTTGTGAGTCGATATGGTTCCGCACTCACCAGATAGGATGGACTCCTCTACCTCATGGCAAAGAGAGTCAGCTGTGCTTTTAGGTCTCTGGGGGGGGGCCTATCCCACCTCGGTGTCCGCTGGGTACTCTCGCTGTGGTGGCTTGCCTCCTATGGCAGCGCTACTGGGCCAAGGTGTGCAGGCATATAATATACAAAGAAAAGGCTCCTCATGGGGTGTAAGATCCTTAAAAACTTTTATTCGACATAGGCATCTTAAAATAATTGTTTCCTTTTAAAATCCTTTAAAAAGTGACTCAACCGAACATCCCCCGTATTGCTGACGGTTTGTGTAGGGTAACGATGTCTGCAGATCAGCGTTTGTTCCTCCGTCTGTGCCAGAAGTGACGTATACGGGATTCTATCTTGACGCGCTTCGTCATCAAAGTGTGACATTGTCAAAAGCAGCGTTATCTTTACACATACACTCACTGGCCACTTTATTAGGTGACCTGTTCAATTGCTTGGTAACACAAATTGCTAATCAGCGAATCACATGGCAGCAACTCAATGCATTTAGGCTTCTAGACGTGGTGATGACGACTAGCTGAAGTTAAAACCGAGCATCAAAATGGGGAAGAAAATGGATTTAAGTGACATTGAACGTGGCATGGTTGTTGGTGCCAGATGGACTGGTTTGAGTATTTCAAAAACTGCTGATCTCATGGGATTTTTACGCACAACCACCTCTCGGGTTTACAGAGAATAGTCTGAAAAAGAGAAAATATCCAGTAAGTGGCAGTTGTGTGGGCGAAAATGCCTTGTTGAAGTCAGAGGTCAGAGGAGAATGGGCAGACTGATTTTGAAATGATCGAAAGGCAACAGTAACTCAAATAACCACTCATTACAACAAAGGTATGCAGAATATCATCTCTAAAAACACAACACAGTAAACCTTAAAGCAGATGGACTACAGCAGCAGAAGACCACACCGGGTGCCAGTTCTGTCAGCTAAGAACAGGAAACAGAGGCTACAATTCACACAGGATCACCAAAATTGGACAATAGAAGATTGGAAAAACGTTGCCTGGTCTGGTGAGTCTCGATTCAGATGGTAGGGTCAGAATTGGGCATAAACAACATGAAAGCATGGATCCATCCTGCCTTGTATCAGGTTAAACGGTTCAGGCTGCTGGCGGTGGTGTAATGGTGTAGGGGATATTTTCTTGGCACACTTTGGACCCTTTAGTAACAATTAAGTATTGTTTAAATGTCATGACCTACCTGAGTATTGTTGCTGACCATGTCCATCCCTTTATGACTACAGTTTTCCCATCTTCTGATGGCTCCTTCCAGCAGGATAATGCACCATGTCACAAAGCTCCAATCATCTCACCACTGGGCAGGGAGGTCACTGTACTCCAATGGCCTCCACAGTCACCAGATCTCAATCCAATAGAACACATTTGGGATATCATCATGGATGTGCTGCTGACAAACCTGAAGCAACTGCGTGATGTTATCATGACAATATAGACCAAAATCTGAGTAATGTTTCCAACACCTTGTTGAATCTATGCCAGGAAGAATTAAGGCAGTTCTGAAGGCAAAAGGGGACCAACCCGATACTAGCAAGGTGTACCTAATAAAGTGTCTGGTGAGTGTATATTGTACATTCACATCAGTCTCTGCCCTCAAGGAGCTTACAATCTAAGGTCCCTAAGGCTGGCCATCCACAGTTTGAATCTTGGGCGGTTCAGCAGTAAACGCCCGAGATTCGAACTGTTAACGGGCCAGGCTGAATGTACCAATTTGATTGATCGTTCAACTTGGGTACAACCAGCCTGCTGATTCATCTTGCGATTATTGCTAGTGATAATCACTGTTTTCACTGCCAGGAGAAGACAATTGCTGGTTCCCCTGTAAACACTGTTTGTGTTGATGGGGGAATCGGGCAACTTTCTTTTCTGCAACCCGTGGTGGCCTACCTGACTCACATTCATACAAATACTGGGGCCAATTTAGACAGGAACCAATTAACCCACCAGCATGTCTTTGGAGTGTTGGAGGAAACCCATTCAGGGACAGGGAGAACATGGTTGGGATTCAAACCAACAACTCTAGAACGGGCAGAAGTTCTAACCATTTAGCCATTTTGCTGCCCAATGTACAATCGGAATGGTTGCTGTTTGGGTCAACCAACCAGGGTTGATTAAAACAGTTATCACCGGGACAGTGAGTGAGTGGAAATTTCTTACCGGAAATCAGTAAAACTCAAACAGGGGTTGAATCCAAATTTTAAAAAAATGCTCGTTCCCTGACACTTTGGCTACTTTCTGACATACTGCTCCAAAGCAAGTATAGAAATTAATATTTCTGACTTCTGTCTGATTTTCTGCATGCTTGCTCTAAGTATGTGACTCAAATGTAGCCAGACACAGCCAGGTAACTAGTATTCTCAGAAGGGGGCCATCAATGGCAGCCCCTATATTTCTCTCATTACAGATGCATTTTAGGAGCTTTCTATGTGCCCCTTCCTGACAACATCCAGGATACCAGGATTTTATCTGCAATAGGTGTAACCTGGTATGACAGCTGGTATTTTTATAGCTGAAGTTCAGACAGAGATAACATGAAAAATGAATGCAGTTATATATGTCTTTGGAAAATCTTTATAAAAAACTTTAAATGAATCAGATGTAACAACCAGAATTATAATTACTTCTAGACATGTGCACTGCTGGAAAATTAATTCATTTTCATTTCATTTGGTTTCTTTTTTGATTGTTTTTTGTTTTTCGGGTCATTCGATAATTTGTAAATTCGTAAATTCAAAAATTCTTAAAATCGAAAATTCGTAAGTTCGGAAATTTGAAAATTCGTAAAGTCAAAAATTCAAAAATCCGAACATTCGAAAATTCAAAAGAAAATCCGAAAATTTTAAAGAATGAAAATTCAAAATAATAACTAACTAACTAATAATAACTAACTATTCAATTATAGGTATTGGAATTTCCTTTCAAATTTGGCTGTTAGTGAAAGTAACGAATATGAATTTATCCAAAGTTATGAATTATCCAAAATAACGAATTGCAATTTGTTTCGTTCTGAATTCGTTCTTTAACTAATTTCGACAAACTCGCTAATTCGGAAATATCCGAATTAACGGAAACCCTTTTTTAACGAATTTTTCCGAATATTCCTAAATTCTAATATTCGAAAATTTGTAAATTCGTACATTTGCACATTCGGAAATTCGGAAATTCAGAAATCTGAAATAATAATTAACTAATAATAACTTAACTAATACTAACTATTAAGTTACAGGTATTGGAATTTCCTTTCAAATTTGGCTGTTAGTGAAAGTAACGAATATGAATGTATCCAAAGTTATGAATTATCCAAAATAACGAATTGCAATTTGTTTCATTCCGAATTCGTTCTTTAACTAATTTTCGACAAATTCGCTAATTAGGAAATATCCGAATTTACGGAAACCCGTTTTTAACAAATTTTTCCGAATATTCGTAAATTCTAATATTCGAAAATTTGTAAATTTGTACATTCGTAAATTCGTACATTTGCACATCCGTAAATTCGTAAATCTGAAATAATAATTAACTAATAATAACTTAACTATTACCAACTATTAAATTATAGGTATTGGAATTTCCTTTCAAATTTGGCTGTTAGTGAACGTAACAAATATGAATTTATCCGAAGTTACGAATTATCCGAAATAACGAGTTCCACATCTAAACAAATAGAATGTATCGAATTAATAATAAGTAAGATTAATAAAAAGTTTTTGTTATTATTATTATTTTTATTTATTATTATTTAGTTACATTCCATTCTTTTTGTATACGGCATTTGTTATTTTGGATAATTTGTAACTTTGGATGAATTTGTTACGTTCACTAACAGCCAAATTTGAAAGGAAATTCCAATTAGTTAGTTATTATTTCAGATTTTTTAATTTTCAGATTTTTCTAATTTCGAAATTCCAAATTTCTGAATATACAAACTTTCAAATATTAGAATTTACGAATATTCAGAAAAATGTATTAAACAGGTTTTCATTCATTCGGATTATTCCAAATGAACAAATTTGTCGAAGTTCGTTAAAAAAACAAATTTGAAACTAAGCGAATTGCACGTGTCTAATTACTGCCTACTGTAATATTTTGTACAGCAGCACTCAGGCCATTGTAGGCACCCCTTATAGTGATTAATGGTTTGTCTCATCTCTGTAACTGATTCTGCTGGAGAGCTTGTTCTTTTGAAAAACAACAGACTTGCTGGCTGGATCACCAGGTGAAAATAAAAGAAAGCAAGCCTAAAAAAATAAAAATAATGCAGGCATCACATCTAAGAATTGGTAAGCTGCATAATAATAAATGTTTGCTTTTGGGCTTAATACCACTTTAAGCTTAAAACCACAGTATACTCTGCATAGACTAAATCATGGAAGCACCCAATACTATGTGTAAAATAAAGGCTGCTTGCAAATAATGTCAAATGATGTTTAAAAAAATATATTTTTTTTTTACTTTTGCTAAACTTTTATTCTTACATTTATTATAAATAAAATAGGTTAATGTGATAATGGATTTATTTGCTATAAAAATCTATTTTAGAGCTTCCTCTTACCATAGAAGCATAGTTATAAACTAGGTTATGGACAGCCAAATTCTAGGCTGAGTCAGGAAAACTGTTTCCATGGAAAAAGATAGCTCTGAAAATAGACTTATTTTAGTAATATAAGTATATTTATATAAGTATTTACTATATCATATTGATTGATGATATTTCTACTTGAGCCAAAAAAAAAAAAAAAAACAGGAACTCAAATTGAAATTTAAGTGGAAAACCAGTTAAGATTTTTGTTATCAGAGATTTCATAAGTATAACTAAAATAAGTAATGAAAGCAAATATAAGCAGAATCTTTAGATGCATGTGCTCATATTTTTATATTTCATGCTTGAGGATCCTGTCCTGTATCAGTAAGCAGAATACAGACAGCGGAGAGTGCAGGAACCAAAGGGCCACACCTTTCATCAGCAGTTAGAAATTTGGATGATCAGAAAAAATACAACAGATCAAGTGATAAAAGAGTCCATATTCATTTATTGGTTTACAGTAAAAAAAACTGCCAATAGGTTTCGGGGGTCAGAAAAAAATGCCGCTTCATCAGGGTTACAACAAAACACAATATAATATAAATGTAAATGTGACTGGTATAATCATAAGTCTAACAATCATAGAAAATCATGGCTTATATCTATCTATCTATCTATCTATCTATCTATCTATCTATCTATCTATCTATCTATCTATCTATCTATCTATCTATCTATCTATCTATCTATCTAATCTATCTATATAGATATATATATATAGATATAGATAAGTATCTATATCTATATATATATATCTATATATATATCTATATATATCTATATCTATATATATATAATATATTTTCAAAAGTATAGGGGACACCTGTCTTTACACACACATGAACTTTAATGGCATCCCAGTCTTAGTCCGTAGGGTCCGATGTTGAGTTGGCCCACCCTTGGCAGCTATAACAGCTTCAACTCTTCTGGGAAGGCTGTCCACAAGGTCTAGGAGTGTGTCTATGGGAATGTTTGACCATTCTTCCAGAAGCACATTTGTGAGGTCAGGCACTGATGTTGAACGAAAAGGCCTGGCTCTCCGCTTTTTTTTTTTAATATATATATAGGGTAAATATACATGTATATATTTATTTCTTAATTAAAAATTTGAATGATGTCTAATTGATAGCTGAAGGATACTGCGCTTTAAAAAACATTAAAAACACATGCAAAATCGTAGATGGGGCTTAAACTGAATGCTAAATTATAAAAAAAAATGTTTACAACAATTCTATAAGTTATGTCAAATATTTATGGGAATTCAAGGTTTTAAGAAGCCGAATACATGACCCCTTCTGGTATTGGCGAGGTTAATGAACTAAATTAACCAGAGGCAGATCGGTGCCCTGCTTTGGCTGCACTGTTTAGTAACAAAGGTAATAGCTTTCCAAGGGAACACAGTGATATGCAATACATTTAGATTAATGACAATCTGGAGAAAAATGAGACCACTTGTTGAAAAGAACCCAGCAGAACAGGGCGAAAAAAAAAAAAAAAAAACACATTTAAAGTTAAAAATGACGTGTCATCTCAACACAAGTGTAAAATAATCTCCTGCTGTAATTTTCCTGAGCTGGTATTTCTAATAAAAAAAATGGTCCTGGAGGTATTAATTACACTGGCGGTACAGGAAGAATTTGTGGAATTGCTAAATGCAGTGGTACAGACCAGCACGGGATGACAGGAGAAACTGCAGGAGAGAAGATAGTTTTAGAATTGATATGAAGGATATTGTGCGAGCTTCATGCCAGTCCAGACCCTGTAATGAGCGATTGCCTTATTCTTTGCTTGTCTTTAATAGGCAGATATAATTCCAGACTAGGCTAAGGACCTGCAAACAAAGACAATTAACTTGGTGACGCCTGAAAAAGAAGTATATCATTGAAGAATGAATAATGGAGGCAGCTTATGTAATACCAATTCATTAGGTAGCATTTGCTTACAGCACTGGTATCATTAGATGCAGAAGGATCAGGCTTGGGTAATGGCACAAGAGAGGTGCATATGTATTTAATAATTATTATTATTCAGGATTTATATAGCACCAACAGTTTGCGCAGCGCTTTGCAATGTTAGGGAAAACAGTACAGTTACAATCCAATCCAATACAGAAGGAATCAGAGGGCCATGCTCGAAGAGCAACGTTTTCAGGGATAGCCTAAAAGCGGATAGAGTAGGAGATAATCAGACAGATTGGGGTAGGGAATTCCAAAGGATGGGAGAGGCTCGTGAGAAGTCCTGGAGGCAAGCATGGGAGAAGGTGACAGGGGAGCAGGAGGTCTTTGGAGGAACGAAGGGAATGAGTAGGTTGGGATTTTGAGACTAGGTTAGTGATGCACCTTGGGGCAGAGTTGTGGTTGGCTTTGTAAGTTATTGTTAGTATTTTGAATTTAATTTGTTGGGTGAGTGGTAGCCAAATTGTGGCTGTGGTTTGTAAGGTGGATGACTCGCAGCATTTATGATGATCTTATAATTTAACATTGAACTCTGGGACTCTGGAGAAGTATTTGGTGTTCTCCGGCCTTAATATTACCCAGGACAGGTCATGAATACTGCCACTTGATCCCATACCGATAATGGCCCGCTATATGACGCTGTCCCTCCAGTGGATAACCAAAAAAAAAAAACCTGAGCAAACAGGTCAGTAAGCAGGTAAAGTAGGACGACTCATGTGACTTGGTGTGTAATTGCCATCATCTCTATGGTAACAGAAAATTTGGAAAAACCTCTAGTTTGGGATTTTTAAGGCAATGAAAAAAATTATTTAGAAAGAAACTCTATATATAAGAAATTTATTTTGACATATAAAAAAATACAAATTGTGTAGAAGAATGCGACATGTTGCATAAATTGTACAAAAGTTAAAAGAAATGCATGATGTATTGAATGAAGTTGGAAATGGTATTTCCCAACTACTTGCTATGAAGCCACCAGTAGAAACCAGATGGTAGCGAGTAGAGGCAGCAGTCCTAGGCTTTTATGACGCACTCCAGCTACTCCTCTTTTCACAGGCTCCCGAGCCCCATACCCTTACTCAAACTATGTGTTCCGCTATTATGCCGCGTACACACGATCGTAAATTCCGCCAGCAAAAGTCAGATGAGAGCTTTTGGTTGGAAATTGCGACCGCGTGTATGCTCCATCGGACTCTTGCTGGCGGAAATCCAGCCAGCAAAAGATTTTTAGCAGGTTCTCAATTTTTCGGTCGGAAAAAGTTTCGATCAGAAATTCCGATCGTCTGTAGTAATACCAACACGCAAAATTCCTATGCATGCTGAAACAATTTGACGCATGCCCGGAAGCATTGAACTTCATTTTCTTGGCTTGTCGTAGTGTTGTACGTCACTGCGTTCTTGGCGGTCGAAAGTTCAGCAAACTTTTGTGTGACCGTGAGCGGAATTCCGTCGGGAAAAACCATCCAAGATTTTTCCGACACAAAATCGGCTCGTGTGTACGTGGCATTAGAGCATGGTGCAGACTCGGGGTGCTTCCCCCACCTAATACTAATTGATGGGTACCGCACACTCCTCTCTGGAACAATCCAAATCTCCAGCATCTCTTCTAAATTTCATAGCTGATCATCTGTGTCTTTCCGATCATGTGACCCATGTAATTGTCTGGTGGGGTGGGAGGAGCTTGGTTTTTTGTATTTTTTTTGCCTTTTTTTCTCTTTCTGATTGGTTGATGGCCTTTTAAACATTTTTCACTGTCACTATCACATGCCGGATGAAGGGGCCCTGCGTAGCTCCGAAACGTTGCACTGTCCTTGTGTTCTGATCATGCAAAAAATCACCAGTTTGGACGCTGTTTGTGTCGTTTCATGGTGTGCTGGCAAATATCTTAACCATGTAATTGTCTGTCACAGTGGTCACATGACTGGGAACTCCCAATCAAAAGAATGACTGGGAGCTGTCCATAACATCTTGGTCACTGTGCTTGGAGTGGACTCTCAGCACAGAACAAGGGTTCCCTTATAAAAAAATAATGTGTACTGGGTGGGCATTAAGGCCCACCCAACCCGCTACCACATATATGCGTATGGCCAGTGGGAACAGGTTAATAGAAAATATGTTGTGTTTATCGGTATATATATCTTTTTTTTTTTTTGTTAAATCTTGTTTTTGGTATAATTGGAAATATATAAAAATCACAAATTATTCAATGCAGCTTGATCAATTGGGGTTGATTGATTTGGGATGGAGGAACTTGACTGAGTCCTGACCTCAACCCGATAGAACACCTTTGAGATGAATTAGAGTGGAGACTGCGAGCCAGGTCTTCTCGTCCACATCAGTGCCTGATCTCACAAATGTGCCTCTGGAAGAATGGTCAAACATTCCCATAGACACACTCCTAAACCTTGTGGATAGCCTTTCCAGAAGAGTTGAAGTTGTTATAGCTGTAATGGGTGGGCCAACTCAATGTTGAACCCTACAGACGAAGACTGGGATGCCGTTAAAATTTCATGTGCGTGTAAAGGCAGGTATCCCAATACTTTTGGTAATATAATGTAGATCAAAGTGAATATGTTTACATTTCTAATATTTATTTAGCAATTGGTTGCAAAACAGCTGGAATAAATGGCTCCCTATAGAGTAAGACCCCATATACTGTACACTGTACAACTTTTGTTGTCAGATTTCCTTTAGATTTACCAAAACCATGTAAAGCAAGGGCCTGCCTGATTGCATACAAATTGAAACTCTAATGCCGCATACACACGGTCGGAATTTCCGATGGAAACAGTCCGATGGGAGCTTTTCATCAGATTTTCCGACCGTGTGTATGCCCATCGGTCTTTTTCTGTCGTAATTTCCGACGGACTTTGGATTGAGAACCTGTTCTTAATTTTTCCGACGGAAAACCTTTCTATCGGATTTTCCGATCGTGTGTATGCAATTCCGACGCATGCTCGGAAACAATTCGACACATGCTCAGAAGCATTAAACTTCCCTTTTATAGTGCAGTCGAAAGTTTTTTAAGGTGTGGTGTTATTGACTGTCGTAATTTGGTGTGACCGTGTGTAGGCAAGACAGTTTGAGCGAAATTTCGTCGGAATTCTGACGGGAAAACCATCAGAGCTTTTTCCGACGAGAATTCTGACCGTGTGTACGCGGCATTAAAGAGGAAGTAAACCCTGATGGGATTTACTTCCTATTTATTTCCCTGCAAAGGTAAAGCATAATGGGCTACTATGCATCGCATAGTAACCCATTATGTGTCACTTACCTGAAACCGAAGCCTGCGATGTCACCGCTGTCCCCACTAGCAGCGAGCTTCCATCTTCACCCCTCTTCCTTCCGGGGGCCGCAAACTCCGTGCCGTCACTCCTGTGCATGCACGCGGGAGCCCTTTCTAAAGTATGCATGCTAAGTATGCAGTTCTCCTAAACTGTGGAGGTTTAGGAGATATTTCCAGCACCTACAGGTAAGCCTTAAAGAAAGTTAAGTAAAGTTAAGTAAAGCCTCCTTAAAAAAAAAAAAAAAACGGAACCTGCAAGGCAAAGGCATAATGAGCTAGTATGCATAGCATACTAGCTCATTATGAATAACTCACCTGAGAACGAAGCCCCCGAAGCGACCCTCATCCATGACCTCCGCCGCCACCATCTATCCCGGAGTGACTTCCAGGTCTCGCCGCTCCAGCGCTGTCATTCGCTGGAGCGGCGATGACGTCACTCCCGCGCATGCGCACGAGAGCGGCATATCACCGTGATCTCGGCAGGCTCAGTGCGCATGCGCGCCGCTGTCTACGGCGCATGCGCCGTAGACAGCGATGCCTCTTTTTTTCTAAATGTCTCCTAAACCATGTAGGTTTAGGAGATATTTATTGGACCTACAGGTAAGCCTTAATCTAGGCTTACCTGTAGGTCAAAGTGGTTTGTAAGGGTTTACAACCACTTTAATATAGGCTTACCTGTAGGTAAAAGTGGTTGTACAGGCTGTACAACCATTTTAAGGTTTGACCTCATATTATATGGTTTTGGTAAATCTGAAGGAAAAAATCTACAGAAAATTGTATAGTGTGTATCCAGCTTTAGCTATACAAGTTGAATGTAACTGCATCTTACTGCAATCATATATATGACTGAAGCATTGTGCAATCATATGTGCAATCCTGTGACTTCTACTACATGCTGCTAAAGGTTTCTTGTGTATAATCCCAATAGCCACATACTGTACCAAGTTACAATCTTCATTTAAAGGGGTTGAAAAGGTAAGTGTTTTTTCACCTTAATACATCCTATGCATTAAGGTGAAAAAACACCTGGCAGTGACCCCCCCCCCGTTTTACTTACCTGAACCCTCAAACTTGTTGCCATCTCTCAGCTAGGGGGTTCTCGGCTGTTGATTGGATAGATTGATAGTAGCGCAGCCATTGGCTCCCACTGCTGACAATCAAATCCAATGACGTGGCTGCCGGGGGGCAGGGCCAAGTCCTGCATTCTGTGGACACCGAATGCTGGACTCGGGAGCGCGCCCTCAAGGTAACCCCCTCGGGAGAGTGCTTCTCCCAGGGGGTTATCTAATGCGGGGAAGAGCCGAGAGAGCCACCAGGGGACGCCAGAAGAGGATGTTCGGGGGCCACTCTGTGCAAAACGAGCTGCACAGTGGAGGTAAGTATGACATGTTTGTTAATTTTTTTATTTTTTTTAAAAAGGAACATTTAGTATCACTTTAAAGCATATCTAAACTCCAACAATGAACTTCTCCTCTGCGGTGCATTTTGTTCTGGTAAACATACTGTTAAAAGTGTTTTTTTGTTAGATCAGTTTGATAAACTAAAAAAAAAACCTTGATCTTGCCAGGAATTTTGTAAGCTCATAACTTTCTATGCTGACTGTTTTTGATTACATTGTTCTCTGAGAACTACTGAACCATGCATGTTATGGAGAACAGAAGAGGGGTAGGGTTTAATTCATACCTTGTGTCTTTTGTCCTGATATAGTAAGGTGAGTGCGTGTTGTCAGCCTAGAAAACAAATGTAGTCACCACATTTAACCTCTTGCCATTGCCTTCAAGAGGATCTTTAGGTAGATCTTAATGCTGGACAATGTTTTTGACTATGTGATCCCTGTGATTGGCTATCACATGATTGGGAGTCCACCCTACCTCGGGGGCGGGGGCACATGATGAGCCTGGGCTGAGCCTGTATTTGAGCTGAAGTGGATAGAGCATAACCTTGTCTGGAGTATAATCAGCGCTATGTACAGTATGTCACTTTTTTCACAAGAAGCCATTTGTTCCATTGGTTTAGTGATTGATAATCCAAGTGATTAATCACTAATGATTTTAGCAGCTCAACTAAGCTACTAAAAATCTCCTGTATAACTCAAACTAATGAGGTGACTGCCAGCAACTGGTAACATCTCTCAGTAGCAAGATTTAAATTGCCCTTGTGTAGATCATCCCTTACCCCTAGAAATGGTAGATAAGGTTGGATGGGACCAGATTGCTGAGTTTCATTTATCGCATCTGTTCTTTTACTACAGTGATAATCTGTACCAGATGACCTCCCAGCTAGAATGCATGACATGGAACCAGATGAATTTGAGTTCTTCACTGAAAGGGTAGGAATTCTCCTATAAGTTTACATGTCCATTGTGTATATAAGAACTGCACTGTTGTATCTTCATATTTCTGCTTCTATACACTGCATTATTTGTGTGTAATAAGTACTGTGACTGGCAGAAAAATACATTATGCTTGCAATGTGTGGTGTAATCAGCACCAATAAAAGCAAATTCGAAAAATGAGAATAAAATACATAAAAGGATGAAATGTCATTGGCTGCTGTGGTTTAGTGCTATTTCAACACAGTCATTTTACTTTATTAAAGGGAATTTTAAGTTTTTTTTTCCCATGAGATAAGGCTTTATTTTTTTTTTTATATTGTGTGTGTGTGTAAATATACACTACCAAAAGTTACATACAGTGCCTTGACAAAGTATTCATACTAATTATATTGTGAAGTGGAAGGAAAATGATAAATGGTTTTCAATTTTTTTTACAAATAAATATCTGAAAAGTGTGGTGTACATTTGTATTTAGCCCCCTTAAGGCCCCATTCACACTGGGGTGGGAGCAGCGTCGGCGGTAAAGCAACGATATATTTAGCGCTGCTTTACTGTCGTTTTAGCAGCGGTTTTCGGCCGCTAGCTGTGCGGTTTTAACCCCGCTAACGGCCGAAAAAAGGGTTAAAACCGCCCGCAAAGCGCCACTGCAGCGGCGCTTTGGCGGCGGTATCGCCGCGCTGTCCCATTGATTTCAATGGGTAGGAGCGGTGAAGGAGCGGTGAATACACCGCTCCTTCACCGCTCCAAAGTTGCTGTAGTGCCTAAAAAACGCCTCAGTGTGAAAGGGGCCTTACTCTGATATCCCTAACTAAAGTCTAGTGGAACCAATTGCCTTCAGAAGTCACCTAATTAGTAAATAGAGTCTGTGTGTAATTTAATCTCAGTATAAATACAGCTAATCTGTGAAGCCCTCAGACTAGGTTCACACTGGGGCAACATGTTAGGCGACTTAGCCACCTGACAAGTCGCGATCCATTCTGTACAATGGTACCGTTCTAATAGGAGCGACACAAGTCACTCCAACTTAGAAAAAGGTTCCTGTACTACTTTTGGGGCGACTTCAGGCGACTTGCATTGACTTCTATACAGAAGTCATTTTGCAAGCTGCCGCTGAAGTCGGATGCAGGTCGCCTGAGGCAGTCGTGCTGCAAGTCATGCTGCCTCAGTGTGAACTGACCCTTAGAGGTTTGTTAGAGAACCTTAGTGAACAAACAGCACCATGAAGGCCAAGGAACACACCAGACAGGTCAGGGATAAAGTTGTGGAGAAGTTTAAAGCAGGGTTAGGTTGTAAAAAAAGATCCCAAGCTTTGAACATCTCACAAAGCACTGTTTAATCCATCGTCCAAAAATGGATTAGTATTCGTATGGCAAAACTGCAAACCTACTAAGACATGGTTGTCCACCTAAACTGACAGGTCGGGCAAGGAGAGCATTAATCAGAGAAGCAGCAAGAGGCCCATGGGAACTCTGGAGGAGCTGCAGAGATCCACAGCTCAGGTAGGAGAATCTGTCCACAGGACAACTATTAGTCGTGCTCTCCACAAATCTGATCTTTATGGAAGAGTGTCAAAAAGAAATCCATTGTTGAAAGAAAGCCATAAAAAGTCCCTTTTGCAGTTTGTGAGAAGCCATGTGGGGGACACAGCAAAGATGTGGAAGAAGGTGCTCTGGTCAGATGAGACCAAAATTTTACTTTTTGGTCTAAAAGCAAAGCAATATGTGTGGTGGAAAACTAAAACTGCACATCACCCTGAACACACCATCACCACGTGAAACATGTTGGTGGCAGCATCATGTTGTGGGTATGCTTTCCTTCAGCAGGGACAGGGAAGCTGGTCCGAGTTGATGAGAAGATGTGTGGAGCCAAATACAGGGCAATCTTAGAAGAAAACCTGTTATGCCGCGTACACACGTTCGAAATTCTCGTCGGAAAAAACTCTGACTGTTTTTCCGATGGTTTTTCCGATGGAATTCCGACGGAATTCCGCTCAAGCTGTGTTGCCTACACACGATCACACCAAATTCCGACGGTCAATAACACAGCGGCATAAAACACGTTCGACAGCACTATAAAAGGGAAGTTTAATGCTTCCGAGCATGCGTCAAATTGTTTCCGAGCATGCGTCGGAATTTTGCGTGTCAGAATTGCATACACACGATCGGAAAATCCGATAGAAAGGTTTTCCTTCTGAAAAATTGAGAACAGGTTCTCAATTCAAAGTCCGTCGGAAATTCCGACAGAAAAAGACGTTGGGCATACACACGGTCAGAAAATCCGATGAAAAGCTCCCATCGGAATGTTTCAATCGGAAATTCCGACCGTGTGTACGCCGCATTAGAGTCTGCAAAAGACTTGAGACTGGGGTGGAAGTTCACCTTCCAGCAGGACAAGGACCCTAAACATACAGCCAGATATGATTTCGATCAAAGCAGATTCGTGTGTTAGAATGGCCCAGTAAAAGTCCAGACCTAAATATAATTGAGAATCTGTGGCAGGACTTGAAAATTATTGTTCACAGATGCTCTCCATCCAATCTGACAGAGCTTGGGCTATTTTGCAAAGAAGAATGGGCAAAAATGTCA
This sequence comes from Lithobates sylvaticus, assembly GCA_028564925.1. Taxonomy (NCBI): domain Eukaryota; kingdom Metazoa; phylum Chordata; class Amphibia; order Anura; family Ranidae; genus Lithobates; species Lithobates sylvaticus. Next base: position 174,339,461 of record CM053034.1, on the reverse strand, counting down.
CTCTAGATGTGCAAAGCTGGTAGAGACATCCCCCAAAAGAACTGCAGCTGTAATTACAAAGTATTGACTTAGAGGGGCTGAATACAAATGCCTGTCACACTTTTTACATATTTATTTTGAAAAAAAGTTTGAAAACAATTTATAATTTTCCTTCCACTTCACAATTATGTGCCAATTTGTGTTGGTCTATCACATAAAATCCCAATAAAATACATTTAGGTTTTTGGTTGTAACATGACAAAATGTGTAAAATTTCAAGAGGTATGAATCGTTTTTCAAGGCCATGTATGTAGTTAGTCAGGTTGAAAAAAGACACAAGTCCATCTAGTTCAACCAAAAAAAAACAAAAAAAAAAAACAACCATACAATTCCATATACACAATCCTATACCCACAGTTGATCCAGAAGAAGGTGAAAACATAATCCAACATGATCCAATTTGCTACAGCAAGGGAAACAATTCCTTCCTGATCCCCCCGAGAGGCAATCGGATATTCCCTGGATCAACTTTAGCTATAAATTTCAGTACCCAGTTAAATTATGTACACCTAGCAAAGAATCCAGGCTTTGTTAAAGCAATCTACTGAGCTGGCCAGATCCACCTCTGGAGGGACTATTCCACATTTTTACAGCTCTAAAGCCCCATACACACGGTCGGAAAATCCGACCACCAAATCCATCGGATTTGGTCCGACGGATTTAGTCCGACACTGGTGTTGCATACACACGGTCGGACAAAGTTGTCGGAAAATCCGATCATTCTGAATGTGGTGACATTTGTTGCCTACGACGGGACTACGTAGAGGCTAGTAGCCAATAGCTTTGGTCTTGTAATGTGATCTGAGCATGCGTGGCCCTTTCAGCCCTTGAACGCCACCCTTTGGGCCCCTTCTGCTAATTTAAAAAAAATGCTTGGTGAGCATTGATTCCGAGCATGCGTGTTTGTACTTTCAACTTTTGTGTGACGGACTTATGTACTGACGATATGAAAATCAGAACTTTGTCCGCCAAAAATTTACTAGCCTGCCATCCAACATTTGTTGGCGGAAAGTTGGACAACAATGGTCATTTGGAGCGTACTAACTGTCAGATTTTAGGACAACAGTCTGTCAACAGACAATCCCCTGTCAACAATCGGATCGTGTGTGCGAGGCTTTAGTCTGATATTGAGTTGGCCCACCCTTTGCAGCTATAACAGCTTCAACTCTTCTGGCTGTCCACAAGGTTTAGGAGTGTGAATGTTTTCCAGAAGCGCGTTTGTGAGGTCAGGCACTGATGTTGGATGAGAAAGCCTGGCTCATGGTCTAATTCATCCCAAAGGTGTTCTATCGGGTTGAGGTCAGGACTGTGCAGGCCAGTCAAGTTCCTCCACCCCAAACTCACTCACTCATTCATGTCTTTGTGGACCTTGCTTTGTGCACTGGTCCAAATCATTTAGCGGAGGGGGGATTATGGTGTGGGGTTGTTTTTCAGGGATTGGGCTTGGCACCTTAGTTCCAGTGAAGGGAAATCTTAAGGCGTCAGCATACCAAGACATTTTGGACAATTTCGTGCTCCCAACTTTGTGAGAACAGATTGGGAATGGCCCCTTCCTGTTCCAACATGAATGTACACCAGTGCACAAAGCAAGGTCCATAAACACATGGATGAGCGAGTTTGGGGTGGAGGAACTTGATTGGCCTGCACAGTCCTGACCTCAACCTGATAGAATACCTTTGGGATGAATTAGAGCAGAGACTGTGAGCGAGGCCTTCTCGTCCACATCAGTGCCTGACCTCACAAATGCTCTTCTGGAAGCCCCCCCTCACACCTGTACGATCTCAGCCCGCCTCACACCTGTACCGAGCTCTCCTGCCCCTGCCCCTGCCTTCTCCCATCCCCGCCAGACAGCCAGGCCCTATTAGAGGCTCAGGGCCTCGGGCCCCTTACTAGTGTATGGGCTCTTACTAGTGCATGGGCTCTGTACCCCCCTGATGGAGGCCCTGCCCACCGGACTGCCTGTGCCCGCTAAGCCTGACTACCCTGCTACTTCTATTTGTCTGGCTCTGAGGGGGCCCCATGTGAACCTGCCCGCTCAGTAAGATGGCCCTGTCTATGGGCAGGCTGATTGTACCTAAGTTGATCCATCAAGCAACCTGGGTACAACCAACATGTTGGATCTATTGCATGCAATTATTGGCAGCAGTTATAGCTGCTAGCAATAATCGTTGTGTTCTCCTGGCAGGCTCCCAGTGCCACCCTGCCTAGCTCCTTGGGAGGGACCTGTGGTGGCAGGAAAGAAAATCCCATAATCTATGGCCTTCCTTAGCTTCAAAGGCAGATATATGAGGATATACACATGCCACCGCCATGATGATTTGCATTGCAGTGCTGTAAAAATGATTTCCTCCATCGTGTTTGGCAGTAAATCGGGGCATGCATATGGCAAGTAAACAAGACCACACTGCAACTACCCTGCAACTGCGTGCAGTAGAGCAGGATTTCTCAACTCCAGTCATCAAGGCGCCCAACAGGTCATGTTTTAAGGAATTTAATCAGATGAAACGGCTGTGGTAATTACTAAGGCAGTGAAACTGATCAAAATCACCTGTGCAAAATAATGGTAAGCCTGAAAACATGACCTGTTGGGGTGCTTGGGGTGCCTTGAGGACTGGATTTGAGAAACACTACAGTAGAGTACAGGTATGCAGGCTTTTAGGTGTTAAAACAGGTAATGAGGAGCTGACATAGCATTTTCTCACTGCCTATCAGACACCCTCTGAAAAGGGATCCACTGTGGATCCCTCTTCAGGGGGCTAAAACAAGTGTAAATTAGTTGGTTATTATGGTTTGCAGGTGTTGCAAATACACAAAAATTTGCATGTATTTTCTAAATGAGAAGTATCTGATTTGCAATAAATGTACTGTACATTTGATTTTCTCACTAATGTACTCTGTATTAAGGCAGAACTCCAGGTTATGAAAAAAATAAATAATTGTCCAGCATGTATTTAAAAAAAAAAAAAACAATTTTGCTGCAATACTCCTCTTCAAGCTGACTCTATCCTCTGCCACTAGTTGGCGCTCCAGGTAGAATGAGGTCTAGTCTAGCACTGTTAAAACCATTTCCTGTAAGCCCAGGCTGTCATGGACACACCCCCTGCTGAAGACCAGTGAAGATTAAAGAAATGTATCTAGTGAATACATTTGGGGAGGGTATGGAGATGGGCTTATTTGTACAATAAAGATGTTACATCATTTAAAAAGGTTTATAAAACATAAAAAAATAAAATTTACCCTAAATTATAAAAATTTTAACGCTAAATTCAAAACATATAAATGATGATGGTGACACTGGAGATGATGAAGGTCTACAATACTGCTTTAAAATGTGCCTATGCAACTGAAACATCATAGGTTTATCCACATACATACATTTAAATACATTTTTAAAGCGAGCTGCCGAGCGGAAACCCATCAACCTTGACCAACATTTGAACTCTAAAAGATTAAAGATGGGACATAATCTTCAGGGAACAGCTAAAATACAAGACACAATAGAAATTGTACAGCTCGTGTCTTGCGGTTCTAAAACTTCACAGGCTGTTAAAAAAAATGACCTGAATGTTCTTCAAGGATAAAGGAAGAAAAACTATATAGATGATCTATGGCCACACGAGCAAAGATGAAAAGTTCCTTTCCCGTTTTAGACCAAAGTTTGCCGAATCTGTGGAAAATCAGCCCTAGACATAGCCTCATCTCCAAGATGTAAAGCCAAAATATTTAGCTGTCTTTGTTTGGCTCGGAGTTACAATGCAGTTTGGTATGTCTAGCATGAAGGGCCATAAACATAAGTCTGAAATATTTGTGAACTATATGGCTGTCTATAAAGTTTTTTGAACTTTTTGCTGTTTAGTAACTTATACAAGTCTGGCCTCACGATCCTTTTCATCTCATGTGCAAAAAATGATGCACAATGTAAATTCAAGAGACAAAGAGATAGTAGGCTGATTTCACAAAGCTGTAACACAAAAATATGGGTCTTTATTTTATCCGCGGGACTGTATTTTCTCATTTTTTTTTAATAATGATTCCTTTATCAATGTGCTAGTTTTGTGAATTTAACTTTCTGTTTTTAAAATAAAAATATACTCTTGGAGGTGTGGCCATTGTGGGGTTGTTCTGCACACCTTGTAGACATGTTCACGACTGGTAGGCCTGTTCCACCCGACTGGTTTGGTCTTGAGTGTTCGGCCTGTTCCACCTCAAACATCCGAAAGGATGCTAAATTTGCCTTACTTCACTGCTCTATCCTGGGCTTATTTGCTCATCAGCAAAAATTGGCATCCTATCTGTTTATAACAGCTAAGAGAATGATTGCCCAAGCTTGGAAGAAACCCACAGCTCCAAGGAGTGAGAGGCAGTTTGACGGCTATGATGCTCAATCAACACAGGGCAGCACAGTAGTGTAGTGGTTAGCACTTTCACCTAGCAGCAATAGGGTCGCTGGTTCAAACCACGACACCTTCTGCCTTGAGTGTGCCTGTGTGGGTTTCCTCTGGGTACTCCGGTTTCCTCCCACACTCCAAAGACATGCTGGTAGGTTAATTAGATACTGTCGCTAAAATTGGCCAAATATGTGTATGTGTTTGTAAGCGTGTTGGGACCCCACAGGGCAAGGACCGCGCTATACCACAGATGGACACCAGTGGCAAAAAGTGCCCTGAGGCAATTCAGTTCGCATAGGTAGCGCTATACAAGTCATTCATTCATTCATTCATTCACACATGTCCAGTATCCTTAGGCTTCATGTACACCCTGCCTACATTTACTCTGGCAACCGGAAAACGCAAAACATCAGCGGTCAAACGTTCCTATTCAGGAGAGGGAGCTTGAGGGAGGTTGAACCTCACATAACTGCAGCAGCTTCTAAACTTTGCTAAAAGCCTATGTGTACATTGACACATTGACAGGCTTTTATGGAGTTGAGTTTAGGAGCTTTGGCAAAAAAAATGCCAAAAGCTCATAAACTCAAGTTTAGGAGCTGCTAGTGTACATGAAGCCTTACTGACTCTCACACAAAGTTCTTGAAAATTTGGGAACTGTGGTGGCTATATGCCTTCCCTGCTCTCCCACTGAATAGTACAGGGTCAGCTTTGACTGGCATCCCTGATGTCCCCTAGTCCCTGTCCTTTCCTTCACCCCTCTTCCTGTTTTCCCCTGTCTATCTTGTTCTCTTTCTCTTATTCTTTCCTTCTTGATAGGTCCATAAGCCCCTTTTTGAATTCTCGTTGAGTCCAGGCTTAACCGCAATGTTGTCTGGAACTCCACATGTTCGGACATACAATGCTGGCTCCGAGGACCTCCTCAGAACCCCTTTTCTATGGCGTATTTATGTATATTAAGTTTGCCTGTGGAGGATATAATAGTAGAATGATTTCGCGCTCATGTGCAATAAATAAATATTAAAACACAGTCATAATCAGCACATACACATTAAAATCCTGCACCAAATATTAAAAGTGTACAAAATGTGTAAAAGTGAATAGATTAAATAAATAAAGAATAGGTGAATGTGCAACAAATCACTAATAAACAGTGCCAAATTGGCTAATGTCCACCAAGACGTGATAAAGTCCGGCCCCTAAGGGCTAAAGTGAATAATGTGAGAATGAGAGCAATATATGGTAAGGTAAAATAATGGACTAAAATGATAAAGTCCAAAAGGTGACAGGTGCTATTCGTAGGTGCAGAACACGTTCTTCACAATCTGTAGACAGATGTATTATAGCCCAGTGGTGAAAGTGAGATGGTTCAGACTCCGCATTGGATTGAGGTGAGTGTGGGGGGGTGGAATCCTAAAACGAGCTCTCTAGACTCTCACCTGAAGACACGTCTTTAAAAACGTGTATGGACGCCAGGGGATATCCTGTCTTGTCCTTGCTCCTTAGACCCACCACTTTTCTCCAGTTCCCACCATTGGGGGCAATATGATCTTCAATGTCTTCCTTAAATTATCCTCGATGGCTCTGATGGACCGGAATCTTTGCCTAGGGGGCTCTAGGTTAGCGTGGGCTTAACAGCCCAATCGGTTCATCCGCGGATGTGGGATCAAAGATAAAAAAGGAAGAGGGGGAACCCAATAGTGAAGCACGTCTTCAACGCAATGTTTAATAAAAAATATAAATTCTTACATAAAACGAAATGATGACAACAGCTAGCAGCAGATAGATGTTGGTCTCACAATGCTTCCGGTATCTGGTCCGGCCACTCCCTACGTTTCGTCACATACATGTGACTTCCTCAGGGCCCCCTGAGGAAGTCACATGTATGTGACGAAACGTAGGGAGTGGCCGGACCAGATACCGGAAGCATTGTGAGACCAACATCTATCTGCTGCTAGCTGTTGTCATCATTTCGTTTTATGTAAGAATTTATATTTTTTATTAAACATTGTATGTGACGAAACGTAGGGAGTGGCCGGACCAGATACCGGAAGCATTGTGAGACCAACATCTATCTGCTGCTAGCTGTTGTCATCATTTTGTTTTATGTAAGAATTTATATTTTTTATTAAACATTGCGTTGAAGACGTGCTTCACTATTGGGTTCCCCCTCTTCCTTTTTTATCTTTGATCCCACATCCGCGGATGAACCGATTGGGCTGTTAAGCCCACGCTAACCTAGAGCCCCCTAGGCAAAGATTCCGGTCCATCAGAGCCATCTAGGATAATTTAAGGAAGACATTGAAGATCATATTGCCCCCAATGGTGGGAACTGGAGAAAAGTGGTGGGTCTAAGGAGCAAGGACAAGACAGGATATCCCCTGGTGTCCATACACGTTTTTAAAGACGTGTCTTCAGGTGAGAGTCTAGAGAGCTCGTTTTAGGATTCCACCCCCCCACACTCACCTCAATCCAATGCGGAGTCTGAACCATCTCACTTTCACCACTGGGCTATAATACATCTGTCTACAGATTGTGAAGAACGTGTTCTGCACCTACGAATAGCACCTGTCACCTTTTGGACTTTATCATTTTAGTCCATTATTTTACCTTACCATATATTGCTCTCATTCTCACATTATTCACTTTAGCCCTTAGGGGCCGGACTTTATCACGTCTTGGTGGACATTAGCCAATTTGGCACTGTTTATTAGTGATTTGTTGCACATTCACCTATTCTTTATTTATTTAATCTATTCACTTTTACACATTTTGTACACTTTTAATATTTGGTGCAGGATTTTAATGTGTATGTGCTGATTATGACTGTGTTTTAATATTTATTTATTGCACATGAGCGCGAAATCATTCTACTATTATATATTTTTATGGGATTGTGTTTCACCGCCAGATTTTGCAGCTCTTTTAGGAATATTTTTCCACAATTGTCACGCTTTATTGATTTTGATTTTTATTTATTTGCATATTTATTTTATAATTTTGAGTGTGTACATATGATCTAGTTTATTATCAGCGCGAAGGTCACCCCCATTTTTCTGCCTGTGGAGGATGTTTCTCCTCTTTTGTTCATAATGTGCAAGTCTGTCTTTACCCATGTCACAGTCCTAGCCCCTGCGTCCTCTTTGTTATTGTTGTCTTACTGGTATACTTGAAGAGAAATTATTGAACAAGAAAAAAAAAAAATGCTCTGCATGTATAAAGTGCACTTAGATAAACTACTCTCCAAAACTTTGGGCTGTTCTAAAATGAAAAGCCTTGGCATTACTGGTAGTGACAAAGCTTGCCTACCACTTCCTATTAGCCAGAGAGACAGCTCCATCAAAGTGTTGGGCCAAGTGGTGGACATAGTTACCAAAAGGGCTCCTGTGTAAGACTAGTTTTTGAACCCGTTACTCAGGTCCAGTCACATGATTGGCTCTCCTGTGCCAGCTAGCAGCGGCTTCAGGGAAGAGGAGGGAGCGCCAACAAAAGATGGCCCATAGTAAGCATATGGGTGACGTTACCGCTCAGGCATTCCAGCCATTGTCTCTCTCATCTCCCCTGTAGCCAGCAGTTGCTGACACAAGGGATATCGTGTGATCGGACTGGAGTGGCCAGAGAATAGGTAAGTACTGTATATGCATCTTTCTTCTACAGGTAAGTTAGTTTAGGTGCTAGAAGTAGGGGAGGGAGCAATTTTAAGATTAGTTAGATCTATCCCGTAACTCTACTTAACAAATCAGATTTTGTTGCACTGTAGTCAATGGATCGGTACAGTGCCTATTTTATTTTACCTCAAAGTATATTTTGGATTAAGCTGGGGGAAAGGTTGAAAATCTCATCTGTACCTCTTTGGGGAAATGACCCATTCACTTCCTGTCCTGGGTGGACACAACATGGAGGGAGAGGACATCTCTCCAAAATGAGGGGAATGTCTTCTTAGACAGGTATCACCAAAGCAAGTGTCCCCTTTGGATGGTTTCCCCTCTATTGTAAAATTTTGAACTTTCCCACACTTTCAGACCAAGTGACAGTGGAGTGATTCTCTCTAATTGGGGCACAGAGAGTGCTCAAAACATAAGCTAAAATATTGACACAATCTAGCAACTGCATGTTAATTGAAGCAGATCTTGCAATAAACTGCAGGGTCTGCTCAAATTGTCTCAGCTTCAGGCCTATTAATGGTAAAGAGACAGTGACTACAAATAACACCCTCCTTCCCAGTCATTTATAGTTACCCAGCCACACACCCCCACCACTTCACCACTGCAGCATCCCTGGCTATCTAAGCTCTGGCATTAACTGCTGTTGGAGCAGAGACAGAGGGGCGATATCATGGCACCTGATGATCGCCTGGTGATTGGCTGCTTAGGCACTGGCCACTGGTGATTAAACATGCTCCTCTACACCCTGCTTTATTAGTGAGGGCTTTGGCATTGTGGAGAGGTGGTGAGGGAGCAAGGCTGGGTAAGTATACATGCCAGGGGGAGGGGGGGGGGGGGGATTGGCCAAAACAGGTCTAAGTGACAGTGTTTTTTAACAAATCATCTGTAGAGTGATTTCTATCTAGATCTAGAAAATGTGTGAGGTGTTGGTAATGTTAGGATATATTAACATTTTCCACAAATTTATTAATTTTATTAATTTGCTCACCACTAACTACTGTTACTTGTAAACACAGAAGCTCAGCTTCTCTCGTTGCCTCCCACAGAACCTTCCTGCCCATGTATTCAGGGCCGGAACAAGGGAGGGACAGCTACCTGGGCGTGCTGTTTTCATGGGCGGGAGGTGGGGCAATACATGGTGAGTTGCCACTTGGTGCCCGGATGACACCCTCCTGATGATCCCACTGCTGATGCTAGCCAATAGGGAGAGGCGGGGTCAGAAGTCAGTGTGCTCTCAGTGCTCTATGTTTATCATGTGCAAAGGTGAGGGCTGTGGGAATGCATAGGTCAGAGCTGAAGAGGGTTGCAGAACTAAGGAGCGGTAGAACAAGGCTGTTAAGCTTAGCTTTTGAGGAGAGGTTGCAGAGATAAGCTGTATAATAAGGATGCAGAATTGTACTGCAGTGAAGGAGTGCAGAAATTAGCTGTGGATGGAAGGGGGGGAAGGGGGGTGCAGAGGGGAGTTGCAGATGGGTGGGGGGTGCAGAGGTGAGCTGTGGACAGGAATGCAGAGTTGAGTTGTAGACAGGAGGTGCAGAGGTGAGCTGTGGACACCTGATGCAGAGGTGAGTTGTCAGTTTAGGACAAGGGTGCAGAAGTGAGCTGTGAACAGGGAGTGCCGAGGTGAGCTGTAGATGGGGGGGGGCAGAGGTAAGTTGTGGACAGTGGGTACAAAGGTGAGTTGTGATGAGGGGTGTATAGATGAGTTGCAAAAAGGACATGAAGAGATGCGTTGCAGACAGGGGTGCAGAACTAAGTTGCAGATGGAGGGGCAGAGGTGAGCTGCACACAGCTGTGGACAGGGGTGCAGAGGTGAGTTGTGGACAGGGTTGCAGAGGTGAGCTGCGGACAGTTGTGGACAGGGATGCAGAGGTGAGTTGTGGACCGAGTTGCAGAGGTGAGCTGCGGACAGTTGTGGACAGGGGTTTTCTTCCTGGATATTCAACAGACCAAAAGAAAGAATAAGAGATGTTCATTATAGGCCATATATACCCTTTACATCTAGCAATAACATATTCTTTTCCTACTACGGTGTCTGTCCTTTTTCCGGAGTTGTCACAAAGTCTTATAGGGTTGTCAAGAAATCCTAAAAGAATTGTCTACCTAATATTAGTTTCGGATAGTCGGCAGCCTTTTGAATCACCACATCCTTATTTCTCTTTGGGACACTAGCTGCACAATATTGACATCCAAATTTCCAGGTCCACCCTCCTTCCAGTGCCATAACAGAAGACTAAGATTCTACATGATAGATTTCTTCATCTATTTTTCATTATGGATGAGAAGTGAGACCTCCCCCAGCTTCAGCAGAGTGAGACCCCCTAGGGTTGAGCATTCCAATCTTGGCGCTGAAGTGCAAGAGAGACACAGGAAATCTATGAGCGAGTCATCAGCATCCACCATAACTAAAATTCCATGTTCAGGTTGACTAAGCCAAAACTCTGAATATTCTTTAGGGCAGGTTACTAGATCTACTGATTACCAACAATACAGACCTAATCACGGATGTGGTAATACGGGGCAATTTAGGAAACAGCGATCACCGGTCAATTGACTTCAGTATAAATCACACAAATAGGAAACATAAGGGAAACACAAAGACACTGAATTTCAAAAGAGCCAACTTCCATAAACTACAAACCTTGCTAGGAGATATACATTGGGATAAAATCTTAGGAACAAAGAACAAGGAGGAGAGATGGGTTTGCTTCAAGAGCATATTAAATAAGGGCATTAGCCAGTGCATCCCATTGGGAAATACATTTAAAAGAGCAAACAAAAGTCCTGGATGGCTTAACTCCAATGTAAAAATGCATATAAAAGCAAAGGAGAAGGCCTTCAAAAATACAAGGCTGAGGGATCATCATCAGCATTCAGACTTTACAAAGAATGCAATAAGATATGTAAGGGTGCAATTAGGGCAGCTAAGATAGAACACTGAAGACACATAGCATGGATTTTGCAGAAGCATTTGACACAGTTCCCCATAAGTGTGTACTGTACAAAGTAAGGTCCGTTGGCATGAACCATAGGGTGAGTACATGGATTGAAAACTGGCTACAAGGGCGAGTTCAGAGGATGGTGATAAATGGGGAATACTCGGAATGGTCAGGGGTGGGAAGTGGGGTCCCCCAGGGTTCTGTGCTAGGACCAATCCTGTTTAATTTGTTCATAAATGACCTGGAGGATGGGGTAAGCAGTTCAATCTCTGTATTTGTGGACGACACTAAGCTAAGCAGGGCAATAAAGTGATAATTCTTCCACTCTACAAGACTCTGGTCTGGCCTCACCTGGAGTATGCTGTCCAGTTCTGGGTAAAAGTCCTCAGGAAGGATGTACTGGAAATGGAGCGAGTACAAAGAAGGACAACAAAGCTAATAAAAGGGTCTGGAGGATATTAGTTATGAGGAAAGGTTGCGAGCACTGAACTTATTCTCTCTGGAGAAGAGACGCTTGAGAGGGGATATGATTTCAATTTACAAATACCATACTGGTGACCCTACAATAGGGATAAAACTTTTTTGTGGAAGGGAGTTTAATAAGACACTTGGCCACTCATTAAAATTAGAAGAAAAGAGGTTTAACCTTAGACTACGTAGAGGGTTCTTTACTGTAAGAGTGGCGAGGATGTGGAATTCCCTTCCACAGGTGGTGGTTTCAGCGGGGGGCATTGATAGTTTCAAAAAACTATTAGATAAGCACCTGAACAACCGCAGGGATATACAAGGTAATACTGACCTATAATCAAACACATAGGTTGGACTTGATGGACTTGTGTCTTTTTTCAACCTCACCTACTATGTAACTGTGTATATGTAAGAATAGAATATTGACTTACTGCTGACAGCGGGGCTAGATGGTGCTCCTGTATCCTTTGCTGGCATCATGCAGCAGGGTTAAACCTCCAGCTTGCATGAGGCTTTACATCTGTGTCCCCATCATTCATCCCATACATCTGTGTCCCCATCAGTCTCCCCATACATCTGTGTCCCCATCAGTCTCCCCATACATCTGTGTCCCCAACAGTCTCCCCATACATATGTGTCCCCATCAGTCTCCCCATACATATGTGTCCCCATCAGTCTCCCCATTCATATGTGTCCCCATCAGTCTCCCCATTCATATGTGTCCCCATCAGAGTTTCTCCATACAGTTGTGTCTCTATCACTCATCAGGGTATCCCCACAAGTTGGTGTCCCCATTAGAGCCCCCCCTACATTTTTGTGTCCCCATCACTCATCAGAGTCTCCCTGCACATTTGTGTCCCCATCACACCCAACCCCCGCATGCATATTTACGTCCCCATCAGAGCCATCACCTTCCCCTCTGCATATTTGTGTCCCCATCAGAACCACCACCCCCACCAAGTTTGTGTCCCCATCAGAGCCATCAGCCCCCCCATGTTTGTGCCCCCATCAAAGTCATAAGCCCCCTCACATTTGTGTCCCCACCAGAGCCTTCAGCCCCCCACATGTTTGTGTCCCCACCAGCCCCCCCATGTTTGTCTCCCTATCAGAGCCATCAGACCCTCACATGTTTCGTCCCCATCAGAGCCATCACCCCCCCCCCCCCCCCACATTTGTGTCCCCACCAGAGCCATCAGCCACCCACATGTTTGTGTCCCTATCAGGGCCATAAGACCCCCCCACATATTTGTATCCCCATCAGAGCCATCAGCCTCCCCAACATGTTTATATCAAAGCCACCAGCCCCCCCACATTTGTGTCCCTATTGGGGCCATCAGCCCCCTCCCCACATATTTGTGTCCCCATCAAAGCCATCAGCCCCCCACATTCCTGTCCCCACCAGAGCCACCAGCCCCCCCTACATGTTTGTGTCCCTATCAGAGCCATCAATCCTCCCCAATTTTTGTGTCCATATCAGAGCCATCAGCCCCCCTCAACATATTTGTGTTGCTATCAGAGCCATCAGCCCTCCCACAAGTGTGTGTCCCCATCAGCCCCCCCCGCATGTTTGTGTCCCTATCAGAGCCATCAGCCCCCCCACATGTTTGTGTCCCCGTTATAGCCATTCAACCAATCCCCACACATGTGTAACCATCTCACAGTTCCCACTTGCATGTGTACTTTACCAGCGGATTTCAGACATTGATTACACTGGCTGTGCAGACCTGCTGCACCTCCCGACTCTCGCCCCGCTGATTTTACACACTGGTTACTGGTTAACAGCGAGGCAGGAGGCAGGAGCCGAGAGGGGGCAACATGTCTGCACTAAAGCACCTCATTGGTTCCTAGGATGCCCAGGGTCCCAGCAGCCAACACAGTGAAAAATGGCCTGGTGGGCCACTTGGGAGACCCCTGCTTTAGGGCAATAAAAAATAAAAAAAATGAAAAGGCTGTCTTAATCACTGGTCTATATAGGACAGATGATATGTTAATTTTTTTTACATAAGGACTAATTTTGTTGGTGTGTTTCTGTTTACAGTCACGGGACGACCTATGAAAATGACAGTCACAGCACACCCATGTTGTACAGCTGCGGGGGTCAGTACCGGATACACACTCATGGTGTGTTCAGAGGATTACAAGTAAGCTTAGTGCTACTAACTGTTCTGAAAATATATAGGCAAGTTTTGGTGTCCCTTCACAATTTGAAGGCTGACAATGCCCTGCAGTGGATGAAAAAACATGTACAACTTTTGCAACACATCTCACCACAACTTACAGCATAGTGATTGTGGTGTGCTACAGCATACAGTAGGTGTGTTGCCAATCACTGTGTTGGGGATGCTGTGTTTTAATGTGTATTATGGTATAGTTTGGTAAAACGCACATTACCACAGCGTATAGGTGTGAAGCCATGCTTAATCTGTAAACACAATAACTGTTTTTAAGTATGTTAGGCATCATGCCTTACTTTTACAGATTCCTTAAAGATGAATTCCAGGTATGGCAATTTTTACATACAGTTGTGCTCAAAAGTTTGCATACCCTGGCAAAAAAGGATAGCAATCACATGAAGCCATTTATTATCACATAGTTTTTTGGATCCTTTTTATATCATAATGATAACAGAAATCACCCAAATGGCCCTGATCAAAAGTTTACATACCCTGGAATGTTTGGCCTTGGTACAGACACAGAAGGTTAAAATGGCAATTAAAGGTTAATTTCCCACATTTGTGGCTTTTTATATTTCAATGGTTTTTATTGAAAGTTGGAAAACATGTTTGACATTTTGGCATAAACTGTTTTCCATATCTCAGTATAAGTATACAACAAAATCTTTACAAAAAAGCTAATTATTTACTATTTGTGGCTTTTAAATCACAATTAGTGTATAGTAATTTTTCAATTTAGTCAATTTTATTAGTCAATATAGTAATTTTCCACTTAATAAGTGATTAAACAGTACTGACTGTCATATTCAAGGCTTTGGATATCTTTTTATATCCGCTTTCATATTTGTAAAGTTTCATTACCTTGTTACGCAGGTCTTTTGACTGTTATTTTCTATCTCCTCATGGCTCAGTGTCTAGTGTCTAGGCAGGTTTAAAAAAAAGATGGCGGTTTACTACCGCTTTAAGAAAACTGTATACAATGAGACTTCCAAAAATGGAACTTTCGCTTTAAGGGAAGGTGACCCCCTGACATGCCACATTTGGCATGTCATTTTTTTTTGGGGGGGGGGCAGAAACACTCTTTTTAGAGGGTTTCAGCTCCCACTTCCTCCCGGGCCACCGCGGCGGCGGAAGTAAGTTCACCTCTCCCTCTCGGCAATCATCTGAGACACGTCACAGGTCTAGGAAGATAGCCCGGCCATTCACAGCACGCAGAGCGTCTCGCACATGCGCAGTGCATGCCCGGCTGTGGGCGCCCACAGTGATAATGCCGGCGACGCAGAGAGGAGGCGAGCGGGGCTTCGTTCCCCCCCGCATCGCTGGACCCTGGGACAGGTGAGTGTCCGATTATTAAAAGTCAGCAGCTGCATTATTTGTAGCTGGTGACTTTTAATTTTTTTTTTTTTTGGAAATCCGCATTAATGGCAATCATACTGAAAAATAGATATCGGTTTACATACACTTATTATCTGGGTAGACTTTTTTGAATTTACACAGTTCAAGTGTTGGGTAGATGAGATTAACAATCACTTATTTGTTCCAATTTTTTAAAATTAAATTTTAATGCAGCACCGCCATTAAAATTATTAATCAAATTGTACATGGCAGAGTCTTTGGCCCATAGTGTTGTGTGCTGGAGAGGTTATGCACTACAATGTAACACTGGCAGGGACATTTCTGGTCCTTGCTAGATCAGCTGTTTTATTTGTTCAATTTTCCAGCCTGATACAATATTTCAGATCAGTTTGTTCTGCACAGAACAGATAGATGATGTCCTCTAGTCTACACAACTGACTCCTTTGTTCCTCACCTTCTCTGTAATTAGGCATATCAGTATGAATTGCAACAAAACATTTCCATATGTAAGATCCTCCATGTAGTTGAACTGAGCTGGTTTGCAAACGACACAGAATAAATAACTTAAAGTAGATAAACATAAATTTACACTCAGACAAAAATTGTTAAAATGGAAAAAAATATATAGAAAAAAGGGGCAGAACTGTTTTTTTCCCAGTTCTATTGTCGGCTCTGGGGCGCGCGTGATTGGACACAGTGGGAGCCAATCAGCGGGTCCGGAGGCCGCGATGGGAGAGGCAGACAGTTCTGTCACAGAGGAAGAGAGGGATCTTGTGTTCCTACTAATCAGGAACACAGATCTCTCTCTTCCTCTAGTCAGTCCATCCCCCACATAGTTAGAAAGCATTCCCTAGGAGCACACTTAACACTTTGACCGCCCTGTGGTTAACCCCTTCCCTGACAGTGTCATTTATACAGTGACAATGCAATTGTTTTTAACACTGATCACTGTATTGGTGTCACTGGTCCCCAAAAAGTGTCAGATTTGTCCACTACAATGTCGCAGTCCCGCTAAAAATCACTGATCGCCGCCATTACTAGTAAAAACAATAAAATAAAAATCCATAAATCTATCCCATAGTTTGCAGACACAATAACTTTTGCGCAAACCAATCAATATACACTTTTTGTTTTTTGTTTTTTACCAAAAATATGTAGGTGAATACAAATTGGCCTAAATTGATGAAGAAATTTGATTTTTTTTTATTAGATATGTTTTATAGCAGAAAGTAAAAAAGAAAGTAAAAAAATATAATTATTTTCAAAATTGACTTTTTTTGTTTAAAGCACAAAAAAATAAAAACTGCAGAGGTGATAAAAAAGCATCAAAAGAAAGCTCCATTTGTTGGAAAAAAATAACATACATTTTATTTTGGGTACAACGTTGCATGACCGCGCAATTTTTAGTTAACGCAGTCTCGTATCGGAAAAAATGGCCTGGTCTGGAAGGGGTAAAAAGGGGCGCAACAGAGGGTATGTCCTATGCCTACATAGACAAAAAAGTGTTTCAAGAGTAGAAAGGTGGGGCCTTAAAGGTGTTGAAACCTTCTTGCAGAATGATTACACAAGCATTTTGTTAAAATAAAAATATCTTTATTACAAAACTAGTTAAAAATAGTACTTGGGGTGTGTACCTCTGTAAAGGGGGTACACATTTTTAGAGCAACCTAAAGAGCAACCCATACTCTGACCAGGCCACCCCTAAAGATAGCGATCCTTCCCTATAAGCATAAAATGATAGTGAGGTCTATTTAGACATGTGCAATTCGTTTCGTTCCGAATTAGTTTTTTAACGAATTTAGAAAAATTAGTTAATTCGGAAATATCCCAATTAACGAAAACCCGTTTAACACATTTTTCCGAATATTCGTAAATTCGAATATTCAAAAATTTGTAAATTCGTACATTCGTAAATTTGTCAATTTGTCAATTCGGAAATTCAGAAATTCGGAAATTCGGAAATCTGAAATAATAATTAACTAATAATAACTTAACTATTACTAACTATTAAATTATAGGTATTGTAATTTCCTTTCAAATTTGGCTGTTAGTGAACGTAACAAATACAAATTTATCCGAAGTAACTAATGCCGTATCCAAGCGAATGGAACGTTATTATTTATTATTAATTTGTTCCGTTACATTTGTTTAGATGTGGCATTCATTATTTCGGATAATTCGGAACTTCGGATAAATTTGTATTCGTTACGTTCACTAACAGCCAAATTTGAAAGGAAATTACAATACCTATAATTTAATAGTTAGTTACTATTTCAGATTTTCTAATTTTCAGGTTTTCAAATTTCGAATTTCCAAATTTCCGAATATTCTAATTTACGAATGTACGAATATACAAATTTTCTAATTTACGAATGTACAAATTTACGAATTTACAAATTTATGAATTTTACTTATGTACGAATTTTTAAATGTACGAATTTACTAATTGCGATCCTAATGAATGACCCGGAAAAAAAAAAAAAAATAAAACGAAATTTTTTTTTGGCAGTGTACATATCTAATATTAATAAATATTGAGTTTTCATGGTTACACATCGAGATGTAGCAGAAGGGAAGGATGACTCTATCCGACGCATTTCGCCCTATCGTCTTTCTCAGAGGCTCAAGTTTTGCGGTTAGAGAAGGTTACTAGGAAGAAGGAAAATAATATACATAATATACATCCAATACATATAGTTGATTACAAACATTTAGTCATATTAGAATATTTTCAAAACTTACAATAAGTATGAAACAGAGATCATCTTAGGAGGATCCAGTGAGCACCCCTATAATCTATCCCAATGCAGCCAAATGCAAAACAGGCATAAGGTGGTAATCAATACACTGGGTGGATGACACAGATGGAGTAACCCCACCAGGGAGCCACAGACAGCCTATCAAAGGGGGTGGGAAATAGCATCATAACACCTCAAATCTAAACAAAGTACAAAATGCACTGTCAGAAAGTCAGAGGAATTACTAATGAACCACTGTGCATAAAGACATACAAAACCAAACCAGAAAATATCCACAAGTACACACATTGCTTGTATATTTATTGTAATGCACTTCAAATTTCTTTCAATGAAAGGCAGATAGCTGCACTAAAAGTTCATAAGTCTAGAATGACATTAAATGGGTAAAAATTCTAATTAAGAACCCATAAAGTAGATACCCTGATATGTACATTAGGTCATTCAGAAGTCAAAAGACAGGGGGGGTTCGAGTGATGTTACACCAGCGTTCAGACAGTGATGGCTGCTGCTCCAGGGTATACCTCCAATGATCGCCCATTAAATGCCTACATACTTTTTCTAATAGGTGTCCCTCATTACAATTTCAAAAAGTTGAGAGGTATGGAATACTGAAAACTATATTAACATGCTAAACTTTATATGAGACTTAATGGTTGTATTTACATCATATGGCCTCCTCACTGACTGTCAAACAAGTGTGGCTCACTTTTCAGAGGTGTGGCAATTTAGATACAAATGTAATTTTAGCCAAAAGCTTTGAAAACACTAACAACTTTGATACCTTTGGCTTTCTTTTTAGGATGTTAGACGTGTCCCTGGTGTGACCCCAGCTATAGTCAGATCAACAGAAACCAATGAAAAGCGACCTTTTATGTGTGCATATCCAGGATGCAACAAAAGATACTTCAAACTGTCCCATCTGCAGATGCATAGTAGAAAGCACACAGGTAAGAAAACATGCTTCAGTAAAGTCATCCAATGTTGTGTCAGCTGTAGTTAATAATCCAGAAATACATTGGAAGAGGACCCATATTCTCATCAAAACATAATGAGTGGTCATCACATGGATCAAAACCTCCCCCTGTGCTTTAGCCTGGAACTCCACTGTTTGGAGTTTCATTCCTAAACTGGCCATATGCTAGCAGAATTTTTTTCATTTTAACAATGTTCGTTTGAAAAATATTCTTGAAAAAAAACTATTTCTAACAATAAATGTCGTTTTCATTCTGGATAGTTCATTCACTACAAAATCAAGGAAAGAGAAAAAACAAGAGAAGCTCTTCCCTGGTGTAAAACCTTCTTCCTATTTCCCTTACACTAGGGGAGTGCTTCCCTTGCTTTTCCTATTTCCTTGCTTTAGATACGGATTGCTTTACAGACCTTGTTGACAATTTCCAGGATAGCAGCTGAACCTGTTGGATCTCATTAAAAAAAGTGACTAGTGAATGGATGTAATGTCTAATTAGAGCAGGAAATTTATTTTCTCTGTGATTCCAAAATTGAGTGTTAAAAGCAAACTTTTTTTTAAGTACGTTTAAACAACATTCGTCATTCATCAAATGTACTGATGAGAATATTAATTTGAATGTTTGTACATATGTCAGTTCGAAAACTTACTAGCTTTAGTAACTGCCACCACGTTCCCTGTAAGCCTCATCCCTTGTTAGTGGTGTGAATTAACTTTACATAGAGGGAGAATGAGTAAGAACCTCCAGTGGCTTCTATTGTTGCTTCTGTAACGTTTTGGGAAATTTCTTCCTGAGTATCCATTAAAATAGGAAGTGAGCAAAATCCCTCCAACATGAAACTTAGCAAAATCCCACCAACATGGAACTGAGCAAAATCCCTCCAACATGAAACTGAGCAAAATCCCTCCAACATGGAACTGAGCAAAATCCCTCCAACATGGAACTGAGCAAAATCCCTCCAACATGAAACTGAGAAAAATCCCTCCAACATGGAACTGAGCAAAATCCCTCCAACATGAAACTGAGCAAAATCCCTCCAACATGGAACTGAGCAAAATCCCTCCAACATGAAACTGAGCAAAATCCCTCCAACATGGAACTGAGCAAAATCCCTCCAACATGGAACTGAGCAAAATCCCTCCAACATGAAACTGAGCAAAATCCCTCCAACATGAAACTGAGCAAAATCCCTCCAACATGAAACTGAGCAAAATCCCTCCAACATGGAACTGAGCAAAATCCCTCCAACATGGAACTGAGCAAAATCCCTCCAACATGGAACTGAGCAAAATCCCTCCAACATGAAACTGAGCAAAATCCCTCTAACATGGAACTTAGCAAAATCTCCCCAATGAAGACAGAGACAGTAATAAAACCTTAGTTTATGGGGTAAAGGTAAGATTTATACTTACCCTACCTCTGTCTAATGCCCGCAGTCCCGAGGAAAGAAGGACATCAAACTTCTTTAGCTAGATCCTGGGGAACACAGGGGAGCCAGAATCTCGTGAGAAGATGCTCTTGCATCGTCGCACTGAAGGGTCTTCTGATGAGATTTGATCTGCTCTGTATTTCCCAGAATAAAAGAAACGTCATGCTCTGTGATGTGGAAAAATGTCTCTAACCTGGAACTCTCCAAACAGGGACAGAGGAAGTAATAAAACATTTTTCTTAAATAGTTTGGGGTAGGTCGAGAACTAGTGCTTTTTTTTTGTCACAACTGGGAAGATCTACTTCCTGTTTGGTCACCAGAACTAAACATGAGATGAAATCTCCCCAAGAGAGACACAGAAAGATAGGAAAACCCTACCAAAGTTCCAACCACCTCCTAATGCTAAGCTAAGCGATATGTTCTGGATGGGGTTCTAAATGTGCCATCTGCTTTGATTTGTTTTAGGAATGAACAGTCCATTGACTAAACGTAATTTCTTACATCGTCTTAAATATTTTTTTCTCTACAGGTGAGAAACCTTACCAGTGTGATTTTAAAGACTGTGAGAGGAGGTTTTCTCGTTCTGACCAACTTAAGAGGCATCAAAGACGACACACAGGTATGTAGAATCTCTGTACTACAAGGAACAACTTTTATAAAACACATGCTTAAAGAGGAAGTAAACCCTGATGGGTTTACTTCCTCTTTGTTTCCCTGCAAAGGTAAAGCATAATGGACTACTATGCATCGCATAGTAGCCCATTATGTGTCACTTACCTGACACAGGAGCCAGCGATGTCACTGATGTCCCCTCTTCCACGGAGCATCCATCTTCTTTCTGTGTATCGCGGTTCCGGCGCTGTGATGACTTCACTCCCGTGCATGCACGCGGGAGCCATAAGTGACGGCATGTTTGCCTTCACTTGCGGCGCGCCCAGTGTGCGTGCATGCGCCGTAGACAGCGGTGCCCTTTCTTTGTAAAATATCTCCTTAACCATGTAGGTTAAGGAGATATTTCTTGGACCTACAGGTAAGCCTTAATCTAGGCTTACCTGTAGGTCAAAGTGGCCCCAGAGGGTTTACAACCACTTTAATTTTGCCACTTTGAAGTCAAACAGGTCAGCAGTAAAAAAAAATGTTCATAGCTTGCCTTTATTCTTCTCTGTCCCTGCTAAAAAAAAATATACAGAACAAGAAATATATTTAATGTTTTTTTAACAAGTTGCTTGCCACTGCATCAACTTTCCATATCAGTTGTGAAAAACGATGGAATGACTCAAACCTTTTAGAATGACTTGGATAAAAAGCCATTAGTCACAATGAGGTATGAATGAAGTTATTACATTGAAACTGAGTTTACTGCAAAATTACTCATTTAAAGCAGAACTAAACCCATTGATTTACATGTTTTTCCACATCAGTTACATTTAAAGCATGCCATGACTGGTAAATATCACATTTGCTTGTGCTGTCAAGTAAACTGGCAGCCATCAAGTGGCTGGTGTCATACCCGATAACATGTATAGCACCACAGTAACTGCGGATCAATCAGGGGCTTAGATGGCAGCTTCGTTGGCTGTAAAGGATAGGAGGGTTTAGTTCCGCTTTAACTTTGGCAAAATTCATTCCCATTAAATCCAATGTATTTTAAGTCTTCAAAACACTCATCGTGATTATAACCAACATTAAGGCAAAGATGACAATTGTTGACAAATTTCTCCCAAATCATAAACCTAAAGAAAACTTAATTTGCCAAAATCACTTTGTTCATCCATACTCAAAATTACAGTATAATGTGGAGACCAAATTTTGAGCTTCACTACAGGAATGCACAATGGGAAGCCCCTTGCTGTTTAAATCCAATAACAAAAATGCAATATATTGCAGCTTAACAGACCTCAGAAGTGGTGGTTGCATTAATTTTATTTTTTCAGGCTTTTTGCACCTTTTTTTTTACACTGGTTATCACGCCAGTAACTCACTTCCTGTCCTAAGGTGACAACACTCACTCACTGTACTGTATTTATGGAGAAACAGCATTATCACCCTAAGACAGGACTCCAGAACACGTCTTCCTCTCATTATCTCTGTAACATGGGGGAAGTAGTCTGTAGCCCAGCAGAGGTGAACTGGGAAATACTGATAAGATATCAGCATACAGTGGATATGAAGCAAATAAGAGATGTTAGGGTGTTACGGTTTGCATATACTTTAAATCCTCTAATTCTGTCTTCAGGTGTGAAACCTTTCCAGTGTAAAACTTGTCAGAGAAAGTTCTCACGGTCTGACCACCTAAAGACACATACCAGGACTCATACAGGTAAAACAAGTGCGTAAACCTTTATTCACATTTATATTTTCTTGAATTTTCCTGCTGTTTGTAATTTCTGTGTTCACTAAATATAGTAAAATGTGTCTGATAATAATGTTTTAACATAACACTTACAGAAGTTATCAAAGGGACAATGACATACTTTCATTAGTAGACACTATAGATATGATATATGGCTTCTACATATTTATCGTTCCCTGTTCATCTTGGAATCTTTCTGTTTCTGAGCAAGCAGGGATGTATATTAGTGTTTCCCACATACTTGTCATACAGTCATAAAAAGGGAGGGTAGGTATCCTCTTGTAATTGTTCTGGTAGCAATTCTGGGGGCTATAAGACAGAGATACCATAAGTGGGGTGACAAATAAAAACATTTAGGTGATTCGATAATCCAGCTTTTCAGAAAAGTTTAAATAAATACGTTTCTGGTGGACTAATATTTAGAAGTACAGTATATCTCAATCCCAAAATTTCCAATTCCTGTTTCCCTGCACTATTTTAAAAAAAGTTTTGGCTTTTGACATACAGTAAACCCCCCTCCATCGCTGGGGTTATGTTCCGGACCCACCCGCGAAAAGTGAAAGTCCGCGAAATAGAAAGACCCTATTTAAATACACCCTAGGCATGTTTTGTTAATTTTGTAATAGCATTTAAAGGTCTTTAAACACACTTTTATGCAATAGAAACACATTAAAGATAGAGAGAGAGATCAAGAGGATTTTTAAAACACAAAAATATTGTCTTAACAGTACAGTATACTGTACAGTACAGTAAAAAATAGAGTACATAACTGCGAAAATGGCGAAATATTACCACAATATCAGAATAACAGGTCCTAATTAAAATACCGCGATATACCGGGACCGCAATAACTGAACCGCAATATAGCGGGGGTTTACTGTACTTTAATTGGTTTGTTGATTTCAGCGGCGAGAGCCTGCATAGTTTAAAAAAAGTGTTTGATCTCTCACCTTAACTTGATATTTAGCCTACACTTCAAACTAAACCCTTACCTCACCCGAAGCCTAAAAACTCCACCACTAAATTAATCTTTGACTTTGAACCTTACCCTAATCTAAAGTGGACCGGACCATGCAGTAATTAGCAGGGTCAACATAAGCTGTGTTGGCCCCTTCCCCCTTTAAATTTCACCCAATATCCCCAGGTGCAAAATGTACCTGCAAAGAAGAAAGGTAGGTATATATAAAAGGTAGGTATATACTGATCTCATCCATATCTTCTACCCCTGTGTCTAGAGGAGGATGAAATCAGAATCCTTCCGGATCAGTGGCAGCTGGTGCTCAATATTTTGGGGGGGAGGCAGCAAACTAACGCCACCCCCCTTCACGCTGGAGATGGTCGGGAAGGCGGCAAATACCCCCCTGCGCGTTAGACAGACGGGAAGGGGGCGATTCATCTTGTAGATAAGGGTAGTCTGCCTGAGGGACCCAGACATTGAGTTTTGGGCTTTCACCATCGCATGGGTGCCATTGCTTCTCCTCTCGGCCGAACAGGCAGTATGTCCTGAGACCCGGTTGGCCAGGAGTCCTAAGACTCCCTTGCCAATTGGGTGTCAGGACCCGCTTCCTGATTGGCCGGGAGGAGAATCAGGAAGACAATAGCGAATATTAATTCTCTATTGTCACACAACAACAAAAAAACCCATTGGAATCCATGCATCTGGCGCCCTACATATAGATTAGGGGTCGGGCGCATGGATTAGAGGGGGCGCCACTGTTCTGGATAGAACCTGGGAAATACAGAGGAGCCAAAATCTCATGAGAAAAATCTCTTGCAATGTACTGGAGTGTCATCTCCTGAGATTTCCCCTGCTCTGCATTTTTCAGGAAATTCCCAGCAATGTGGAAGAAGGAGTTAAGGCATGTATGAATTTAACTCTTTCCTTTATGGGTACATTTTGCACTTAGTAACATCAGGTGACCTTCAAAGAGGGCCCAGACAGTATATGTTGACCTTGCATTAAACTGCAAGGTCTGCTTTAATTATACTCTAACCTTAACACCTAACCTAACTATCAAAATAAATAATTTTTCTAATGTAAAACTATACAACAAAGGCCTCCTTACAAATACGACATTAAACATACACTTATCCTGCTGCCTTCCTCACTAACCTCTGCTGTAGTGTAGATAAAATGCTATCTCAGATTCCTGTAGAACCCAACACTTTGCAAAGTTTTAATTTTTTTTGTCCCCGGCTGCATTTAATGGTTTGATTGACTTGCCCCCATGCCACTACGGCGTCCTGTGTCATGTAGTGGGAGACTGGGAGAAAGAATAGCATACTACTTTACTCTATCCAAAAACAGGTTTTCGCTATACATATGCTTTAGGTTAATTTGCTGCTTTGTCCTGCATGGGTATAACACAGGGTCACTTCAAAGCAGACCTCCCATGAAAATGAAAGGTCCATTCAGTATAAAGGATGGGCGAAACATTTTTGTTTACACATAAAAAACATTATAAATACCCTTTTTCCCTTTTTTATAAGTGATCACATACCCAGTGAATGGCTATGTGTGGGAAGGATGGGGGGGGGGGGGGGGGGTGTAAGCTCAAGTCTGGTCATTGAAAGAGAGCAGGCTCAGTTCTCAGCACAGATAGAAAACTGTCTGTGCTGTACTCTCCTGCCTGTTGTGCTCCGTTTTTAATAGGAAAGCAGAGGGACTGGCAGGAACACCAGATATTTCACACAAAGGGAGCAATACAAACAGAAGAGGATACTTTTTCATACAAGTACATGGCACAGCAGGCACATATCAGGAATATGACATTTTGGGTTGACATATTCTTTAATAGTTTAAAGACATTTTTTTAAAGTCTTTACAAAAAAAGGAATTACTTTATTCGCAACTTCTGACATTTCCTGATGGTGTTGGTGAAGTCACCTTGCTTTACTGCTGCCTCCGAGAAAGGTGAAGACTTGAAATCCCTGAAGAATATGCTGCAGTCTATTTCAGGATTTCAAGCTCCCAGCAGTAGTCCAAAAGGAGAAGAAATCCTTATGCCCCGTACACACGGTCGGATTTTCCGAAGGAAAATGTCCTATCGGACCATGTTGTCGGAAATTCCGACCGTGTGTGGGCTCCATCGGACTTTTTCCGTTTGAGATCCTGCTCTCAAATTTTCCGACAACAAAGTCCTATCGGACTTTTTCCGATCGTGTGTAGCGAATTCCGACGGACAAAGTGCCACGCATTCTCAGATCACATTACAAGACCAAAGTTATTGGCTACTAGCCTCTACGTAGTTCCGTCGTACGCAACGAATGTCACCACGTTCAGGATGATCGGATTTTCCGACAACTTTGTCCGACCGTGTGTATGCAACATCAGTGTCGGACAAAATTCGTCGGAAAAAATCAGACGGATTTTGTGGTCGGAATTTCTGACCGTGTGTATGGGGCATAACAGTTAAAAAAATTATTTATATGCTCATCCCCAGAATTTACTGTCTTAACTTTTTACACATATAGGATTTAATTTTGCTGTTCAGGATTAGTTCTTTGACATCCAGTTTTTTATTCCAACAACAAATAATAA
This sequence comes from Lithobates sylvaticus, assembly GCA_028564925.1. NCBI lineage: Eukaryota > Metazoa > Chordata > Amphibia > Anura > Ranidae > Lithobates > Lithobates sylvaticus. The sequence goes on along the minus strand of CM053034.1, from coordinate 174,313,385 downwards.
AACTGAACTATGGCAGCATACAGTTTGTACACTAACACTTTCTTTCTACAACACATAGAAATACTTACTGACTTTTTTTTTCAGATGCCAACAATCCAAGAACATCAGACTTAATTTTTCATAGCACTACACATCAAGCAAACATGTCAAAATTAGTCATATCAGACAACTTCCATTCAGCCTGTACAGACACATTTAGCCTTTTGTCTACTTTGTCTTGTTTGTACATTCATGCTGATAAGGTTTTCCTTCATGATAACTGGACATTTTTGTGTCAACAGGTGAAAAGCCTTTCAGTTGTAGATGGCCCAGCTGTCAGAAGAAGTTTGCCAGGTCAGACGAGTTGGTCCGCCATCACAACATGCACCAGAGAAATATGACCAAGCTACAACTGGCTCTTTAGGTGGTGGGGCCAAAGACCCCAGTGGACTTAAACCTCTACTACATTATATATAAAGCTTCCAAAACAACCAACTGGAGGGCTCCTGGCATGTTACAGGAGAAGTGGGATTCTGTACTGCCATTGTACGAGAGACAGTTTGCAAAGAAAGTTCTGCTAATTGGCAGGACAAATTGTCTAGTGAATGGCTATGTTTGGCCTTGTTATCTCTGTGCTGTTTGTTAATTATTTAACCAGTGAGGATGTGGTGCTGTATGCAGCATGAAAAACAAATTTGTATTGGTTATCTCATGTCATGGTGTGATATCAAAGCCACCACTTTTTCCAGGTGGATTACTAAATATTGATGCTGTTCATAGTTTCAATTGCACAGGCTTCACCTAACAATGGTGAAAATAAAGGGAAATATTTTATAGCACCTTGAACTATACAAACCTGTAAACAATTCTGGAGCATGTCTTAATATGCAATAGACATGGTATTTCAGTAATCACCAAAAATCTCAGAACTTTTGAATAGGCAGCACATTTGGTTCCATTTAATATCATCTGCATCGTGTAAAAACCATGCCATTAAATTTGCAAGACTATCCTTATTATGGGCTTCCAGATATTGGAGCACTTGTTGTTGCATTGGCACAAAGTTATCAGAACATAAAAGTGTACACGTTTAGAGCAGATCTGGAACTATCTGTGTTATCACATCGGTGTTATAGCACATACAATACTTTCTTATGGCAGTAGTCATCTCCAAAAACCTAACTCATGATTCATGTTAGTTTTAAACATCATCTTAGCCCTTAATACACCCCCCCCACACACACTTTTCAATCTTCCCTAGTCCTTTATTTAATTCTTAACCCCTGCACTAATGCTCAGCCTAACCCCAAATGTCAAGCCTATTCCTCTATCAAACCCCCCAACCTAACACTAGTCTTTAAGGACCAAAGCAGCGTGATACAACAGCTAAAATCTTAATGTCTACAGTATACTTATTTTATCTGGAAAATGTTTGTTCCAAATCAAACTATGTGATTATGCATGACTTCTAAAATATTGGACCAGGCAGAGAATGAAAAATCACCAAAACTTGTTCTTGTTTGTAGAATTCATGGTCTGTACTGATAACATAAATGGGTGGCCCAATGGTTTAGAAGACCAGTGTAGCAAGGCCAACCTAATCAGCCTTTGTAAAATGGAAGGGTAGGATTAACAACCAGTCTTTCAAAATGAGGAACGTCAGGGGTAGAAATGGGAACAGAACAGCCAAACTCTAGGAACAAATATTTTTTTGTATATTTCTTTCACTGTTTTACACACATAACTCTCCCGGGATCTCCTCTCCGACATGTGAACAACCAGTATTTCCCAGTTTCACCTAGAGTTTCGGCATCACAGTCAATCAGTTACTTGGCCTTCTCCCCCCATGATCAGTACCTTATTCGGCCTCTATACCCTCATGTACACTACTGCAGTCACCCGGACTGTCCTATTCTCGCTAGATTCTGAACTTTGTCTGTGACACTGTTTAACCATTCAGACATTAGTGAAATACTCTGTCCTACATGACATATTGAGACATAAAAGGGACCAGTGTATTTTTATTCCTTTTCAATGATTGTCATGATCATCAAACAGATTTGTATGTTAAACCTCAGCATTTTTGGGAAACACATTTGACAGTAACATAATCAACATTTTTGTAAGTATAGCTATCGGTTTCCTACATTGATTCTAATAGAAAACTGATAATTTGTTGTTCATTATGGGCGTGAAGTGCATGCTGGGGCTGAAACTCTAAATCATTTCAAACATGAAACCAACTTCTTTGGACAACTGTTGCTCTTTACACCAGCCTACTGTTACACTGTTTTTGTAAACCAGGCCATTGGTTACATATATACATGTGGGGCTCTATCATTCAGATCCCAGCTATTTTTGTATTTTTTTGTTCAGAGACCAATATTACGGCAGCATTTTGGCTTTATGTAAAACAGGCTATTCATACCCTACCCCAGATTCTATGTTCATTCTATCCCAAATGGTCATTACAGGAGATGGATATTGCTGCTGGAGACCTGTGGGTATATGAGAAGTAGGTGTGTCCTTCACAATGCTAGCGTCCATCCAACAATAACCAATAATAATTCTGCCATACTTTGATATGTTTAAAATGTATGTATAGCCCAATTTCTTTCAGTTTTGTATACAGTAGGAAACGATTGGAACCCCTGTCAAACTTTTATTGATGCCTGTGTCCGCGCTGGGGGGATTCACTCTTTCCATTTGTCAGGGAGACCATTGACATAGTGGAAGTGATGTGAAATCCAAAATTGTATAGTTGTTACTAGACAGGAATAGAGAGACATCTTCCAGTAGGGAGATTTGTTTCCTTGACACCTCTCTGAAATGAGATTTCCCCTTAATTTGAAGTAATTTACTCTCACTTCCTGGTTGTGTAACAGAACAGAAAATGAGGAGAAATCGCTCCAAAGGGACACAGATACGAGACAGGGGTTTTATTACTTCCCTAATCAATCCAAAACCTAAAAAAAAAAAAATGTCTACATACACTTTTAATTCAAGGTGTTGTGAATAAATGGTTCTAATTTTCAATTCCTGATCAGTTTCAGTACAACTTAAAGTTTATTAAAGTTTTAATTTGTTTAAGTTATTCAATACATTTCCATTCAATGATTATGTGCAAAGTGCAGTTACCCAAGGTAACTTGGTTCAGTTAAATCATAAAATGATGACTTCTTACTGGATGCAATAGATTACTATACATGCCATTTCTGTTCTTTGTGCTTCTTTAATTGAATATGTTTAAATATTTTAGTTTTCAAGTGAAATTGAGAGAAAGCTCTAAGTGTTTAATATATGTGCATACTTTAGAATGGAAACATATTAGTTATTTCATCCGATGATGGGAACATTTCTTTTTTTTTCAACCCCAATGATGGGAACATTTCTTTTTTTTTTCAACCTACCCTAGGCTTTATTGTTGCATGTTAAAAAGCTCATTGGATCCCATGTGTTATGTGTTACAGTGTCAGTACTAAGAACTGGAATTATTTTCTCACTGTGCCTAGTCAGATTTAACATTTTGATGTTTTCAAGGTTACTTTTCCATATCCGAGTTATCACATGAGTATTAAACAGGGATATAAAAGTGGGTAAATGAAAGGAGGGGTGGGTGTCACAGAAAATAATCAAACCTTAGCTATCATATTTTCAGTATAATCTAGAATTTAAAGCTAAATTACTCTGGACACACCCCAAGCTTCCATTTTTCCTCCTTTTGTAGCTCTAATCTAGAAGGTTGTGAAGTTTAGGACCACTACTGTATATCACTAGCAAGGTTCTTCTACAATTTTTTCCCTTTGAAAAAGTTGGTGAACATGCCAGTGATGCCCCAGTAGACTATGTCTGGGACATAAAGAAGTCCAGCAATAGATTACCATTCCTGAAAGTGTGCAAGTGTGAGCGGGTGGAATGTTTTTGTATTTTTATTATAAAATGTTGCATTGAAGAATTATTTTTTGTAGACTTTAATTTATTGTACAGCTTTTATTAGGAGCAGGCAATCTGCTGTTAATTATGCTTGGGGACCAAACTTGCTTTCAAAATTTCCATGGCACAAATTATCTCTGGAAAATGTCTTATTGATTTCTTGAAGACAATTAGCTCTGTGACTACAGATAGAGATAAAGTGAGCATAAATGTCTAGATTAGCACTGTCCAGATAATTAAGAGAAAAGGGCTCAGATTCCAGCTATATCCTTGAAGGCCACTGTGGGCTACTTTATTAAGAGTACCCTAAGGGAAGCACCATACTACAGTCCCCCATCCCAGACATTATGAGGAGGCCAATAGCTAGATAGTTATGCTCTAAATAAATATCTAATGTAAGATATTTCAGAGGGAAGGTGTCATGTTCAAATCCAGGAAGCAGTTTGATATTTGTGAGGGCTACACTGGTTTTGTGGCCAATAATTGTAAATATGCTGCTTAAACTGTAATAAAAAGTAATGAAACGTGACTGGTCTATATTTTTTGTCCCTATTTTCGTCTACATGTTTTGTGTACCATTGACATGGACAGAAGCTGTGCCCCACTCAGTGATGCCTGAACTTTCAGCAAGAACTTTACTGCATATTAATGCCCTAACCAGTCGCGTACCTACGGGGGGCAGTTCGCCCCGGGTGCCAGGCATTGGGGGGGTATAAGGCCGGCTTTCAGAGCTGGGACAAGGCAGTGGCGGGTGCATGAGGTGTTCTGTAGCTGTGCTGGTTCTCTGTGTTCGCGTGAGTGTGCAGCGTCTCTTGTTCAGTGTCACTGAGCTTACATCGGGCTCTATACTGCCACCTCTGGCTGCTTCATGTATGTGCACCCCTCGTGTGTGCTGCCAGCAATTTATTTACACAGGGACATGAGGAATCAAGACCTGGGGCAAGGAAGACCACCTTACAAGTGGGGGCTGTGAGTACAAGGGAGGAGGCTGTTTGTGTACAGGGGGGGGGGGGGGGGGGCAGAGCTGTGTGTGTGTTTACAGATGTGTGCGTGTGTGTGTGGGCCAGCTGAGTATGTAAAAGTGTGAGAGGAGGGGGGGAAGCTGAGTGTTTACAGGTGTGGGGGGGCAGCTGAGTGTCTACAGGTGTGTGTGTGGTGGGGGGGGGGGCAGCTGAGTGTTTACAGGTGTGAGGGGGCAGCTAAGTGTCTACAGGAGAGGGGGAGGGATAGCTGAGTGTTTACAGATATGAGGGGGCTAAGTGCGTGCAGGTGGGTGGGCTGGGTGTGTGCAGGTGGGTAGGATGAGTGCGTACTGGTATGAGGGGGCTGAGTGTGTACAGGGGGGTGGGCTGAGTGCGTACAGGTGGGGGGACTGAGTGCGTACAGGTAGGAGGGGGCTGAGTGCGTACAGGTGGGTGGGCTGAGTGTGTACAGGTATGAGGGGGCTGAGTGCGTACAGGTGGGTGGGCTGAGTGCGTACACGTATGAGGGGGCTGAGTGCGTACAAGTGGATGGGCTGAGTGTGTAAAGGTATAAGGGGGGTGAGTGCGTACAAGTGGATGGGCTGAGTGTGTACAGGTATGAGGGGGCTGAGTGCGTACAGGTGGGTGGGCTGAGTGCGTACAGGTATGAGGGGGCTGAGTGCATACAGGTGGGTGGGCTGAGTGTGTACAAGTATGAGGGGGCTGAGTGTGTACAAGTGGATGGGCTGAGTGTGTACAGGTATGAGGGGGCTGAGTGCGTACAGGTGGGTGGGCTGAGTGCGTACACGTATGAGGGGGCTGAGTGCGTACAAGTGGATGGGCTGAGTGTGTACAGGTATGAGGGGGCTGAATGTGTACAGGTGGGTAGGTTGAGTGCATACAGGTATGAGAGGGCTGAGTGCGTACAGGTGGGTGGGCTGAGTGCGTACAGGTATAAGGGGGCTGAGTGTGTACAGGCTGGTAGGCTGAGTGCGTACATATATGAGGGGGCTGAATCCGTACAGGTATGAGGGGGCTGAGTGCGTACAGGTATGAGGGAGCTGAGTGCGTACAAGCATGATCAGTAACGGGGACTGCCAGATATAGGATCCGCCCTGGGTGCCAAATTCTCAAGGTATGCCCCTGGCCCTAACCTTTACTTTGGGGTTCCCGTCTGTTTATACAATCTAAAGTTACCATTACATGTAGACAGGTGCTGATTTATAACAACATTTTTGTGTTGTCACCAGAAAAGCAGGTAAGGGGAAATAATACAATGGGGATGGCTTTTCTGGTGATAACTATGTAAAAGGATCATTTAGCTAACTTTGAAAAGATTTCTTCTCACTTCCTGTAGCATTTTCAAAACAGCGAAGGAAAATCTCCCCAATGGGGCAAAGAGAGTAAAAAAATAAAATGACCCTCACAGAGGTCTTCTGTTTCATTTACTGATAAGTACCAAAATCTAGCCAAAGAACAAAATAATTTTTTTGGTGCTGTCTCCTATAACCCTTCTTTCCTATGCATAGGCCCATTTAAGTTTTATGCTAAACACAAACCTTTATTCAGGTGTTGGGTGGGTGTAAGGCGGCTTAGTCAGAGGGGCATTTTAACTGCTGTACGTCGGCACAATGGCACGGCTGGGCAAATGGGCGTACCTGTACTTTCCCTTTATGATGGCGGGGGAAACGCTTCGGTGGGGCACGCGCAGCCCGCCACGTACTCCGTGAGCGTGTCCGCGGGTTCCGCGGACTTGATGTCCGCCAGGGGCCCACGATCATGACATGGAGCAGCAGAACGGGGAAACCTACCATTTCCCTGTTCTGCCTAGCAACATGACAGGGATCTGTCATCGGGAGCAGTGATCTCTGTCATGTTGTAGTGAGCCCATCACCCCCACAGTTAGAATCACTCCCTAGGACACACTTAACCCCTTGATCGCCCCCTAGTGTTTAACCCCTTCCCTGCCAGTGTCATTTACACAGTAATCAGTGCATTTTTATAGGACTGATCGCTGTATAAATGTCACTGGTCCCAAAATAGTTTCAAAAGTGTCCGATGTGTCCCCTGCAATGTCGTAGTCATGATAAAAATCACAGATCGACGCCATTACTAATAATAAAAAAATAAAATAATAATAAAAATGTCATAAATCTATGCCCTATTTTGTAGACGCTATAACTTTTGTGCAAACCAATCAATATACCCTTTTTGCAATTTTTTTACCAAAAATATGTAGAAGAATACATATCGGCCTAAACTGAGGAAAAAATGTGTTTATTTATATACTTTTGGGAGATATTTATTATAGCAAAAAGGAAAAACTATTGCTTTTTTTTCAAAATTTTTTTGTTTATAGCGCAAAACATAAAAACCGCAGAGGTGATAAAATACCACCAAAAGAAAGCTCTGTTTGTGGGAAAAAAAAAGGACGTAAATTTCGTTTGAGTGGCAGTGTTGCATGATCGCGCAATTGTCAGTTAAAGCGACGCAGTGCCGTATCCCAAAAAGTGCTCTGGTCAGGAAGGGGGAAAATTCTTCCGGGGCTGAAGTGGTTAAATGGTGCCTTAGCATTGATCCTAGGAACACTGATGTAAATAGGAAAACCTTAATTAGTCTTCCCTGGGAATGTTGAAATATGTCTCGCTACAAGATTACCCCGAAGTAAATGTAATTTTACATGGTAGACCTGGAAGAGAAAGCCATGTAAAATGGCATCTACCCAGGAGTCAATTCTACTTTTGTAATAAATGCCATTATCCATTGTAGCAAAGAGTATAGAAGGTCTCTGGAGAGGCTCATTATCCACATAACCTGAAAATATTTGTAGAATGTCAAACTCTGCATATTCTTACATGGTTCATCTTCTAAGGAGGTCAGGAAAACCATAGGATTTATTAGCTCTATGTTGAATAAATATAATAGAGGCATGACAGCTGGAAAAAGCACTTCCACTATGCATGCGTCTGTCTTTTCATAGCTTCAAGAAGGTTTAAAGCATCAAAGGCACAAACTAGATTATTTAAAAGGAAATCTATAACCTCATTAAAGTATATTTATACTGTACATATATAACCTATCAGATTAATAAAAATAATAATGTTAATGTTTAAACACTTTTGTATCCTTGAACCGAAAATGGGTTACGTAAATTGGTAGCGTAATATTAGATTAAGATTAAGTCAGGTTGACGAGAGCACAGATTAGCATAATGGTGGCTTTTTCCAGGTTTTGCATTTGCTAAACATTCGGATGACTTTGCTTTTACTTATGTAGCGGTACCCCGTAGGGGCTGCTGGATATTGTGGTCCACCCATCACCCTGCCCAGCCTGGCATTCACTTTCCAGTCACTCTTGAGACAATGAACAGTCCGTATGTTTGTTTTTGTGTTTTTATTGAGGGATTTTGAACTTGGATAGGGTAAGGGAAGTTATGGTGTAACCAGGATCAATAATGGAATCATTAAAATGATCAGTTGGAACCTCTATTTACACTTCTAGAATCCCAGTCTCCTCCAGCACAATGCTTATTTGTAGACGGTTCCTCTCTCTCCTGTACAACACTTGGTTCCTGGTACAGCTAGCACATGGTAGGCCCAACTCTGACTCTGTCAGACCTTAGCAACTGCCATTTACAGGCAGGGAACAAATAGGAAAGTCTTTAGTGCTGGCTAACCTTGGTGGACTACTGCTCCCAGCCATGCCTCTTCAGGCCCTGCCAGCCCTCCTGGCTGCAGCTGGCCAAATCTACTGCCCACGACATCACAGTCTCTCCTGCTGGCTGACATCCATTTTAGACTGCACACTCCCAATCTGCTCCTGCATGCCTCCCCAGCTCGCCCCACTGTGCCTGTCATTTACCAGCCCTCCAGGCTGCACTCTGGTGGATCCCTCCTGGAGACTTGCCTGGCAACACTAGCTCCGTTTTTCTTTATCGGTTCCTCTCTCTGTTCAGATCTTTCTTTGTTTCTTAGCAAGGCTCCGACTTGTGCCCAAACCTCTCAGGCCCAAGGTCACCCCTCAGACTGGGGAGTGCCTTAAAGGCCCCGATGACCTAGTGCTCCATCTCCAGCTTCTTCCACCCAACAACTCCTCCCCAGCTGGGCTGACTCCAGGTATTTAAGGAGGCCTTTCCCCTGCCAACCCAGGTTGGGGATTGGTCAGGGCTCCTTAGAACACCCCAGATAGCTCCACCTCTCTTCCCCTCATTTCTTCTAGAATCCTCTAGAAGTAGAAGGGAGGTAACGAAAGATGATCCTATCTGTGAGTCACAAGCCTACTCTGAGCCACTACCAGCCCACACAGATCAAAACAAACAGGTCTATTTTACTGCTAGGCCTGGTTAAATTTAACTGCACTTACAAAAACCTACTTCTAGCACCTACTCAAAGTAGAGGGTGCTATCCTCACCCCCCACCCAAAAACAGCTGGTCCCTCAGAAAAATTTGAAATAAGTGGCTCCTGGGCTCAGGCGCAAGGGCATCCCTTAAAGTATGTTGGAAGGGAAAAAGAAAAATATCTTGGATGGGAACTGTACAAATAAATTACGTACAAAAATATAAGTCTCTGATATGCATTTACATCTGTACAGTATGAATAAGGCACTCCTAACTACAGAACCCTGCAGCTAACAGTATATACATTAAGGCCAGAGCATCTCTCCCTCGAGAAAGATACTCCGATAGCAAAACAAAATTCTTGACTCCAGCCGGAGGGTGGGGATAGACAACCGTCCCATCCCAGAAGGTCCTAAGAGAAGACCAAAAAAATAATACATCCTCCTCTCAGACCTATCTGTACACTATACATTATTTCTTTTGGGAGGGGGTTAGCATCCTGCCAACAGAAATATAAAGCAAAAACACACACATTTTCCCTGTATCTTGTTCTGTCTGTTTTGCTAACAGAAAAATAGGGAAGAAAAAAAACATATATCCAAGTGTTAATGGTCGTCTTCTGGAATTCCTGATGGGAGGGGCCCCTCCCCGAAAAAAAAGGTGTGCAGAAGAAATTAGTTCCAAGGACAGACCTTACCCTCAGTGTCCTTACAATGGCATCCATCTCATCCGTTGGGCACTCAGGGTAGCAGGCTGATCTGTTCCTGTAAAGTCAGGGAAGAAGGCATACTCTGCTACACTCCAGCAGTCCATGTGGAACACTCTTGCGCCAGCTGTATTGCCCTACAGTCTCTTAGGCGTAAAAGTGCAGGTCAGACAGTCTTCTCCTACCTCCCCCTTCCTCCCGGATAGCAACCGAGTGACTTTTGGTAGATAGCACACCCTAGCCTCCATTCCTGCCGAATGTCTACAAAGCGGGTCTAGGCATCACTCTCCGGCACCCGCAGAGGCTTGGGGACATGCAAGAAGTCCCAGATCATGTCATCCTCCCACTCTCCCTGTGAGCTCTCAATGACGTCCATGACCTGGGGAGGGACATAGGGGTAGTCCAGGCCACTCTCCAAGGCAACCCTTCTCTGTACCTCCCGCTGGAATCGGGAAAACTGGGGCAGCTCCTTAGGTTTCCCTTTTCCCAGCCAGATGCACATATCCTAAGATCTCACAACCCAATCTCGATAAGTGGGTCCTCTGGTCTGTGTGGTGGATGGCCTGTTCAGGAAAAGCTGACTGCTATGGATGAGGGTTCCTACCGCTTCTTCTGGTTCCATCACCCGCTCTGATCCATCTCCTACTTCTGCTTGAGACTGCAAGGTCTAAGATCCTCCCGTCTCCCATTCCTCCTCACCTGAACTCTCATCAGGAGACGACCACTCCGCCAGCCACTCCATGGATCCAAACTCCGCCAGTAGTCTGGGGAAACCCCAATCTATGGCCCTGTCCTCGTGGAGGACTGGAGGGCGCACTCCCCCTCCAGCATTGGCTTCTTCTGGACCGGTATAGCAACGTACATAGAAGCAGCTGGTATTTTTTCAGGGATATATAGCTCCTGCATGACAGTACTCACAGTTGCTGAGTCCCTCCCAGACCGCAGGCCATGACAGTCTTTTTTTCTCCTCCTATGTCCTCTTTCTTCGTGGTGGAGTCACCAGGCCGCAACTCCACTCCGCCTTTAGGGGATGTTCCAAGTCCCTCTCCGGCCTTCCCGGACTTCGACCGCTGCAAAACGGCAGAGTCCTAAGAGCAGGCCCACATTGAAGTAGCATGGTTCCTGCTGGGCAGATGCTAGCCGTTTCAGCGGCTCGCTGCAATGACCACACCGGACCCAGGTGCTGACCGGGGCCACCGGGGACAGTATCTGGCACTCAGGACACAGAAGACAGAGCCGCTCCATCCCATCTACCATCCCCAGGGCAAATCCCTGTGATGCTCCAATCGAATGCCAGTGTCCACCAGTGTCCGGTCCGGCACCCATGTCAACGATGGGAGGAAACAACTACCCTCCGCCATCTTCCTCTGCCTCGTGGTGTCTGCTGCTAGCAGGAAACTTTCAGACTCCTCCAGGGCGTGGCACCACCCCTCCTGCTGCCAGACAGGCTGGCGCCTGTGGAATTGATAGGCAGACTCCTCCCTCGGCATGCTGCTGTAACCCCTTGTTAGACGTACTAAAGTTTGCAGGCATGCTGATGCTAGCAGGACTCGTCCAGGCATGTCGTCAGTTTCATGGCACTGACTGTGCCCAAACAACTGGGAATAAATGACCACTGACTTGTCCGGTAGCAACAATAAAGTTTATAGCCAATGTCCTACTGAAGGGAACAATTTTAGCACACTCCCGCCCGCAGGCACCCACAGGTTGACCCCGATCACCCCGAGCAACAGTAGACACTTCCAGGCACATTTTACTGAATAATGCAGGAGTTTGGAGCAAGAATTCAGAATGCCCATATTAAAAAAAAAAAAAAAAACTACTTCTAGCTCCTACAAAAAGTAGAGGGTGCTACCCTTATGTGAGCATTTGATGCTTGTGAATAAACACAAATGTCATCCGGATCAGTCAACATCATTCATTTTGGTAGTGAATTTTTTTTTTATTAGAAGATCGCTTTTAAATGTGACCTAATGCTGGCTGCAATCAGTCAGCAATAGATCTCTATAGCAGGAATCTACTTCTTGAGGGAGAGGCTGGACACAGAGCTGCAGCAGTTCTACTCGAGCCTCTGTACTAGGACGAAGTGTTGTTATGTGAGTTAAAATGGCACCCTGGACTCAAGTGCTTAAAGCCTTACTCCAGAATGAGTAAAAATAAATAATTAATATCCAGCACATTAAAAAAGGGGAAAAAAAGCATCTCTGGCTGCAGGACTCACCCAATCTCTGGCCCTGTCCACTGCAGACTGACTTGATTAACAATCCTTGATCACTCCTGTTCCAGGATGAATAGATGACAACTGGTGAACCCATAGTTGGCTTTTAACTCCAAGCGGTGTCCCTCTCCTGGCTAGGCTGTCTGGCAGAATGTATATTTTTTACAAAAGTGGCTGAACAGAATACAAATCCTTTGACAGGGAATACAGTTCATATACAAGAGCTGATTGCGTGGAGTTCAGCATTGCCAAAACTGGTAGCCAGTATTAGGAGACCTTATAGACTTACATTTCTCCAACACATTAACTGCTATAAGACAACTGTTTTTACTACTTGATATATAAAATTGTTTTGTCTAGGTCATAGCTAGGCTGGAAAAAGCTAAATTAATCAAACACAAACTCACTAAAATAATGTAGCAAGATAATCATAAGGAAATATTTTTCCTCCAGAGATGATTGGCTGAGCATCCTGGTAACAGTGCACCGTACCCATCTTGCCAAAATTCATTAATATCACTCCGTTTATCTGGCCTCTAGTGTACTGTGTGGATTCATTAGGACAATATGTGATATGGTGCTGAAACAGAAGGCTTGCTGTCTCGGCCTAGCGACAAGGAAGTATGGTCTCGGCTGAACTTTTAACAACTGATAAAGTCTCTGTTGGAATGATTCCTTTTTTACTAGGCCATCTGCGTTCAGTCAAGGATAATTCAGCTTTCTGGAGAGCCATCCATCAGAGTCAGCCCATGGTGGACAAAGTTCCTGTGATGCACAAAACTTTACAAAAGCACTAAAGCTGGTTCATAAACTTGTTCCAAACCAAGAGGTCAAAGCTGGTTTAGATGAACTCATGTCATTATAAAATACGGAAGCTCTGAAGTCACCATTATATTTACGAAACCGTTGATCTATGCGTTGTTATCAGGACTGGCTTTCATAAATTTAGTCGTTATTCACATTCAGTCTCTCTATAAACCCCCAAATTCACAAATTTTACCTTGTACTGATCCGCTTTTAATGGCTTTCCAGTAATTTTATCACCTGTTTATAGAGTGGTGCATTTAGAGGATGAAATGTCGGTCAGATTGTTTATTTTTTGTATTTAGATGTTGTCTAGACTCTTTTGGTTAATACAAATTGAGGGTATAGACTAACTCTAGACAGCAAGAAAAACAATCAGTGAACTTTTATACAGAAAGTACTGTCTGAGCCTCCATTCTTACCTAAGCATTTTGTCTTCCGATTCTAGAATTGCAATAAAGCTGAAGTTGAAGAATCTCATTATACTCAATAGGCTGTTTTCAACTGAGCATTGTGTCACTTGTCACCTGAAGCTCGAAAACCAACATGAGTTATTTTGGAGCAGAATTGCGCATTTTAGGCTCCAAAGACTTTAATAGGAATGAACAAATAGAGCTTGAAAAAGGAGCGTGTATTCCTCCCACCACCAGGGTGCGCTAGCCCGAAAAAGCGTTGCAAACACGTCTGTGACGTCATCCCGACCATCGCTGTGGTCCAGAGTGCGTTTAAAGCCTCCTCGCCAGCTCTCCTCTACTACACCACCATACTGCCGGTGTCCTGTCAAGAAATGTCCCCCATCGGATAGTGTCCGCCCTATACTGCACAGGTGCAGCGCTTGTGCAGTTCGGAGGACAAAGGAGACGCCGAAAGTCTCCGAAGATGAACAGCTAATCGTCAGCTCTACACGGTGCCTGCACACATTCATGCATTCATACATTCTGCCCTGAGTCCAGGTTCAAGCCCCACCATCCAAGTGGACATAGAGTTAGAGTGTAATTATGCCGAGCGAAGTCGTGTCTTACAACATCGGGAGCGTGTGACAGAATGTACTATTAAGTGCGCAGGCACCGTGTAGAGCTGATGATCAGCTGTTCATCTTTGGAGACTTTCAGCGTCTCCTTTGTCCTCCGTACTGTGCAAGCGATGCGCCTGCGCAGTATAGGGCGGACACTATCCGATCGGGGGACCTTTCTCGTCAGAACGCCGACCAGGAGAGACTACAGAGCAGCCGTGACGACTTGCTTCTGTCAGACCAGCGTGATGGATGCCTCGCTGAGCGTTTACCCAGAGATGTACCCGTAATTGTAATCTTTTTAAATACACACTTAACAGTCTACTCAGAGGCACCTGCATTTGTTTTCATTCTTTAATAGGAATGCCTGGAAAACACTAAAAGTGAATGTAAATACTCCTAGATAGAGGAACATTTCTAAACACCTTCATTTCATATTTCTTTCTGTCTAACCTATGCAGAAAACCTGAACATGAAAAACACATATGAGTACATTTCTTATAACAACCAATACGATTTAAAGCTGCTTTGGAAGTTTGATTGTGATTGGAGAATCAGGAAGAAGAGTGAGAAAACCTGCCTGTGGTTTCTAGATGCAATGCATTATGCAAAATTAATAAAAATTATAAATACTCCTATTTAAAGTATGTGTCAATCCCACTATGTTTTGTATAACCCCTCTTTATTTATTGGAAAAAAATAATAAAAATGATTGAAAAAGAAAATTAGGAATATTCCTATTTTAGCACAGCTGCATTGTCCTTGCTATTACCCCTACCCAATGCTCACCCAGCTATCATGGACAATACTTGAAGTGGAGCAAGCCCTGTATAGCCACTGTCGGGCTGGGGCTGTATTTGAGATATTAATACCTTGAAAAATATTTAATTCCATTTAGGGGTGCAACGGATCGTCGCCGATCCGCGATCCGAACGGGCCACCCCATTCGGATCGGCACACCCCGCGATCCGCGGAGCGCTCCGCAGCCTCGGCCTTAGGAAAGGCCGCGGCTTCGGCCTAGCTCCGGAGCGGCGGCGGCCATCTTTGTACACCCAGCGGCCTTAGGAAAGGCCGCGGCTTCGGCCTAGCTCCGGAGCGGCGGCCATCTTGGTACACCCGGCCACTGTTTACAATGTGATCGCTCCGTCAAATGACGGAGCGATCACTTGTAAACATACCCTGCATTACCCAGCCCATATCCTGCATTACCCTGCATTTACTCTGCATTACCCTGCTATACTCTGCATTACCCTGCATATACTCTGCATTACCCTGCATATACTCTGCATTACCCTGCAATACTCTGCATTACCCTACATATACGCTGCATTACCCAGGCAATACTCTGCGATACTCTGCATTACCCAGCCAATACTCTGCGATACTCTGCATTACCCAGCCAATACTCTGCGATACTCTGCATTACCCAGCCAATACTCTGCGATACCCAGCCAATACTCTGCGATACCCAGCCAATATTACAGTGGGGAGATGACGTGGATATTACATTGGGGGAGATGACGTGGATATTACAGTGTGGGAGATGACGTGGATATTAAAGTGGAGGAGATGACGTGGATATTACAGTGGGGGAGATGACGTGGATATTACAGTGGGGACTATATGGTGGCGGAATTTTCACAGGTTTTTGCAAATTCAATTATTATTTGCTGATCCGAAAAATGATCCGATCCGTGACTCCTGATCCGAGGATCGATCCGATCCGTGAGTTTTTTGATCCGTTGCACCCCTAATTCCATTATATAATTGCTTTACCTGTAATACAATAATTGCGCAGTTGTCAGCTGCCCAATAGCCTGATAGGGCAAAACTTTAAAAAACAAACAAATTTATCAGTGACTAAGTCTCATCTGATCAAAATTTTCCTACTTCTTCTTCCAAAACATGACACATCTACTACTCAACATCAATTTTATTTCTCTGTGCAGAAATTAGCCAAGTGATAAGATAACAGAAAAAAAAATAAAAACCCTTGCTCTGGAGTTGAGTGAAACTTTGAAACAGCAACATATTTAGAGATGCAATTAAAAGGTATCATCTCTCCATTAACGGATTAAGCCTTTGGGACAGATTGGCTGCTTAACTGGGATAGTTAGTAAATCACTAAAAGTGCAGGTCGTAACATAAGAGGAGACAGTATCTGCCTGATTTATCAAATACTTTTCCAGAAACATTCTTTAAAGCTTAACTACAGGCAAACAGCTAAATACACAAATGTAACGCATACACTATATTACCAAAAGTATTGGGACGCCTGCCTTTACACCCACATGAACTTTAATGGCATCCCAGTCTTAGTCCGTAGGGTTCAATATTGAGTTGGCCCACCCTTTGCAGCTATAACAGGTTCAACTCTTCTGGGAAAGCTGTCCACATGGTTTAGGAGTGTGTCTATGGGAAATGTTTGACCATTCTTCCAGAAAGGCATTTGTGAGGTCAGGCACTCTGCTTTAATTCAGTCCAAAGGTATTATATTTTGTTGAGGTCAGAACTGTACAGACCAGTCAAATTTCTTCACTTCAAACTTGCTCATCCATGTCTTTATGGACCTTGCTTTGTGCACTGGTGCGTAGTCATGTTGAAACAGGAAGAGCTCAGCCTCAAACTGTTCCCACAAAGTTGGGAGCATGAAATTGTCCAAAATGTCTTGGTATGCTGATGCCTTAAGAGTTCCCTTCACTGGAACTAAGGAGCCAAGCCCAACCCCTGAAAGACAACCCCACGTCATAATCCCCCCTCCCCAAAATGATTTGGACCAGTGCACAAAACAAGGTCCTTAAAGACATGGGTGAGCGAGTTTGGGGTGGAGGAACTTGACTGGCCTGCACAGAGTTCCAGAGGCGGCTCTCTAATTAGGCAAATTAGGCAGTCGCCTTAGGCCTCGCCCCCATAGGGGCCTCACGGGCGCTGCCGCCTAATTATTTTTCCCATCATGGATGTGAATGGGGCCTCATGTCTCAGATTTGCCTAAGGCCTCACAAAGCCTCTGCCTCTGCAGAGTTCTGACCTCAACAAAATAGAATACCTTTGGACTGAATTAAAGCAGAGACTACAAGCCAGGTCTTCTCGTCTACATCAGTGCCTGACCTCACAAATGCCTTTCTGGAAGAATGGTCAAACATTCCTATAGACACAACCCGATACAACACCTTTGGGATGAATTAGTTGCAACCCCCTATATTTACATTCTCCATAGTTCCACCACTGCCATCATACTATTGGCCATTAAAGTGGATGTAACCCCGAAACCTTTTTTTTTTTTGTCTGGCACAATATAGAGTATGGGATTTCAGATCAGCTGTGCCCAGTCTTGCCACAAAGAGTTAATCCAGCTCTGAGCAATCCTCATATCTTTTTTCAGTGAAATAAAACGGACAAACTGAAAACTTTGTCCGTACTTCTCCCTTGCTGTGATTGACAGGTGATTTACATATCTCGTGCACTAGCCTAAGACAGGCATTATTTTTTAATTCCCACCCCCACTCCTTTCTTCAGCAGCTCTGCAAGGATTGGCTGTTCCACACCTCAGCATGATTTGGCATGCTGAAGTCATGTGGATATTTGACTGGATGTTAGTGATCATAGCAGAAGTTCAGTGTAATAAATACACAGGAGAAAATGCATGTTGATAAGGGGAGTGTAGAGGTGGGCGGGGAGTCTACTGACATCATGACTCCACCCACTGAGCCCTGGAAAACAGACCCACCCACAAAATCTGCAGTTTTTCGGGTCTCATAGCAGACAGAGGGGAGACATTTGACAGATAAGTATACATGCAGGAGGCACGTATATCCTTCTAGATAACCAATATTGCAGTAGTTTCGAAAGGATGAGAGTGGGTTTACATCCACTTTAACTATAAGGCCCCTTTCACACGAGGTGGATCCGCTTGCACGGAGTCCGCCTCTTTCCGCCGGCTTAGCGGGAGATCTCTCAGTTGATCTCCGCTGAGGCCCCTTTCACACTTATACGACTTGTCCAACGATTTGGGACTGCAAAGTAGCATGACAAGTCGTTCCCCATGATTTACAATGACAGCCATTCATATTAGTACGACTTCAAGTCGGTCCGACTTCAAAGTAGTCCCTGCACCACTTCGGTCCGATATTGATGCCACTTAAACAGGCACTCCTTGAAATCATGGCAAAATCGTGTCAAAATCGATGTAAAATCTCGCGATTTTGAAGTCGCACAAGTGTGAAAGGGGCCTGAGCCGGCGAATGACAAGTCCCTCTCTGCTCACTGAGCGGGGAGGGGCTTGTCGATCGCTGCTGGTCTCTATGGAGAGATCGGATGAAAACGGACAGCGTGTCTGTTTTCATCAGATCTCACCCCGATCCGCCAGCGACGGATCCAGACGTATGGCCATCCGTCTGCCTTTGGCGGATCAGACCGGGTCGGATGTCAACGGACATGTCACCGCTAACATCCGTTGCTCCATAGACCAGCATGGAGCACCCGTTCAGGTCCGCCGTCAAAACTGAAAGGGGCCTAATACGTATTTAATAAAGCCCCAGGGTGTCATTTACCCACTTTCTCAAGAAATAAAAACATGACTGATTTTCTAATGCTTCTTATTCCATCCAAAACAAGAAAAAAATGTTTTAACCCACATTCATTCAGGTGAAAAAGCTGAAGACATTAGAAGACAAATCTATGAGGAACAGGTTGGATTGGCTTTTTCTCTGTTTATATATTTGCACAATTCTATGAAATAGTTTTGTGAGAATGAAGCCACACAAACGCATTTCTCTGTTTTCCTTTGAGCTATCAGTACATTCTTTTCGGAGTAATTCATTTCTGAATCTTGCATCAGCAAGACACTGTATTCTCTTTGTTTCAGCTGCTGACTCAAAGATAACATTCATATTTCACGATACCCAAGCTACTTTGGCAGACAAAAAATGTTCTTTTCATTTTGAGGTTTGCGTGACGTAGTTTTTAAAAGATATTAATGCAGTGATCACTCCAAGCTGAATAATTAACAAAAAATAAAACAAAAAAAAAAAAACCATCTGATTTTGAATGGAGTCTTTCAGGCTTGGTTCACACTGGGGCGACTTGTCAGGCAACTTAGTTGCTTGACTAGTCGCGCTCCATTCAGTGCAATGGAACCATTCTAATCGGAAAGACTCAAGTCACTTCAATTTAGAAAAAGGTTCCTGCACTACTTGGGGGCGACTTCAGAGCGACCTGCATTGACTTCTATTAAGGAAGTCGCTTGCAAGCTGCGCCGAAGTCGCGCTGTGCCGGGCGGCTTCAAAAGTAACTTTGAAGCTGCCCCAGTGTGAACCGAACCTCAGGGTGGTCTTCATTTAACCAAAATATATATAAAACGAGGGATCTTTCAATTACTTATTTGTTTTGAATATTGAATATTCTTTTATGTTTTGAATGTTCTATTGAATGTTCTAAATAGAATCATCACCAAATCATAACACTCGTTGGACATATTTGTTGAGTCTTAATTACAGATTATGCAGATTACAACATAATTCATCCCCAGAACGATTGATGGGGTGTCCAGTTATTGGTACACACAGAATGTCTTTCACCTCCCATTCTCTTGAGCAGTGGCGGCTGGTGCTGTATATTTTAGGGGGGGGGGGGGGCGTCAAACAAGACACCTGTCGCCACACCCCCCCAGTCGGTCTTTCTGTCCCCCCACCAGCCCCACACTTACCCTATCTAGCAGCTTTGACTCCTCCCTGCATCTCCTCCTCCTCAGTGACGGCTTCCTCCTTGGCCGCTTCACCCAGCATCTCAGACTTCGGGGCAGCTTCCTCCTCGGCGGCTTCCCTCATCCTTCCCTCGGCGGCCAATATGAGCGCTTCTCCTCTTGGCCAGTGAGTGAGTGAATAATAATTTGCTATTGTCACACAACTGGGTGGGCTCTGCGCCCCAAGCCCACCCTTTTTTTAAGCCAATTAGAGCCATGAAATCCATGTATCCGGCGCCCTGCATGTAGATTAGGGGCCAGACGCATGGATTGGGGGGCAGCGCCCCTGCGCCCCTAATGGACGGTCCACCACTGATTTTGAGGAGGTAGATACTAGGCCCAAAGAACACATAGGGGTTGATTTACTAAAGGCAATTAGACTGTGCAGTTTGCAAAGTGGGTTGCACTCTGCAAGAGCCGCTGCTCCAGAGCTTAATAAATGAGCCAAAGCTCTGTTAACTTCCATCATCCAATCATGTGCAAGCAAAAAGGCTGATTTTTTTAAATTTTCCTTGCATGTGATTGGGTATTCTTTGCAAAAGTTAAGCTTCATCTCATTTACTATGCTCTGGAGCAACTGCACTTTGAAAAAGTGTACAGTCTTTTTGCCTTTAGTAAACAACCCCAGGTTCCTTAGTCCAAGAGTCTACTTCCACAGGAAAATGGGAGGTGAAGGATATTCTGTGTGAACCAATACGTTTATTGGTTTACACATCTGTTTAAAAACAGATGAATATTGTTCCAGTTGAAAATGCTCATATGGTACCAGCTGGTGAGGAGTTGTCGGGTGGAAGAGCTGGAGTGAGAGAGTGTGGAGGCTGTCAGGGCCTTTGAGGGAGCTTCCCAGTCAGGGGGGGTTACCTTGGGCCTGGGCAATCAGGACCACTTTCAGGAACACATGAAGAGGTCCTGGACCGGAGGCACTGGTCGCAGCCAGGAGGGCTGGTGAGTAAGGCACAGTCAGGAACACTGGGGAGGCATGCCTGAGAGGACTGGGAGCTTGCAGTCTGAGAGGGGTGCAGAACCAGAAGTGTGGACTGTGGTGGAAGGGGCAGTAGAAAGAGGCAGCTTCAGCCAGGAGGGCAGGCAGGGCCTGAAGAGGGCTAACTGGAATCAGTAGCCATAGTTAGGGCAGCTAGCACAAGGAATTTTCTGCTACACCATTGGGGCCCGTGGTCCCAGCTTGCAAAGGGCATTTGCTGAGGCTTGGCTGATTCGGTGTCAGGCCTAACCAACAAGTAGTGCTAGCTGTTCCTGGGGAATCAAGTAATGTGCTGTAGGTGACTAGAAGTAACAGTCTGCAGCAAGTTATGTGCTGGTGGAGTGAGGAGTGGTGAGCTTCAAGCAAGATTGTGCAGGAGGAAACTGAAGGAGTATGTACAGGGAGTGTACATAGTTGTCCCAAAACAATTTCTATTTCTATTGATCCATGCTGGGCATCCCATAGCTCCCATTCCCATCTAAGTTATACCCCTCAACAAAACAAAAAAACTATTTTAACTGACTGCTTTATGTCTCGGAGTGCCTGAGAGTGAATACAGGGCTGGACAGGGTGACAGGCAAACCGCACTTCTCAGCAGCCCCTGCGGGGGTACCGCTATACACACATGGTCTCATGACCCCCTACACAAGTTCTATCTGCCAATAAATATTTTAACAAGTGGCAGAGGTGGTTGAAAAAAGGAGTAAAGTTATAATTAAAACCAAAGATAATTTTGCAGAGAAGATTTGGTTGCACTCCCTGGTGCCATTGCAGTATATCCTGCCACTGTGAAATAGTTGTCAACACTCTATGATTCCATCCACTAGTGTACAATTGTTCTTTTGCTGAATTTATTTCACTTGCCACTCAACTATTTTACTTGCCTGTATGAAGGTGGTCTGACCATGAATGATATGACATCTCTACTGTTAGGGTGGCATAGCTCATACTATGTTGATTCTAAAACTGATATTAATGGAACTGTGTATTCTGTAAAGTTCTATGTGATATGCTGGAGAGCAGCACAGGGTCTTATTAGTTAGCACTTGTGTCTTGCAGCAATGGGGTCCTTAGTTCAAATATTGGACGGAACACAATCTGCATTGAGTCTGCATGCTCTCCCTCTGTTTGCATGGAGTTCCTCTAGAAACTCAATTTTTACTCACTCATTTCAAAGACATGTTAATAGGATAATTTGCTCCTGTGTATGTGTGTAATGCCGCGTACACACAATCGTACTATCCGGCGGACTTGGTCCGACGGACCAGAGTCCGCCAGAAAAATCCGACCGTGCGTGGGCTCCGGCGGACTTTTTCTTCCCAAAAGTCTGGCAGAAGTCCGGTCGTGTGTGGGCAAGTCCGCTCGTTCGGAAAGTCCGGCGGACCTCCGCTGGAAAGTCCGCCGGATTAAGTCCGCCGTATAGTCCGGCCGGAAAGTCCGATCGTGTGTACGTGGCATAACACATTGGCATTGTGCATGTGTTTTTACAATCTGAATGCCAGAGAATTGAGGAAAAACCTCACAAAAAAAAAGTTCTATAGAAAAGGCTCTCAAATGTATCAGAAATGATGACCAGAGAGCTGCCCCAAAGAAAAGCAAAGAGGGCTTATAGCAGAGGGGAAGTATTAATTAAGATTTATTTTTAGTTTTTATATAGCGTCAATGTATTGCATGCATATAATGGTACAGTCATGTCTGAGTTTTGGCAATTCTATGGACTCGCTCTTTGGGCACTAATTCTGATACACTTCAGAGCATTTTCCATAGAATTGTGTTGGGATATTAGAGCCAAATTAGGCAGGAGCCAATTACTCTACTCTAAACTGTGGGATTGTTTTGGGGGTTGATTTAAAGTACCACGGCTACCAATAATGGTGGAGGGGGTCGGTGATGGGTGTTGAAATGACACTGACCACCAATGATTGTGGGATTGTTTGAGGGGGAAGGCTTGGATGGCTTTAAAATGTCGCTACCTACAATAATGTACAATTGCTTGGGGGGGGGGGGGGGGGATTAAAGTGCCCCTAACCACAAATGATGTGAGGTTTTAGAAATGGTACTGACCACAAATTATGAGATGATTGTTTTGGAGAGGTTTTAAAGACAAGGTCGGACTTTCCGACGGAAAATGTGCAATCAAAGCTAGTTGTCGGAAATACCGACCATGTGTAGGCTCCATCGGACAGTTTCCATCGGAATTTCCGTCACACAAAATTTGAGATCTGGTTCTCAA
This sequence comes from Lithobates sylvaticus, assembly GCA_028564925.1. Lineage (NCBI taxonomy): Eukaryota > Metazoa > Chordata > Amphibia > Anura > Ranidae > Lithobates > Lithobates sylvaticus. The sequence continues at coordinate 174,290,479 of CM053034.1, read as the reverse complement.
ATTTTCCAACAACAAAATACGTTCGCGCAAATTCCGATCGTGTATACACAATTCCGACGCACAAAGTGCCACGCATGCTCGGAATCAAGCAGAAGAGCAGCACTGGCTACTAAACTTAATTTTTCTCGGCTCGTCGTACGTGTTGTACGTCATCGCGTTCTTGACGTTCAGAATTTCCGACCAACTTTGTGTGACCGTGTGTATGGAAGACAAGTTTGAGCCAACATCCATCGGAAAAAATATGGGATTTTGTTGGAGTATCCGATCGTGTGTACAGGGCATAACACTTGGCTTCAGTGGGTGACTTTTAAAGGCTAAGTGCATCTTAATTATTTTTTAACCACTTTCCGACCGGCGCACGATGATGTACGTCCCTTTTTTGAAGAGGGATATCTCGGTAACGGCAGCAGCTGCTGCCACAACCGAGATATCCATCTCTTCAGGCGCCGGTCGGCTGTCCGATAATGGTGGTCATCGTGGCGGATTCGCCGCGAGATCACCGTTGTCGGCGGCGGGAGAGGTGCCCCCCCCCCTCCCGCCGCTCTCTCCCGCGCCTTCCGCCGCTTACCGGAACCGCCGGCAGCGGCGGAGGCGATCGGGTCCTTTCCCCTGATGTGCATAGAGATGAGTGACGCTAAGATGGCCGCCACTCATCTCTATACCATAGGAGGGCGGAAGCGACGTCAAAAGCGTCACTTCCGCCCATACCTCTTAAAGAGGAATTTTCAAATGTCATTTTTTTAAATGACATTTTTTTTTTTTTTTTTCATTGAAGTCCAAATATGAGATCTGAGGACTTTTTGACCCCAGATCTCATATTTAAGAGGACCTGTCATGCTTTTTTCTATTACAAGGAATGTTTACATTCCATAGGAATAAAAGTGAGCCAATTAAATTTTTTTTAAAAAACAGTGTAAAAATAAATAAAATCAAGAAAAATAAATAAGAAAAACAAAAAAATATTTTTTTAAAGCGCCCCGTCCCGACGAGCTCGTGCGCCGAAGCGAACGCATACATGAGTAGCGCCCGCATATGAAAACGGTGGTCAAACCACACATGTGAGGTATCGCCGCGATCGGTAGAGCGAGCGCAATAATTATAGCCGTAGACCTCCTCTGTAACGCAAAATATGCAACCTGTAGAATTTTTTAAACGTCGCCTATGGAGATTTTTGAGGGTAAAAGTTTGATGCCATTCCACGAGCGGGCGCAATTTTGAAGCGTGACATGTTAGGTATCAATTTACTCGGCGTAACATTATCTTTCACAATATATAAAAAAATTGGACTAACTTTACTGTTGTCTTATTTTTTTATTCAAAAAAGTGAATTTTTTCCAAAAAAAGTGCGCTTGCAAGACCGCTGCGCAAATACGGTGTGAAAAAAAGTATTGCAACGACCGCCATTTTATTGTCTAGGGTGTTAGAAAAAAAACAATATATAATGTTTGGGGGTTCTAAGTTTTTTTTTCTAGCAAAAAAAACTGTTTTAAACATGTAAACACCTAAAATCCAAAACGAGGCTGGTCTTAAAGTGGTTAACAACCTCAATACCAGAATGTTTCTTCATTTAAAAAAAACTGTGTCAATAAATGAGATCACCTTGGGGTGTCCACTTTCCAAAAAGGGTACATTTCAAGCATGTTCTTACTAACCTACAATTTTTATTTGATATGTTTTATAACAGAAATAAGGGGAAAATTTTTTTTTTATTTCCTTTATATAGTAAAAAAAAAAACGTGGTTATTAAATATCTCAAAAAATTATATAAAATGTATTTGGGTACTGTGTTGCATGACTAAGTATTTGTCAGTCAAAGTATCAATGATAGCTGAAAACTGGCCAGGATAGGAAGGGGGTGCAACATGCCTGACTTATTAAGTTAAAGGCATTATCTCTAATTGCACGTTCTCCATGTGCTTGCGTAAGTCACCTCCGGGTACTCTGGTTTCCTCCCACACTCCCAAGACATGCTGGTAGGTTGGTTCCCTGGTATGTGTATGCAGGGCTGCTGTTAGAATTTGCAGGTGCCCCATGCAGCCTACCTGAAAGCCCCCCCCCCCCCCTTCTCGGCCGAAAGTGACTGAGGTTAGTCTCTTTCTTTGCAGCCTCAGCAGCACAGATTAATGAATAGGAAACGCCCTGAGGCTTCCTGCTCATTCACAAACTGAAGCATAATAAACATAGTTTACTATGCTTCAGTGATAAATGGACACAGACGTGATTAATACCGATGGCTCACTGTGTTCTTTCACGAATGAAAGGGGCCAGTAAATTACATATTTACCAGCCTCTTTCCTCACTCTCTATCCTGAAACATCTCCCTTTGTGCCTGCAGCAGCTGCTGGCGGGAGAGGAGAGAAGCCAGAAGTGCTGCGGGGAAAGGGGCAAATGAGGGGCCCGGACAGCAGATGGAAGGGGCACGTGTGCTAGGACCAACCCCCCTGCAGTGCAGCCAGAGGGAAAAAGAGGAAAAGAAGCTGTCAGCGCTGCAGGGGGAGGCAGAAGAGGAATGGTGACTGCAATAAGTAGAGCTCAGCAGGTGCCTGGGCCCCCTTTTGAACTGATGGTGCCCAGGCTCAGTACAGGAGGGGTGGCTGTACTGCCTTATCAGCGGCCCTGTGTATGTATGAATGTAAATTAGGGAGTAGGGACCATAGATTATAAGCTCCTTGAGGCGAATCACTGATGTGAATGTACAATATGTAAAGCGCTGTGTAAATTGTCGGTGCTATATCAGTACCTTTACTAAATAAATACATAAAATTAATAGATTTTAATCTAGCCAGCAAGAGTAGGAATGACTTACTAAATGGGGTATTCAATATGATTATTATTTCTTTTTGGGAAGGGGAGATCAATTAGCGTTAGAGTCCTTTAACATGGGGCATGAATTTGAGGTTTATAGTAAAGTCAGTGAATGGCATGACACACCATAAATGTATGTTATATTTAGATTATACACTGCATAAAATGGTTAACAAAGACAAAAGTAACTGAGCTGAGCACCACCTTGTACCATGCTATGATATCACCACGGGCATGAAATTAAATAAAAAACAATGTTCTGTACAATGACAAGACACATCTGCTCTGTGTGCTTCCATACCGTCTCTCTGCAGTCTGTCTGTCCTGCTGCTCACATTCTTCAGGGAAGGAGCACTGTAAACTCCGATGTATACTGTATGATACTAGTATGTGTCAGGTTTGGAGCAGGAATTATACAGCACATAATTGAGGTTCGTCATAACAAACATTTGAGGAATCCCAGCTGCTGTGTGAAGAAGTATAAAGGAATAGGAATTTGCTACTGATGTGTTATTTCAGATTAACTAGATGACATAAACAATAAACATAAGGAACTGTGGGTTATTATCAGGAAATCCAATTCTGAAAAACTTAAAAAGGTAAGGCACTAAATAATTAATTTAATTCAGCAGAAATGTCATAATACAATGAGAAGTATACATACCTAAAGAGGAGCTCAGTCAATAAATAATGGAAAAATATTTTTATGCAGATTATGGTACCTGCCTATCCCTAAAATTCCGGAACTATGCCTACCTATATATGTAGCACCCCTTAGCTGGAATTCATGGCCAAGTCCCAAGACAGTGGCCTGCAGGGAAGTCTTTGAAAAAATATGTATGATGGGAAACCCAGGGACTAGTTTGTTAAGCCAGTTCCTCGTTCAGGAGTCCACTCAGCTTTACAGAGATGGAATGGCATAGCCCAACACCATCCCACCAACTCTTTTTCACTTATAGGTTCCAGCACATCTTTGTTCATTAGGCCTGATCAGATGAACACTTTGTTGGAAGAACAACAGCAATCTGCTAACATACTGTGACTGTGTATATGCATTATATCTATCTATCCAGTAGGTGGCGCTGTAGTGTAATAGTGTGTTATCTATGGTAAGGTAATCAGAGGAAGTACCATCCTTATTGTGTTATATGCACTTGTTTGCGTTTTTTTCCTGTTCTATGATAAAAGGCATGTGATGTATGTCTCCATGAAAGTAAAGGTGTTCTGCTGCATACAACAAGCTTCCAGCGCATAATGATTTCAATACTAAGCTTATAGGTAATGGGTCCAGGCACAGCCAGCAAACCCAGCAGCACCCAGGCACTGGGAAGAATTCTGCAAGTCTGTGAGTACAGTATGCAAGCTACTGAAAATATGGCAAGCAGTTTAGATGTTAAGGTTGCAATTGCGAAGCTGAACAATGCCAATTACCAGCTGTGGAAGTTTAAACTAGAAATTATTCTAGTCAAGAATGACTTGTGGCGGGTGCTGAATACAGACAGACAGACAGACAAACGGAGAGATGGAGGACTGGTATAGGAAAGACAGACAGGCAAGAGCAACAATAAGCTGGAAGATGACCAGCTTATCCACATAAAAACCGAGAAAACAGCCAAAGCTATGTGGACTTCATTAGAAAAGCTGCATGAGAAAACAGTTTTTGCTAAGAAAAATGTACAAGATGAAACTAGAAGAAGGCCAGCAAATGTGTGATCACGTGAAAGCTATTCTAGAGATCACAGAACAGCTACGCGCCATTAGAGAGGACATAAAGTTAACCTGCTCCTCTGCAGCCTTCCAGAGACATATACTGCTCTTTTTTTAAAGCGGAAGTAAACCCATCGATTTAACAGTCTAAAAAAAAAAGGCATGCCGTGAATGCTAACTGCACATTGGCTGTGCTCTCAACCAAACAGTCAAACCATCCAATGGCTGGTGTCATAACGGATCACATGTGCAGCACTGTGGCAGTTGAAGATTAAACAGAGGCAAAGATGGCAGCTTCCTTGGCTGAAAACGATAGGAGGGTTTACTTCCACTTTAAGTAAAGTCAGACGCAAAAGGGAATATCCACAGAACAAAACCAGACTAGTTGCCAAGGGTTACTCCCAGAAATTTGGTGAAGATTATGATGAAACATTCGCTCCAGTCGTAAAACACTCCACTATTAGAGCACTTCTTAGCATTGCAGCCGGGAAGGGCATGCAAGTGAACACACCTAGACGTTAAAACTGCTTTCCTATATGGAGACATTAAAGAGGATCTTTACATGGAGCAACCACCAGGGTTTGAGCAAGGAGACAACCTAGTGTGTAAACTTCAGAAGAGCATCTACGGTCCTAAGAAATCTGCAAGGATGTGGAATGAGAAAGTGAATGAAGTGCTTACTAGAGAGGGATTCTCAAGAAGTAAAGCAGACCCCTGTCTCTACTCCAGGAATCAAGAAGACAGATGGATATTCATCCTTATCAACGTCAATGACATTATAACCTGTTTTGAACAGGAAGGAGATCACAATCAGATAATTCACAAGCTGAAAGAAAATTTTGAAATCAAAGAGCTAGGGAACATTAGCTACTATCTGGGAATTCAAACAGACAGAGAAGAAGATGGCAGTTATCTTCTCAACCAATCTCAGAAAATCTCCGAAATCTTGGAACAATTCCATATGCAAGATGCAAAGGAAATGAAAACTCCTATGGGACCAGGCTATCAAAAGAGCAATGAAGCAGAAAACTTGCAACCCAACAATGACATGTATCGCAGAGCAATCGGTAAGCTGCTATATGTTGTCACTGTTTCAAGACCAGACATAGCCGCAGCAGTGGGCATACTATGCAGGAAAGTTTCACCTCCCTGTCAGCATGACTGGAACGCAGTAAGAAAAGTGATGCAGTACCTCAAAGGATCAATTCAGATGAAGTTACGGGTACCAACAACATCAAATCCAAATTGGTCAGATATTTGGAAGCTGATTGGGCTGGGGACTGTACAGACCGCAAATCCACAAGTGGATTCATCTTCCAGTATAGGGAAGGAACCATAAGTTGGTCTAGTTTAAAACAGGTAACTGTCACTCTATTTTCAACTGAAGCACATTGCAGCAGCATACGCGTGTCAAGAAGCGATATGGATTCATCATCTTTTTGTGGACATTTGGATAGACATGTAAAAACCAATTCATTTTTGAAGACAACCAGGGATGTATAAAGCTTATGCAATCAGAAAGGGTTAATCCTAGAACCAAACACATCAACGTCAAGTATCACCTACTGAGGGACAATCAAGAGCAAGGTGTTATTGACATTCAATATTGCCCGTCAGATGAGATGAATGTCGATGCACTCACCAAGCCTTTGTTGAAGGAACATAATAGTTATTTCCAGAAGAAGCTGAATATAATTTGACAAAGCACATGCTGTTGAGAAGGGGTGTTGGAAGAACAACAGCAATCTGCTTACTTACTGTGACTGTGTATATGCATTATATCTATCTATCCAACAGGTGGCGCTCTAGTATAATAGTGTGTTATCTATGGTAAGGTAATCAGAGGAAGTACCATCCTTATTGTGTTATATGCACTTGTTTGTGTTCTCTTCCTGTTCTATGATAAAAGGCATGTATTGTATTTCTCCATGAAAGTAAAGGTGTTATGCTGCATACAACAAGCTTCCAGCGCATAATGATTTCAATACTCAGCTAACACACTTCACCTTGTGAGGCTTTGCTTTCCTAGTGGTTACAGATCTGGTCCGGTCTGAAGACCACTTAATGGTAGCCCAGACATCCTAGTAAGTACATCTGGGGAACCTGCCAGATCATAAATCACCCCTGCCTAAGCCGGCTGCTAATACTTTCCCATGTATTGACTGTGTTCTCGGCCTGCTGAGGCTTATTTAATTGTGTGACACAATGATGAGGCATTCCTTATCTTTTAACTTCTTTACTGGTGGTGAAATTGAGTTACTATCTGAACAAACTGGATTTTCCAGATAACAGTTCCAAAGCACTGCAACATACCCAAGTGGAAGATAACAAGCTCCAAATTTTTGGTTACAGTTCCAGAATTGTAAGAAAACAATCCCATGTAACTGTCCAGCAGTCAAGTGCCAAAGGAGGGGTGCCGTGGTGCATACGTATGAAGTAAGCAATAGTGCAACACTAGCTCTTCCATGCTCTACAGTACAAGGCCTAACAGTGCCGTAAACTGAAATCTAAAGCCTCGCACACACCACTATTTTTTTTTTTTCGTTTAACCCAGCGGGACTCTGTACTAACAATCTGATGATAGTACAGTGATCTCCCCTGCTGTGCTATTGTGTTCTGACAGGACAGCCCCCTTACTAAAACGCTCCAGTCTCTGAATAGGAGTCGGTCGGCAGACCTTTTTAGGTCATGAGCCTTTGACAAAAGCCGGGTGAACGTCTGGCTTCTGTCAGACCGGCTGCCATACACACTGGGCGAATGTCGGCCGGTTTCTATTAAAGCGGGAGTAAACCCGCTGACTTTTTTTTACACCTGTAAGGAAAAAGGCATAATGAGCTAGTATGCACTGCATACTAGCTCATTATGAAATACTTACCTTAGAACGAGGCGCCGGCATCTCACTCGGTCCACACCGAGGGAGCTGACATGTTCCCTCGGCGTGTCTTCCGGGTATCGCGGCTCCGGCGCTGTGAGTGGCCGGAGCCGCGATGTCGTCACTCCCACGAATGTGCGCAGGAGTTTTCTTCCCGGCAGGGTCTGGCGTCTGCCGGACTTTTAGCCGAGAATCCCCAGTGCGCATGCGCCGCTGTAGTCAGCGGCTCATTGCAAGGGAAATATCTCCTAAACTGTACAGGTTTAGGAGATATTCTTTTTACCTAGAGGTAAGCCTTATTATAGACAAGGGGGGTAACTAGTGCGCTCAACCAATGCTGGTTAAATAAATAAGCAGAGAAAGAGGCCAACATATAAGTGATCTCACACTATAAAAGGTCAATTTGAATGGGGGGTATGTGGCGCTAACCCCTCAATAAATAAATAAACTAAAATAACTCCAATAGACCGTGGTAACCTAGTGATGGGTAACCTTATGGTAATGTAAATCAAACTTGACATATAATGTGATAATCATAAATACATATATATAATCAAATATCAATAAAATATCAATAAAATATTAATAATAAATGAGTGCAATAATGTGACCAATAAATAGTATAAAAAGATGTGCTGAGGTAAAATGAGTGTTGGAAAGAAGTAATCCGATTAAAAAATATGAATATCCAATAAAATTAAGTAAGACCAATAATAAAGTGAAACGACAGGTGATGTATAAAATCAATAAGAAGAAAATATCTTCTGTGAACTAATAAAATCTAAAGTGCACAGTGCAAAGTGCCAATAATGTGGAGGAAATAGACCAAAATGAGGTCTATAAGTGCTAAGAAATAAATATAAAGTGCATTGATCATAAATAATGCAAGAAAAAAAGAGTATACAGTGCAAAAATACTGCAATGTGATTAGATCACTGAAGAGATATGAATCAGAATAATCCGAATAAAGATAAAGGCCAAACTCTGGCCTTTGTGCACAATAGAAATACCTAAGAGCATCCAAAAGTGACAAAAAATAACTGAAATTAACTATTATAAATGAGCTCCCAAAGGAATGACAAATATTGTGGTGTACTACAAGTCCCAGCTTGCATAAAAACAGCAGAAACGGGGGGTAAAACTCCCCACACAGTTTGTAATACTGTTGAGCTTCTTAATAAGTGCAAGGGAAAAAAGTTCCAAGTAACTTATATAGTATAGAGTTTAGTGTAATTCCCGTGCATAAATAGACGTGCTCCATGGTGTTTTTCAGGGGTGCACCCCACTACTTCCCCCAGCCTCTCACCTCCAACAATGGCCCCAATAGGCCAAGTAGAGCAAAGGACCTCGGGATGGTATTCCTGGTATATACCCTGGTGGACTTCGCCTTCCTATGCAATCTCCTGACTCTTTTTCTGGTCCCCAAAGTAGCTCCAAACGACACTCCAGAGATAAGCAATCACTCCCAATTCAGGTCCCCAAAAGTGGCTCCAAACGACACTCCAGAGGTAAGTAATCACTCCCAAAACAGGTCAGCATGTGGGGTCAGGGATAAGAAAGAAAGCACTCCAATGTGTAGTATGATAGTAATAAAGATTTAATAAAAAACATATCCACTTACATAACAGTATGCAATGAACCACTTCAAGATGGAGGTACTTCCGGTCTCGGCCGAAAACCAGAAGTCAACAATAGGCACCTGACTTCCTCCCTCACGCGTATCGTCACAGATCACGTGACTTCCTCATAGGCTACACTGAACTCTATACTATATAAGTTACTTGGAACTTTTTTCCCTTGCACTTATTAAGAAGCTCAACAGTATTACAAACTGTGTGGGGAGTTTTACCCCCCGTTTCTGCTGTTTTTATGCAACTTTGACAAGCTGGGACTTGTAGTACACCACGATATTTGTCATTCCTTTGGGAGCTCATTTATAATAGTTCATTTCACTTATTTTTTGTCACTTTTGGATGCTCTTAGGTATTTCTATTGTGCACAAAGGCCAGAGTTTGGCCTTTATCTTTATTCGGATTATTCTGATTCATATCTCTTCAGTGATCTAATCACATTGCAGCATTTTTGCACTGTATATTATTTTTTCTGGCATTATTTATGATCGATGCACTTTATATTTATTTCTTACGCCTTATTATAGGCTTAACTGTAGGTCAAAATAAAAAAAATTACCTATACAACCACTTTAAACAGGCCAATGCTGGATGATATTCGGCCTGTGTGTACTAGGCTTCAAGAAATGTTGTCAGCTTTCCCTGTGAAATACAAAACACATCCTGACCCATGTGTAATAGGGTGACAGCACTGCTCCTTCATAGATGTTACTGATCACCAGGTGAAAATCAGGGGAAAGTAAAGACTGTAAAAGAAAACAAATGCAGCCACCATATTTAAGGACCAGTAAGCTGCAATATATTACATTTTTGTTCTGTGCTTTATGGAAACAAAAAAAAAAAACCTTTGGATTAGTTAAAGGGGGGTGGGATGGAATTGGCTTATTTTGGAGATTAGCGCCTTTAATGAGGGAATTCACCAAGAATGCTATAATGGAAAAGAATCTAGCCACAAGTTTACTTTTAAATGTGCAATAAATACCAATTCAAAGTAATCGTTTTTTAGTGACCCACATATTTAAGTCTCCTGGGGTCATAGTAGTGGATGCTCACTTGGCTATTGCCTTTCTTTACTGGTGATTGCACATCACTTAGAAAGATATGTCACGATCGTTTATAGAAGAATGGATAAAGAGGTTATAATTAACTATAAGACATATTGATCTACAGCTCAGGTCAGAAGCATCTGGAACAATCAACATTTTGAACCTCTAGGAGTGTATAGTGATTCGTTACACCATTACTGTTTGAGTTAAGTGTCTTTAGCGCTGGAGAAATTCCTCACACTTTAGAAGAAGATATGCATATGGTGCTTTTCTGCGGTGGAGTGGATCATTAGATCACATTGTTTAAACTATTTAAAGACCAAAATGCCAATAAATGCTAAAGTGGTTTTTATATAACTGGTGACTAGTCCCAAGCTCTTCCTATTATAATTTATAACTAAATAACTTGTCATTCCTCAGTCTTTTAAGAAAACCACAGAGCTGATGGATGTCCCTAGGAAAGAACAACAAATTAATTATATTTACTGCAACTTATTCAGGGAACTGATCATGAAGAAAACCTATAGTAATGGCAATATGTAAGTTTCCTGGATAGGGAGAGAGATAGGCCCCTTTCACATGGACGGACCGTTCAGATCCGCCTGTCAGTTTTGACGGCGGATCTGAACGGGCGCTCCATGTTAGCCTATGGAGCGTCGGATGTCAGCGGAGACATGTCCGCTGACATCCGGCCCGGTCCGATCCGCCAAAAGCAGACGTATGGCCCCACGTCCAGATCCGTCGCTGGCGGATCGGATCGGGTGAGATCTGATGAAAACGGACACACTGTCCGTTTTCATCCGATCTCTCCATAGAGACCAGCGGCGCTCACAAGCCCCTCCCCGCTCAGTGAGCGGAGAGAGGCTTGTCATCCGCCGGCTCAGCGGAGATCAACGGAGAGATCTCCCGCTGAGCCGACGGACAGAGGCGGGCTCCGTGCAAGCGGAGTCCGCCTCGTGTGAAAGGGGCCATAACCACCGCTCCAGAGGGATCCTTCAAGGCGAATGCTTCTACTCCTAGTGTGGAGCTCCAGGTGCAGGCTAATAACAAGGTAGTTAGAAAGTAACAAGGGGAACTCTGGACAGCCGCACACCAGACGAAGATGAAAAATCAAATGGATTTATTTAAAAACAGGAATCACATCAAGTCCAAAAACACAGCAAAACAGGGAAGGGGGGGGGGGCACACAGCTGACATGTTTCACGCTAAATACAGCGCTTACTCATAGCTAAGTTTCCTGGTTGTCATGTTGACTCTGTACCCTTAAAGGAGAAGTCAAGCCTGAACTTTTTAAGCATGGCTTCGCCTCTGGGTCACATGAGTGCAATTCGTTTTGCACTCCCGGGACCTGTTTTCAGAGGAGAGCGGTCTGAAGTCCGCTCTCTGCTGACGTCACTGCCATCAGTCGAGGCAGTGCGTCATCCCGACTTCCCAAGTCTGGATCCGCCAGCTGCCTTGATTGATGTCAGTAAGCTGTTGAGATGGCAGCTCCCTGCCACTCCAAAGCTCATCGCTCCAATGAGCGTGGAGGATCAGAGCAGGAGAGATGCTGACTGACAGGCAGCATCTCTCCGCTCGTGGAGGGGAGAGAACCGAGCCATTGACGGTGTTCGGTGGCTCAGTTCTCGGTGCAGGGATGACGGGGGGACAGCTGCAGCATCGGTCTGATACTCCATCCACCTAGGTAAGTATGAATATAAAAAAAAACAAAAAACATACTTCTCTTTTAAAGCATTCGTTTACCTAAAATAAAAAAATGTAAAAATAAAAATCAGCACAAAGGACAATATTTACTTTGAAATATGTCTCTTGTGTGGCTGTGTCCTCCTTTTATTAAAATTTTCCTCTTTTGATGCCCCCCCCCCACCCCACTGTTGAAATCTTCTGAAGCAGCAGGGATAATTACAACTAAGGGGCTGTGACTGGCACGCATCAAGAGTGTCCGATTATGCTCGCCATTTCCGCCCCACCTTCTCCATTTATAGAAACCATTACGATAGCTTCTATAAATGAAACACAGTCTATGAATGGAAGGTGCAGATTATAGAAAGGTCCGCCCCTTCCATTCACAGATCATGTTTCATTATATCAGTAGGCACTATGTACTTCATGCTGATTTACATGGGGGGGGGGGGTATCTGGGGGATCCCTTATTATTAAAGGGGGCTTCCAGATTCCTATAAGCCCCCTGTATGAATGAATAAGTGACTTGTACCTATGCGAACTGAATCACCACAGGGCGCTTTTTGCTACCGGTGTCCTGTATGAAAACCACCACAACCACTGGCCAGGGTTGTGAGAAAGAGGCCCTTGTCCTCATCAATGTGGGGCAGCAACAAGGCTCCCCCCCCCATGTTGAGGGCATGTAACATGATATAGTTTGAGATGGTGGGGAAGGGGTATTTTTAGGGGAACATTTTGCCTATTAACCCAGAAAATTTAATTTTAGTCTGATTCGGCTCTCATTTATGTCAATGAGGTTTGGGTTCGGCATGCAAACTTCTTTGATGTTTGCTGAACCTTGCTCTATCTGAACCCAGAACAGTTTGGCTCTATTGTTCAAGACCAACAGTGAAAGAGGTTACACAAGATCAATAGAGTTTACAACACAAACACACAAATGCCCGATGGTCATCAGTCCCCAGAAATAATTGTTTACCTTGAATACTCACATAAGGCATTATATATTGCAAATAAAACAAAGGAGTACCCAGAAATAAATAATTGGGAGTTACTGCTATATGGAGTTTAGAAAGTGGAGAGCTACTGCAAAGAGGAAGAAAAAATCAGGAGTGAAGGACCTGCAATCAATAAAAATTAGACAAATGGCAAACAAAATGATTTAACATAATACACACCAGGACTTGCAAGTATCCGGTCATAAGATGGTACAAATGAGAAAAGCAATCCCATCAACCTCCTCCAAACAAAGTCTCTTCAATATAAATATTGAATTAATTTGCTCCAGGTTAGTGACTTTTGAAGCCACTATCCAGCAGAAGGAGTCAGCAATAGCTGCTTACATATATCTCTACAATTCGCCATAAAATTATAACATTTTTGTGGTTTGTCTTTCTTAGACCCGGTTCACAAGACTCTGAAGCTGCTCCGTACATCGCAACTTCTGTATAGAAGTCAATGCAAGCCATCCCAAAGTATTACAGGAACCTTTTTCTAAGTTGGAGCGACTTGAGTCGCTCCTATTAGAACGGTTCCATTGTACAGAATGGAGTACGACTTGTCAGGTGGCTAAGTCGCCTGACAGATCGCCCCTGTGTGAACCGGGTCTCAAAGGTATCTTCTTCATGAAAAATAGGCAAGAGGAACACTTGCTTGTTAACCCAGCAAACCCCTTCATTCTATCGGGCTATAACACTCTTATAGGAAGACGTTCCACAAGATTTTGGATAGTTCTGTGGGAATTTGTGCCCATTCAGAGAGCATTTGGCACAGGATGAGATTCCGAGAAGATATGGCTTGCAATCAGCATTCCAATTCATCCCAAAGATGTTCAATGGTGTTGAGGTCAGGGCTCTGTGTGGGCCACTCAACTTCCTTCATACCACACTCAACAAATCACGTCTTTATGGAGCTGGCTTTGTGCATATAGGAAGAGAGAAAAAAACAGATAAGACTGTATTGAATTAATAGACAAAGCACATTAAAAATACATATGGGCACAGTCATGCCGAAAACAGAAAAGGGCCTCCTCCAACCAGTTGCCCAATTCCCCACCCCACAGTTGAATGTAAGGGGTGGGGACACTGGTGACATCATTGACCTAATATGGCTGCATGGCTCTATTTAGTCATTTCCATGGCTGTAGCTGATTGGGATAGTTATCTGCGGTTTTAAGACAAAATAAGTTTGGCCTGAACCGTAGCTCATCCTTATTTAGCAAGCTAAATGTTGTCTGTTTTTTTTTTTTCTAGATCTACTTTAAGAGCACCTGTCATTGTACAATGTGAAGTAGGCTGTAGAGGACAAAGGTTGTGGACAAAGGTAGGTAGAGGACAAAGTTAGGTAGACAAAGCTATTTACTTTTTCAGTTATAAAGATTTTGGTATATTTTGAACATTAGATCACTTATAGCGATGTGCTGAGATCCTGAAGTAATGCTGGGCAGTGGGCACACCTATCTCTTCCGAAATATCTCTTCTTTGGGATGCTTTGATAACAAACAAGCAGTATGGAGGCACACAAGTTTACAGAAGACCAACCACAACTGGAAGAACTGAACATGGTGTGCATTTTTTTCTTCTTTTAATTTATTGCAGTAACTAGACTTTTCTATTATGTGACTTCAGTTGAGCAGATTTTACAATATAGAAAAACCAAACCCAGCCAGAAATTCTCAAACTGAACTCAATACATGGAAACTAATGAATGGTTTCAGCAGTAAGCCCCTTCCTCTGTTTCATACTCTATAAACTTGAGTGAATTATGGTACCACTACAAGGCAGGCGATATTCTACTTCCCCAACTATAAATTATTGTGACACATGAAAACAAACTCTGCGGATAAAATGTAACATTTGAAGGCGGAGGGCATGGTACATTGCGACCTGTCCCCGCTTTGCTCTCAGCTACAAAGAGCCATCAGAAGGGGTATGTCAACAGAGTGCCTGTGAAGGAGAGAAATATAAAAAATAAAGTACTAAGCGGTAAAGCATACTGTATATCCCTCTGTGGAAAAGAGGGACATCTTTAAATGCTGACATTTTAGAAAATAGTACATATCCTTGTCAAAATCCCGATTGTACTTCTATGATTTAAAACACAAAACACATGCACGCAGGTGCAGTCTGTAGTCCCTTCTGTAGATGGCACTGACTTGAGCGGCAATACAGGAAGGAAGAAAATTGAGAGGAATGTGATTCCTCTATGATTTCCTGGGTCATCGGCAGAGCAACTGTCCGATTGGACGCCGGTGCCCTGCATAACCCCACGCAGCCATTTTGGGTGAGGGCAGTACTTATTTAAAGAACGGAACCCCTGACTTGGCACACATTTTGCAAGTGGTTAGCACAGGTTCAGGTTCCCCGTCTACCAGGGAGAGTATCTAGTGTTAGAGAGAGGCTTGTATTTGTGTTGTTGCTACAGACTCCGTAAGTGGCTCTGGATGGTTGTGTACCCCAGCCGGGCCTAGTTGTACCTTGTTAGGATTTTGTGTAATAGGCAAGTAACTCGGAAATAATTAGATGAAGAAAGCTTGGACTTTTTAGGCACAATAAAACAAAAATTACAAAATATAAATGTATTTACAAATAATGACAGAACATGTATAAAACCACACTGATAAAATAGACCAATGAGGAAAGTATAAAGCTACATATAACCGATTAATAACTACATAGAGTCTACCAACAGAAGAATTTGTTGTATAGTAACGGTGAATCCAGGAGGGCGGTTATATTGCAATGAAGAAATATCTTGCTCTACATGTTATGCACCTTGTGCTTCTTCAGGAGGATTTGCATAACATCATAATCCCCCTTACGTGCTCCTTGATTGCTGTGAAGAACAGCCGTTTTTCCTTTCCGAGAGAGTGGCAACAGAAGAATTTGTTGTATAGTAATGGTGAATCCAGTAGTGCGGTTATATTGCAATGAAGAAATATCTTGCTCTACATGTTACGAGCCTTGCGCTTCTTCAGGAGCATTTGAATAGTATATAATGTAAAGCGTAAACTCACAGCTAAAAGCAACACAAACAGAATGCAGGGCGGCTGCTGTAGGGTCAGGTAATTCCATCACAAGGTAGAAAAATCCATTAATAAAGACAGCCAATTGCGGATGGGAGGGAGTATATAGCCAACGATAAGTGAAACAGATGGCAAAAAAGGGTAAATGACCATTAGCAAGGTTATCCCTTTATAGTAGTAGTACTCACCACAAGTTTATAAGGGGCCACTGCACTTGGTGTGTCAATGCAGCGGCGGCTTCACGATCCTGAGGGATTCCCTGGAGTATCCGGCATCACCCTTGGCAGCTTTCTCGTTTTGGGGGGGTTCCATATCAATAGCCCCTTATGAACTCGTGGCGAGTATTACTACTATAAAGCGATAACCTTGCAAATGGTCATTTACCCTTTTTTGCCATCTGTTTCACTTATCGTTGGCTATATACTCCCTCCCGTCCGCAATTGGCTGTCTTTATTCATGTTTTTTTCTACCTTGTGATGGGATTATAGCATATTTATTTACATAGATAGGTTGAAAAAAGACACTTGTTCATCAAGTTCAACCAAAAGACAAAAATTCACTAATAAAGTAAAATCACCTTGAATCTTCAGATGCCTAAAGTCGCTGAGGAAGGCAAATAAAATTTTAAAGGTTAGTTCAGTTGTTTTTGATCTACAAAGACGAATACTCCACTTTACGAAACTGCAATAAATTAGTGCATGCATTTTATTAATTTCATTGACCAGTTTGCTGAAGGATTCAGAATTTTTGGAAAATTTTAATTAAAAAAAAATAGTGTTTTGTAAATGATATTCTGATATCTTTAACACCATATTTTACTTTAAATCTTACATTTGGACATTTCAGCTCTTCTGCTGCCAATCCTAACTCTGCCTAATATCTCACACCTATGTAACTAAAATAATCAAAACCATACACATGTACATTTGATAAGCATTTATGACTTTTTTTTTAACATAATTTTGGTAAAAAAATAAAAGTCTACATTACCCAAGAATAGAAAAAGAAAAAAAAAAAAAGAAACTGATAGGACACCTGGGTGTCATCCATCCCCGTCACAGAAAAAGTCATACTGAACATGGCATGTCGTTTACAGATTTAACTGAGTTCCCTTTAACTAGTCAGGCTTAACCATAACCTAAGGTTCTGGAATGATACTGAGCAGGTCAGGTCAGAGTCAACAGCTAATTGACCTGTGTTGGTCTTCTGCCATCCCCAAGCCTGAGAAGCACTTACCAGCTCTGTTCATCACTGGACAATAGTCTCCATGAGCTTCAAACTAATTTACAGGCCTAATACACTGATGATATATATATATATATATATATATATAGATATAAGTATAGATAGATCTATATATCTATCTATCTATCTATCTATCTATCTATCTATCTATCTATCTATCTATCTATCTATCTATCTATCTATCTATATAGATATATATATATCTATATAGATATAGATATATATGTATATATAGATATAGATATAGATATAGATATATATATATATACAGTATCTAACAAAAGTGAGTACACCCCTCATATTTTTGTAAATATTTTATTATATCTTTTCATGTGACAACACTGAAGAAATTACACTTTGCTACAATGTAAAGTATTGAGTGTACAGCTTGTATAACAGTGTAAATTTGCTTTCCCCTCAAAATAACTCAACACACAGCCATTAACCACTTGCCGACCAGCCGCCGTATAATGTTATATATGTATATCATTATAAAACAGCAGGTCAGCTCGTTCCCACGAATCGCCGTACCTGTACGTTGGCTGTGTATGTAAACACACAAATACCCATTCTGACAGGGGAGGAGAGACAGATCTGCTGTTCCTAGTAATTAGGAACAGCGATCTGTCTCCTCCTCCAGTCAGTCCCATCCCCCCACAGCTAGAAACACACATGAGGGAACATAGTTAACCAGTTGATCGCCCCCTAGTGTTAACCCCTTCCCAGACAGTGACATTTACATAGTAATTAGTGCATTTTATAGCACTGATCACTGTACAAATGTCAATGGTCCTAAAAAGAAGTGTCAAAAGTGTCCGATCTGTTCGTAGCAATGTCACAATGTAGCAGATTGCCGCCATTACTAGAAATAAATAAATAAATAAAATTCCATAAATCTATCCTCTATTTTGCAGATGCTATAACTTTTGCGCAAACCAATCAATATACACAATTTTTTAAATTTTTTATGTAAAAATATGTTTTTGAAATTTTTTTGGGGGGATATTTATTATAGCAAAAAGTAAAAAATATTGTTTTTTTTTTCAAATTTGTCACTCTTTCTTTGTTTATTGCATAAAAAATAAAAACCGCAGAGGTGATCGAATACCACCAAAAGAAATCTCTATTTGTGGGAAAAAAAGACGTAAATTTTGTTTGGGTACAGCGTCGCACGACTGTGCAATTGTCAGTTAAAGCGACGCAGTGCCGTATTGCAAAAAATGGCCTGGTCATTAAGGGGGCAAATCCTTACGGTCCTTAAATGGTTGATGTCTAAACCGCTGGCAACAAAAGTAAACACCCCTAAGTGAACATTTCCAAATTGGGCCCAAAATGTCAATATGTTGTGTGACCACCATTATTTTCCAGCACTGCCTTAACCCTCATGGGCATTGAGTTCACCAGAGCTTCACAGGTTGCTACTGGAGTCCTCTTCCACTCCTCCATGACAACATCACAGAGCTGGTGGATGTTAGAGACCTTGCGCTCCTCCACCTTCCGTTTGAGGATGCCCCACAGATGCTCAATAGGGTTTAGGTCTGGAGACATGCTTGACCAGTCCATAACTTTTACCCTCAGCTTTTTTAGCAAGGCAGTGGTCATCTTGGAGGTGTGTTTGGAGTCGTTATCATGTTGGAATACTGCCCTGCAGCCCAGTCTCCGAAGGGAAGGGATCATGCTCTGTTTCAGTATGTCACAGTACATGTTGGCATTCATGTTTTTCTTAATGAACTGTAGCTCCCCAGTGCCGGCAGCACTCATGCAGCCCCAGACCATGACACTCCCACCACCATGCTTGACTGTAGGCAAGACACACTTGTCTTTGTACTCCTCACCTGGTTGCCGCTACACACGCTTGACACCATCTGAACCAAATAAGTATATCTTGGTCTCATCATACCACAGGACATGGTTCCAGTAATCCAAGTCCTTAGTCTGCTTGTCTTCAGTAAACTGTTTGCGGACTTTCTTGTGCATCATCTTTAGAAGAGGCTTCCCTTGATTTTAAGGGGAAAAAAGTGCGTGTTATACGCCAATAAATATGGTAGTTGTATATAAAATGCACCTTTTTATCTTTCAAAAAGTGTTTCCCAGTGGTAAACCTTTCATCCAAATTCTAAATTGCTGCATTTGTAATTGTTAAAAGCCAATATAAAGGAATAGTAGTGGTAAAAAAAAGCCCTTGTGGATTTAATTAACCTTTTTTTTTGGTTAATTCTCCTTAGAGGCGGTGTGGTATGGGGAAGTGTACTATGCCTAGATACATTTGCTAGTAGGTGTCCCTCATTCCCATCTCAAATTGTTGGGAGGTATGGTATGTGTATGTATGTAAGTTAGGGACCTTAGATTGTAAGCTACTTGAGAGAACGGACTGATGTGAATGTACAATATATATATGTAAAGCACTGAGTAAATTGATGGAGCTATATAAGTACCTGTAATACAAACAAACACATAATTGGATCATGGCAGTCAACAGAGCTTCTCCTCAATTACTAAGCTCTGGAGCAACTGCACTTGCATTTATTAAATCAACCCCTTTGTAATCAAGCTGGAAAAAAAAGTTAGTAAAGCCCCATACACACGGTCGGATTTTCCGATGGATTCTGTCCTATCGGACAATGTTGTCGGAAATTCCGACCGTGTGTAGGCACCATCGGACATTTTCCATCGGATTGTCCGACGGTCAAAGTTGTATCTCCTGCTCTAAAAATTTTCCGACAACAAAGTCCGATCACACCAATTCCGATCGTGTGTAGCGAATTCTGACGGACAAAGTGCCACGCATGCTCAGATCACATTACAAGACCAAAGCTATTGGCTACTAGCCTCTACGTAGTCCCGTCGTAGGCAACAAACGTCACCACGTTCAGAATGAACGGATTTTCCGACAACTTCGTCCGACCGTGTGTATGCAACACCAGTGTCGGACTAAATCCGTCTGACCAAATCCGATGGATTTGGTGGTCGGATTTTCTGACCGTGTGTATGGGGCTTTACACTGGAGCTGTCTGAATTTCAGCAAACCATTCAATTAGCAAAGAAATCCATCATAGGCATGATACTGCCAAGATGTATTGTTTACACGTGGATTATCAGGACCAACTGTTGGGTTCCACCTTATTTATTACTGTTATTATATTTATATTTAATTATTATTTATTTGGTTTTTGCAACACTTTACAATATAAAGGGAGACAGTACAATAAAAAAACAAATTAATACAAGAGGGTAATGCGGGCTCTGAGCCATCACCATCAAGCCGGAGTTACTGAATCGGAAACAAGACATGCTTGACCACACTGGATACATTCCCCTTAAATTGCTGTAATTGGTGTACAGTGTGTGTGGCAGGACAACCTCCCATGTTGAAAGTTTGGTGGATTCAGAAGCTTGGAAAGCAGTGGTGGAGAACCTGCTAGATTATGGGTCTTCCAAATGGCTGTGCATTACGTCACAAATTTTTCCTGGCACGTGACAGAAGAGTCTAATAAGCTGCGTGTTGTGGCACTGCATCAGCAAGACTAGTAACGTCCAGATATCAACCCTAAGGCCCCTTTCACATGTGTGACTTGTCCTGCGACTTGGGACTGCAAAGTCGCATGACAAATCGTACCCCATGATTTCCAATGAGTACCATTCGTATCTGTGCAACTTCAAAGTAGTCCCTGCACTACTTTGGTCCGACTTTGATGCGACTTGAGGTCTGTAGACCTCAAGATTACACAGCCATTGCTTCAAGTCGCGTCAAAGTCGCGCAAAATTCAGGTCGTACAAGTGTGAAAGGAGCCTAAGGGCTCATGCACACCAGTCTGCACGCGTTATGCTCCATATAACGTGTGCCCGCTGGTTTGTATTGTGAAGGGAGCTGCCTGAGCCATGCCTGAGCTCATCCCTAATCACTAGGTATTATTTTAATGAAAGAAGCAGAATAAAGTGGTTGTAAACCCGTTTAAAAAAAAAAAAAAAACCTGCAAGACAAAGGCATAATGAGCTAGTATGCAGCAATGATAGGACCAGAGGATCACATGTAACTGATGGACCACCGGTGCCTTGCCGAGAAAGTTCCCCCAGCGGATAAGGACCCCCCTGTACTGCGCAGGCGCTGCAGATTGCGCAGTACGAAGCACAATGAAGCACAACGGAGTTTCCGAAAATAGCCGAAGCTGAACAATATCAGTCAGCTGTTCACGGCGCCTGCGCACTACATTCTAACCTATGTCCAGGTTCAAGCCCCACCATCCAAGTGGACACAGAGTTAGAATAAAAATATGCCGAGCGCAGCGAGGCCGTGCCCGAAGCGCGTCGAGCGTAGCAAGCCCGCGAGGGGCCCTGTTACAGGCTCTGTGTACAGCTGATTCACTGTCTTCTGCTTCGGCTATTTCCGGCGGCTTTGTTGTGCTTCGTACTGCGCAAGTGCTGCTCCCACGCAGTCCACGGGGGTCCTTATCCGCCGAGGGGAACTTTCTCGGCAGAACACCGGCTCAGCCCCATAGCTGTAGAAATTCTGGATTTTCTCGCCTTGCTTCATCAGATATTGAGTTACAATAACACCAGCTAATTTAGAAACAAGATTTATAATAACGGGAAATGGTTTTATCAGCTCAAACATCTCTAGCTTCCCCCTTCCAATGGATTGTCCAATTTATCAAACTTTGAACCCCTCTAGTTACACTATTGGCTAGTTTATCATTGAACATGAACTCTAGGAATGTTTTTTCTTTAAATAACATTCCCTCCTAGATTGTAAGCTCTAATGAGCAGGGCCCTCTGATTCCTCCTGTATTGAATTGTATTATAACTGTACTGTTTGCCCTAACGTTGTAAAGCGCTGTGCAAACTGTTGATGCTATATAAATCCCGTATAATAATAACAGTGCTTTGGTTACAGTTAAGGCCTCATTTACATGGGCCGTACTTAGGGCTTTTTTCAGCGGAAATATGAGGGAAATCAATTCTGGCAACCTCCAGTGCTGAATGTATGGCAAGGGGTGGGGTGTGCTAAGAGGGTCTATTGTCACTGGTTTATTGGGGTTTTGATCATCACTAGGGGGTCTCTATTGTTGGGGGGGGGGGGGTATACTGTTGTTCTTAAGCTCTATTGTTGCTGGTGTTGAATCAATTATTGCTTCATTATTATTATTATTGGGGGTCTTATGTTGCTGGGGTGGATCTATTGTTACTGGGAAGTATTTTGTTGTGGGGGGGGTCTATTATTGCTGGGGTGGAGCTATTGTTACTGGGAAGTATTTTGTTGTGGGGGGGGGGGTCTATTATTGCTGGGGTGGAGCTATTGTTACTGGAAAGTATTTAGCTGTGGGGGGGGGGTCTATTATTGCTGGGGTGGAGCTATTGTTACTGGAAAGTATTTTGCTGTGGGGGGGGTCTATTATTGCTGGGGTGGATCTGTTGTTACTGGGGAGTATTTTTTGTGGGGGGTCTATTATTGCTGGGGTGGATCTATTGTTACAGGGGAGTATTTTTTGTGGGAAGGTCTATTATTGCTGGGGGAATCTATTGATGACGGGGGTCTACTGTTGCTGAGATGGATCTATTGTTACTGGGGGATCTATAATGCTTTTCTTGTTATTAACAAATTCCACACAAATTATTTAGCATCAAAAAATCATGCTTGCTTCTGTATTCTCTAATGCCCCGTACACACGGTTGGAAATTCCAACGGAAAATGTCCGATCGGAACATGTTGTCGGAAAATCCGCCCGTGTGTGGGCTTCATCTGACTTTTTCCGTCTGAATTTCCGATGGAAAAAATTTGAGATCCTACTCTCAAATTTTCCGACAACAAAATCCGATCGGACTTTCTCTGATCGTGTGTAGAGAATTCCGACTGACAAAGTGCCACGCATGCTCAGATCAAATTAGGAGACCAAACCTATTGGCTACTAGCCTCTATGTAGTTCCGTCGTACGTAACAAACGTCACCACGTTCAGAATGTTCGGATTTTCCGACAACTTTGTCCCACCGTGTGTATGCAACACCAGTGTCGGACAAAATCCGTCGGATTTTGTGGTCGGAATTTCCGACCGTGTGTACGGGGCAATAAAGGGGCAGTGGGAGGGGGTTGAAACAAGGGATGGTGGTCGGAGGCACATAGGGGGGTGGAAACAAGGGGTGACTCGGAAAGGAGGAGAACCTACCTGCCCCTGTTCACTGGGGAAAAAGCACAGCATCCCCGTGCAGGCAGTCCCATTTATGTCAGTTGGGATGCAGCCAGGCCCGGATTTACTCCCTTTGCCGCCCCAAGGCCGGGTCCTTCCATGCCGCCCCCCCCCCCCCATCAGTGTCCCCTGCCCCTAAAGACCCACATTAGACTGCCTTACCGAGAGCCGTTTTGAGCCAGAAAATGTGTAAGCCGGAGTTTGGGGGTGGAGCGAAGCTGCTCTACTGTAGTGCTATTTTCCTTGGGGGTTGTGAGGGGGAGTGGGGTGGTAGAGAGAAGGGGGCTGAGAGGGAGGAGGGGTGAGAGAGAGAAGGGGGCTGAGAGGGAGGAGGGGTGAGAGAGAGAAGGGGGCTGAGAGGGAGGAGGGGTGGGGGAGAGAGAAGGGGGCTGAGAGCGAGAGGAGGGGTGGGAGAGAGAAGGGGGCTGAAGGGGAGGAGGGGTGAGGAGGAGGGTGAGAGAGAAGGGGGCTGAGAGGGAGGAGGGGGGAGAGAGAGAAGGGGGCTGAGAGGGAGGAGGGGTGAGAGAGAGAAGGGGGCTGAGAGGGAGGAGGGGTGAGAGAGAGAGAAGGGGCTGAGAGGGAGGAGGGGTGGGACAGAGAAGGGGGCTGAGAGGGAGGAGGGGTGAGAGAGAGAGTGAAGGGGGCTGAGAGGGAGGAGAGAGAGAAGGGGGCTGAGAGGGAGGAGGGGTGGGAGAGAGAAGGGGGCTGAGAGGGAGGAGGGGTGAGAGAGAGAGAAGGGGGCTGAAAGGGAGGAGGGGTGAGAGAGAGAGAAGGGGGCTGAGAGGGAGGGGGGTGGGAGAGAGAAGGGGGCTGAGAGGGAGGGAGGGAGGGTGGGAGAGAGAAGGGGGCTGAGAGGGGGTGGGAGAGAGAAGGGGGCTGAGAGGGAGGGAGGGAGGGTGGGAGAGAGAAGGGGGCTGAGAGGGAGGGGGGAGGGTGGGAGAGAGAAGGGGGCTGAGAGGGAGGGAGGGAGGGTGGGAGAGAGAAGGGGGCTGAGAGGGAGGGAGGGAGGGTGGGAGAGAGAAGGGGGCTGAGAGGGAGGGAGGGAGGGTGGGAGAGAGAAGGGGGCTGAGAGGGAGGGAGGGAGGGTGGGAGAGAGAAGGGGGCTGAGAGGGAGGGAGGGTGGGAGAGAGAAGGGGGCTGAGAGGGAGGAGGGAGGGTGGGAGAGAGAAGGGGGCTGAGAGGGAGGGAGGGTGGGAGAGAGAAGGGGGCTGAGAGGGAGGGAGGGTGGGAGAGAGAAGGGGGCTGAGAGGGAGGGAGGGTGGGAGAGAGAAGGGGCTGAGAGGGAGGGAGGGTGGGAGAGAGAAGGGGCTGAGAGGGAGGGAGGGTGGGAGAGAGAAGGGGGCTGAGAGGGAGGGAGGTGAGAGAGAGAAGGGGGCTGAGAGGGAGGGAGGGTGGGAGAGAGAAGGGGGCTGAGAGGGAGGGAGGGTGGGAGAGAGAAGGGGGCTGAGAGGGAGGGAGGGTGGGAGAGAGAAGGGGGCTGAGAGGGAGGGAGGGTGGGAGAGAGAAGGAGGCTGAGAGGGAGGGAGGGTGGGAGAGAGAAGGAGGCTGAGAGGGAGGGAGGGTGGGAGAGAGAAGGAGGCTGATAGGGAGGGAGGGTGGGAGAGAGAAGGAGGCTGATAGGGAGGGAGGGTGGGAGAGAGAAGGAGGCTGATAGGGAGGGAGGGTGGGAGAGAGAAGGAGGCTGATAGGGAGGGAGGGTGGGAGAGAGAAGGAGGCTGATAGGGAGGGAGGGTGGGAGAGAGAAGATGGCTGATAGGGAGGGAGGGTGGGAGAGAGAAGATGGCTGATAGGGAGGGAGGGTGGGAGAGAGAAGATGGCTGATAGGGAGGGAGGGTGGGAGAGAGAAGATGGCTGATAGGGAGGGAGGGTGGGAGAGAGAAGATGGCTGATAGGGAGGGAGGGTGGGAGAGAGAAGGAGGCTGATAGGGAGGGAGGGTGGGAGAGAGAAGGAGGCTGATAGGGAGGGAGGGTGGGAGAGAGAAGGAGGCTGATAGTGAGGGAGGGTGGGAGAGAGAAGGAGGCTGATAGGGAGGGAGGGTGGGAGAGAGAAGGGGGCTGATAGGGAGGGAGGGTGGGAGAGAGAAGGGGGCTGATAGGGAGGGAGGGTGGGAGAGAGAAGGGGGCTGATAGGGAGGGAGGGTGGGAGAGAGAAGGGGGCTGATAGGGAGGGAGGGTGGGAGAGAGAGGGGCTGGGAGGGAGGGTGGGAGAGAGAAGGGGGCTGATAGGGAGGGAGGGTGGGAGAGAGAAGGGGGCTGATAGGGAGGGAGGGTGGGAGAGAGAAGGGGGCTGATAGGGAGGGAGGGTGGGAGAGAGAAGGGGGCTGATAGGGAGGGAGGGTGGGAGAGAGAAGGAGGAGGGGTGAGAGAGAGAGGGGGATGAGAGGGAGGAGGGGTGGGAGAGTGAATGGGGGCTGAGATGGAGGAGGGGTGTGAGAGAGAGAAGGGGGCTGAGAGGGAGGAGGGGTGAGAGAGAAAGGTGGTAAGAGAGGGGGTGGCCTGACAGAGGGGGGGAGTAGCAGACAGATGGGGGGGAGTAGCTGACAGAGGGGGGGGTGTAGCTGACAGATGGAGGGGGGTGTAGCTGACAGAGGGGGGGGGTGTAGCTGACAGGGGAGAGAGAGGGGGGCTGAGAGGGAGGAGGGGTGAGAAAAAGATGGTAAGAGAGGGGGTGGCCTGAGAGAGGGGGGGAGTAACTGACAGAGGTTGGTAATTGACAGAGGGGGGGGTAGCTGACAGAGGGGGGGGGGTAACTGACAGAGGGGTGATAGCTGACAGATGGGGGTAGCTGACAGATGGGGGGTAGCTGGCAGAGGGGGGGAGTAGCTGACAGAGGGGGGGAGTAGCTGACAGAGGGGGGGTGTAGCTGACAGAGGGGGGGGGTGTAGCTGACAGAGGGGGGGGGTAGCTGACAGAGGGGGGAGTAGCTTACAGGGGAGAGAGAAGGGGGCTGAGAGGGAGGAGGGGTGAGAGAGAAAGATGGTAAGAGAGGGGGTGGCCTGACAGAGGGGGGGGGGGTAACTGACAGAGGGGGGTAACTGACAGAGGGGGGGGGGTAACTGACAGAGGGGGGTAATTGACAAAGGAGGGGTAACTGACAGAGGGGGGTAACTGACAGAGGGGGGTAACTGACAGAGGGGGGGTAACTGACAGAGGGGGTAACTGACAAAGGAGGGGTAACTGACAGAGGGGGCTAACTGACAGGGGGTAACTGACAGAGGGGGGGTAACTGACAGAGGGGGGTAACTGATAGAGGGAGGGTAACTGACAGAGGGGGTAGCTGACAGAGGGGGGTAACTGACAGGGGGGGGTAACTGACAGAGGGGGGTAACTGACAGAGGGAGAGTAACTGACAGAGGGGGTAACTGACAGAGGGGGGGGGTAACTGACAGAGGGGGGGTAACTGACAGAGGGGGGTAACTGACAGGGGGGTAACTGACAGAGGGAGAGTAACTGACAGAGGGGGGGGGTAACTGACAGAGGGGGGGTGTAGCTGACAGAGGGGGGGGGTGTAGCTGACAGAGGGGGGGGTGTAGCTGACAGAGGGGGGGGTAGCTGACAGAGGGGGGGAGTAGCTGACAGAGGGGGGAGTAGCTTACAGGGGAGAGAGAAGGGGGCTGAGAGGGAGGAGGGGTGAGAGAGAAAGATGGTAAGAGAGGGGGTGGCCTGACAGAGGGGGGGGGGTAACTGACAGAGGGGGGGTAACTGACAGAGGGGGGGGGTAACTGACAGAGGGGGGTGATTGACAAAGGAGGGGTAACTGACAGAGGGGGGTAACTGACAGAGGGGGGGGGGGGTAACTGACAGAGGGGGGGGTAACTGACAGAGGGGGGTAACTGACAAAGGAGGGGTAACTGACAGAGGGGGGGGGGGGTAACTGACAGGGGGTAACTGACAGAGGGGGGTAACTGACAGGGGGTAACTGACAGAGGGGGGTAACTGACAGGGGTAACTGACAGGGGGGCAACTGACAGAGGGGGGTAACTGACAGAGGGAGAGTAACTGACAGAGGGGGTAACTGACAGAGGGGGGTAACTGACAGAGGGGGGGGGGGTAACTGACAGAGGGGGGGGGGGTAACTGACAGAGGGGGTAACTGACAGAGGGGGGGGTAGCTGACAGAGGGGGGTAGCTGACAGAGGGGGTAGCTGACAGGGGAGGGGAGCTGACAGAGGGGGAGTGGCTTACAGAGGGGGCTGTGAGTACAGAGGAGAACGATACCTCAGTGAGGACTTCGGGAGACACAGCAGAGCACAGGACAGGCAAGGAGGCGGGACTCCGGGTGATCAGACACCCACAGTCAAGCCCCGCCTCCACATGTGACCAATCGTGTCCGCCGCCCGCACGTGACCTATTCAGCCAATCACAGGCTGAATAGGTATGCCTGTCCATCGCTAAGCTCGGCTCGGAGACGGAGCGCACAGGCAGGAATACTGTATATGTTAAACAGTTATTTGGGATGCTGAACTGCTGCTATATGCGCCGCCCCTGCACCACTGCCGCCCCGAGGCCTGGCCTCGGTGGCCTTGTGGGAAATCCGGCCCTGGATGCAGCTGCTGCATGGACACAGCCACTGCTCCCAATTTGACAGCCCTGTGGGTACATGTCCCAGAACTCACACTGTCTGCATTCGGGGTCGTGCACCTTCATGGATGTCAGATTGGGAGCAGGGGCTGTATCCATGCAGCAGCTGCATCCCAACTGGTATCAATGGGATTGCCTTCACAGGGATGCACAAAACACCTGTGCAATTGAACACCCAGAGGGCCACAGGGATGCAGAAATTCACTGTAGTAACATGTGCTGCATTAAAAAACAAAAATACTTTTAGTTAGGATGGACTTTTAAGTAAAATTCCATTGGAATACAGTATCTCAAGACCAGAATCAAGTATGGCCCTGTAATGAAGCTTGCTAAAAGAGTTACTAGTTAGTTTTTATATATTAAAATGACACTAAACTTTGATCTAAAACTCAGTGGCATAACTAGAATCTTCAGGGCCTTGGTACAAGAGACCACGACCCCCCCCCGGCCGGGGCCCTTCCCTCCGAGGCCGGTGGTGGAACGCCAGGGCCCGGTCCCAAGTGTGACCTTTGTGACCCTGGTAGTTTCGCCACTGGTGTCAGTAGTTTTTTTTATGTTTGTTATTTTATTTTTTAGGAGCCCTGTTAAGGGGCGCTTTGGTGAGATGCCAGGGGTCTAAAAAGACCTCTGATGTTTCACCTTTGAGACAGAGAAAGGAGATTGAGGACACAGCCGCCAATCTCCATCTCTGCAGCCTCAACTATACTGAATGAATGTACAGAAACGGCTCTGTACAGAGCTTTCTGTCCATTAAAAAATGAAGCATAGTAAACACAGTTTACACAGTTTACTATGCCTCATTTACGAATGGGTCATTGATCGGTATGGATCACTGACTCTGTCCATTCAGAAATAGAAGGGGCTGGTAAGTGACATATTAAAGTCAATGGGGCCAAAACACACTGTGCTGCGCCAAAAGAAGCACTTGTACCATCAGGTTGATTTGTTATGTACGGGAACCTTGCAAATATTACAACTAAGCCTTGCAAAGATTACAATTAATATTTACCTTCTCTGATCTTCGCAGTAGTGAAGCAAAATTGCTGGCTGAAGAATCCAACACTTTCAGGATTGGCGATTTCTGGTCCCCACCACCTGATGTGGTTTCTCCGACCCACTTCTACGTCACCATAGATCACAATGGCGACACACAAGGGTCAGTGAAATAAACCACTGAGCATAATAGGGGAACATTCATTTAACACTTCCGAGAAGGTTTTTCAGCTGGACGTTCTCTTGACTACAGCAGAGATTAGTGTCACTGACAATGGGGGAAGTGCGTATAAAACCTGTTACATGAGATCCCCACATTTTGGTGCAGGCAGAGGGCACAGGCGGAGGGCACAGGCGCACTATCCAGCCCCACTGTCTGCAGCCTGTAAATCTCTATGAGATTCTGATAGCTGCTCTGGCTGAATGGGTCTTGACAGTGCACCAAGTGGTACTAACGTTTAACCACTTAAGGACCAAGCCTCTTTTTTAGATGTGTTGTTTACAAGTTAAAAACATTTTTTTTTTTGCTAGAAAAATTACGTAGAACCCCCAAACATTATACATTTTGTTTTCTAACACCCTAGAGAATAAAATGCCGTTCTTTGCAATACTTTCTGTAGCACCGTATTTGCGCAGCGGTCATACAAGTGCACTTTTTTTTTTTTAAAAATACACTTTTTTAAATAAAAAAATAAGACAACAGTAAAGTTAGCCCAATTTTTTTATATATTGTGAAAGATAATGTTACGCCAAGTAAATTGATACCCAACATGTCACGCTTCAAAATTGCGCCGGCTCATGGAATGGCGACAAACTTTTACCCTTAAAAATCTCCATAGGCGACATTTAAAAAAATTCTACAAGTTGCATGTTTTGCCTTACGGAGGAGGTCTAGGGCTAGAATTATTGCTCTCCGATCGCGGCGATACCTTTTTTAAATGCGGGCGCTACTCACCTATGCATTTGCTTCTACGTGCGAGCTCTGCGGGGCGGGGCGCGTGTAAAAAAAAAAAATTTCTTATTTATTTTAGCTTTTATTTTTACACTGTTTTTAAAAAAAATAAAATTGCGTAACTTTTATTCCTATTACAAGGAATGTAAACATCCCTTTTAACAGAAACCCCTCCCCCCCCCAAAAAAAAACATTTTTGTAATTTAAAAAAAATGAAAAAAATAAATGGCCCTTTAAGAGTTATGGGTGGAAGTGAAGTTTTGACGTCGCTTCCGCCCTGCAGTGTCATGGAGATGGGTGGCGGCCATCTTCCCCGCATTCGTCTCCATGCACAGCCACGGGAAGGATCCGATTGCCTCCACCGCTGCCGACGGCTCCAGTAAGAGACCACTTTTATCTTGTACCGGCCTCTGGGCCCATCATATGCATCCTCTGTGCCCATCATATGCAGCCTGTGCCCATCATACAGCCTCTGTTCCAATCATACAGCCTCTGTGCCCATCATATGCAGCCTCTGTGCCAATCATACAGCCTCTGTGGCCATCATATGCAGTCTCTGTGCCCATCATACAGCCTCTGTGGCCATCATATGCAGTCTCTGTGCCCATCATACAGCCTCTGTTCCAATCATACAGCCCATGTGCCCATCATATGCAGCCTCTGTGCCAATCATACAGCCACTGTGCCCATTATATGCAGCCTCTGTGCCCATCATACAGCCACTGTGCCCATCATATGCAGCCACTGTGCCCAGAGATCAGATATGTGCGGGGGGGGCGCTTTGTGAGAGAAGAGGGCCAGTGCAAGGGGGAGGGGTCTTCCCCCTGCCAAAGCCCCTCCTGCACATATCCGCCGTACAGCCACATACAGCCACTGTGCTTATCATATGCAGCCTCTGTGCCCATCATATGCAGCCTCTGTGCCCATCATACAGCCTCTGTGCCAATCATACAGCCTCTGTGCCCATCATACAGTCTCTGTGCCCATCATATTCAGCCTCTGTGCCCATCATACAGCCAATCATACAGCCTCTGTGCCCATCATACAGTCACTGTGCCCATCATATGCAGCCTCTGTGCCCATCATACAGCCACTGTGCCCATCATATGCAGCCTCTGTGCCAATTATACAGCCTCTGTGCCCATCAAATGCAGCCATGTGCCCATCATATGCAGCCTCTGTGCCCATCATACAGCCACTGTGCCCATCATATGCAGCCTCTGTGCCAATCATACAGCCACTGTGCCCATCATATGCAGCCCCTCTGTGCCCATCATATGCAGCCTCTGTGTCCATCATATGCAGCCTCTGTGCTCATCATACAGCCTCTGTGCCCATCATACAGTCACTGTGCCTATCATATGCAGCCTCTGTTCCCATCATACACCCACTGTGCCCATCATATGCAGCCTCTGTTCCAATTATACAGCCACTGTGCCTATCAAATGCAGCCTCTGTGCCAATAATACAGCCTCTGTGCCCATCATATGCAGCCTGTGCCCATATGTGCTAGGGGCGCTTAGGGGGGGGGGTCAGATATGTGCGGGGGGCGCTTTGTGA
Source organism: Lithobates sylvaticus (assembly GCA_028564925.1). Lineage (NCBI taxonomy): Eukaryota > Metazoa > Chordata > Amphibia > Anura > Ranidae > Lithobates > Lithobates sylvaticus. Next base: position 174,259,204 of record CM053034.1, on the reverse strand, counting down.
GAGAAGAGGGCCAGTGCAAGGGGGAGGGGTCTTACCCCTGACAAAGCCCCTCCAGCATATATCCGCCGTACAGCCACATGCAGCCACTGTGCCCATCATATGCAGCCTCTGTGCCATCATATGCAGCCTCTGTGCCCATCATACAGCCTCTGTGCCCATCATACAGCCTCTGTGCCCATCATACAAAGCCCCTCCAGCACATATCCTCCTAACCCCTCGATCACTCCACATATTTTCTAACTTGTCCTCCTTTCCAGCCGCTCTCTCCCCCTCCCTTCTCCATCTACAGAGCATAATAAAAACTTTCTACAGACCTGATATCAGCCAGTCCCTGCTCTTCGTGTGTGTACAGAACTGAGAAGGAGGAGGAGGAGAGGAACTTTGATTCACTGACACTCTGCTCTGCTGAACCAAGCTGCTGTCAGAGAGAGGGGAGACTCGTCACTCTCGGTGAAGTCCATGTGAATGATGTGTCTGGGTCTGGGGCAGAAGTAAACCCGAACACATCATTCAAAAACCGGACTGTCCGGGAGAAAAACGTACAGGTGAAAACCCTAAGTACACCCCTCATGATTGGCGCAAGTGTGCCCAAGTGTGTCTTGCCTACAGTCAAGCATGGTGGTTGGAGTGTCATGGTCTGGGGCTGCATGAGTGCTGCTGGCACTGGGGAGCTACAGTTCCCTGAGGGAACCATGAATACCAACATGTACTGTGACATACTGGAGCAGAGCATGATCCCCTCCCTTCGGAGACTGGGCCGCAGGGCAGTATTCCAACATGATAACGACCCCTAACATACCTCCAAGATGACTACTGCATTGCTAAAGAAGCTGAGGGTAAAGGTGATGGACTGGCCAAGCATGTCTCCAGACTTAAACCCTGTTGAGCACCTCTGGGGCATCCTCAAACGGAAGGTGGAAGAGTGCAAGGTCTCTAACACCCACCAGCTCCGCGATGTCATCCTGGAGGAGTGGAAGAGGACTCCAGTGGCAACCTTTGAAGCTCTGGTGAACTCCATGCCCGAGAGGGTTAAGGCGGTGCTGGAAAATAATGGTGGCCACACAAAATATTGACACTTTGGGATCCAATTTGGACATTTTCACTTAGGGGTGTACTCACTTTTGTTGTCAGCGGTTTAGATATTAATGGCTGTGTGTTGAGTTATTTTGGGAGGACAGCAAATTTACACTTATTTATACAAGCTGTACACTCACTACTTTACATTGTAGCAAAGTGTAATTTCTTCAGTGTTGTCCCATGAAAAGATATAATAAAATATTTACAAAAATGTGAGGGGTGTACTCACTTTTGTGAGATACTGTAGGTCCCTTTAAATTCTGAAAATAGTGCAGCCTTACCATTCAGGGCTGACTGTGTGTGCTGTTATTTGTTTGTATTTTCTCCCTAGCAGAGCAGAAATAGCCCAAAGTCAAACTGTAACAGCCCCCATGACCTCTCTCTTGTCCAAGCTCAGAGGTAAGTGATACCCTGTCTGGACTGGAGGAGGAAAATCTGTGTATTAACAAAGCCTTTCCTTTTCTGATACATATTCAGCTACCAAATGTCAACATTTCCAGCAGACAGGAGTCTGCCTGCTGAAATATTACTATGTGTATGGCCAATCTAACTGGCAGACGGTGAGATAATGTAGAGTTCATATAGCGATTAGAAGAATATTATATGAACAGTATACTATGAATCTTCCACAGTAGCCATAGCTGTATTTTGTCCAAATGATTCTAGGGATATCTCTTGGAAGTGAGCTTTGAAAAATGAGCTGTTAGTCTTTGTAAAGAAAATCATCATCAGGTTCTATAGAATGGGAGCAGGTCACTGTGTTTTTAATTACAGGTTGCACTGCCATCTAGTGGAATATTTGGTGATAGCAACATTTTCTAACCAGTATGTCAAATTATTCTATTAATTCAGGAAAAGAGGAATAAACTAAATTAAAGGACACTGCGTTCTTGACGGTCAAAAGTTCAGAGAACTTTTGTGTGACCGTGTGTATGCAAGACAAGCTTGAGTGGAATTTCGGTGGAAAAACCATCCAAGATTTTTCCGACGGAAAAACCATCCAAGTTTTTTCCGACGGAAAATCCGATCATGTGTACACGGCATAAGAGTAGTCATATATATTGTATTGTTGTGTGCTGCATTAAAAAAAGATGCATGTCCAATTTACAAGGTGCTATGTGTGTTTGTGGACAGCTCATTCACCCAACCCAATGCATGTTAAAGCTCGTTCATTAACTGCTTCACCCCCCGGAAGATTTTACCCCCTTCCTGACCAGAGCACTTTTAGCGATTCGGCACTTTAACTGACAATTACGCAGTCGTGCAACGTTGCACCCAAACAAAATTGATTTCCTTTTTTCAGACAAATAGAGCTTTCTTTTGGTGGTATTTGATCACCTCTGCGGTTTTAATATTTTGCACTATAAACAAAAAAAGAGCAACAATTTGGAAAAAAACACATTATTTTTTCCTTTTTGCTATAATAAATATCCCCCAAAAATATATATTAAAAAAAATGTTTTCCTCAGTTTAGGCCGATACGTATTCCTCTACATATTTTTGGTAAAAAATCGTTATTGATTGGTTTTCGCAAAAGTTATAGCGTCTACAACATACGGGATAGTTTTATGGCATTTTTATTAATATATTTTTTTTACTAGTAATGGCGGCAATCTGTTGCATGTTAAAGCTCATTCATTAAAGCACAGCAACATGCATGTATGCTAGCTGGGGTCCTGCACTGAAGAGTAATTTGCTACATCAGCCTGCTACATGCGAATAAGTATTAAAGTGATATATTCTTTGGATGTTTTTTTTTATGGACACATTTTTGGAAGTTTTATAAAGCCCGGCTCACACTGGTGCAACATGCGCTCCGACTTTGAGAGCACATGTCGCATGACATGTAAAAATCAATGTTTCCGTATGAGAGCCGTCTTAACTGGTCAGACTTGTGTTGGTCCGACTTTGGAAAAGGTTCCTGCACTACTTTGTTCCGACTTCTGTCTGATTTCAGCCTATAGAATTGAATGGAAATTAGGATAAAAACACACAGGGGGTAAGATGGCGCGAAAGACCAATCACTATTAAGTCTCTTTAAACAGTAAAAACAAAGATAAAAAGACTAAAAGTCCAAAGTTAAAATATGATGATATTTAAGCGAGGATGCACCATCGGCAGCAGCAATCTTGAGAGGAGAAGCACAGCTCTCTAGAAGATACAATGTAAAAAGGAGAGAAAATGCGCCAGACTAAGTGCAGTATTTATGGAAAAGCATTCATTTAAATAAGAGCATACAGCCAAGTGGCTACTCACAAAGGTAGATGATAATCAGGCATGTAGGTATATAAGTGGGAGAATTATTCCAAGTCACAGGCAGGTCCACGGAGGGGCAGAGATGGTATACTGCTGCTGGCAAGCCATGAAGGAGGGGAGTCATGTAGAATCCTCGGCGGTGATTTTGAATTCGCCGCCTTGCTGTGATGGCAATAGCGTGGCTAGTCTTGCAGCGTCCGGACGGTCGAATAGCCGAAACCAGAAGTGCGCCTCGGCATGGAGCGCAAGCTCCGTAGTCCGGAAGTGACGCGTCGGCCAATCAGAAGATGCTTTTTTACAACATCCGTTGCGCTCCATGCCGAGGCACACTTCCGGTTTCGGCTATTCGACCGTCCGGACGCTGCAAGACTAGCCACGCTATTTCCATCACAGCAAGGCGGCGAATTCGAAATCACCGCTAAGGATTCTACATGACTCCCCTCCTTCATGGCTTGCCAGCAGTATACCATCTCCGCCCCTCCGTGGACCTGCCTGTGACTTGGAATAATTCTCCCACTTATATACCTACATGCCTGATTATCATCTACCTTTGTGAGTAGCCACTTGGCTGTATGCTCTTATTTAAATAAATGCTTTTCCATATATACTGCACTTATTCTGGCGCATTTTCTCTCCTTTTTACATTTTAAATTGAATGGAAATTGCATGCAAGTCAGATCCTCATCTTAATTGATGTGATTTGGAGCCGACCTTACAGGACGATTACCCAGGCATTCCCTTGAAGTCGCTTCTAAGTCGCTTTGCAAAGTCGCACGGCCTTTAGGTTGCGGCAGTGTGAACCCAGCCTGAAAGTTGAGTTATTACATTACATTACACGATGGATTTGCACCGTTTTTCCCTCCCGACGGTAATGTTATAATTTAATGGTCCATACCATCAGATAAGCGGCCCTCTTTAATGTTGGTGCACAGTGGTGGAGTCATCGGTCTACAGTGGGAATAATTTTTTTAAGCACTGTTGACCATTTATGAATCAATGGTCCATGCCATTAGGTAAGAGGCTCTTTCTACTGGGTTCTTTGGTAGTGGTAATACTGTCAGCACTGGGATAATATAAGAGTGGAAGCATACTGAAGCTAATTTATGAACTTTTATTCAATATTGTGAGGAGTTTTAAGATTTGAAAAAATTCTGAAAAAGTGACCTGTTGCTACCCTGATGTATCAATGGCATGCTTCCATCCCTGGTTATTTTACAAAAAAATTGAGAATGGAAATGGGACTTTAAATGAAACATGTAATTGTGGGTATGGATAATAATTGTAAATAAATTAATTTAATTTAAATAATAAATAAAATAAAATAGGATACAGATATAATCATAAAAGATTACTATATTTATATTGATAAACATAAATTTATAAAAACAAATCAATGGACATAAATTGATGCAATTCTTACAAATAAATACATGAGCAATTTTTTAACAATCAAAATTACATAAATCTCATGATATAAATACAGACTCGGTAAGTAATATTAATTAAATTCATGATAAAAATAGGCTTAGCTCGGCACCCTTAGTTTATAACCCAACGTGTTTCTTGGCTTCCTGCCAGTCATCAGGGTTGGGATGCACGTATTTACTAAAAAATCAATAGAATAGAATGAATAATAATATATTTAAAACCTTCCGAATAGAGAATTTTTTTTGGAAACAATCGCTTATTTAAAAAAATTACTTACAGATTAGCCCATAAGTTGGGCAAAACTCCAGCAATGTTATTTTTGGTGGTCTGGAACAGACTGTCTCACCCGGGGTTGAGGCAGGGTAACTGATTTCTGTGAAGCATTGTTTGGAACTTTTATCATGCCAGGAATGTTATTTATACAAAGTGAATATTGATTTTATTCATGTGAGTAGTATTCAATTCATACCTTGAGGCTGGGTTCACACTAGTGCAAATTGGATGTGGGTTTCCTCACATCCGATTCGCACATCAGGAGACATCACTCTCTATGGAGCCAGTTCACAAATCTCCACAGGGGTCCTGTGCGTCTTTTGGTCCCTTTCAGGTCCAAACTCGGGCTGTGACGTCACAAGGGCGGGATCTCTGGGTGACGTCATTGGATAGCCTTGCCCCATGGCTATATAACAGATGCCAGACAGCAGGCAAAAACACAACAGAGGAAGACAGCCACAGAACAACAGCGGATTTTTTTTTGCGGGTAACCAGCAACAAGGAAGAAGACAGCGGCAGGAGAAGACGGCGGCGAGAGAGACAGCACCGGGGAGACGGCGGCGGGAGAAGACTGTGGCGAGAGAGATGGCATCGGGAGAGACTGCGGCTGGAGAAGAGGGCTCAGGAGGAACAGCTCAGAGCTATTAATAAAGGACTTATCAAAAAACGTCTCTTTTTTACTTTTCACTGCTTTTTTGGTGAATGGGTAGGGGTACCCAGTGAAGATATTTGCCAGCACACCATGGAACGACACAAATAGCGTCCAAACGGGTGATTTATTACCATTCACATAGGGGGGGGCCCAGATCTGTGGACCCCCTTGTGAAAGGGGGCTTTCAGATTCCGATATTCCCCCCACCTGCAGACCCTGACAACCACCGGCCAGGGATGTCGGGAAGAGGCCCTTGTCACCATCAACATGGGGGCTAGGTGCTTTGGGGTCGGGGCACCCACCCCCCATGTTGAGGGCATGCAGACTGGTATGGTTCAGGAGGGGGGGGGCACTCGCTTGTCCCCTCTCTTTCCTGACCTGCCGGGCTGCATGCTCGGATAAGGGTCTGCTATGGATTTTGGGGGGGGTGACCCCACGCCATTTTTTTCTATTTTGTCGAAACCATACTAGACCTGAAGGGTCTGGTTTGGACCTAAAGGGGGACCCCACATCATTTTTTTTTTTTTACGACGACGTCGACAAATTTTTTTTTCACATTCAGCTGTCAGCGGGAATGACTCATCAGTTGTTAAGATTGTAGCGGCCAGCTTCCCGGCCCCCTCCTTAGCAACCAGCTATATACAGTATTTGAAGTTCAGTCCAGTCACTTTTTTTTTTGTAAAAAAACAGATGTCAGCAGACATGAAAACGGATGTAAAAATTTTCATTTTTGATCCGTTTTTTTACACACACAAAAAAAACTTAACTGAACTTAAAAGGAAAGTTTGTGTGAAACCAGCCTAAGACCCCATACACACTATTAGATTTTCTGCAAATTTTTGTCTTCAGATTTACCAAAACCATATAATATGAGGTCAAACCTTAATGCCCTGTACACACGACCGTTTTTCCTGTCGGAATAAACTCTGAAGGTTTTTCCAACGGAGTTCTGATGGAATTCCACTCAAGCTGTCTTGCATACACACGGTCACACCAAAGTCCGACCGTCAAGAACGCGGTGACGTACAACACGTACGACGGGACTAGAAAACGGAAGTTCAATAGCCAGTAACCAATAGCTTCCATCTCGTACTTGCTTCAGAGCATGCGTCGTTTTTGGTACGTCGGGAACAGCATACAGACGAGCGGTTTTCCTGATAGGAATTGGTTCTTTCGGAAAAATTTAGAACATGTTCTCTTTCTAGGTCCATCAGAATTTTTGACGTAAAAAGTCAGATGGGGCATACACACAGTCGGAATATATGATGAAAAGCTCCCGCCTGACTTTTTCTGTTGGAAATTCCGCTCGTGTTTACGGAATAAGAGTTTAAATTTGTATGCAATCAGGTAGGCCCTTGCACTACATGGCTTTGGTAAATCTGAAGACAAAAATCTGCAGAAAATCTAAAAGTGTCTATGGGGCTTAAGTAAGTGATTTGGGGTTACATTATGGTTGCCACCTCATTCCTTTAAACCCGAACATATATTAATTACACAGGTTCTGTGGCTGATTAAGGTGGTAATTAACCACTTGCCGACCGCTGTCAGCAAATATACGTCGGCAGAATGGCACGGCTGGGCAAAATAACGTACCCGTACGTTACTTTGAAATTCCTGCTGTGCACGTGCGTGCCTGCCGCGAGCTCCGTGACTCGATCGCCGCTGGGATACCCGCGATCGTGTCATGGAGCTGTAGAACGGGGAGATGCCGATTGTAAACAGCATCTCCCCATTCTGCCTAGTGACAGGACACTGATCGTCTGCTCCCTGTCATCGGGAGCAGTGATCACTGCTAGCCCATCCCCAGACAGTTAGAAACACTCCCCCAGGACACACTTAACCCCCCCCCTAGTGGTTAACCCCTTCACTGCCAGTGAAAATTTTACAGTAATCAATGCATTTTTATAGCACTGACCGCTGTATTAATGCCAATGGTCCCAAAAATGTGTCAAAATTGTCCGATGTGTCCGCCATTATGTCGCAGTCACGATAAAAATCGGAGGGCGCCGTCATTACTAGAAAAAAAAAAAAAATATTAATAAAAATGCCTTAAAACTATCCCCTATTTTGTAGACGCTATAACTTTTGCGCAAACCAATCAATAAACGCTTATTGTGATTTTTTTTTTTACCAAAAATATGTAGAAGAACATATCTGCCTAAACTGAGGAAAAAATTTTTTTTTATATATTTTTGGGGGATATTTATTATAGCAAACTGTAAAAAAAATGCGTTTTTTTTTTTTAATTTTTTTGTTTATAGCGCAAAAAATAAAAACCACAGAGGTGATCAAATACCACCAAAAGAAAGATCTATTTGTGGGGAAAAAAGGACGTCAATTTTGTTTGGGAGCCACAACCGCGCAATTGTCAGTTAAAGCAACGCAGTGCCAAATCGCAAAAAGTGCTCTGGTCAGGAAGGGGGTAAAATCTTCCGGGGCTGAAGTGGTTTTAAACTCACTTGGTGCCTTATCTGCATTTAATCAGCCTCAGAACCTGTGTAATTCATTTAAAGGGATGAGGTGGCAACTCTAGGTTACATGTACTTTAATTTGTGCTGTGTGAAAAAAACTCTTCCCCCAGCCTTCATTTCATTCACTGAGCCATCCCAGCACCTGTGACAGCAACTGTCTCCAATCTACATGGTGGACTGACTCAGACTGTGAGCACAGCCAGCATCTGTGTCCAATTACTGAGATATATGGAAGACAATCTGACACTGGCAGCAGTGAAAGAATGCACATCATTTACACAAGGTTAAAGGGGATTTTTCTTCCTCTGCTTTTCTCCTATCAGGTTCAAATTTGGCAATCACATTAAAATACCATTGTATATCTCACTCCACTGTAATGACTGACCTGGAACATAATAGAGAAAGTTTAAATGATCTTATGCTCAGTTTTCAACTTGAGTTTAAAGGCAAACTGCATCAAACAATGAAATTGGGAATGTATGAATAATGCAGAATAATGGCTTGATTCCCCAATCAACACAGTCAGTGATGGAGGAATCCCTCCCATGGTTCTTTTGTGTTCTCCCGGCAGGGGTGCAGAGGGTGTAGGGGTTGGGAGAGCACAGTGATTATTGCCAGAGGCTATAAAAAATTAAGTCCTGTACCACAGCTTCCACTGTCCCTGATTTTGAGGGACTGTCCTTGATTTGGAACAATGTCCCTCTGTCCCTCATTCCTCCTCATTTGTCCCTTATTTTGATCTAATCTATATAGTTGTATATAAAATGCACTACTTATCTATCAAAAAGTGTTTTAAAGTGCTAAACCTTTCATCCAATTTCTAAATTGCTGCATTTGTAAATGTCCAAAAGCTAACATAAAAGAGTAGTGGTAAAAAAGCACTCGTGGGCTTAACCAATCATTTTTTTGTACCATTCTTCTTTAAGCAAGGCGTGGCAGGGGGGTGTGTCCTATGTCTACATACTTTTACTAATAGGTGCCCCTCATTCCAATCTCAGAAAGTTGGGAGGTATGCTGTACACACTCTACAGTTTTAGTAAATCAACCCCATTCTCTTTTAACTAGTAGAGGGCAAATAATGCCGCATACACACGATCGGATTTTCCGTCGGAAAAAACTTGGATGGTTTTTACGACGGAATTCCGCTCAAGCTTGGCTTGCATACACACGGTCACACAAAATTTCTCGAGAAATTTCGACCACCAAGAACGACGTACAACGCTACGATGAGCCGAGAAAATTAAGTTCAGTGCTTTAGAGCATGCGTCAAAATTGTTTGCGAGCATGCGTTGGAATTTTGCGCGTCGGAATTGGTAAAGAAGATCGGAACCTTTTCTGACCGAAAAATTGAGAACTTGCTCTCAATCTTTTCCTGGCGGGAATTCCGCCAGCAAAAGTCCGATGGAGCATATACATGGTCGGAATTTCCGACCAAAATCTCACATCGGACTTTTGCTGGCGGAAAATCCGATCGTGTGTACGCGGCATCTGCAACCAGCAACTGAACACATTGGTGAGGAGTGCGAAATGTAGAGCCAGCACTGCTTACAGAACGCTGCAGTAAGAATATGTCTTGAGTATGCACTAGACAAATTGGTGAGTAGAGAAGTGACCTTTACATTGCTGAAGTGCTTCCTTGTGTTGGTGGTCAGTGGAGAAATGCCCTCTTACATTGGTGATCAGTGGAGAAGAGCCCTCTTATGTTAGTAATCAGTGGAATCGTTTTCCCTTACATTCGCTGTCAATGTTGAAGAGTAAATCATATCTTGGTGGTCAATGTTTTTTATTGGTTGAACTAGATGGACTTGTGTCTTTTTTCAAGATGACTAACTATGTAACTATGTAATGTAGAAAAGACCCCTTTTGTTAGTAGTCAGTGGAGAAGTTCCCCCTCCTTATCTTATTGATCAATGTAGAAATTCCTCCTTACATTAGCTGTCATCGGAGAGGAGCTTAAAGTGGAGTTCCACCCATATAAAAGTCAGCTACAAAAAGTGTAGCTGCTGACTTTTATTAATTGGACACTCACCTGTCCCCAGTCCAGCCATGCAGGCGAACAAAGCCCCACTCCTCTCCCCCTCCTCTCTGCGGCGCTGGCATTGTCACTGTGGGCCCCCGGCTTTGGCTGCGCACTGTGACTGGCCGGGCAATCATCTGGGACCTGTGACGTTTCCCAGATGATTGCCGAGAGGGAGGGGGAGAGGTGATCCTTCTTCCAGTACCGTGGGAGGAAGTGGGAGCTGGATCCCTCCAAGAAGAGGGTCCCCCCCCCCCCCCCCCAAAAAAAAATTACATGCCAAGTGTGGCATGTCAGAGGGTCACCTTCACTTGTTAGTGGTCAGTGGAGAAGTTCCCCCTTACATTATCTGTCAGTGAAAAAGAGCCCAACTATGTTATTGGTCAGTGAACAAGTTCCCCCTTACATTAGCTGTCAGTGGAGCTCAACTATGTTTGTGATCAGTGACAATGTTCCCTATAAACTGTCAATGGAGACGAGCACCCTTATGTTTGTGGTCAGTGGAGAAGAGCCCCTTATGCTAGTAGTCAGTGGAGAAGTCCCCCTTTACATTACCTGTCAGTGGAGAAGAGTCCCCTTATGTTAGTGGTCACTGGTCAGTGGAAAGGTTCTCCCTCACGTAAGCTGTCAGTGGAGAAGAGCCTTTATAATATATGTTAGTGGTTAGTGAAGAAGTTCCCTCTTACATTATCTGTCAGTGCAGAAGAGCCCCCTTATATAAGATGTCAGTGGAGAAGTTCCCACTGAGCTGTCAGTGGAGAAGAGCTCAACAACTATGTTAGTGGAGAAGAGCTCAACTATGTTAGTGGTCAGTGGAAGAGAGCCCCTTATGTTAGTGTAGCACGACCCCCTAAGGGACTGCTTGGAATTACCTGCTCATCTGCACTTTCATTGGCCTGGTGAACATTCCAACCCACCTGACACTCTGGGTTCCGACATCCTTGTACCACTATGGCGTAATAAATCAGACAACTCTGTATATTTATGTTCTGATAATATTTAGTTTAGAGTTTCTGGCAACAGCGTGATACGGGGGGTGTGACCGGATGTGAGGAGAGAGGGCTGAGTGCTGAGGAGATGCAAGGAGAGTTGGTGTGAGAAGGAACGCTGCTGTGCAACCCCCCTCCCCCTTCTAGCTTCTGGATGAAGCCGTCATGAGAAGCTATGGTATGCTATGAGCTGCCTCCTGCTCCCTGCCCCCCACAGCAAGGTTTGCCAAAGGACTGTTACTAAGATTCACTGTGTGACTTGGACTCTCTGTTGCAAAAGATTGAAAACTACCTGCTGACCCCACATAGACCTTCAGTGCTGGACATGTGAGTAACATGCAATGGAATAAAGGGGAAACATAGCGATGCTGTCTAGTGCCTGCGCCTTATAAACTGTCATTAATGATGAAATGAAGTGAATGAAAGCCATATTGTTTATATTGGTGACACAAGGCGGACTTTCTTTATCAGCTGAGAGAGATAGTATATACTATCTACTAAAGGTGTTTTGCTACCAGTGCTTTCATGCAGGAAAACTGTGAGTTCAAAAATGCTATATGCCTGGCTGCTGGCACCCACACATAAGTAAAAGGAAAAAACTGGCCTGTCTGGCTGTCAAGGCTCTTATATATGAAGTAATACCACTAATATACCGCTGATATATGAACGTCAACTGACCACCTGGCGGGCTGTCTGTATACTTCCACGCGAAAAATCTCTCATCTTGCTTGCCATTAATACCAGTACTTTCATGCAGGAAAACTGTGATTTCAAAAATGCTGTGCGCCTGGCTGCCTGCACACATACATAAGTAAAAAGAAAACACTGGCCTGCCTGGCTGCTGATATACCGCTGATATATGAATATCAACTGACCTCTTAGTTGAAAAATCTCTCCTCTTGCTTTCTATTTATATATCTGCCATGGGCTATGTATGTAAGAGCTGGAGAGCGGACTGACAGTGCCTTCATGCAGGTCAACTGACCACCTGGCTGGCTGCCTGTATACCCCCACGGGAAAAATCTCTTTGCTTGCTTGCTGTACCCGCTGGTAGTGCTTAGTAGTTAACTTCGCTGTTTGTGTTCTATCTGAAATAAGGAGGAGAGGGTGATCTCTCTCCCGAGGACTATATTTGGAAGATCTGTTGCTGCTGACATAACTACGGTTGAGCGTAACCTCGGCCGCTTTCCCCTTTTTTTTTTTTTTTTTTCTCCTCTCGCTGGCCGCTCTGGCCCCTGGTGTTGAAAAAGCCTTTTTTTTTTTTCCTCTCGGCTCCTGGCTTGTGCTCCTATATGAGAAGAACTGCTGCTGATACAGGACCCCCTTAGCAACCGCTTACCTGACCATCTGCGTGGTTTCTTCTTTTTTTCTTTTTTTTTTTTTTTTTTTCTCCCTCTGACCCCCGTGCTTAGAAGAGGGGGGAAAAGGGGGGAAGGGAAATATAAATATTGTGTGAAATAAGAGGAGAAGGGAAAATGCAGCAGCTACGATCTGCAAAAGATAAAGATAAAAGTGTCCAACAAGCAGGTATGGCTGCTGCAGCAAAACTAGAGCAATTTGCACACACAACTGGGCATACACTGGGGCAACCCATGCCGCCGTCTCCCCCAAAAAAAGGGACTCAGTCCAAAACCCAACAAGGAGGTACAGGAGAGAGAAAGAGTCAAGGGCAGAGCCAATCAAATGCGGCAACACCAAGGGCCCAGGGGGTAAAGACACAGACACAGGGAAGTAAAAACACCGTGGCCGCAGATCAAAATATAAAAACAAGCACAGAAGCAATTGGGGTTGGGGCAGGACCCGCCCCACCTCTGGAGAAAGAACCCACATTAATGGACATTTTTAAAGCAGTAAAAACCTCAAATGACTCGCTCAAAGACTTGGGCGAACAGATGAGGGGGGTCAAAGAGGACTTGGCACTGGTAAGACAAGACATGCAAAGGATAGCTGAGAGAACCACAGTATTGGAAGGAAGGATCAGCCAGGTGGAGGATGATGTTCTTCCACTGGTTAAAGAGATGAAGAACATGAGGGAGCAGTTACACCGGCAAGCCGTTAAATTGGAAGAAATCGAGAACAGGAGTCGTAGAGATAACATTAGGATAGTGGGAATGCCTGAGAAGAGTGAAGGATCCAACCCTACTGAATTTTTGGAAGGCTGGTTAACTGAGACCTTTGGGAGAGAATCCTTTTCAAGATCATTTAGCATCGAAAGAGCACATAGGGTGCCGTTCCGCCCACCACCAGCAGGAGGCTATCCACGAACCCTGTTAATGAAGTTCCTTAATTTTAAGGACAAAGCGACACTTCTGCGAAAAGCCAGGGACAGAGGGAATATCTTTTTTAATGGGATTAAAATTTCTTTCTATTCAGATTTCTCTCAGGAGCTCCAAAAACGTAGGGCAGAATTCACCCAGGTCAAACGTTCACTACAAAAGTTTAAAATTCAATATGCTCTTTTATACCCGGCCAAACTGAGGGTAACGGCCCTGGGGGAAACCCGGTACTTTGAGGATCCAGGAGGGGTAGAGAAATGGGTGGAGGAGAACATCCTTGGGCAGGAAGAAAATAAAAGGAGGGGTGGGGAAGCGGCTGCAGCGGAGGCTAATTATATTCTAGCCCCAACAATGGAAGGGAAAGAAAAATGGCTGGAAAAACAACAGGAATATAAATTATGTGTAATCCAGAGAGTCGAGACCAAACAGTTGTTACAGAGGCAGGAGGCCTTCATGGAAGGAGAGATGGTGGGGAGGATGTTGGCCCAGGAGGCAAGGGCGAACAGGGCCCCCAGTAATGTATCAGCTATTCGAAGTAGAGACGGGGGGGGTAACCTCGAACTCCAAAAGTATACTGGAAAGCTTCGAGGAGTTCTATAGGGACTTATACTCCGCACGAGTAAGGGGAGCGGGGAGATCAATGATGGAGAGTTTTTTGGGGAAGGTAGCCCTTCCGAAGATAACACTTGAAGAAAGAGTTGGTCTGGATTCCCCAATAACGCTCTCCGAATTACAACAGGCTGTAGCCGACATGGCAAATCAAAAGTCTCCGGGTCCGGATGGTCTCCCAACGGAAACGTATAAATACTATGGGGATATCCTGCTCCCGGAACTGTTGAAGGTTTTAGGGGGGGCAATGGAGGTGGGTTATCTCCCTGAGTCAATGAGAGAAGCTACCATCATCGTACTTCATAAGGAAGGGAAAGATCCCCTAGATGCCGCTTCGTATAGGCCAATCTCCCTTTTGTGCACGGATGCAAAAATTCTAGCTAAAGTTATCTCAGCTAGAATGGATAAAGTTATTTCAAAATTGGTCCCACCCTGATCAGTCTGGGTTCATAGCAAACCGATCAACCAGTACAAATATAAGGAGAGCTTTTTTAAATCTTCAAACGCCAACAGATAATATAAGGGTCGAAGGCGATATTATCATTGGATGTGACCAAAGCCTTCGACTCTATAGAGTGGGAATACATTTGGCGTATACTGGAAGAGTTTGGATTTGGACCCACGCTGATCGGGTGGATCAAGATGCTCTATGACAGACCAGTAGCTAGATTAAAAATTAACAATAGATTTTCAAATCAAATAAAATTGGAAAGGGGAACCAGGCAGGGGTGCCCTTTATCGCCCTTGCTCTTTGCGCTAGCTATGGAGCCCCTTGCGGAGTACATCAGAAGGAGCCCTGACATTGTAGGTTTCCGTAGGATCTCAGGAGAAGAGCGTATAGCATTATATGCTGATGATATATTGCTCTTCCTGGGGGACATAGAACACTCATTGGAGGAAGCAATGAAAGCTGTGGAGAGGTTTGGTAGTTTCACGGGTCTAGAGATCAACTGGACGAAGTCAGAGCTCCTTCCGATGGCGAAATAAGGGAAGGGATGCTATGGAATAGCCCTAAATTAGCAGTCGTAGATTCCCTTAAATATTTAGGGATCAGGATAACAAGAGACCCCAATCAATACTTGCATAATAATCTGATACCAATATTGGGAAGTTTAGGGAGAAAATTAAAACATGGAAATCCCTCCCCCTGTCTAGTGCCGGTAGATGTTCATTAATAAAAATGATTTGGCTGCCCCAACGTACCACTATGGAGTAATAAATCAGACAACTCTGTGTATTTATGTTCTGATAATATTTAGTTTAGAGTTTCTGGCAACAGCACCGACTCAGCAAAGGAATTCCTCCAAATAACACAAGGCAAAATATTAACAGATAAAACAGTGGGTTATATACACTTCCTCAAATAAATAATGCTAACCCCTGCAGGGATAAACCCAGCTAACAGATTATACTGACACACTGTAAGCGAAGGAACATGACCGGCCTATGACTTTTACCTTAATAAAAGATCAGGCTTAGAAGTGATAGTATAATGGCCCTTGTATCAGTAATAGCAATAGTGTCCCCGTTGCAGATCTGATGGTCTTCACCGGTACGTAGGAGCTTGTTAACTGTAATCCAATAAGGTGTAGTGGGAAGCAATAGTTTCTTGAAGGAAAGAAGGCTAAATATGTCTAAGCACAGTGTTCAAAATATGTTTAGTAAAGTATTCCTAGGGCCCCTTTCACAACGGGGAGGTGGGTGCATCGGCGGTAAAGCGCTGCTATTTTTAGCTGCGCTTTACTGTCAATTTTGTGGCACTGTTCGGCCGCTAGCAGGGCGCTTTTACCCCCGCTAGCGGCCAAGAAAGGGTAAAAAAACAGCGCAAAAGTGTTAAAACCACCGCAAAGCGCTGCTCCCGCAGCGCTATGTGGGCGGTTTAGCCACGCTGCCCCATTGTTTTTAATGGGCAGGAGCGGTGTATACACTGCTCATTCACCGCTCCAAAGATGCTGCTAGCAGGACTTTTTTTAGCGTCCCCTTTGGGTTTTCACATTGGAGAGACAGCAGCAGCTCTTTTTCAGGGTGCTTTGCAGGCGCTATTTTTAGCGCTGTAGCGCCTGCAAAGCACCCCATTGTGTGAAAGGGGTCTAAGGTAAAGATGCGTGTGAAAAGTGTCCCAGTAAAACCGTGACAAAGTGTGGGTAAAGGTTGGGCGATTGCCCTCTCACCAACGACCAGGCCAATATGATGTCTTCTGAACAGTATCTTGTGTAGTGACACAAGTGCAGTGAATCCACCATCTCGATCTCCCGATGTGAAGCTTAGTACACTGAATGGCAGGCAACCAGGGTGGTGCTGGATGGGCGTCAGATGACACACAGCAAAGATGGGCCCTCTGGTATGGGTTAGAGAGTGTTATGCTGCATGGTAGGCCGTGACCTCTCTCTCCATGCACGGAGAGGTCCATCTCACGTCAGGCCCAGAAGGAAGAGAGCTCTGCACAAGCTTTTTGCTTCTTTTTATAGCTACTCCCAGTACTCTCCCTGATGGTCGCAAAGATCCCTGGGATATGTAGTCCAGGCATATAATCAAATGAATCCATTATCAGTCTGAGGAGTACTCATCCCGCAATCCCTTTTGTTTGACTCACAAATTTGATGTCACCTGGTAATACTGATCACTAGAGGGATATGCGTTGCATGGAAACACACGGAGGATCACTGTACTTTACGGTTGTAGTCCATATTGCTACATCAGTAGTCGTGGAAAGTTCTCCCTCACTTAAGCTGTCAGTGGAGAAGAGCTTCCATATGTTAGTGGTTAGTAAAGGAGTTCCCCTTAAATTAGTTGTCAGTGAAGGAGAGTCTCCGTATGTTAGTGGTCAGTGACGATGTTCCTCGTACACTATCTGTCAGTGGAGAACAGCACCCTTATGTTAGTGGTCAGTGGAGAAGAGTACCCTTATGTTAGTGGTCACTGGAGAAAAGCCCCTTATGTTAGTAGTCAGTGGAGAAGATCACCCTTATGTTAGTCGCCAGTGGAGAAGAGACCCTTATGTTAATAGTCAGTGGAAAAGTTCTCCTTCACGTAAGATATCAGTGGAGAAGAGCCTGCATATGTTAATGGTTAGTTAAATAGTTCTTCTTTACATTATCTGTCAGTGGAAAAGAGACCAACTATGTTAATGGTCAGGTGAAAAAGTTCCCTCTTACATTATCTGTCAGTGAAGAAGAACCCCCTTATATAAGTGGTCAGTGGAGAAGTTCCCCATTAGCTGTCGGTGGAGAAGAGCTCAAATATGTTAGTGGTCAGTGACGATGTTCCACATACACTATCTGTCAGTGGAGAAGAGCACCCTTATGTTAGTAGCCAGTGGAAAAGTTCTCCCTCATGTAAGCTGTCAGTGGCGAAGAGCCTCCATATGTTAGTAGTTAGTGAAGGAGTTCCGCCATATATTAGCTGTCAGTGGAGAGGAACTCCCTTTTTGTTAGTGGTCAGTGAAGAAGACTCCCCTTATGTTAGTGGTCAGTGAAGAAGACTCTCCTTATGTTAGTGGTCAGTGAAGAAGACTCCCCTTATGTTAGTAGTCACGAAGAAGGGCTACTTATGTTTGTAGTCAGCGGTGAAGACCCCCCCTTACCTTACCTTAACATAAGGCCCCTTATGTTAGTGGTCAGTGGAAGAAAAAAAGCCACTTTGGTCATCGGAGAGGTGCTCCTTCTATGTTGGAGGCCCATATTAAAGTGACTCCTTATGTTAATCACCCATGGTGAATTGCCCCCCTTTTTGTAGCATGTAGGTGCCCTTTGAAGTAAATTACCTGTGTGTACCCATTTATACATACCTCTGAACGCAGACATCAGAAGGAAAGTCTTGCCATATTATAACATGCTCTTAGCAGAATACTGCAGTTTTGTTTAGTCTGATTGACATTATCATGACAGCCGGTTAACAAAGACGGAGATTGTAAAAGTCATAAAAGTCATTCTAAATAACCTGTTTTAATTCATGGTGACAGGATGAAGGGATTTTTCACAAACGCTTTATCAGGTCACCTCACCCCTTTAAAGCTCTGACACATGTGAAAGATGAACCTTAAATAGCCACCTTTCAGGCACTAGATAAATGGTGCAGACACATCCATGGTCTTGGAGGCTGCTGGTCAATAGAAGAGGCTTTCAACATATGCAACTCATTAGGTCCTGGCCTTCTCTTCTCCACAAACGGTATGCCTTCCTAGAGGTACCTCCTTCACTTCTACAGGTTTCTCCCAAATACAGGCAGTCCCCGGGTTATAAACAAGATGGGGTCTGTAGGTTTGTTCTTAAGTTGAATTTGTATGTAAGTCGGAACAGGTACATTTTTTAAGTGTAATGCCTCGTACACACGGTCAGATATTCCGATGGAAAATATCTGATCTGATTATGTTGTCGGAAAATCCGATCGTGTGTGGGCTCTAGCTGGCTTTTTCCGTCGGAAAAAATTTGAGAGCAGGATCTAAAATTTTCCGACAACAAAATCCAATCGGACTTTTTCCGATCGCTTGTAGAGAGTTCCGACGGACATGCCACGTATGCTCAGATCAAATTACAAGACCAAAGCTATTGGCTACTAGCCTCTACGTAATTCCGTTGTACGCAACGAACATCACCACGTTCCGAACGATCATATTTTCCGACAAAATCCGTCAGGAAAAATCTGACGGATTTTGTGGTCGGAATGTCCGACCATGTGTACAGGGGGCTTACTCCAGACAAAAAAATAATTTGTAAGGTTCTTGGATATCAAAGGGAAGGGTAACACCCCTGTAATGTTTGTTTTGCTGTCTGTGCCCCTGTTCAGAAAATGTCACCTCACTTTCTGTCCCTGTGACAATTGGATTTTTAAAATTTTGGGTTGTTGTGGAAACAAGGATTGGTGATAAAGCTTCAGTGGAGACATGTTTTTTCCCATGATAGCTCTTACAGGAGTGAATTTCCTCTCACTTCCTGTTGTCTCCCTCCGTTTCTAAGTAGGAGTTTTTGTAAGTTGGATGTTTGTAACCAGGGGACCGCCTGTATACATAAATGACATAAATACTGATTAATGTAAAAAAGGAAAGGATGAGTGTTGCATTGAAAATGAGAGCTTTGAGAGCTGATTGTCTTAGTGGTCAGAACTTCTACCTTGCAGCACTAGGGGCATCAACTTGTATTCCAACCACAACACTACCTGAATGGAGCTTGCATGTTCTCTCTGTGCTTACATGGGTTTCTTCCAGGTAGTTCTGATGACAACCAGGGATTCCCTTACTTTTAAGGGTTTACCATTCACTCCCTGTTTTGGCTACGGGACAGGACATGAAGAAAATTCTCCCCAATGGACATAGATGGAAAAAATGAAACTTAACAGGGGTTATAACCCTCTCTTACGCTATCCAAATTGAAAAAAAATAAGTTTTGCCGGTTCTACTTTAGCTCTGTCTGTACTGTACTGGTAGATCTCACTATCCGATGTAAACTCGATTTGAACACTGTCTGTCCAAACAAAGGGTTAAACTGGTATTAAAGGTTCAGTTAAAAAAACAAAACAAACATGTTATGCTTATCTGCACTGTGCAATGGTTTTGCACAAAGCACCCCCAATCCTTCTCTTCTCAGGTCCCCTTCGGCGCTCCTGGCTCCTCCCCCCTGACCAATGCCCCCAATAGCAAGCCGCTTGCTATGGGTGCACCGTTGCATGCTCGCTCCTGCATCCATAAGACACATAGAGCCATGGCTCGCCCGGGCCCCGCTCCTTCCTCATTGGCTCACTGGCTGTGATTGACAGAGGTGGGAGCCAATGGCTCCGCTGCTGTCTCAGCCAATTAGGAGAGGAAGTCCCTGGACAGCCAAGGCTCTTGTTTACCTTGCTGGATCCGGAGGGGGCTCAGGTGAGTAATGGGGGGGGGGCTGTTGGGGGAGCAGCACACAGAAAGTTTTCTACCTCCATGCATAGAATGCATAAAGGTAAAAAACCTTCAGCCTTTACAGCCACTTTAAAAGTTTTGAGGGTGTTTGGTGTCTATTGATAGAGTTTGTAAAGAGGAGAAACTAAGCCTGCCCTTAGCCTTTGTATTGGGACAGACCACAGAGAACCGGTTCAGAAATGCTTGCAGTCAGCCATGGCACTTTCTGCTAAGAAATATCTAAAAAGGTAAGAATTATTAAAAAATAGGTATGCTGCATGCATGGGAAGACATAGCAAACATATAATGGGGTTTTCTCAAATTTGATGTCAAAAGCACGACACTACCTGTGCGGAGTTTGCATGTTCTCCCCATGCCTGCGCGGGTTTCCTCCGGGTACTCAAGTTTCCTCCACACACTCTGAAGACATGCTGGTAGGTTAATTGGCTCCTGTCTAAATTGGCCCTAGTATGTGTATGTATGAATGTAAGGTAGGAACCTTAGATTGTAAGCTCCTTGAGGACAGGGACTGATTTGAATGTATAATAAATATGTAAAGTGCTGAGTAAATTGACGCCTATATATAAGTACATGTAATAAATAAATAAATAAAAACAGTGTAGCGGCCATAACCCTCGATGTGGCGACCTTGAATTTTGGGCTTACCGGTTACCTCCGCTTGCATTTGTCCTCCAGGTCTAGGGGTTCCCAGAGTTAGTACCCAACGACTTTGCACGCTGACACCATAAAAGTCCTTTTGAAAGGTTTTTATTTGCAGGGAATAGCATCCAACAAACACAGTCACATGTGGGAACAGAGGGCAAAGGTGAAGAAAACTCAGGCACCTTGAACTGCTAAGTATTCGTCTCTATTTGCCAACCCAGAGAGTAGCCACTCGCAGCTGGGCGCTCTAGCCAGAGATTTTGGCAGTCAGCACTTGAATAACGGAATTTGCACAATCCTTATCCTTGACTCAAACTGGTACTTTAGAAACAAACAGGAACCTTTCCTCAGTACCTACAGCATTATCCGTCTCCTTGACAGTATTGGGGAAGTGTGGATTCTTTAGTGTCCTTGACAACCCAGCAACCAGGCACTTCTCGGGATGCCAGCTTGATGGCCCTCCTTCGAAGAGACCTCCCCCGGTCGCTTGCACGAGCTGCGGTGCCCCTCCAAGTCAAGAGCGCACCCGGACGCCTTGAATCCTCCCTCAGTTACTGTGCCTCGGACCAGCCGGTTCCGAGACTCGGGAACAGATGAATCCTTTCCCCAGACCAAGCGGGTCTGTGGGGCCTATCACACCGAGCATGTTGCGGGGCGACGCACACACCCTTGACCAGGACCCCTCGTGGGGATACCCCAGTCCAGCTCCAGGAAACAGGCAGCTCTGGCCTAACGAACCCCGAACACGTGACTCCAGCATCTTAAGTACCCTTCCCCAGACTCCTCAGTGAGGCCAAACCCACTGATTGGCTCCGGGGAATGCCAGTACCCAAACGTCCAACCAGGCCTGGTTCTGAGCCTGTCATGTGTACCTTACCGCACACATGATCAGGCAGAACCCCAACACAGCCCAGTCAAACTGATGCCAAAGCTTCCCTATCCAATCAACTCTCAGAACCCTTTTACTAATCTGAGAAACAAAAATAACTAAATTTACAATAGCGGACACCTAGAAAAAGGTGTCACCGCTACAACAGAATGAAATACACTTTAAAGCTGCAACACCTTCAATCACAAGCTGTTTTGCCAGAGTTGAATTCGGGAATGTCTACTTTGTGGTCATATGGCCCAGCCTGTGTTTTCCAGGAGCACAGTAGCCTGGTCCCTAGCACACACAACATCCATTGTGTCACAAGCAGGCTTTTGGAGTTACAGTTAGGTGGATCATTACCATTTCAAGCAAACCTTGAATCCAGAAACATAGACACTGACAAGCAGATCCTATTCTGACTTGTTAAAACTGAATTTTCTGTTTGGTTCTTTCTTAACTCACTAGTGCCCAGAATGGAATGTGAAAGCAAGAGGTCATCCTGGAAAAGACATGATTAAGGGAGAGATTCAGCATGTGACAAAATGTTTCATGCATTTTATTGATGACTCTGGGAAGGGTCAAGCATGATCTGGCATTTTACTTGGAGCCCAGCAGTCACACGTTGTCCACCAGTCACAGAGACTGTACTTGAGCACAGCAGTCACACGTGTTGCGAAGCAGATCAAGGAGAGTGGCCAGCCAGTAATGGTCCCTCTCCTTGATCCGAAGAACACGAGGATCCTTCCGCAGGCTTTGCAGGATCAGGGAGGCCATGCAGCGTAGGTTAGCTGAGGCATTCGGTCCCGGAGTTTCTGGGTCACTGAGGATGACATGATCGCCAGCCACCTCCTCCCAGCCACGTACAAGTCCACTGGCTTGTTGGGACTGTACATCATCCCTAAAAGACTGCTGCTGCTGATGCTGAGTGCCAGGCTCCACCTCCATGCTCACACAATCCTCCTCCTCCTCCTCCTCCTCCTCCTCCTCATCCTCTTCCTGTGTGATGGGTGGGACAGAAGAACACTGTCCGTATAAAGGGGGCCTTGAGAGGCAAGGAAGTCCTCCTCTTCCTGCCTCTGTTCTGCCTCAAGTGCCCTGTCCATTATCCCACTCAGCGTATGCTCCAACAGGTGGACAAGAGGGACAGTGTCACTGATGCATGCACTGTCACTGCTCACCATCCTCGTGGCCTCCTCAAATGGTGAGAGGACAGTGCATGCATCCCTGATCATGCTCCCACTGACGTCTGGGGAAAAAAACCCAAGCTCCCCTGACCCTGTCCTGGTGCCGTAGTCGCAAAGGTACTCATTGATGGCCCTCTGCTGCGTGTGCAGTCGCTGCAGCATGCCAACGTTGAGTTTCCACCTGGTGGGCATGTCAGATATTAGGCGGTAGGCTTTCTTGGCAGGTTCAGCTCCTTTTGCAGCTCAGTCAGCCGAGCACTGGCATTATAAGATCGCGGAAATGCACACAGACTTTCCTGGCCTGCCTCAGGACATCCTGTAAGCCTGGGAACCTGCCCAAGAACCGCTGCACCACCAGGTTGAGGACGTGAGCCATGCAGGGCACATGGGTGAGCTGCCCCTGTCGCAGGGCGGAGAGGAGGTTGGTGCCATTGTCAGAAACGACCATTCCTGGCTTAAGCTGACGTGGCGTCAACCACCTCTCGGCCTGCCCCTGCAGAGCTGCCAGAACCTCTGGCCCAGTGTGGCTCCTGTCCCCCAAACACACCAGCGCAAGCACAGCATGGCATCTTTTTTGCCTGCGTACTTGCGTAGCCCCTTGTACGCCTACGGAGCACCGCTGGTTCCAAGGACAGAGCACTGGAGGAAGAAGAAGAGGAGGGGGTGGAGGAGAGAGGTGTGTCACAACCAGTAGCAGTAGTCGCCGCGTTTTGGAGGCGTGGTGGCGGAACAACCTCCAACACTACTGCACCTTGTCCTGCATCCCTCCCAGCTGCCAATAGAGTGACCCATGGGCCGTGAAAGAAAGGTACCGTCCCTGTCCATGCCTGCTGGACCATGAGTCAGCGGTAATATGCACCTTACCGCTGACCGCCCTGTCCAGCGAGGCATGGACATTGCCCTCCACATGCCGTAGAGAGACGGAATCGCCTTCCGCGAGAAAAAGTGGCGTTTGGGAACCTGCCACTGAGGAACCGCACATTGAACAAACTCACGGAAGGGGGCCCGAGTCTACCAACTGAAAAGGCAGCAGTTGAAGTGCTAGCAATTTAGCAGGCTAGCATTCAACCGCTGGCATGTGGATGGCTGGGAGTGTACTTCTTTCTACGGTCCAGCAGTCTGGGGCAGGGAAATTTGCCTGCTGCATTCGGACGTCGGTGTACTGCAAGTACTTGGTTGTGACACACCGAATTCTACACCTTCAGTCCTCTCAGAGCAGCTTTCAGAGAGGACTGAAGGTGTAGTGGGGATGGAGATCCCAGCTGAGGAGGAGCAGGAGAGGTCCGCTTAGTTCTTTGGTGTGGGTCTTTTATGTGTGCCTGCCAACGAGCTGCATGGCAGGTCGCCATATGTCCTGGTCATGCTTGTCGTGCCCAAGCGGCTGATGTTTTGGCCACGCGAGATACGCTTGAGACAAATATTGCAAATAGCAGTGGTGCGATCTGCTGCACTCGTCTCAAAAAAGGCCCACACCAAAGAACTTTTCTGATAACGTGCAGAGGCAGCGCCCTGCACAGCGGAGCTCTGCGGTGTTGTACAGTTGCTGTGCAGGCCTCTACCTGGCCTCCAGGGGCATCCTGCCTCGTTGGACATGTGACGCCGCATCCTCCTCCTCCTCGTCCTCCTCCTCATCCTCTCTCCCTTGAGGCACCCACGTGGAGTCAGTGACCTCATCATCCCCCTCCCTCTTCACCACTAGAGCAAACCTGCAGTAAGCTGCAGCTGGTGGAACTGTACTGCCAGATTCCTCAAGCTGGGTGCTGCAAAGAAAATATAGGAGCTCTGTGTGATGCCACTAACACACTAGAAGTCCTGTGGGTGCTTCTGCAAAGAAAATAGAGGAGCTCTGTGTGATGCCACTAACACACTAGAAGTCCTATAGGTGCTTCTGCAAAGAAAATATAGGAGCTCTGTGTGATGCCACTAACACACTAGAAGTTCCTGTGGTGCTGCTGAGAAGAATATATAGGAGCTCTGTGTGATGCCACTAACACACTAGAAGTCCTATGGGTGCTTCTGCAAAGAAAATAGAGGAGCTCTGTGTGATGCCACTAACACACTAGAAGTCCTATGGGTGCTTCTGCAAAGAAAATAGAGGAGCTCTGTGTGATGCCACTAACACACTAGAAGTCCTGTGGGTGCTTCTGCAAAGAAAATAGAGGAGCTCTGTGTGATGCCACTAACACACTAGGTGGTTTTGAAAGTCCTATAGGTGCTTTCTGCAAAGAAAATATAGGAGCTCTGTGTGATGCCACTAACACACTAGAAGTCCTGTGGGTGCTGCTGAGAAGAATATATAGGAGCTCTGTGTGATGCCACTAACACACTAGAAGTCCTGTGGGTGCTGCTGCTAAGAATATATAGGAGCTCTGTGTGATGCCACTAACACACTAGAAGTCCTATGGGTGCTTCTGCAAAGAAAATAGAGGAGCTCTGTGTGATGCCACTAACACACTAGAAGTCCTGTGGGTGCTTCTGCAAAGAAAATAGAGGAGCTCTGTGTGATGCCACTAACACACTAGAAGTCCTGTGGGTGCTTCTGCAAAGAAAATAGAGGAGCTCTGTGTGATGCCACTAACACACTAGAAGTCCTATGGGTGCTTCTGCAAAGAAAATAGAGGAGCTCTGTGTGATGCCACTAACACACACTAGAAGTCCTGTGGGTGCTTCTGCAAAGAAAATAGAGGAGCTCTGTGTGATGCCACTAACACACTAGAAGTCCCTGTGGGTGCTTCTGCAAAGAAAAATAGAGGAGCTCTGTGTGTGATGCCACTAACACACTAGAAGTCCTGTGGGTGCTTCTGCAAAGAAAATAGAGGAGCTCTGTGTGATGCCACTAACACACTAGAAGTCCTGTGGGTGCTGCTGAGAAGAATATATAGGAGCTCTGTGTGATGCCACTAAACACACTAGAAGTCCTGTGTGTGATGCCACTAACACACTTCAAGTCCTATAGGTGCTTCTGGGAAGAAAATATTGCTCTGTGTGTGTAATGGGACTAACACACTTCAAGTCCTATAGGTGCTTCTGGGAAGTGCTTATGCAAAGAAAATAGAGCTCTGCCTGCCTGCCACGAACACACTACAAGTCCTATAGGTGCTTCTGGTCACCAGTCAGTGCTCCTCTGGAATGTCAGCTTGTAGTTCAGGGAGATACAGCTTCAAGCATCAGATTGATGATGTTAACCAGCAGACCTTAGCATATCCTCAGTCCAGCAGCAGGCGCCTGTAACAGCTCACTTCCCCAGTGGGTCAACTGCAAGGAGGGCATATCAGACACAATTTCTCTCATTAATTGCTGAGTTGTCTAGTGATGGACTTTGTAAGGTGGAGCCAATTACCATCCTTGTTTTCAATGCTGAGCAACCAACTTGACCAAACCAACAGTTATTTTGAGTTCTTAATACTTGTTTTATGGTATGCCAATGATCGGGTAGTTTCCTCCTGGCATCTTCTCCTCCTTGCAACAGCTCCTGGCTCTGTCCCCATCCACATTCAATTGTTCTTATTCCCAAAGAATAAGAACATCCAATTCTTTCAAGTTCCATCCAAGTTTAACCACTTTAGATCTTGTATCTCTATAGCCCTGTTGGATGAGAACAATTTTTAGGTATCCACCTATTTATTAGAGGATATGTCATGCAAGATAACAAAGTAATACATATAATGTGGGTTCATTTACTGTACTAAAGGTTAATAGGCTGTTCATATTGGAGGGGAATTTCCACTTTGCAAGGGAATTTTCCCTTAACTTAGTAAATGTGCTTAAAATTCACTTAGCAAAAAAATAACTTGTTTTTGTACTTGTCCTATGTTACCGAAACCGTACTTGTCTTATGTTACCAAAACTTTTCCTCTTTTGCCATTGTCAGTGTGAAATGTACTACTTTGATTACTTCCATTCTACTGATTTTGTACCATGCCTTTGTTTCAATAAAGGAACATTCTGTTTGTTAAAAAATAAGTTGTTTTACTGTAAATACAAAAGTAAAAATGTTCTAGAAGTTGTCCTATTTTAAATTACACTATAATTATGTTCCAGGTGCAAAGCATGGCAAAGTTGTATGAAAGTAAAAAAAGATTTAACATTTTCGACAATTTTTTATATGCACCACAAAAATAACAAAACAGAAAAAATGAAAACAAACAACATTTCATGGTAAAATGCTACTACTACTACTACTACTACTACTAATAATAATGATAATAATAAATAATAATAAAATGAACAGAAAGATAATAGCTGAGGGGAGAATGTAAGGAACAAGTTAATTAGGCTGCAAGTGACATTTTAAACAGGGTTTTTGATCAGCAGCTCCTACTATGTAATATATATATACTGTCTGTTGCAATTTCCAGCTGTCATTTTGACTGGTATGATAGCATTGGTGGAGCAAGGGGAGAGGAGAAGGACATAGGTCTTATATGCCCTAGAAACTTTGCTGAAGTTTTTCAGGGTGTATCTCCTACACCTAAAATGTTTAAGTACGGTAGTTAAAACTCGCTTACTTCTCTACTGGATTTCCCTTTTCTTTACTTGTTCTACACGTTATCATGATGAAAAGTTTTACTGGTTTCAGTGACCTCATTGCTTGATGAGACTTATCCCAAGACTACCTAAGGCTTGGTTCACACCTATGCATTCAGTGCGACCCGGGTTTGCCCAGGCACAGCGTCCCATTCATTTAAATGGGCTGCAGAACCTGCGGCAAATGCAGGAAAAAGGTCTCTGCACCTTTTTAAAACTGCAGCCACAGGGAAATTGCATGGTTCTTTTGGACTATCCGATTTACAGAACTGTGTGTTAAGATGCATGGGGGTGCCTTTAAGAATGAATGGCAGCCTCGCTCATCTGTAAAAGACTGACTCACAGGCTAGGTTCACACTTGTGCGGGTGGTTGCAATGCTGGAATCGCACCTGTGAACCTAGCCTGAGTCAGTCTAATCAAACTGCATGTGTGCCTTCTGTGCAGTTCAGGTGAAGGCATTAGGCATGCCCCTATGTGTCATATGGTGGCCACACACATATCAATATGATCATATGGATTGAGATCGAGTTGTAATTAAAATCTGAGAATCTTGAGAATCAAAATCTCAAATCTGGAATTTTGTTGATGGCTTCAAATGAATCGAACAAATTCTTGCACATCGTAATTCAAATCGATTAGATAATTGTTTTAGTAAATTGTTTCTGAAACATCAAGTTTTAACATTTTTCAATATTTTCAGCCCATCGCAAAGTGCAGAACAATACCATGTGTGTTGCATCAGTAGATATTTTATTCGACAATAAATCACTTGTTTGTAATCACTTGTACTAAAATTGATAATTGATCACAAATTCACTTGAATGGGCTGCCCTATGTGTGACAAATGTCCCAAAGAAGCTCCAGAACTTGGAGCAGAGCATGGTGCGTTTTCTGCTGCCCTTTGTAATGCGTTTGAATGTGCCGCATGGTAAATGCATGCCTTCTTCCCGTGTGTGGGCAGGTTGAAATAGTTTGTTAGGTGCTGTCTCGCTGGGGGAGGGGGGGGAGGTAGGAGTTAAAGTCATGTATGGTTTCTTGGTCTTTTTGGTCGGTTCCTCTCTGGGTCTGGGCCACCTGTGGCATATAAATTAGGTGAGTGGTCAGGTGCAGAGAGTTCCCCGTTGAGAACCCCCCAGAGAGTTGGAGAGAGTCCTTCCATTGCAGAGGACTGGGAGGGGCATGGAGAGTTGTAGCACAGCCATGTGTTCCGAGCCCCGTAGACCAAAGGCTGAGACCCAGAGGAGCAGAAGGGTGTCGTTCACCTATGCCGGCATGTAGAGACATGGAGTTCGCCCTGAAAACACCAGTATTACTTCTCTACGTGAGAATGCCTCTGAAGGACTGTAATTGCTAGAATACACCTTAGCAGGTATGCTGGGGCAGCACTCAGCCTGTAGTTATAGCTAGAGAATTAGGAATGAATAATGCCATGCCTCTAGGACTGTGAGATGTCTAATTTGCACCTTTCTTAACCACTTCAATACTGGGCACTTTCACCCCCTTCGTGCCCAGACCAATTTTCAGCTTTCAGCGTTGTCACACTTTGAATGACAATTGCGCGGTCATGAAATGCTGTACCCAAACAACATTTTTATAATTTTTTTGCGTCAGATAAGGCTTTCTTTTAGTGGTATTTATTCACCACTGAGTTTTTTTTATTTTTTGCTAAGCAAACACATTTTGTTTTCTTTATTTTGTAAATAAGTAATTTTTCTCCTTCGCTGATGTGCGCTGATGAGGCTGCACTGATGGACACTGGTAGGCTGCACTGATGATGTGGCATTTATATGCACCACTGATAGACTGCACTGATGGGCAGCCTTTATGGGCACTGATGTGCACTGATAGGTGGCACTGATGTGTACCGATAGGTGGCCCTGATAGACGGCACTGAAGAGGAGGCACTGACAGGCATCACTGATGGACACTCAAAAGCACTGATGGGCAGTGATGGGCATCACTGGTGGGCACTGGCAGGCATCGCTGATGTGGCTTCACTGATCATTGCACTGATTATCAGTGCAGATCCCCCCTGTCAGGAAATTCGCTTATCAGCTCTCTGATAACCGGCACTTCCTATTTACACTGTAATCAGCTGTGGTTGGACACACTGCATCTCCGATCACGGTACAGAGCCTATGACGAGTGGCTTGTTCTGAAGGATGTCAAATGACGTCCACAATTAAACCACCGCCCAGATGTCATTTTGCTATAGCCCGGGCTGGAACCGATTAAGTAAAGTGTTGAAAGTTGCTCTTGCCTCGTCTGAAGTTACTTAAGAGGTGTATGGTAAGTAACTGGCACACACATAGTTCACCAAGTGGGTCTTAACATGTTGGGGTATAAAGGTATTCACGTGGAATTAAGTAATGCGAAGACACATGTGGTTGCCAAGAGTAAAGGAGGTGTAACAGCAGCCTGTCGATAGCGTATACCTGTTACAGGTGGAACGGCCTCTAGCAGCGAGGGAGATGTTTTCGACACTTCTTTTTCCAGAGGTCTGTCTCCGATAGCAATGGGAGCGGATTATACCGCAGAGGTTCCCATCCTATACAGAGGTATGGAAGTTCAAGAGTTGAGTGCATGTGTGGAGACTGTGCAGAGCGCATGGTGGGGCCCTCTCCACTACTGTGAAGTAGTAGTGGAGAACTCTGGACAGGTGCATGTGGACATTGGCTCAGCATGTTCCTCCTAAACACCCACTACAGAGAAGGTGTACATTGTTACGTGAACTAAAAGGAAAATGGAGAATAGTTGCAGTGTCAGGGCACATGGTGTATGTTCATTACATTAGTAAGTAGAGGCCTGCCTTAAGGTTGAGTAATCCCCAATGGAAATCTCAGCCTCATCCCAGGGCAATGATGACACAAAACAGAGGTACCCCATGTATGTGTGTAAAGTGGCCCTCTAACCAAGTGCCTAACATAGTCCAAAAGAACCCACCTGGGGTAGGCCCTCCATGTGACCAATTACTTGGTGCCCCATGAGTTAATGGGGAAGCATGAAGGACCTGACAACCACCTTGTCATCTGGTCAACCCTAATAACCCCCTTACAGGCACTTGGGTGACATTAACATTTAATAACAACGCAAGCTTGATTTGCAGCATTTTCTGTGTGGTTTGCAATGCGTTCGCAAATACACATATGTGAATGGAGCCTCATTGTTCTTGTGTAAACGCACCAATTTCACTTTCAGGCCCCATTCACACCTAGTGCAGTGGGATAGAACGTTTTTTGGCTCATTTATCCCACGATACCCATAGGGCAGTTCATTGATTTCAAGGGGCTGAACTACACATGGCAAAATAGCTCATGGGACATTTTGGCGTGTTACAGATTGCACATTTTTATACTACGTTTTGCTGTGTTTGTTGCTTATTTCTTCACATGGTAAAAATGTGTGTTTGCTTCTGCATTTGGGGTGTCATTAACAATTATGGCACCAAAAGCGTAACTAGTTAATTTTACACTTGTGCGACTTGTCCTGCGACTTGGGACTGCAAAGTCGCAAGACAAGTTGTACCCCATGATTTCCAATGAGTACCGTTCATATATGTGATACTTCAAGTCGCAGCAACTTCAAAGTAGTCCCTGCACTACTTTGGTCTGACTTTGATGCGACTTGAGGTCCATAGACCTCAAGATTACACACGCATTGTTCAAAGTCATGTCAAAGTTGTGGCAAAAAAAATTCAAAATTGTGGCAAAAGTCACTGTAAAGTCGTATGTCTTTCAGGTCGCACAATTTTTCACCAGGACACTAAGGCTGCTTTCACACTGGAGCGGTGGGGGCGCTGGCGGTGGGGGCGCTATATTTAGCGCCGCTTTACCGGCGTTTTAGCGGCGCATTTCGGCCGCTAGCAGGGTGGTTTTACCCCCTGCGAGCGGCCGAAAAAGGGTTACCGCCCGCAAACCGCCGCTGCAGCGGCGTTTTGCGGGCGGGTTTGGCGCGCTCCCCCATTGTTTTCAATAGGAGCGGTAAATATACCGCTCTATAGCGAGCCAAAGATGCGGCTTGCAGGACATTTTTGAGCGTCCTGCAAGCGCACCGCTTCAGTGTGAAAGCCCTCGGGCTTTCACACTGAAGGAACAGCAACAGCTGTTTGGGGTCGGTTTGCAGGCACTATTCTTAGCGCAATAACGCCTGCAAACCGCCCCAGTGTGCCTTGTCTAGGACAAATAGAAAGCTTTTTTTTCTGCAAAAGAGGTACATTAATGCTATATTGGTACATAGGGGAGCTGGAATTTAGAAAAAAAGGTGAATTTAGCATTTAACAATGGTAATAACACAATTTAGCAAACAACGTGATTAACAGAAAGGACCACAGTGAGCAACTGAAGCAAGTACCGGAGTAGTATCTTACCGAACGGGCATGGTGGAGAATCGGGAAACTTCAGGCGGTGATCGAGTCAGGGGCCTAACCAGCAGAGGTGACGCTTGCAGCGCAGCCTTGTGTGCCAAGCTAGGGACCGAGCCAGTCACCAGGGGTGAAGCTTGAAGGTATCCACGGTGCCAAGCTAAGGACCCAGCAGGGAAGCGTAGGTGACGCTTGAGGGAGATACCACCGCAAAAGCCTTGAGGAGCTCACGGGATTCAGGCAGTGAATCAGAAGGTCCAGTGAGAGACCAGAAGCTCAAGGGGCTGAAAATCTACAAGGAGAAGTTGTAGTACAGCTGAGAGAACTGTTACTTTGAGTTAGGAACTGTTTAAGTACTGTTGCCATAGGATGACTGACAGCATCCTGTTAAAGTTTCGGAGTCTGCCATTTGAAATTGCAGCTACTTAGGGGTGTCCTGGCCCTAACCCTCTTTCCCTTGCAAAATATAAAAAAGGACTGTCAAAGAAATAAAACCTCTTTTGCATCCAAGAAGTTTCTGGCACCCATTGACTTTTATCACCTTTGCACCCTCTATGCCTCACAACCCACCACATATTGAAGGATGTCAGCTAGCTTTGGCCTTGAAGGTCCCCTTTTGACTGGAAGAGGTCAGACATTCTGCTACAGTTTGTAGACACATTTGTGCAAACCAATCAATATACGCTTATTTCCATTTCTTTTACCAAAAATATGTAGCAGAATACATATTGGCCTAAATTTATGAAGAAATTTTTTTTTAATTTTTATATTGGATATGTTTTATAGCAGAAAGTAAAAAATATTGTTTTGTCTTTTTCAAAATTGTCGTTTTTTTTTTTTGTTTATAGTGCAAAAAATAAAAAACGCAGAGGTGATCAAATACCACCAGAAGAAAGCTCTATTTGTGGTAAAAAATTACATACATTTTATTTGGGTACAGCGTTGCATGACCGTGCAATTGTCAGTTATAGTAACGCAGGATGCCCTCGAGAAGAAGTCGGAAATGACGAAACGCGTCAGGGCGTAGGTCAACAGGAAGTGACGTCAGACGTTTTGCGGTCCACGTTGCGCACCAGGGTTTTCCGGACAGGAAGGACGCCGCTCTCCCCACTAAAGGCATACAAAGGCTCCATATCCGGCCAGAGCAGGCACAGTATACCGCTTACGATTACCCTAAATGCTACACAATAAATAGTTTTCGGTACGCAGAACCCACTAGGGGGAATTTTATGT
Source organism: Lithobates sylvaticus (assembly GCA_028564925.1). Taxonomy (NCBI): domain Eukaryota; kingdom Metazoa; phylum Chordata; class Amphibia; order Anura; family Ranidae; genus Lithobates; species Lithobates sylvaticus. Next base: position 174,226,448 of record CM053034.1, on the reverse strand, counting down.
TAAAGGGAAATTATCTCAATAAATAATTTTAAAGCAATATTACGCTATGTGGCCCAATATTTGTTTCCATACATGCTTTTAAAATGACCGTGCTGATGAGGATATGACTGATTGATGCTGGAGGAAAAGGCTGTTTTCTGGTTGTATTCACGCGCTGGGGAATTTTTGGCTGATGTTGGAAGAGAAGGTCCATATAACTTTTAACTACAGGCGTATATAAAGTATATCTCTGGTGAGTGTACCCCCAAAAGGGGACAATCTTCTCACACAGTGAAATCTATGGTGGAAGGCTTGGATTACTCACGGAATATCAGCACAGAACTATATTTTCACATGATTATAGAACTGTCACAACTGTCATTGTTATATTGCTATTTTACCAGATTGGATGAGCTTGTTTAACACGTGGACTTTCTATCATCCTTCGTTTTGGAGACACGCAGTGCAAATCCAATTATTATTTATTGATCCAATTATTTATATATTTATTAATTTATTTATTCACGTGCACATTGAATATTTATTATTTCATTATTTATTTAGTAGTTTTTATGAATTTCATTAGAGGTGCATTTTTCCAAATATACTTTTCACATTGAGTTGAGAAATTACCACATAGCGCTGCTACAAATATCTGGCGGCCATAGCCTAAGGGCACTCTGTCTGTCTAGCCTTTTATTTGTATGCTTCCATTACCATTTTTTATAAGCAGCTGCTACAAAATGTATGTGTAGGACTTTTATACTCTTACATTTCTACTAAAATAGTTTTGTATATCACAAGATAAATTTTAGGATTCACCTTTTATCACATACACACATTTATATACAATTTATATTTATTTATTTATTTATATTTTTGTATACACGTGTTTACATATAATATACATTTATTTGTTTATTTATATATTCGTTTACACATAATATATATTTATTTATTTATCTATATATTACCACTACTTGGGGATTTTAATCACTCACTATCCCAAATATTGTAAGTACATATATCCTAGTAGCGCAGAGCGGTGTTTTACATAGGAGGGCGGAAATTCAAGCACCCCTTTTTATAGTAAGGCAGTGCCATATCTCAAAAAATGGCCTGGTCATAAAGGGGTGTAAATCTTCTGGAGGTCCAGTGGTTAATTAAATGAGCTGAGGTTAAAAGCTGATTTATGGCTACTATGCACAGCTACAACAGATTTTGCATTCTCCAGTTTTAGTTAATCAACTCAATCAAACCAATCTGTTAACATTCTACAAGGAAGTGAGCTGCCATCTAGATAGGGGAGGCCTGTGGATGTGGTGTATCTGGATTTTGCAAAAGCATTCAATACAGTTTCCCATAAACACATAATCTACAAGCTGAGGTCTGTAGACATGGACCATAAGATTTGTTCTTGGTAGGAAAACTGGTTACAAGGGCGTGTCCAAAGGGTGGTGATAAATAACGTGTATTCAGACTGGTCTGGAGTGGTAAGTGGGGTACCACAAGGTTCTGTCTTGAAACCAATTCTGTTTAATTTATTCATAAATGATATAGAAGATGGGATAAATAGCTCAATCGCAGTTTTTGCGGGCGATACAAAAATAAGCAGGGCAATAACTTCACATCAGGATATAGAAATTTTAAAGAAAGACCTGAACAAAATAATGAAGTGGCCAACTACATGGCAAATGAGGTTTAATGTGGAGAAATTTAAAATAATGCACTTGGGGACTAAGAACATAAGCGCAATCTACTCAGTGGGGGGTGAACCGCTCTGGGGGAGTCAAGGATGGATAAAGATCTGGGGGTCCTAGTGAAAGATTGACCGAAAGTCGGCAGAATATTAGCATGCATAAAAAAGGTAAAGAGATAAAACTATAATCCTGCTACTGTATAAAACTCTGGTTCGGCCACATCTGGAGTAGTGGTCACCATTCCTCAGAAGGGATGTGCTGGAGCTGGAGAGAGTCCAAAGAAGGGCAACTAAATTAATAAGGGGACTGGAAGACTTCAAATACGAGGAGCGACTACAAGCACTAAATGTATTCTCGCTGGAGAAAAGACGCTTGAGGGGGGACATGACAGCGATTTACAAATACTTCAATGGTGACCCCACCATAGGAAAAAAGCTATTCAATCTCAGGGGGTGTAAGAGGAAACGGGGCCACACAATGAGATTGGCGAAGAAGCGGTTTAACCTTAAGCAGTGCGGGGGGGGGGGGGGGGGGTTTCACTGTCAGGGCAATAAGGATGTGGAACTCTCTTCCACAAGTGGTGGTGTCCGCGGGGAGTATTGATATTTTTAAAAGACTCTTGGACGTGCATCTTTAAGAACACAATATACAGGGATATGAGAAATTATTATTGATGCTGACTTACATACACCTACACAGGTTGAACTGGATGGACTGTTGTCTTTATTCAACCATACCTACTATGCAACTATGTAAGCCCTATGTCCTGCAGATAGTGTTGTTAAAGCCAGGACCAGAGTCTTTGTACAGGGAAACCCTGTCTTACGTTGTCCACGATGGTAGGCCATAATAAGATCTAGGCATCGCCTGTCATAGTGGACATACCCCTAATATATTGAACGCACCCCTGCACCCGTATAGCACGCTGCAGCTAACTTCACACATGTCAGGATCCAGTGCCTAAAGCAAACTTTACAGGCCAGTCCCAAACTATGGTGTCCGGGTACAATCCCTGAGGTACAAACTGAGGGTAACCAATCTGGAAGCATATAGGTAATTCAAGGCAATAAGCAGTGAGATGTTGAGAAAGGATTCACATGAAAAAACTTCAAGGGTTTAAAAAGAAATATAGCTCTCCAGAGGAGAACAAGTCCATCACCTAAGGACACTAGCAAAAACGTCAGCGTCATGGAGTGGGCAGGGTTATATAAGTACGTCCTAGGGGCAGGCCTTGCAAAATTTTTTGCCAGTGTCCAATCCTCTTATGCTGCGTACACACGATCGGAATTTCGGCCAGAAAAAGACAGATGAGAGCTTTTCATCGGAAAATGCGACCGTGTGTAGGCTCCATCGGAATTTTGCTGCCCAAATTTCCGACAGCAAAGAATTGAGGGCATGTTCTCGCATACTCGGAAACAATTCGACGCATGCTCGGAAGCATTGAACTCGGCTCGTTGTAGTGTTGTACGTCACCGCGTTCTTGACGGTTGGAATTTGGTGTGACCGTGTGTAGGCAAGACAGTTTGATCGTGTGTACGCGGCATTAGAGTAGCAACACATAACCCATGGTTTATGAACACAAGTCCTGTGTCCTGTAATGTATGTTTGACATATCCTCTTTATCGCTTGCTATGCCTGTACACTACTGACTTAAATAGGACCATACATCGAGACTAGAGGTCCTAAATATATAGCTCTCCTAACAGACCAACGTGATAGATTCTCTTGAAACATATTTTTGAATTGCACATATACCAAAAGATTTGTAGGAAACTACATTCAGTAACTTATTTTAGAAGCTTAGGTGTGATATAAATATTTTATTGGTCCTCTATTTTCTCATGCACTAGCACTTTCTTAATATTAACACAGCTAAGCTTTTAACAGTTTTATCAGGTTGTTAAAATAACAAATGTTATAAATATTTTAAAATAAAGGGGGAGAAATGCGGCAAACACCGCGATCTTTACAAACATTAAACAGGAGTAATATTGTTTAGCTTGCATGGGCTTTATGTACAGATAAAAATATTATTACAATGGGAAAGTGCAGAACCAAAAATCAGATATGGCCTAGAACCCTAAATATGCTGACATATGTGATTACAAACCTTCAGAAGAAGATATATAGGCTCAGAGATATTTTCATAAATATCCCTTTTATGTGGGTTGTATCATTCAAATACATATACTATAAAGCAGTGTTTCTCAACCAGGATGCCAGGCATTCCTGGGGTGCAATGGTGTTCCTCTCATGTGTTTATTTTATATTTTGTATGTAGCGCTTACCCGCGGAGGGGCCGCTGGAAATAACCCAGGTCTCTCTTACCTGGCAAGAGGCTGCCAGGTCTAGGTAGCTGTTCCAGAGCACAACAACAAACACAGGTTCAGTCTAGGGGATGTCCCTTTATAGATTTATTGCAGTAATTGAACAGGAGAGAGGGATGAGGTGTGACAAACCCAACTGGGACAGGGCACTTTTGGAGGGGACTAGGGGCTAGCTTTCTACCCACTGATTATGGCCCATGAAGGAGACTGGGGATTGTCTGCTTCTCCCGGTCAGAGCGTGGAAAAGAGCTCAGTTCAGCCTCTGATCCCATGGAAAGAGCAGATCATTCTCTAATGATGGACAACGTGATGGATGCCAAGAGCAAGGCTTAGATTAATTCTCTGAATAAGGAAAATAAAGCTTCTCTTCTGGAGTGGATGAAAAGGTGTAACATTGTACAAGTTAATAGTTAGAGGAAATATGATGGTCCTCCTGCAGACTGAAGTGGAGAAGCTTCTCCGCTTGGGGCAGAAATATTTATCAACAATCTCCCTCAAGAAATATCTGAAGATAAATGAATTCCAGGGCAGGACAGTGGTGTAGTGGGTAGCACTCTTGCCTAGCAGTTAAAAGGGTCACTGGTTTGAATCCCAACCACGACACTTCCCACCTGGAGTTTGCATGTTCTCCACACTCCAAAGACATGCTGGTAGGTAAATTGGTCCTAGTATGTGAGTTAGGGACCTTAGATTGTAAGCTCCTTGAGGGTAGGGACTGATGTTGAATGTACAATGTATATATGTAAAGAGCTGCATAAATTGACGGTGCTATATAAGTACCTTAAAGCAGGAGTTCCGCCGAAACTTTTTTTTTTTAAAAAGTCAGCAGCTACAAATACTGCAGCTGCTGACTTTTAAAATATGGACGCTTACCTGTCCAGCGCGCTCGCGATGTCGGCACCCAAAGCCGATCTGTCGCTCAGCTCTCGGGTGCTGCTGCCGCAATCTTCGCTAAGGGACTCAGGAAGTGAAGCCTTGCGGCTTGACTTCCCGGTTCCCTACTGCACATGCGTGAGTTGCGCTGCGCAATACGGATGGTGCCTGCTGTCTCTGGGATCCGTGTGTTTCCCAGCAGACAGCGGGGGGGGGGGGGACAGGAAGTGGCGTAAATACCAGCAGATTCTGCAGCTATCTATGTCCGGAAGTGGGTGCAAATACATGTATTATACAGGTATCTGAACCCCCTCCCCCCTGAAAGGTGCCAAATGTGACACCGAAGGGGGGGAGGGTTACGAAAAGTGGAGGTTCTTTTTTTGTGTGAACCTTCACTTTAAATAATAATTCCACTTTTTCAGACTGCTGGAACAATGTTTGAGTTTTGTCTTATGATGACTTGTCTAGTGGACAGATTACACAAGTGAAAGTTGGTTAATGAGATTTGGATAGCCCTGGGTCTTCTTTCTGGGAAACTGGTGCCAAACTGTCTGGGTGGGCACTGACCTGAGTCACCTAGGCTTGTCTAGGTGACTAGTTATTTAGCTTACTGTTAATTAGATCACTGTTAGCTGTTAAGCCTAGTACACACTAGTAGTTTTTCTTCATTCAACCTAGCAGGGCTGAACAGAAAAAAACTGACAGCTCCAGAGGAGCCGCTGTACTAACCATGCTGAGAGCGCTGATCTGGAGCTGATCGGCAGACCTTTTTCAGTCATGCACCTTCAACAGAAGCCGACCGAACGGCTGGCTTCTGTCGGACCGACTGCAGTACACACTCCAGTACACACGGGCCGAATGTCCGCCCATTTATTTTGAACCAGCTAATGCCGCCCCAACACTGTGTACTAGGCATTAGTTGCTAGCTATTAATTAGCTTACTGTTTATGTTTGTTGTTCATGTACTTTGAGATGTACTAATGATATTACTGCATTGTTTAGGATAATATGATCAAGCTCTTATCTGATTTTGTGTGGTATATATTATGTGTGAGTTTACCATAAAGTCAGTTCCAGTTTGCACCTAAGCTAGTGTTGTCTAGTTCTTGGGTGCGATGCTCAGCTATAATATCTGGTTCCTGGTTCCAGAGTGAGGAAAGCTGTATCTTGGCAGAGGCACCCAGGCTGGATGCCAGGCATTCCGTCACATGAGGGTGCAAGATACTCCAAGAATGCCAGTAAAGGAGGACAAAATCTCAAATACAAATTCTTTAGCAACAGCATACTTAAATATTGTTGGAGGTAGAGTGACTGGCCAGTCTATCTGAGACTCTTAAAGAGCAGCCACAGTCCTCATAGCAGCAACCTCGGGCATCTAACTCCCATAGCATAGGCACACCTGAAGTCTTAGGCAAAAGGATCCCACTCACAATGTCCTAGGACAATTGTCACCAACCAGCTTCCATGCAACACTCTTTAGTAAAAGTTATCATTCTGCAGCCCAGCAACCTACAGTAGCATTCTCCAGCAAATGTCTTTAAATCCAGGTTCCTCCAAGCCCTCAGCCAAGCACATGCTGAGGCCGAGCAGCAACAACTCCTCAGTAACACAGCTACCTCCAAGGCCAGAGGCCCAGGACAGAGAGATGGCTGAACAAGCCTTCCCAAACATTTATCTTCTCCCAAGCCACCTTTCAGGTGCCCCCTCCCAGGGATTGACTGAGATCAGAAAAATTCATACCTCAGTGGCTAACCCTCTTACTTTATTCCTGGAAGCTTCTTCTATAGGAAGGCAGGAGCAATCAGTCACCAAGCTTAGAGAGACCTGACCAGGCCTGAAAAATAAATTGCTGCATAACCAAAAACAAAATGTATTCAGCCTAGAGCATGGTACTACATCTATAGCCACTTGAGCTCTGGAAGATTTTACCCCCTTCATGACCAGGCCATTTTTTGCTACTCTGCACTGTGCTACTTTAAGTGGTAAGTGTGCGGTCATGCAATGCTGTACCCAAATTCAATTTATATAATTTTTTTCAGACAAATAGAGCTGTCTTTTGGTGGTTTTTGATCACCACTGTTTTTTATTTTTTGCGATATAAAAAAAAAAAAAAAACAATATTTTTTTACTTTCTTCTATAAAACAGAAATTTTTAAATTTAAAAAAATCTAATTTCTTCATAAATTTTGGCCAAAATGTATTCTGCTTCATGTCATTGTTAAAGGAATCCCAACGAGTGTATATTGATTGGTTTGCATGAAATTAATAGCGCCTACAAACTATGGAATACTTATGCCGCGTACACACGACCGGACTTTCCGTTAGACTAGGTCCGACGGTCTTCCCGACGGACTTTTGGTAGAAGTCCGACGGACATTACGAACGAATGGACTTGCACACACACGAATGGACTAAGTCCGTTCGAAAGTCCGTTAGTTTTGAACGTGATGACGTAAACGTGACTAAACAAGGAAGCTCAATAGCCAGTAGCCAATAGCTGCCCTTGCGTCGTATTTGGTCCGTCGGACCAGCACACAGACGAACGGTTTTCCCGATTTAAGTCCGTCGGACTTGAGTCTGTCAGATAGATTTGAAACATGTTCTATTTCTAGATCTGCCGGACTTTTTTTCCCCGAAAACGAACAGACTAGCCCACACACGATCGGATTGTCCAACTGACTAATCCTGACGCACCTAGTCTGCCAGAAAGTCCGGTCGTGTATACGCGGCATTACTGTAATTTTTTTTTTTAATATACTTCTAATGACATTGATTAGTGACTTATAAGGGAACTGCAATAGTACGGCAGGCAATCTGACACTAGTTGATGCTGGGGTTAATTGACTAACTGCCACTGACATCACCAGTGACATTATTACAGTGATGAGTGCTAATACTATACACTGTCTCTGTACTAATGACACTGGCTGGAAAGGGGTTAACATCCAGGGCAATCAAGGGGTTAAATGTGTGCCTAAATATGTGTAATGTCTGTAAAGTGTGCTGCTTTTACTACTAGTTCTCTTAGTTTCTTATCCATGCAAAGCAGGGATGAGAAACTGACAGGTCACTCCCTCTGTACAAAGCTCTGTGTTATTTATTAACACAAAACTCTGGGCTGTTATTGTACACAGCCGGTCAGCAAGTCCTGGCTGTGAATCATTGGCTGGGACCTGCTGACAGGCTCCCGCTGTGTACAATCACAGCGGGTGCCAAACCGGGGGCATACATGCACGCTCCCTAAACCCAGAAGTAGGCAGCGACGTATGGGTATGTCGCCTTGCCTACAACAGCCGCTCGCCCACAATACACTGCAGGCAGGCGGTCAAGAAGTGGCTATACACACACATATAACAGAGTAAGTTTGCTTTGTAACTCCCTTTGCCTGACACACATTTTCAAATTAGCCGAATGAAGTATTAGTCATGTCTGTTCCCCGATCCCCTCTGCAATTAATGAACCCGGAAATTATGTGGATTTTGTTCTAGAGATGTCATTCCCTGGCCACCATGGCCAGGAAAGCAGCTAATCAAACATGATATGTGCTTGATAAGCTTCAGTGGGGACATGGAACATGGAGACTCTCAAAGATTAGAGTTAGGTTTGCATTTTACAGAGGAGCCTTGATAAAGCAGTGTTGCTTCCACGTAATATATTTTCAAATGTTGTGCAACTAAAATCTCTACTGTTAACACCATTGATAGCACCCCAGGCCAACAAGTTCAACATATGCAGTTCAAAAATGGTACTGAACATTTTCACTCCATGACATGTTTACATCCATATCCAGAAATAATTTAATGCCCTGATATATAAAGTCTTATCCTAATTTTCCATTTCATTAATAATGTCAACTACACAAAAATGTGAAATATTATTCACACTGCATTTTCCATAGTTTCCACTAGGTGTCACTTTATGATTGCCTATTAATTTTAAGCCCGAGCGTTATTATTTGCTTTTGTTCATCAAAAAGGCACATAGAACAGAATAGGTTATCTTAGCCAACTGTTTCTTGTATGTTGGGTTGTTTTAAAGTTAATTATCCAAACTTATTGTCAACATATTCTTTCATTTATTTAATTGGGCTTAAAATACTACGATGACTTAACACCCCCACAGATCAAACAGCATAAGAAAAATAAACGAAAAATAGCTGATGTTTGTCACAGTGTTAAAAAGATAAATATACCATTTTATACGTTTTTTGTTTTTGCAGGCACAATATCAAAAATGCTAATTCCTTTTTCCAAAAATGTTCTAATTATTTTCTTAAAAAAAGTAGAAACATGATTTATATGCACACAAGTCCTAATACAATCTGTCAGTGAAGACGTTTCGATATCTTGATTACATTTAAAGCAGCCAAGTTTTTTTTTTTTTTTTTTTAAGAAGAGGCTCCAATTTGGATTTAGACAAAAGAACCGCTTACGTGATTGTCTTGTCTTAGCTATCATACAGCAAGAAGTCACACCGACATGCCAAAACTGCAACAAACACTGTCATTTCACCAGCAAGAGACTGGGATGCTACTGAAAGGAAGGTTTTTATCTCCCCTTGGTCAAATTATAGCATCTCTTAGTAGGTAATCATTTGGATTCTCACTTATGTGACTTGTAATGTGTCATTTAGACCACGTAGGCATCATATACAATTGGTTGGGAATGGATGGGTTGATGGTGGTCATAAGCTTAGCACCTGGTAAAATGTTGTACTGGGATATAATTAGATTGCATGTGGCTGCTTGCAACAAGAAGGTAATGCCACAAACAGAACAGAAATGCCCATCGTTAGTCAGTGTTGTCATAAGCTGGCTGCCTACATGCAATCTGATTGTACAATTTCCCTTAGATTTACCAAAATGTTGTAATTAAAGGGCCCAATTATCCATCCACTCATTTGATTGATACCCATTCAGGCAGGCACTTGCACTAAATAGTAATGAGTAAATCGATTGTGCAATCTGATTGCAATGTGTTTGGTCAGCTTTATTAACAAAGCAAAATACATGACAAAATGTCTCCTGACCTTCTCCCCACCCGACCTGCTCTCATCTCTGTTGGCATGTTCCCAGGGGGAATTTCAGCCCGCTACTATCTTCAAATGCCAAATATTAATCCAGATCAGGCCTATTTGGATAGGTTTCTAGTCATTTTCTCTGGGTTATCACAGCGCTTAGCTTCCTCTTGCCCTCCTGGTTCTGAATCTGGCCTGTCTTGGGCATTCTCCTAGTGGTTTCTCTGTTGCCCATCTAGATAGGCCTGAAGCAAAAAAAAAAAGGCGAAGTGCAGACATGACAGGGTAAACAGGGGAAGCAAAGGAGAAATAGAGTTCACAAGTGGAAGCAGGTGAGGTGGTTTCTTACCAGGATTGGTGGAATTGAATTTCAGGAGGGGCTTTAAATGGGGGGGGGGGGGGGCTGATGGGAATGAGAAAACTTTGAGCAGTGAGAAGACAGCAAGCATAGAAGAAGCTTCCCATCCTCGAGACCTGTATTTTGGATTTGTACTCCTCAGTGGTCATAGTGGCCAGGCGGTTAGGATCTTTGGAGGCAGTCAAGATTAGCAGTGATATAACATACTAGGGACCCATCTATGGTATGGCATCCTGTGGAGAATGTCCAGTTAATGGTGGGTTAACTGGGAACTTGCGACATGAAGGTACAATATCTGAACTGAACTGAACTGAACTGGTGTCTTGCATCTGGGGACCTTTATGTGGTTCCTCAGATGCAGAAACAATGGTTTGTCCTTTTGTGCCTTCAAAGATCGGTAACCTTGATTATTATTATTTATCATTATGTTTCTGTTTAAAGGAATGTTTACATTGGTTATTTGTTAATAAATGGAAAAAACTGACCTGAGTGTAGTATTTAAATGATGACTTTAATAGGATAAGATTAAAAACACTTACAAGATGATAGAAGATGCATGCTCTGTAGGTCCCACTGCTGTTCCAGATAGCTTGAAAGGATTGAGCAGCTGGCTGGAATGGATCACAGTGTTTCTCCAGGAGCAAAGGAACCAAGAAGCTCCACTTCACACTTCTGGAGAAACACTGTGATCCATTCCAGCCAGCTGCTCAATCCTTTCCAGCTATCCGGAACAGCGGTGGGACCTACAGAGCCATGTGGAATGCCAGGACTGCACCTTACTTTGACGAGCATGCATCATCTATCATCTTGTAAGTGTTTTGAATCTTATCCTATTAAAGTCATCATTTTATTACTACACTCAGGTTGGCACCTCCTCCTCCCTGTTTTTTCCTTACATGTCTTGCAGAGTTCTGGACACACTCTGAAGGATGGCTGCCTTAATTTTTAACCCTTAACACCTTTCTATGGATACATCACCATCCAGCTATTACAGCCACAGACTATACCCCTAAGGATTACTCCATCTGGAGCGCCAGATAAACACTGACTATACTGCTTTTTGTTAATAAATGGCTGCTAAGGCCAATTTTTCACCCATATCAGTGTTGGTGTTATTATTTAGGTATAACGGATAAATGAGGGTAGGGGCATAGCGGTCTTGATGGTGAGTGGTTGGAGACATCTGTTTTACCCTAGTCATGAACATTGGTCTTTTCCTGAACAATGTCTTCTGAATGTCACCTCCCCAGAACTGGCTTGTTTTAAAGACTTAACTAGAAAGGTTACAACATTTCTAGTTTTGCTCTGACTTTCAGCAAAAATTGGCAGTTTTAGGCGGTTAAATGTTGCCATTTGGCTAAATGAATAGGAGTCAATGTGTAAGGCAGATCCAGGAAGGTTTTGGTGGTATAAGGGTGCAATGGTCTTTTAATGGTTCCTGAGGTTATGCAAGCTCCTTGCAATCCTGGACCTGTTCTTGTGACAAAACATCCCTGTAGAGTAGAAGAAAGGAGAGTAAGGCAAATCAAGTGTAGAACAACGTTGCAAACATAATTTTACACAAGGCACACAACCAGGTAATGTGGTTGCTTCTCACAGCTGCCTGTAAATAGCCCGCTAGGTCAGTGTAAGGGAACAACACTGACCCATAAAGGGATAACTATTCTCTACACTATAGGTTCACACTAAATAAGGTCACTGATAGTGATACAGATAACTGTAACAATAGTAGGATAGCCTGCATAATATTATCACACACGACCTAGCCAGTGTCCAGTGTTACTCTGCTGGTAATGAGGTCCTTTCCTTTACTGGTGATGAAACAGTTATTCCCCAGCTGAGAGATTTGTAATCCAAGAAAATAATTTATGATGAATGTAGAGACACGTCCAGTAAAGAGCTTGTCACATTTGCAGTTAAATGTATGAAGTTTTTTGAAGTTGGTAGTTCACATGTAAAAGGTATAACCAGTGTGTTTCGGGGGCAATGCCTCCTCCTTCATCAGAGCTAGAGTACATTAGAAAACATTAAAAATGACTAACAAATATCTAATGGTTGCAGCGTAAAATACTTAATAACTTAGGAGAATGGTCAAATTAGTATTATTAAAATATCAAATTGTGTGAATGTAAAGTGGGTATAGTAGCAAAATCAACCAGTGATTCAGGAATATCTATAAAAAAAGAGACTTAATCATGTGGTAAAATAAAAATAATTAAAAAAGAGAATACAAACAAAAATATATTAGAGAAAAAGAGTACTAATAGAAGTATACTAAAGGAAAAAAACTGAAAGAATGATGGTATAATAAAATATATTATTATATTTTATGTTATTGTATTATTATTTTTCATTTTTTATGATACCATCATTCTTTCTTTAGTATAACTTTATTATAACTCTTTTTCTCTATTTTTTTTATTGTTTGTATTCTCTCTATTTTACCACATTTAATAATTCATTTTTAAACATGTCCTCCCTATGTTTGAGAAATAATATAAAATGTAAATAACACTATGATGTTTTTTTTTTTTTGGGGGGGGGGGGTCCTTTCTCCCTTCTTTCTTAGTACTCCTTCCCCATAGGCGTCCCATTAACTGTGCCTTCCTAGTTTTTCCTTTTCTCTCCTATATCTGTCTTTTCTAACATATTGATAGTATATAAATCCTTTATAACTGTAATTCCTAGGTGTATCCACCTACGCGCTCCCCTTTTTTTTTGGGGGGGGGGCTTCCTCACTCTGTGACCACTTGTAAGCCTCACAGCTTTTGGGCTGCCCCTGGAAGGGTAGGTGTGGACAATTACGTGGCTGGCTCCAGGACCATCTCTTAGGAAACTTGATGGTTTTACAGAAAGTCTCTGGTTTGAGCGAAATCGTCTGGTGGAATGTATTTTAGAATATACCCTGATTAAATCTTAACGATGAACACATTTTTGTAAACCATTAAAATTGTCCATTTGCTGTATTAACAGAAATGTAAGAATCCCCTGAAGAAGACCATAACTTCCCAGGTCGAAATGCATTGGGGCATTTCCACACATCAAATGGTGGTTCAAGTTACTAACATGGGAATTCACTTTTTGCTAACATCATCAGTTTTGTGAATTTTGTGAATTATGTTAATGAATAGTGCAATAATTTTTTCTGTCCACATTTGTTTCGCTTTATGTATACCAGAGCTCATATTTTAATGCATTTGTGTATTTCAATGATTTCCCATCATTTTGGCTAATAAAATCAATATATTTTATGAAGAAGATTTTTGTGTTTCTCAATTGCTGCTAAAAAACCCCATGGGGAATTTTCTGGAATCTTTTTTCAAATTTTACCACATTTAACCAGAAGTGTGACAAAATCTTTACTGAGCACACCTCTACACTTAACAGATTATCCCACAGAGCACCATTACATCACTTTTAGAGAGGTAGCAGCCCCAGACCTTAACAAGTCTCATCAATACCCCATCTCCAGTGTTACAGAACCCCCTGAATGTCAAGAGCATCTTTGTCCGATACCAGACCACACCTCGATTCACACATTGTTCGGACACACACATCGAAGAGAAGAATTTAATAGTCCCTTCCAGCAAATAGTCACCTCAAAGCAACTAACAACAGTAAACTGCACATCAAGGTGGCCAATAGGCCTCACACCACACTTTTACTCGGGTGAAGTCCTCCCTGACGCAGACTGATCCGACGATGGCTGCTTTCACATTGGATGGATAAAGATAAACTAAGGCTTAATGTACATGGGGCGTTTTTACAACCTTTCATGAACGATTTAACTTGTCAGATAGTATCCCATGTTTAAAATGTCAGTTTTGCCTCGTTTACATCTCATGTTTAGCGGCGTTTTCCCGTGTTTGCCTTTAGAAGCGTTTGAAAAAATAGCCAAAAATGAAAAATGCCTGTAAACGAAACGCGATTAAATGCGAGTTACCACGTTTAGCTGCGTTTAGTCGCATTTAGAAGCATTTGTCTGAACTCATTTTTTTGCTTTCCAAAAAAGGTCTCTAAACTCAACTGCCTAAAAATGACTATAAATGACCCTGTGTATATGTACTGATAATATAACAGAGAGGAGAGTTCAGGAGCAGTTGAAAAAAATGCCCAACTGCTCCTTAACGGCTTAAGGATCGCCTCCTGCACATTTACGTTGGCAGAATGGCACATCATCGTACAGGTACGTTGCTTTTTAAGTGCCCAGCCGTGGGTCGCGTGCGCCCTGCTGTCGGCGCGCTCGCGACCAGGTCCTAAGCTCCATGACCGCGGGACCCGCGGACCCGATCGCCGCTAGTGTCCCGCGATCGGGTCACAGAGCTGAAGAACGGGGAGCGGTATGTGTAAACAAACCTCTCCCCATGCTTCCTAGTGAGACTGTCACTGATCGTCTGTTCCCTGTCATTGGGAAAGCCGATCAGTGATGTCGAATGTCAAGCCACGCCCCCCTACAGTAAAAAAAACACACACACGTTACTCTTAACCCCTCCCCGGCCCCTAGTGGTTAACCCCTTCACTGCCAGTGTCATTTACACAGGAATGAGTGCATTTAAATAGCACTGATTGCTGTATAAATGACAATGGTCCCAAAAATGTGTCAAAAATGTCCAATGTGTCCGCCATAATGTCGCAGGCACAATAAAAATCGCTGATCGCCGCCATTACTAGTAAAAAATAAAAATATTAATAAAAATGCTATAAAACTATCCCCTATTTTGTAAATGCTATAACTTTTGCGCAAACCAATCAATCGCTAATTGCGATATTTATTTAACAAAAATATGTAGAAGAATACGTATTGGCCTAAACTGAGGGAAACATTTTTTTTTATATATATATTTTTGGGGGATATTTATTATAGCAAAAAGTTATCTGCTCTATTTTTGTTTATAGCGCAAAAAAATAAAAACTGCAGAGGTGATCAAATACCACCAAAAGAAAGCTCTATTTGTGGAAAAAAAGTACGCCAATTTTGTTTGGGAGCCACGTCACGCGACCACGCAATTGTCAGTTAAAGCGACGCAGTGCTGAATCGCATAAAGGGGCCTGGTCCTTTGGCTGCAAATTGGTCAGGGGCTTAAGTGGTTAAAGCGGAGTTCCCACAAAACAAAAAAAATGTAAAGTCAGCAGCTACAAATACTGTGGGGGATCGAAGCCCCGCTCGTCTCCCCCTCTGCTCGGCAGGACAGGCATTTTAACCGTGGGCGTTCGGATGTGGCTTCACATCCAGGTGCCGTGACTGGCCGTGCAATCATCTGGGACCTGTCACGTATCCCAGATGATTGCCTAGAGGGAGGGGGGAGAGGCGATCTCCCTTCCTGCGCCGACGGAAGTGACGTCAGGAGCCCAGGCGCTGGAGGAGGCAGATTTTGAGGGACCACATAGCAACAGGCATATAAAGGTAAGTAAAAAAAAAAATGCCAGGCTTTGAGACTACCTCTCAATTCTTCACTTCCAGTACACAGCTCACAGTATAGCAGTAATGGCCTTTTGGTTTTCTCACAACAGCCCATGGTCCAGCTGCTCTCTCACCACATCAGTGGAACAGTCTCTGGGGTCTCTTAGCACAGAACACAGCACGTAGTCCTGCAAGTCTGCTCACCTCTCCGGACAATCAGCAGCAGTCTTGCAGCAGCACTCTTCTGTAAGACATACCAACAATTTCTGACCTTCTAGTACAAGTTCTGGACTCATAGCAGGATAACAGCAATTTCACAGCTGCATCCTTGAGCCGCAGTGTCCTCACTGGGAACGCATACACCCGCCTCCCAGGTTCACTTTCCAGCCAGCGGGTCCAGATCTATTCTTCCCTTGAGTGGTAAGTGGGCTTAAACACAGACATAATAATAATAATAATCGCATGTAAAATCCGGCAGACTGGTTGTACCCAAGTTGATCGATCGACTTGGGTATACTCAGCCTGCCCATACATGGTTCGAATCCAGTTAGATTCCAACCAACTATGGCCGGCCTAACACACAGATCAGGATTAAGTCCTGACCCCTGAGCTCTATGCATTATTTATTTCTGACCCCTTACCTCTATGTGCTACTTAATCCTGGTGTAGTAAAATATATATTTGCGCTTCTCCTAAAACAAATGATATACAGTCGTGCTCAAAAGTCTGCATACCCTGGCAGAAATTGTGACATTTTGGCATTAATATTGAAAATATGACTGATCATGCCAAAAAACTGTCTTTTATTTAAGAATAGCAGTCACATGAAGCCATTTATTATCACATCGTTTTTTGGATCCTTTTAAAATCATAATGATAACAGAAATCACCCAAATGGTCCTGATAAAAAGTTTACATACCCTGGAATGTCTGGCCTTGAAACAGACACAGAAGGTGGCACGCACAGGTTAAAATGGCAATTAAAGGTTAATTTCCCACATTTGTGGCTTTTTAACCACTTGCCTACTGGGCACTTAAACACCCGTTCTGCCCAGACCAATTTTCAGCTTTCGGTGCTCTCCCACTTTGAATGACAATTACTCAGTCATGCAATACCCAAATAAATTTTTTTCATACAAATAGAGCTTTCTTTTGGTGGTATTTGATCACCTCTGGGTTTTTAATTTTTTGCGCTATAAATGAAAAAAGACCTAACATTTTGTAAAAAAACTAATTTTTCTTTGTTTCTGTGATAACATTTTGCAAATTATTAATTTTTCTTCATAAATTTTGGCCACAATTTATACTGCTACATATCTTTGGTAAAAATAACCCAAATTAGTGGATATTATTTGGTCTTTGTGAAAGTTATAGAGTCTACAAGCTGTGGTGCAAATCATAAAGAATTGATCACACCTGATGTACTGGTGGCCTATCTCATTTCTTGAGACCCGAACAAGCCAGGAAAGTACAAATACCCCCCAAATGACCCCTTTTTAGAAAGTAGAAATTCCAAGGTATTTAGTAAGATGCATAGTGAGGTTTTTGCTGTTGTAATTTTTTCCCACAATTCTTTGCAAATTTAAGATTTTTTTTAATTTTTTTCCCACAAAATTGTCATTGTAATAGGTTATTTCTCTCACATGACATGTGTATACCACAAATGACGCCCCAAAATACATTCTGCTACTCCTCCTGAGTATGGCGATACCACATGTGTGCGGCTTTTTCACAGCCTGGCCACATAGAGAGGCCCAACATGCAGGGAGCACCATCACGTGTTCAAGGAGCATAAATTACACATCTAAATTGTTGACTACCTATTACACTTTTGAAGGCCCTGGAGCACCAGGACAATGACACGTGACACTGATGACAGATGGCACTGATATGTGGCACTGATGGCACGTGACACTGTTGTGGCACTGATGACAGATGGCACTAATACATGGCACTGACGATATATTTGGGGATCTCTTGATACCAAGCCAAGGTCAGGTAGATCAAGAAAGATTTCAGCCACAACTGCCACAGGAATTGTTTGGGATACAAAGAAAAACCCACAGGTAACCTCAGGAGAAATACAGGCTGCTCTGGAAAAAGATGGTGTTTTTTTTTTAAAAAATATGTTTTTAAGGAGCACAATACGGTGATACTTGAACAAGAAAGGGCTGCATGGTCAAGTTGCCAGTAAGAAGCCTTTACTGTACAAGTTCCACAAAAAAGCCTGGTTACAATATGCCCAACAATACCTTGACATGCCTCATTGGCTTTTTTGTGGCATTGGCACAGTAAAGGCTTCCTTCCTGGCAGCTCAACCATGCAGCTCTTTTTTGTTCAAGTATCGTTGAATTGTGCTCCTTAATAACAACCACGCCGCCTTTTTTGGAGAGCAGCCTGTACCGAGGCGGAACATTCAATGTAAACTTTTGATCGGGGCCATTTGGGTGATTTCTGTTATCATTATGATTTAAAAAGGATCCAAAAAACTATGTGATAATATGTGATTGTGATTGCTATCTTTAACTACTTGCCTACCAGGCACGAACACCTCCTTCCTGACCAAGCCATTTTTCAGCTTTCAGCGCTGTCGCATTTTGAATGACAATTGCGCGGTCATGCAACGCTGTACCCAAATAAAATTTTTATCATTTTTTCCCCACAGATAGAGCTTTATTTTGGTGGTATTTGATCACCTCTGCGTTTTTTTATTTCTTGCGCTATAAACAAAAGAAGAGCGACAAGTTTGAAAAAACATAATATTTTTTACTTTTTATTATAATAAATATTCAATTTTTTTTTTTTTTTAAACAAATTTTTTCCTCAGTTTAGGCCGATACGTATTTTTCTACATATTTTTGGTAAAAAAATCGCAATAAGCGTATATTGATTGGTTTGCGCAAAAGTTATAGCGTTTACAAAATAGGGGATAGATTTATAGCATTTTTATTATAATTTTTTTTTTACTAGTAATGGCGGCGATTTGCGATTTTTATCATGACTGCGACATTGCGGCGGACACTTCGGACACTTTTGACACATTTTTTGGGACCATTCACATTTATACAGCGATCCGTGCTATAAAAATGCATTGATTACTGTATAAATGTGACTGGCAGGGAAGGGGTTAACACTAGGGGGCGCTGCAGGGGTTAATATGTACCCTATCTTGGTGATTCTAACTGTGGGGGGAGGGGACTGACTGGGGGAGGGGACCGATCGGTGTCCCTATGTACAAGGGACACACCATCGGTCTCCTCTCCTCTGACAGGACGTGGATCTGTGTGTTTACACACACAGATCCACGTCCTGCTCGACTACCGGGCAATCGCGGGTGCCTGGCGGTCATCGCGACCGCCGGGCACGCGCACCGGGGCCCCAGCTACGCGGCGGGCACGCGCGCGCGCCTCCCGCGGCGCGCGCGCGCCCCCCAGTGGCCAAATTGTAGACGACGTCATATGACGGCGTCCCGCCACAAGAGCCGCACCGCTCCACCGTCATTTGACAGTGGGCAGTCGGCTAGTGGTTAAATAAAAGACATTTTTTTGGCGTGATCAGTCATATTTTCAATATTAATGACAAAATTTCACAATTTCTGCCAGGGTGTGCAAACTTTTGAGCACAACTGCATATAATGAGGGTGCTTCTGCTTAAAATAGCCAGAAATACTTTAGCTAAAATAGTATAGAAAAGGTATAAGAGCGCTACCCAAATGAAAAAACAAACAATTCTATCAAATAAGAGTACATAAAAATATATAAATATTTATTGAAAAAATAAATAAACGTGTATAATTATCAATCAAAAAAAAAATGTGTTTCAAAAGGAAAAATATTCCAAAATAAGTGTCCAAACAGTGTTCAGAATCAACCAGGCGAGAGTCAATATTCACTCGATGTGTCCTGCTTCAAATAAAATCAAAGCCACTTACCAGATCTGCTGGATCTCAAATTTTAGAGATCAGTTGCACTCATACAAAAGAATCCAGAATAGAAAATCCCCTCCTATTAGTCCTCTGCACATTCCACCTCCTCAATGGGACAGGGCTGTTTGGATTAGGGATATTCCTTGGATACGAATCATCTGTCTCTGGATCATCTCAGATAAAGGGCGTAATGGAAGGAAAAGACTTCATGGTGTAGTACTTCATACAAAATTTATCAAAAAATATGTAGCACTCACATTCAAGAAACGGTAAAAATCACATAGGTAACACAGCCATGGATTTTGATCTACTTCATCCTAACCCCTTATCTCTATGCATTATTTAATCCTGACCCCTTACCTCTATGCATTACTTAATCCTGACCCCTTACCTCTATGCATTACTTAATCCTGACTCCTGAACTCTGTGCATTACATAGTCCTGACCCCTGAATTCTGCGTGTTACTTAATTCTGACTCGTGAACTCTGTGCGCTTCTTAGACCCCTTTTACACTGGGGTGCTTTGCAGGCACTACGGCGCTAAAAATAGTGCCTGCAAAGCGCTATTGGCAGGACTTTTTTACCGTCCTGCCAGCACACCGCTCCAGTGTGAAAGTCCTTGGGGCTTTCACACTGGAGAAACAGCAGTGGCTGTTTCAGGGCGCTTTGCAGGCGCTATTTTAGCACACTGCAAAGCGTCCAAGGGCTTTCACACTGGAGCAGTGCGCTGGCAGGACAGTAAAAAAAGTCCTGCTAGCAGCATCTTTGGAGCGGTGAAAGAGCGGTGTGTATACCGCTCCTCCACCGCTCCTGCCCATTGTAATCAATGGGGCAGCGGGGCTATACCACTGGCAAAGTGCTGCTGCAGCAGCGCTTTGCGGGTGGTTTTAACCCTTCGAAAAAATGAATTGCTGGATAAACGCACACAAATATTCACCTTTTAACCCTTTTTTGGCCGCTATTGCATTTGAAATTGCTAATTGCATTTGAAAAATGCATTTGCAATTGCATTTGAAAGACTGCAGCACAAATACAGTGTGACATAAAATATTGCAACAACCACCATTTTATTCTCTAGGGTGCCTACTAAAAACATATATATAATGTTTGGGGGTTCCAAGTAATTTTCTAGCAAAAAAAAATATTTTATCTTGAAACCAACAAATGTCAGAAAAAGGTTTAGTGTTTAAGTGGTTAAACTTTTTTCACTAAATGTAAAAAATACAAAAAAAGTGCAGAGCAAATGGATAGATTTGAGCTGGCTGCTCACCCGTGTATATGATTATAGAAAAAAGGAAGAAAATTCCCCATGGGGTTTTTAGGCAGCAGTAAACACACTCAGTTGGTAAAAAACCAAATAGTTTTTATTTTTTATCAAAAAAGAGGTAATGAGTACAAATAGTTATTTAAATTTCGAGCTCTGGTTCATCTAAGATTGATTTGGAAGGAAATTATTTCAAAACAGTATTACAGTAAGTTTACAACAATTATTTATTCATAAGAAACACCCCACTACCCCTTAAACTTTTTTCAGTTACACACAAAGTCTATTCCATTGACAAATTGTTACAATGTTTATACTTAACTTCAACTGATAAAGAATGTTTTGATTCTTGGCAGACTACCCAGTTTTGATCTTCCTTTCTTTTGATGGCTGTGGCTTCAGAAGAGCAGAGAGAATTCTTTGCATATAAAAAATTGTGAAACACTTTACTCAAGATCGCGATAACGATTCTTGACGATTAATTGCACAGCTCTACCATACACTTTTAAGCCCTGCCCACTATTACCATAATTTGGCCACACCCACAATTCACTAGCCATTTTTTTTTTAGTTTAACAAATGGGTGTTGTGGGTGTGGCTACAAATGAGGGTGGGGTTTTGTGTTCGTGGTCAGGGTGTCCCCCGATTTCATTTTAGAATGAAAGTGTTACTGCAGACAGGGCTGTACTGTAAGGCAGAGTTGTGTGATTCTCAGAAATTAATGGCCTCACATACAAATCCTCTGGCAGGTAAAAATAGCTACAGTATATGTATATCATCTGTATATCTAGCTGTTGGCCTTGAGTTCAGATTTAAGTTTACAAAATTTTCGACAATAATTTCATCATCCAATTTTTTGTATTTTCAGCACCCTGCCAAATATTTTTTACAGTACACCCCTCCTATCTATGTCAGCGTTACAAAACGCTCGTTTACATCCAGTCTTTGTATTATAGCTGTAATTTTCACTTCATTCCACCAAAATAAGTGCTGCAGTCACACAGAAAAAAAATTGTAAAAAAGAAAAAAATGTAGCAAACAGCAAATATGTCATGTTAATCCATAACTAAAACAATGCTGTGATTAGTGCCAAACTCTGAATAGAACCTTTCCTATGTAAGAATGGAGAGCTCTTTTGGAGCAGTCAAGTCTTTCCAATTTTGTGCCTTCTTAATGCACAGAAGATAATGAGTATATTTAAAATGACAGTTCTTGGCTGATTTTCCAAAGAAGAGACTTGTCTTAAAGCTGCAGATCACAGGGAGAGGGAAGAGCCTTAAAGAGGGAAAATTAGAGGGACAAGACAGATGATCTTTGCAGGCATTTCAAAGTGAATGTTTTGTGCAAAAAAGAAGAAAATAAACTCGGTTTACAACTGGTGTTTTTCTTTGCACATTAAAACAATGTCATGTTTGCAGTTGACATTTGAATGCTCTGCATTTGCATTTAAAGTAAGCCTGTGCACACTTTAAAAATGGCTGTGTACATGATTCCTCCTATAATAATATTGTATCTGGGTCTTTTTTAAAGTGTATCTAACCCTAAGCGCCTAAAAGTGAACTTCTATTATTTATATTTCTTTTGGTCGATTGGGTTCTGCGCCCCCAGTTTCTCTTCTTCACACCCCCTGTAGAGTTCCCAGCATTTTTTAGATGTTATACACAGGGTCTACAATGATGCAGAGAACAGTGCTAATGTACTATCGTCAGCCCTGCTCTCTGCATAATTGCATGTGGGTACTGGACTCAGTGGTGATTCCCCTCTTAGGGTTGCCCCCCTAAGGGGTACACACTGGATGCGATTTAACCATGAAGACTGAGAATAGTTATTAGTGGAAAGATATTTAACAAAAAAGAAACTGACCTCTCAAAAAATTCTATGGATTAAATAAATTTGAATCAGAGCACCAACTCCACCATGAGATACTATACACTGTGAAACAATTATTATACCAAAAG
Organism: Lithobates sylvaticus; assembly: GCA_028564925.1. Classification (NCBI taxonomy): domain Eukaryota; kingdom Metazoa; phylum Chordata; class Amphibia; order Anura; family Ranidae; genus Lithobates; species Lithobates sylvaticus. The sequence goes on along the minus strand of CM053034.1, from coordinate 174,203,647 downwards.
GAGTCAAGCTAGGAAGTGTAAAAGAGCATTATAAGAAGGGATGGGTGAACGATTCGGCCCCAGCATAAGTTCGGGTCGAACTTTCGTTGTTCGGTCGCTTGGCGAACATCCGAACAAACGGGCCCCCTGAACCGACCACAATGCATTATGGCGATGAACAGTGCATTACAAACCACGATTGGCTGAAGCAGTGGAAGCTTCAGCCAATCAGGGCACAGAGCACTGTCAGAGTTATGATTGGACACTGTCATCATGACTTTATCCAATCATGGCTCATTCCTGCCCCACAGTATAAAAGTATTCTTTCAATGGCAGACATTTTCAGTGTGATTTGGGCATGAAGAGAGATAGAACAGGGCTCTGTTCAGTGTTATTAGTTATTTAGTGTACTATACTGTGCTATTTTGCTTCAATTGTCAGTGTAGAATATTAGTTTAGTGTCAGTCTAGGGATAGTGTGAGTGTAGTGAGGAGGACCATCATTCAGCTTTGCATAGTGTGCAGCTAGAGTAGGGACAGCTTAGATAGTTTCACTGTAGTGTATTGAAACCATGTCAGTAATCTTTACATTAGTGTATAGCTAGAGTAGGGACAGTTCAGATAGCGTCAGTGTAGTGACGGTTGAGCACCATTTATTTGATTGCGTTACTGCCAGTTTAACGCCATTTACTTCTGTGTGCGTTACTGCCAGTTTAACGCTATTAACTTCTGTGTGCATTACTGCCAGTTTAACGCCATATAGTTCTGTGTGTGTTACTGCCAGTTTAACGCCATATAGTTTTGTGTGAATTACTGCCAGTTCAACGCCATATCGTTTATTGTGCGTTACTTCCAGTTTAATGCCATATAGTTCTGTGTGCTTTACTGCCAGTTTAACGCCATTTACTTCTGTGTTCGTTACTGCCAGTTTAATGCCATATAGTTTTGTGTGCGTTACTGCCAGTTTAATGCCATATAGTTCTGTGTGTGTTACTGCCAGTTTAACGCCATATAATTCTGTGTGCATTACTGCCAGTTTAACGCCATATAGTTTTTTGTGGGTTACTGCCAGTTTAACGCCATATAGTTCTGTGTGCGTTACTGCCAGTTTAACACCATATAGTTCTGTGTGCGTTACTGCCAGTTTAACGCCATATAGTTCTGTGCATCACTGTACATTTGGCACATTATATTGTAGTATATTATAGTGTATCCATGGAGTGTGTCTGTGTCGTGTGAGTACTCAAATTAAGGTGCACCAAACACCACTTACATTGATTAAAGTGCATCTACGTACATATTTTCACTTCTTCATTTGCTTATGAGCAACGCCCTCTCCCTCCCAATAATGTCTGGGAGGACAACAAGGAGAGGCAGACGTTCCCTTGGCACTGTAAGGGGGCCAGCAACAAATGTGCCCACAGGCAAAGGTCAACTTAGTGGTCAGTCCTCAGGCAGGGCCTCATTTCCTCTGTTTAGTGAGTTTGCCCGTGCTATCCAGCCACAGCATGCAGAGGAGGTGGTGGACTGGCTTACTAAACCTTCCTCATCCTCCTCATCCTCTGTCATGCAAGCAGAGACAAGTGTGCAGTCCCCTGCAGTTGCCAGAGTGGATAAACCTGCCTCCTTGTCCACATCTATTCCTGCCATAGCCCCAACACCAGCCATGGATGAGTCAGCTGAGTTATTTGACCACAGCGTCAGCCACTTGCTCATTTATGATGCCCAGCCATTACTGGATTCAGATGTTGGTTCTGAGGTTGAAGATGACAGGAACATGAGCCTAGAGAGAGGGGAAAACACTGGTAGACAAATTGGCATTCTTGTTCCCCCAGCCGCAGCGTATTGCCAAGTTGTCTCCAGTGGTAATGATGATGATGAAGATGGAGGAGATGGAAATGATGATGATGATGAGGTCACTGATGTGACTTGGGTGCCAGAGCAGAGGAGGAAACTGAAGGTGAGGCGGCACAACCTCAAGGAGGCCGACATCAAGAAAGAGTAAAGGGCAGCCACCCTATTCCATCACATTCTGCAGCTCTTATCGCCCAGCCCACTCCCCAAAGCTCAGCTGTCTGGGCCTTTTTCAACACGTCTGCAGCAGATCGCACTGTTGCTATCTGCAAACTGTGTCTCAGCAGTGATGTAAGTAACTCAGTTAAAATAAACGGAGTTACTTAATGCAGTTACTTTAGAGGGTAACGAGTAATCTAACTGATTACTCTTCCCCTCATGGTAACGCAGTTCCCATTACTTGGGCGGCGTTACCACAATTACATCTACCACCCAGGAGGCCCGCCATGGCCACGCTGCCTGGCCATTCGTTCCGCCGCGTGGAGGGGGGCTTTCACCTGCTGAGCTAAGAAGAGGCTGAGACTCAGAGAGACTGTCTGGACCGCCCCATTCCGCCCCGCCTATCCAGAGAGAGAGAATGTAGGGAGGCGGGGCGGACACTGAAAAATTAAGTCAGCTGACACCAATTGAGTGAACGGGAGGGTCTCTCTCTCTCCCCATGAGGAAAGGCATCCCTGGAGACATTCAAGTAAGTGACTGTCTGATGATTCCAATTGCAGTGCAATCGATCCATTCCAAGTCCTCCAACACCTCTGCTTCTTACTGATCCCATCCCTACCCACCCACCATCACTTCTGTAACAGAGGTGATGGGGGATAGGGTAGGGATGAGATCAGTGGTGGTGGGGGATGGGATCAGTAAGAGGCAGAGGTGGTGGTGGGAGAGGATGGCACCACCACCGCTGCCACCCCCCAAGTACCACCGCTGCCTGCCAACCCCCCAAGTACACCACCGCTGCCACCCCCCCAAGTACCACCGCTGCCACCCACCCAAGTACTGTACACCACCACCACTGCCACCCCCCCCAAGTACACCACCACCACTGCCACCCCCCAAGTACCACCGCTGCCACCCCTCAAGTACCACCGCTGCCACCCCTCAAGTACCACCGCTGCCACCCCCTTAAGTACCACCGCTGCCACCCCTGTCATAGTTACTTGCTGAGTAACTAATTACTTTTCCAATGTAGTAACAGAGTTACTAACGCAATTACTTTTTGGGAGAAGTAATTTGTAACTAAACTAATTACTTTTTTAAAGTGAGATGACCAACACTGTGTCTCAGGCACTTTAAACGTGGCAAAAACACCAGCCATTTGGGTACCACATGCTTAACAAGGCATTTAACATCCAACCACTCTGCCCATTGGCAAGAGCACCTAAAAGCCACACAAAAGGGGCACAAATCTGTCCCTCCTCCTTTTCTTTACCCACTTCAGCCTGCCCCTATTATACCGAGTCATTACCTCTCAGCAGCCTCCACTGACAGGGATGATGGTATAGCACAGCGTGTCCCAGGTCCTAGCAGCACATCTGGTAGCAGCACACCACCAGCTGTAGACTGTAGCCGGCAAATTTCTCTGCCCCATCTGCTGCAGCGGAGAAAAAAATACAGTCCCTGCCACCCACATGCCCAGCATCTAAATGCAAGCTTGTCAAAGCTGTTGGCTCTCCAACTTCTGCCTTTCAGCCTGGAGGATTCTGACCCCTTCTATGAATTTGCACAGTGTGCTGTATCACAATGGCAGGTTCCCAGTCGCTACTACTTTTCACGTAAGGTTGTTCCATGTCTCTACCATCACATGGAAGGGAATATTCTGGCATAGTTGGGCAAGGCAGTCAACCGGTAAAAATCCACCTTACTGCTGACACGTGGTCCAGCAAGCATAGACAGGGACCTTATATTTTGTTCACAGTACACTGGGTAACACTGCTTGCAACTGGAAAGGATGCAGGACATGGCTTGGTGCTGCAGCTTGTCTCCATACAGCTGGTGGTGATGATGCCAGACCTGTGAGCTCTACCCCCTCCTTCTCCTCCTCCTCCTCCGCCACCTCCATGCCCTCCTTTGCAGAATTGTCCTATGAACATCAGGTACCCCCTAAGCATTCAAAGGGCTATTCCATGAGTCAGGCTAAAAGGTGCCATGCAGTGCTTCAGCTGGCGAGTTTAGGGGACAGGAACCACACCGGAGTAGAGATTCTTGCAGGGACATGCCCAGAGGTTGTTCACACCAGGCCAGCTGGAGCCAAGAATGGTGGTGTGCTCAAACCTCCTGTCCACCCTTAGACAGGGAAAGTTGACACATGTGCCATTCCTGGCACATGTCCTCAATTTGGTGGTGCAGAGTTTCCTCAATACGTACCCAGGGTTGCAAGATGTGCTAAAGCTGGCCAGAATTGTCTGTAACCATTTCAGGCGGTCATACACAACCAGTGCTCGGTTAGCTGAAATTCAGCGGGAATTCCACCTGCCTGTAAACCGCCTGTTTTGTGACATGCCCACCAGGTGGAACTCGACTTTGGCAGTGCTGCAGCGGCTAAACATGCAACAGAGGGCCGTCAACGAGTACCTGTGCGAGTACGGCATGACGACAGACTAAGGTCGCCTTGGCTTTTTTTCCCCACGTCAATGGCTGATCATTAAGGATGCATGCAATGTATTGTAACCATTTGAGGAGGCCACAAGGATGGTGAGCCGTGACAGTGCATGCATCAGTGACACAATCCCTGTTGTGGTCCTGTTGGAGCAGACTCTGCATGGCATTATGGACAGGGCACTGGAGGCAGAGCATCAGGAGGAAGAGGAGAACTTCCTTTCCTCTCAAGGCCCACTTTATCCAGACACCATCATTCCTATGTCACAGAACACACAGGAGGAGAGAGGGGAGGAGGATGAGGAGGAGGATTCTGGCACTTTTATAGGCTTTGAAGAAGAGGAAGACATGCGTCAATCTGTAAGCAATGGCTTTCCAACCCCAGAACCCTTGGGAGTAGTATGTGGCTGGGAGAGGGAAGTTCCAGATGCTGTCCTCCTGAATGACTTTGAGGAGTCTGCTTCTCAAGCCTCAACAAATTTGAGGCGCATGGGCAACCTCATGCTTCAAAGCCTACGAAAGGACCCAAGAATAGGTGGCATAAAGGAGAAGGATGATTACTGGTTGGCAATCTTTCTTTACCACTGTTATAAGGGGAAGGTCTCAGAACTCATCCGGTCCCCACAGAGAGTGCAGAAGATAAAATCTCTTGAGGACACTTTAAAGAGGATTTTATTGATCGTTTTTTCCTGACTCCAGTATTAAAGTGTCATGGAAAACATAGTTTTGAGACTTCTGTTGATCAAGAAAGGAACGTTGGAGAATGCGTCTGCCTAAGTGAGGCATTTCAGAATTTTTTTAGTCCTCACAACCCAGGGCTGTCAGCTTCCACATCCCATCGGCAGCGTCTGCATCACACGGTGGACGATTACCTCGGGGCCAAAACAGAGACGGAGAGCGATCCACTGACTTACTGGGTCATGAGAATAGACCACTTGCCAGAACTTGCCCAGTATACTATTGAGATGTTGGGCTGCCCTGCATCCAGCGTGCTTTCAGAATGGGCATTCAGTGCTGCAGGAGGTTTCGTTACTGATCATAGAACGCGTCTGTCCACAGACTCCAAGGACCATTCGACTTTTATAAAAATGAATCAGTACTGGATTACCAGCTAGAATGCCCTTGATGCCGATGTCGCTGATTAAGTCTTTTTGGGATGTGGAATGTCTGCAGGACTTCGAGGCTGCCTAGCTTTGAGGGTGTTCAATCATTTCATCTGGAAGAATGTTTTTGGTATAGGTTTCATGGGCACAATTAACACCCAAAGACCAATTTTTCACCACCTGTTTGACAGGTGCATATCATTGCAATTTTTTACAGCAAGGTCAATTCTTGCTTTCATCAAGAGTACCTCTATAGGGTTATGGTGGCAAAGCGCCACTGACACCCAAAGTCCAATTTTTCTATACCTGTTTGATAGGTGCATATCATTGCAATTTTTTACAGCAAGGCCCATTCTTGCTTTCATCAAGAATACCTCTACAGAGTTATGGTGGGAAGGCGCCACGACACCCAAAGACCAATTTTTACCCACCCGTTACTTCTATTCAAAGTCAAAGTGACACCAGAATGTATCCAAAAAATCTCTAATCTTGTTCCCAGTGCACTACATTGTGGCCTCATCATACACACTGGCTCCCCAGCTTTTGCTGAGCAAAATAAAGGCAGCTTGCAGGGAAAATGTATTTTTGTTGGCTTTATAAATGCAATTATTGCTGCAGCAGATTCTAGACTTGGTACAGATATGCCACTTTACAGGTAGTCTAAGGGGACCCACAAGGCACTATATTGGAAGGAATTTTTCATTTTTTTGCTTTTACTTTAAAAATCAAAAAATCACTGCTCATTTAAAAATGACGTTTTTCACAAACTTTTTTTTATTGATACATGTCTCCCAGGGCAGGACCCGGACCCCTATAACCATTGTATGCCTAATTACTTGCATATAAGCCTTCAAAATGGGCACTTTTGATTTTTGACGTTCGGGTCCTATTGACTTTAATGGGGTAATGAACCCCATTAAAGTCAATAGGACCCGAACGTCAAAAATTTGGGTCCAAAATTTAGCTGTATTCTAAAATTCTGGTGCGAACCGAACAGGGGTCAGTTTGGCCCATCCCTAATTATCAGTGAACTGAAATAAACAATATGTCATATATAAATTGCTAGAGCAAAAAAAGTCCAATGTGTAAAAGAAAAAGTCCAATGTGCAAAATAGGAAAAGTACAATGTGCTAGAAAATGTGTTAAAAAAAAAAAAAAAAAGGGATCACCTGGCAGGTGTGATGGAGGGTAGATCAGGCTGTCCCTCTCATAGATCAAAGGATAAACACAAGGAGCAGCCCCTAGAGACATCATTAGTCCTATGTGGAAAGGACAAGTATATTTCCAAATGTTTATAAGGTTTTGCACTCGGAGCATATTTTTCCTTTTTATACTTGCATGGATTATATATATGGGGCAATGCCCATCTGAGAAGCAGTCATTACCATCCGCCAGTGGGGGAGCCTGAGGAGTTGCCATTTGGCCATCCAGGGCTGGGTGCCCTAATGAAAGCGCATAAGACTTCTCTTTAATTAGGGAGTCGCACTACAGCTGTTAAGCATGTACTCTTTCCATTTGGTGGTGGCCTCATGAGTCAAATGACAGGATTGGACTTGTCTCGGAGGGCATTGTTTTTTTTTCTTATGGGTAGGTTGACAGTCTTTGTTCTTTGTGATGTACTTGGACCTGCCTCACTCGATGATGTGATTGACGATGGATGTATATCACTGAGCTAGGACTATCCCATTTAGCAGAGGTAAGAATACCACTGCTAAATGTTTCAACTCTTATTTCATACATTTGGTAAATAGAGAGTGGCTACCCAACAAGATAATTACCTAATGTATTTTTTTTGTGAATTTACTTTAATAAAATATAAAAAAAAAAAAAGACTTTTGGTATTTACTGCAAATGCAGTATTGACTGGTAGTGAATTCACAGTTTACATATACAGTGCCCTGAAAAAGTATTCATACCCCTTGACATTTTCCACATTTTGTCATGTTACAACCAAAAATGTAAATGTATTTTATTGGGATTTTATGTGATAGACCAACACAAAGTGGCACATAATTGTGAAGAGGAAGAAAAATTATAAATGGTTTTCAAAATGTTTTACAAATAAATATCTGAAAAGTGTGGCGTTCATTTGTATTCCGCTCCCCTGAATCAATACTTTGTAGAACCACCTTTTGCTGCAATTACAGCTGCAAGTCTTTTTGGGGATGTCTCTACCAGCTTTGCACATCTAGAGAGTGACATTTTTGCCCATTCTTCTTTGCAAAATAGCTCAAGCTCTGTCAGATTGGATGGATCTGTGAACAGCAATTTTCAAGTCTTGCCACAGATTCTCAATTGGATTCAGGTCTGGACTTTGACTGGGTCATTCTAACACATGAATATGCTTTGATCTAAACCATTCCATTGTAGCTCTGGCTGTATGTTTAGGGTCATTGTCCTGCTGGAAGGTGAACCACCGCCCCAGTCTCAAGTCTTTTGCAGACTTTAACAGGTTTTCATTTAAGATTGCCCTGTATTTGGTTCCATCCATCTTCCCATCAACTCTGACCAGCTTCCCTGTCCCTGCTGTCACCACTATGTTTCACAATGGGATGTGTGTTCAGGGTGATGTACATTGTTATTTTTCTGCCACACATGCATTTTTGTTTTTAGGCCAAAAAGTAAAAATTTGGTCTCATCTGACTAAAGCACCTTTTTCCACATGTTTGCTGTGTCCCCCACATGGCTTCTCGCAAATTGCAAACAGACTTCTTATGGCTTTCTTTCAACAATGGCTTTCCTCTTGCCACTTCACCATAGAGGCCAGATTTGTGGAGTGTACGACTAATAGTTGTCCTGTGGACAGATTCTCCCACCTGAGCTGTGGATCTCTGCAGCTCCTCCAGAGTTACAAAGGTTATTTATGGGAATTAAATGTGTAGGACTGCCAACATCTTTAAAACATGAGAAAAAAGGAGCATGCAACAAGTGCAACTTGGACTTTTAAGGCAGAAATAAAGGTAATGGAGTAAATAAAAGGCAACAATGTGCCACTTTTATTGAGTACACAGTATCTGATAAATTTTATAGTCTGGAGTTGAAGTGGATACTATCAAGTTCCAGAAAGTATAACTTGGGGATAGATTCTGGGTGAACTAATGCCATATGGTGACCAATAGGCCTCATGAGGCCAATGAGGCCAATGGCCAATGAGGGGTCTCATTTGGATAGGTGTTGGTATATTAGTTTCCAGAATAAATTTATAGTTTTCCCAACATAGTAGCACCCACATTCACACGTGAGTAGGTACACTATGCCGGGAGTCCTACAGTTTAAATGTTTAGGATGAAAATTGCGTCCATTGGGTAAATAGATGTGTGCTACGTCTATCCATGTATTGGCAATAGGCACATACACCACATGCAAAGGTTCCCAAAGTTTTGCATTTATCATCTTTATAAGGTTTGTATTCGCTTGCTACCAGTTTGTCACCCACAGCGGTAGCCCTCCTGTAGGCGACAGCTGGTACGTCAGAGACATATGGAGCAAGCAAAGAATCCTTCGTTAGTAGGTGAATAAGTACTGGACTTATTCAGGATACGCCTAGCATGTTTGTGCTGTGTCGAGTAAGTGGTGATAATTCTGGTTGTATTATCATTTGAAGGTTGTTTTTGTATATTCAATAAATCTCGATGAGATAAATTAATTGTCTTTCTATAAGCTTTTTAAAGACAAGTATTGGAGTATCCCCTTCCTAGAAGTCTGTTTCTCAGGGTGTCAGCCTCATTTTTGAAGCTAGCGTCATCTAAACAGTTCCGACGAGCCCTCAAGTACTGGCTATAAGGGATTGATGAAAGTAGAGGTTTGGGATGGAAACTTGATGCGTGTAATAATGAGTTCCCTGCTGTAGGTTTACGGTATAGTTAACTAGAGAGACCCCCATCTGTCTGATTTTTAATAAGTATATCCAAAAAGGTGATTTCAGTTGTACTGTGTGACATGGTAAAACTCAAATTAAATTCATTGATGTTAATATAGGCCAAGAACTTGTGTGAAAGATCATCTGTTCCCTCCCAGATGAGGAATACGTCATCTATGTAACGGTGCCATGCAAATACATATCCCATGGGCCATGTATTTACACGGCAACGTTACATAGATGACCATCGGCGCAGTACAAAGTAAATATCTCCTAAATGGCACACGTTTAGGAGATATTTACTGTACCTATAGGTAAGACTTATTACAGGCTTACCTATATTTACAACTTGAAAATGGAGGTTTATAACCTCTTTAACCACTTACCGACTGCCTCATGTAGAAGTACAGTGTCAGAGTGGCTCTCCTGCACCGGATCATGTACCTAGTACTTAAAATCCACTACACTGTGCACATTTATTTTCTTCAACCACAGGTCCACTGGACACATCAGTCACATGATCGCATGATATTTTTTTCAAGCTTTTTTCCATTATTTTAACTTTATCAGGACAGCAGAAACAAGATAAGACTACGGCGCCCCACTCCACTCCTGTTCTACATAACCGACAGGGCAGGGGCGGCTCATCCATTAGGGGTGCAGGGGAACCGCCCCCCCCTGTCCATCGCCTCCTCCCCTATCTATGCATCCGGCCCCTTTCAGGACATCAGCGAATTAATTCTAACAGGGAGTGGCTGTTTTTTCAAGTGCACTTGGAGTTTGCACTTGTAGTGCAAAGTGGATTTGCCTTTCGGAAATAACCCCCACAATGTCTAGCAGTGAAATTCACTACTATAAACAATCATAGTATGTGGTAAAAAAAATTCTGACCAACTCCCCAGAGTGGTACAGCGTTACTATAGTAACACTGTATTGTTCTGCTCACAGTATGTAAAAAAAATAAAATAAATAAATAACAAAAGAAAAAAGACAAAATATTTTTAAAAAATGAAAAAAAAAAATATTATTATTATTAGTTTTTGTGATATATACTGCCACCAGTCAGTGTCCCTGGTCACCGGCACACCAGTTATATGATGACGCGGTACTGCATTGGTGACAGTATGTAAAAAATAAAAAAAGTTTCCCCCCAAAGATGTGACAAAAATTACATCTTAAAAACACACCATGCCCCTTACTAAATACCTCAGACTATCTACTTTCTAAAAAGGGGTAATTTAGGGGATATTTGTACTGTCCTGGCATTTTAGGTTCATCGGGATTGATCGATTTTCAGATATATAGCCCATAATTTGTGGATTCCTACAGACTAAATAATATACGGTACATAGATTTCAGTTATTTTCACCAAAGGAACGTAGCAGAATACAGTTTGGCCTATATGTACAGTATAAGGAAAGAATTTTTATTTGCAATATTTTATAACATAAACAAAATTTTTTTTTTAAACAGTTTTGGCCTGTTTTTGTCTATTTAGCAAAAAGAATGCTCTATTTGTGTGAAAAAAAAACTATAAAAATGTCATATGGGCTCAGTGTTGCATGATTGCACAATTGTCATTTAAAGTGCGACAGCGCTGAAAGCTGCAAAATCGGCCTGGGCAGGAAGGGGGTGAAAGTGTCCGGTATTGAATTTGTTAAAGTAAAAAAACCTGTAAAACTTTACACACCTTTCATTTTGATACATCTGGAATGTATTTAGCTTATATAAACTGAAAGTTCTGTTAGTCTTTTACACTTTTAATAGCAGCAGATATAAGTACAGTTACAGTTCATAGCCACTAATCATGTATTCATTTTCGTTTTTTCCAGTGCAGATCAGAGAGAAAATACTGAAACTTGATTGGCTGCAGGCAACACCTTTATTTTTTCTTTGCTGCAGTTTATGTAAATCAGCCCCTCTGCTGCTTGTTTGCAATTAAACTCCTGCTCACAAGTGGACAGATATAATTAATACACACATTACAATATAAGCACGCATCGTTTGTAACATCTTCGAGACCTAAGGGCGGTGTTTTTATGGGAAAATCACTCATCGTGTAACTACTGGACTGGGAACGCGTGGCGTCTTCCACTCTGGGTAAAGTCCAGAGCTGTGTGGATATTAATTAAATGTATTAAACAAATAACACAGCCACACAGGGAGGCAGGGGTCCATCTGCCAGTGGCACAGGCTGTTCTATGCAGAGACTGGAGGGGAATGGTAGTTAATGTTACTAGGCAGAGCTCAGCAGATGGACTCCGGTCTCTGGTGGGAGAAATTTGGTGGCGGTCCAGCAACTCTTCCCTCCTCCAGGTTTTTTCCATCCTTGCAAATGTGATTCGAAGAAGCCCCTTTCTGACTCCTTCCAGATTTTCCCTCCCATTGGCTTGTGTGAGTGATGTTTGAATCGGGCTGATGTGCTAGGGAGGCAAGTCCCGACTGATCTCATACTATCTATGTGCGGAAAGCTCGGAGCAGAGAAGTAATTAGGAAAATGTGATCCCATTGACTTTACACCTTGTATGTATTCGCTGCTACATCTCAGTCTGGGCACACAAAGCAGACTGTATCTGTGTGTGTCTTTCGTAGAATATAAAATACCCTGAATTAAATGTTTAGATCCGGCCAACACTTAAATTGAATGTAAATCCAATCGCTAAATCTCATCAGAGTTTTAACCTGTAAATGTAATTTAAAAAGTAATTTCAATCTTTTAGGATCTGCAGATGTCATTAAAATAATACCTGGTGGTCCTGCCATGAAGGTCCAGGTATGTCCTGTTACAGGATTACAATGCTTTGATCGCCCCTGGTGTTAACCCCTTCCCTGCCAGTGTCATTAGTACAGTAACAGTGCATATGTTTAGCACTGATCACTGTAATAATGTCACTGGTTCCCAAAAAAGTTTCAAAAATGTCAGTTAGGTGTCAGATTTGTCTGCCACAATGTCGCAGTCCCGCTAAAAATCGCTGATCGTCGACATTACTAGTAAAAAATAAATAAATAAATAAAAATGCCATAAAAATATCCCATAGTTTGTAGATGTGATAACTTTTGCGCAAACCAATCAATTTACGGGATTTTTTATTTATTTTTTTGATGAAGAAATTCAATTTTTTTTTTACTGGATATGTTTTATAGCAGAAAGTAAAAAATACTGTTTTTTTTTCAGAATTTTCTCTCCTTTTTAGTTTATAGCGCAAAAAATAACAGAGGTGATCAAATATCATCAAAAGAAAGCTCTATTTGTGGGAAAAAAGGACATCAATTTTATTTGGGTACAGCGTCACGTGACCACGGAATTGTCAGTTGAAATAACACTGTGCCGTATCGCAAAAAATGGCCTGGTCATCAAGGGGGTAAAACCTTCCGGGGCTGAAGTGGTTAAGGTCATCATAGAGGACAAGGGGCACTCTTTACCTCTAGAGGAAAAGAGATTTCATCTGTAAATCCGAAAAAGTTACTTCACAGTAAGAGCTGTGAAAATGTGGCATAGACTCCTTCCAGAGGTGGTTCTGGCCAGCTCAGTGGATTGCTTTAAAAAAGGCCTGAATTATTTCCTAAATGTACATAATATAACTGGGTACTAAGCTTTATAGGTAAAGTTGATCCAGGGAATATCTGATTGCTTCTCGGGGATCAGAAAGGATTTTTTTTTCCCTGCTGTAAGCAAATTTGATAAAGCTTTGCTGGGGTTTTTCGACTTCCTCTAGATCAGGGGTCTCAAACTGGCAGCCCTCCAGCTGTTGCAAAACTACAAGTCCCATGAGGCATTGCAAGGCTGACAGTTACAAGCATGACTCCCTCAGGCAGAGGCATGGTGGGACTTGTAGTTCTGAAACAGCTGGAGGGCCGCCAGTTTGAGACCCCTGCTCTAGATCAACTGTGGGTATAGGATTGTGTATATGGGATTGTATAATTTTATTGGTTGAACTAGATGGACTTGTGTCTTTTTTCAACTTGACTAACTATGTACCCGACTGGAGGTGGTATTTCCCAGCGCAAGTGGAACCAATCCTGGGAAGGAGCACCAGGGAAGAACGTCTACTGGAGGTACCTGAAAACCTGGAGTTTGGCTTGAATCATACAGTCTGGTGTCTTTCCCAGGGAGTTTTCAAGTCTGGCTTACAGGTTCTTTACCTGTGAAGATTGTGAGCATGATTTTTGGTGGAGTCTGCCATGTGCTTTTTGGGTGATGTGCCTTAACCCTCTCTCTCATGAGCTTCTAGTGTTAAAAAAAACTTTTTATGAATTTAAAAGTGATTGGTGCCCATCAGTTCACAACTCCACTAAATGTGGTTTTATCTAGAAATAATGTTTTTGGCTTTTTGAGTTATATTGGAGGTGCTTTATCTTTTTGAAAGGCATAGATTACTGACATGGCAGAGTGCATGGATCGTGCACACCAAAGAAGCCTTGGAGCAGCTTATGGGTGAGCTGGTTAGATTGTTACGCAACAAATGCACACTTATTAAGCTTCTTGTACAATCCTATTGTAGAATCTTTGTACAATTTAATTTAGATTTACCAAAATGATGTAATGTAAGGCAGTGGTCATCAACCCTGTCCTCAGGGCCCACTAACAGGCCAGGTTTTATGTATTACCTTGGGGGAGATGCAGACTAGAATACTACAATCACTGAGCAGCAAATGATATCACCTGTGATGTATTTCAGTTATCTTGCAAACCTGGCCTGTTAGTGGGCCCTGAGGAGAGGGTTGATGACCACTGATGTAAGGGACTACCTAAACAATATTTTCAATTTGCAACCAATCAAATAGGCCCTTAGACTACGCAGTTGATGGAAGTTCTAAAAGAGATTTTAAATCCCAACTGTTTCATGTCTCAACTGGTGAATGCCCCAACTAGAAAGAATGCATTGCTGGATCTATTAATTACAAATAAATCAGATCTGGTTGCAGATGTTGAAATACGGGACAACTTGGGAAACAGCGATCACAGGATAATTACATTTAGCATAAATCATAGGAAAAGGAGGCACGAGGGTAGTACAAGAACACTAAATTTCAACTTTTCTAAACTGCACTTAATACTGTAACATGATATTAAATGGGACCAAATCCTAGAAACATTGAACAGTGCTTTAGGAACATATTAAATAAAAGTATTATCCAATGCAATTAAATGGGCAATAAATTCAGAAGAGCTAAGGTTAATGCGGAGTTCCACCCACTTTATAAACCTATTCTCAATCTATATATTACTGGCCATATTTTGAGCAATGGGCATTTATTTTATTTTTTTCAGGTAGCTTACCATGATTGTAAGCTTTTCTATATCGCTTCCACCTTCTCCCACCCGCGGATATCTCCGTCATATCCGGCGGTGCACTATCTCCTGGGAGCTTTGTGTCATAATTCCCAGGAGTCAGTGTTGATCGCTGCCGCTCATCATCGCGAGATGTTGCCATCACAACGGGGGCTGGCACTTTGGGCGACGATGTCCATTGTGATGGCAACCTGAGATGTTTCCTGCGCTGCAAGCTGTCCATACTGCGCATTCATGAGAATGGGAGGTGCATGCTGGTTATTCAGCAGTACCGTATCCCGGAAGATTATGCTTGTGGGCTTCACATGCCCACAAGCAAGATGGGAACTGCCAATAAAGAAAAATATAAGGTGATTTTTGTTCGAAAATAGTAAATGTAGCAGCGCAATGTATAGGAATAATGAGTGCCTTTAGTGTATATTACGATGTTAATATATGGATTTAAAAAAAAATGTCTAGATGTTGTTGGAACTCTGCTTAAACCTGGATAGCTAAACAATAATGTAAAAAGTCATAATAAAGAATAAAAAAGGTCCTTTAAAAAATATAAAGTTGATGGGTTATTGTCAGCATTCCAACACTACAAGGAATGCAATAATAAAAAAAGGCAACTGTACTAACTGCTTTCTTCTCCTCAGTTTTTACACAGGAAAAATAAGGGGTATAACAACCATTAATGTTTTGTTAGTACACATCACAGGATGTACCTTTGTGGCTAACAGAAGTCGGTGTCCAAAAAAGACTTGCAGCAAGCAAATCCAGCAGACTATTACCATGCATTAAAAAGGGAATTCCCTTCCACAATCAGTGGTGTCAGTGGGAAGTATTGATAAAGTCTATAGATAAAGACTATAGATAAGACTCTTGGAAGTGCATCTTAAAGAACACAATATACAGGGATATGGGAAAGGATTTTGGACATGAACACACACCCTCCCACACAGGTTGAACTGGATGGACTAGTGTCTTTATTCGACCTTACCAACTATGTAACTACTGTATGCAAAAACATAGAACAGCCATCTTTCAAATGGCTTGCAAAACCCAGAGGTTGTAATAACAAATGATTATCACCAATGCTCGAACAAGATGGAAATAAGAGCGATGTGCAAGGGTCAACGCGTTTTTCAGAATCGTCCATTAAAATACCATTAGAACTGTAACAGCATACAGAGAATAAATGGTAACGACAAAAATATATATATAAAGAGACAAAAGACAAAGCATATATTACCACTAATTACCAACATATAAAAATATATGTCCTATGCCAATTGTGGAAGGGAAAAGAGGGGACCTGGCCTTCCACATTAATATGAACACAACAAGTGGTGGTTCCAGATGTGTCCCCCGGTTTGTGGGGAGAGTAATGGCTATCATTGCACCCCGGCTAGAAGACAAAATAAAATAAAATATATTATATTGAGTGTAAGATGAAGCCAATACAACAGTGGTAATTTTGTCGACGAAAATATTTTCATCAACTAAATTATCACTATTTTATTTGACTAAAATTAACACTGCACTACCATATAAGAATAAGTAGGGGCCATCTTTTCTTATTGTTTTTCTTTATATTTAATATTGGTAATATATTCAGGTAATATGTGCAATGGCATTACAGCAAATAGAGTTTACAGTTTTTTTTTTTTTTTTTTTTTTATATTTTAACGTTGCACTTCTGTTTGTCAAAAAGCAATATTTTGCTATATAGACTTTTTTTATTTATCAAGACATTATATATCACAACGTCTAAATCTGTGTCTGTTCAAACCTTAAAGTGGATGTAAACCCACTCTAATCCTTTCTAAACTATGACCATAGTGGTTATCTAGAAGGATATACATGCCTCCTGCATGTATCCTTACCTGTCAAATGTCTCCACTATGTCTGTTATGAGACCTGAAAAACTGCAGATTCTGGGGGTGGGTCTTTTGTCCAGAGCTCGTGGGTGGAGTCGTGATGTCAGTAGACTCCCCGCCCACCTCTACACTCCCCTTGTCAACATGCATTTTACTTCTGCTATGATCACTAACATCCAGTCAAAACCCAGAAAAGTCACCACATGACTTCATCATGCCCAATCATGCTGAGGTGTGGAGTAACCAATCCTGGGAGAGCTGGAGAAGAAAGGAGGAAGGGATCTGAAGTACACAGAATGTCTGTCTCAGGCTCATGAGATATGTAAATCACCTGTCACTCACAGCAAGGGGGAGAAACGGACTCCTATTTCTCTGTGTGTCAGTTTTAATCTCACTGAAAAAAGATAAGATAACTGCACAGCTGGATTAACTCTCTGTGGTAAGACTGGGCACAGATGACATGAAATCCTATACTGTACAAGGTGCAAGCCTTAATTTAAAAAAAATTCATCCATTATGACATGTTATTAGATTTTTACTCCAGGAGTATATAGTGAGTTTGACAATTCTAGAGAAATTCTTAAATAATGAATTACAATTTAACAAAACCCATTTGATTTTAGTCAACTAAAATGTATTGAAGATTTTAGTAGCCTAAAATACGTCTAAAACTAAAACAATTCAGATGGCCAAAATACAACTAAACCTAAAATGGCATTTAAGTCAAAAGAGTAAAATACAACTAAAACTAAAATGGCATTTTAGTCAAAAGACTATGACTAAAACTAAATCGAAATTTGATGTCAAAATCAAAACTACAAGACCCTTTCTGAAAAGCACCAAAAAATATAAAACAAAATTTCAGTAAAGTGTGAGAAAAAGAAGATTATGGGGTTGATTTACTAAAGTCAAATAGACTGTGCATTTTGCAAGAACAGTTGCTCCAAAGCTTAGTAAATTAACAAAAGCTCTGTTGACTTCCATCATCCAATCATGTGAAAGCAAACATGCTGTTTTTTTTTTATCTTCCTGGCATGTGATTGGGTATGCTTTGCAAAGTGAACTTTTACCTCATTTACTAAGCTCTGGAGCAACTGCACTTGCAAAACTGAGAAAACTCCATAAATAGCAGGATGGAATATGTCTTTTGGCTTACCGAAATCAAACGTGTGCTCCAACGTGTCCAGTGAGTAAAAAAGGGGGAGCCCCAACTAGAGCCTAAGGTGCCTTAAATAGGGTGCATGGTGTGACACCACCTCCCAGAGACCGCCCGCAAAACCTGGGTGGGGAAAAATATATCACAAGCACCTGGGATATGCGGGTGGGCTCTTCTTTGTCTAGTCACCATGCATCCTATTTAAGGCACCTCAGGCTGTAGTTGGGGGGCACCATTTTTTACTTGCTAGACATGTTGAAGCACAGGTTTGAGTTCCGTAAGCCAAGACATCTTCTATCATGCTATCTATGGAGTTTTCTGCTATTTTTTGAACCTTTAAATGGAGCTGGATTTTATTGGTTCATAGTCTTCCCCCCCCCCATTTTTTACGTACTGAATTTTGTTTTATTTTTGTTGGTGTTTTCCAGAAAGGGTCTTGTATTGGCTTTATCTTACACTCAGGGTTAAATCTTTCCATCTTGTATTTAGAGTTATGTAATTGTTTAGGTAAGATATCAGTCTTGATCGCATTTAGCATCTAAGATTTTGGTTTGCCCTCCCGTGGGTGACGTAGCTCCCTTTTGCACCTGTATCGCCCCAAAGGTTCATAGTCTCCCCCCCCCATTTTTTACGTACTGAATTTTGTTTTATTTTTGTTGGTGTTTTCCAGAAAGGGTCTTGTATTGGCTTTATCTTACACTCAGGGTTAAATCTTTCCATCTTGTATTTAGAGTTATGTAATTGTTTAGGTAAGATATCAGTCTTGATCGCATTTAGCATCTAAGATTTTGGTTTGCCCTCCCGTGGGTGACGTAGCTCCCTTTTGCACCTGTATCGCCCCAAAGGGCAGGACACCATCATCGTCACCCGCGGCCGTCTCCTTATGCTGAGTCCATGTGGTTTTATGTGACAGAACGCTTTGTTGGCTGCCACTTAATGGAAGTGCCTTTTAAGTAAGTGTGATTCTTTTTATTAAATATATGCTAGCTTAGAGCACTAAATGTTTTCTGTTTATTTGCATATACAGGCATACCCCACTTTTAAGTATGCAATGGAGTTTATTTACTGAAGCTGGAAAGTGCGAAATCAGGCTCAATTCTGCATAGAAACCAATGAGCTTCCATGTTTTATTACCAAAGCTTAATTGAACAAGTTGGGGTTAGAAGCTCATTGGCTTCTAGTGAGCCTGATTTTGCACTTTCTAGCTTTAGTAAATAAATCCCATTGTGTACTTAAAAGTGGGGTATGCCTGTACTGGGACACTGATGACCTTATGCTGAGATCCCCTGCATACGAGCTGATATGGTGATCCACTTTGAAGAGGTTTATCACTACTCTCCAGGATTTTGCTCTTATGGGAAAGCCTTTTTGACCCTTTGTTGACTCGGGGGTCCTACTGTTGAGGTGAGTGGCATAGAGTGTCTTACGGTGGAGGATACACTTTTGGCATGGAATTTCAGTCTTCATTGATGCACATTGTTACTTTATGTGGAATCCTGATTTTATCTTTTCATTAAAGCGGGGTTTCACCTTCAAAAATTTTTTTTTAAAAGTCAGCAGCTAAAAAAAAGTCGCTGCTGACTTTTAATAAGTACACTTACCCTCCCAGGGCGCCCGTGATGTCGTTCGTGGAGGCCGAGATGTCCCTCCGCTATCCGGATCCAGCGCCGCCATCCTCCGTAAGGGAAACGGCTTCACGCGGCCTACTGCGCATGCGTGAGTCGGCGCGCGGCCTACTGCGCATGCGCGAGTCGGCGCGCGGCCTACTGCGCATGCGCGAGTCGGCGCGCGGCCTACTGTGCATGCGCGAGTCGGCGCGCGGCCTACTGCGCATGCGCGAGTGTCATTTGTGAATGGGGAACGTGGTGTGTTGTGGGACACAGTTCCCATAACACACCGCGCCCCATTCACCTGAAGACGGAAGAAGAGAAGATCACTGCGGCGCTGGAGGAGGCAGATTAGGACGATCTGCCTAGCAACAGCCATTTCTGGTAAGTAAAAAAAAAAAAATTTTAAATTGTTACTAACATTTTTTCTAGTTTTCATTTTCAGGGTGTTCCACCACTTTAACTTCTTTAACCACTTGCCGACCGCCCCCTGTATATATACGTCGGCAGAATGGCACGTACAGGCAGAACCACGTACCTGTACGTGCCATTCTTCCGGCGGGTGGGGGGTCCGATCGGACCCCCCCGGCCGGCGGGGACGGTCGGGATCGCTTCAGGAGCGATCCGGGATGAGGGGACGGCCAGTGGTTTCTGGCCACCCCCTCGCGATCGCTCCTGGCGAATCAGATGCTTCCTCTGTCTGTGTCAATCAAAACACAGGCAGAGGAAGTGATGTCACGCTCGGTGCGCCGGTCTATGTGACCGGAACGCCGAGCTGTGAACATCTAAAGGTTAGTGCACAAACAGTACACTGACACCAGTACACATAGGCACACAAAACACCCCCCTGTCACCCCCTGATCACCCCCCAGATCACCCCCTCCCCCCCCCAGTCACAGTGTCACTAATTGCAGTGATCATTTTTTTTACTGATCACTGCATTTAGTGTCAGTGTGACTGTAATAACTGTCAGGGCAGTTAGTTTTAGGTCCAAGGTAGCCCCCCACCCCCCCCTAATAAAGGTTTAACCCCTTGATTGCCCCCCAGGTAACCCTTTCACCCCCTTTTGCCAGTGTCACTAAGCGATCGTTTTTCTGATCGCTGTATTAGTGTCACTGCTGTCGCTAGGTAACCATTTTTTTTTTTTAGGTAACCGCCATGTTTATATAGGTTCATAAATAGGTTTATAGGTCAGGTACCCCCATATTACAACCTAAATAAAGGTTTTAACCCCCTGATTGCCCCTAGAGTTAACCCTTTCACCAGTGATCACAGTATAACTGTCACTGGTGACGCTGGTTAGCCAGTTAGTTATTTCGTTATTTAGGTTCCCCGTCAGGTTTTTATATAGCGTCAGGTACCCCCATATATTACCTAATAAAGGTTTTAACCCCTGATTGCCCCTAGTTAACCCTTTCACCCCCTTTTGCCAGTGTCACTAAGCGATCGTTTTTCTGATCGCTGCATTAGTGTCGCTAGGTAACCATTTTTTTTTTTTAGGTAACCGCCATGTTTATATAGGTTCATAAATAGGTTTATAGGTCAGGTACCCCCATATTACAACCTAAATAAAGGTTTTAACCCCCTGATTGCCCCTAGAGTTAACCCTTTCACCAGTGATCACTGTATAACTGTCACTGGTGACGCTGGTTAGCCAGTTAGTTATTTCGTTATTTAGGTTCCCCGTCAGGTTTTTATATAGCGTCAGGTACCCCCATATATTACCTAATAAAGGTTTAACCCCCTGATTGCCCCTAGTTAACCCTTTCACCCCCTTTTGCCAGTGTCACTAAGCGATCGTTTTTCTGATCGCTGCATTAGTGTCGCTAGGTAACCAGTTTTTTTTTGTATTACTGTTACGGGTGACGCTGGTTAGTTAGCTTGTTTTTTATACTGTCAGGGCACCCGCCATTTATTACCCAATAACGGTTTAACCCCCTGATCGCCCGGCGGGTGATATCAATTAGGTTTTAGGGTCAAATAAGGTCTGCGTCGCCCCAGGTTAGTGCCAGTACCGCAAACACCCACGCACAAAGCATACACCTCCCTTAGTGGCACAGTATCTGAACAGATCAATATCTGATCTGATCAGATCTATACTAGCGTCCCAGCAGTTTAGGGTTCCAAAAAAAAACGCATTGTTAGCGGGATCAGCCCAGATACCTGCTAGCACCTGCGTTTTCCCCCTCCGCCCAGCCCAGCCCACCCAAGTGCAGTATCGATCGATCACTGTCACTTACAAAACACTAAGCACACATAACTGCAGCGTTCGCAGAGTCAGGCCTGATCCCTGCGATCGCTAACAGTTTTTTTTGTGGTAGCGTTTTGATTCAGTCGCTTCAGTCAGGAGCTTTTTTACCTGTGAATCTCAAAAAAATAAAAAAAAATAAAATAGTTGTCGTTTTATTGTTCTCTCTCTCACTCTATTCTCTCTCTATTGTTGCTCTTTTTTTACTCCATTCTATTCTGCAATGTTTTATTATGTTTTATTATGTTTTATTATGTTTTATCATGCTTGCTTTTCAGGTATGTAATTTTGTTTACTGTGTGTTTTAGTGTTGAGCATTTTTTTGTTTTCAGGTGCGCCATTCAGTTGCAACGCGGATTTATTTATCTTGACAGCAACAGCGTTTGCTCCCACGATACATAAAGCCGCGACTCCAACGCTGTAGGAGGTGATTTCACCACCACAGTTAAAAAAAAGAGCATATATGCCGAAGCATGGGGGCAGCAGGGGGGGGGGAGCGATTGGCTCCTAATGCCACGTACATACGGTCGAAATTCCGACCGTGTGTACACGGCATAACTTTTGCGGGAGGATGCCCCCATGCATCGGCATATATAAATGGTGCATGTATGCCCATCATTAGAAGTGGGTGGATGAAGGGAGGTATTCTAATGGTGGGCATACCCACCAATCAATCTCTTTTTTTCGTTCAGCCAAGAGGCTGCATGAAAAAAAAAAAGATTACAATATATGTCCAGTATGTTGCTGGACTTTGAATGGTTATACCAGAATGATGCCTGCAGGTTTAGGTATCATCTTGGTATCATTCTTTTCAGCCAGTGATCGGCTTTCATGTAAAAGCAATTCTAGCGGGTAATTAGCCTCTAGACTGCTTTTACAAGCAGTGGGAGGGAATGTCCCCCCTCCCGGATATAAACCGCGCCATTGGGAAATTGGGAAAGCATTTTATCACACCAATCTTGGTGTGGTCAGATGCTTTGAGGGCAGAGGAAAGATCTAGGGTCTAATAGACCCCAATTTTTTCAAAAAAAGAGTACCTGTCACTGCCTATTGCTATCATAGGGGATATTTACATTCCCTGAGATAACAATAAAAATCATAACAAAGAAAAAAAATGGAAGGAACAGTTTAAAAATAAAATAAAAAAGCTAAATAAATAAAAAAAAAACCAAAAAAAAAAAAAAAAGCACCCCTGCCCCCCCTTCTCTTGCGCAAAGGCGTACACAAGCGTTGGTCTGGCGTCATATGTAAACAGCAATTGCACCATGCATGTGAGGTATCACCGCGAAGGTCAGATCGAGGGCAGTAATTTTAGCAGTAGACCTCCTCCGTGAATCTAATGTGGTATCATGTAAAGGCTTTTAAAGGCTTTTAAAAATGTATGTAGTTTGTCGCCACTGCGTGTTTGTGCGCAATTTTAAAGCATGTCGTGTTTGGTATCCATGTACTCGGCCTAAGATCATATTTTTTATTTCATCAAAAATTTGAGCAATATAGTGTGTTTTAGTGCATTAAAAAAAAAAAAGTGTATTTTTTCCACAAAAAATGCGTTTGAAAAATCGCTGCGCAAATACTGTGTGGAAAAAAAAAAATGCAACACCCACCATTTTAATCTGTAGGGCCTTTGCTTTAACAATATATATAGTGTTTGGGGGTTCAACGTAATTTTCTTGCAAAAAAAAAATATGTTTTCATGTAAACAAAAAGTGTCAGAAAGGGCTTTGTCTACAAGTGGTTAGAAGAGTGGGTGACGTGTGACATAGGCTTCTAAATGTTGTGCATAAAATGCCAGGACAGTTCAAACCCCCCCCAAATGACCCCATTTTGGAAAGTAGACACCCCAAGCTATTTGCTGAGAGCAATGTTGAGCCCATTAAATATTTTTTTTTTTTTGTCCCAAGAGATTGAATAATGAAAAAAAAAAAAAAATATATATATTTTTTTTACAAAAAGTTGTCACTAAATGATATATTGCTCAAACATGTCATGGGCATATGTGGAAATACACCCCAAAATACATTCTGTTGCTTCTCCTGAGTACGGGGATACCACATGTGTGGGACTTTTTGGGAGCCTAGCTGCGTACGGAACCCCAAAAACCAATCACCGCCTTCAGGCTTTCTAAGGGTGTAATTTTTTTATTTCACTTCTCACTGCCAATCACAGTTTCGGAGGCCATGGAATGCCCAGATGGCATAAAACCCCCCAAAATGACCCCATTTTGGAAAGTAGACACCCCAAGCTATTTGCTGAGAGGTATTGTGAGTATTTTGCAGATCTCGCTTTTTGTCACAAAGTTTTGAAAATTGAAAAAAGAAAAAAATTTTTTTTTTTTCTTTACTTTCTTCATTTTCAAAAACAAATGAGAGCTGTAAAATACTCACCATGCCTCTCAACAAATAGCTTGGGGTGTCTACTTTCCAAAATGGGGTCATTTGGGGGGGGTTTGTGCTATTTTGGCATTTTATGGCCTTCGAAACGGTGATAGGTAGTGAGGAGTGAAATCAAAAATTTGCACCCTTAGAAATCCTGAAGGCGGTGCTTGGGTTTCGGGGCCCCGTACGCGGCTAGGCTCCCAAAAAGTCCCACACATGTGGTATCCCCATACTCAGGAGAAGCAGCAAAATGTATTTTGGGGTGCAATTCCACATATAACTATGGCATGTGTGAGCAATATATCATTTAGTGACAACTTTTTGAAAAAAAAAAAAAATCTTTTTTATTTTTGTCTTTATTCAATCACTTGGGACTAAAAAAAAAAATATTCAATGGGCTCAACATGCCTCTCAGCAAATAGCTTGGGGTGTCTACTTTCCAAAATGGGGTCATTTGGGGGGGTTTTGTACTTCTCTGCCATTTTAGCACCTCAAGAAATGAAATAGGCAGTCATAAATTAAAAGCGGTGTAAATTCCAGAAAATGTACTCTAGTTTGTAGACGCTATAACTTTTGCGCAAACCAATAAATATACGCTTATTGGCATTTTTTTTTACTAAAGACATGTGGCTGAATACATTTTGGCCCAAATGTTTGACTAAAATTGAGTTTATTAGATTTTTTTTATAACAAAAAGTAGAAAATCTCTTTTTTTTTCAAAATTTTCGCTCTTTTTCCGTTTATATCGCAAAAAATAAAAATCACAGAGGCAATCAAATACCATCAAAAGAAAGCTCTATTTGTGGGAAGAAAAGGACGCAAATTTCGTTTGGTTACAAAATTGCATGACCGCGCAATTACCAGTTAAAGTAGTGCAGTGCGAAATTGAAAAAAGACCTCTGGTCTTTGGCTGCCAAATGGTCCGGGGCTGAAGTGGTTAAAAAAAAAAGTTTTCTTTTTTCTACCAATTCATTTGATTTTATCGGATGAGGAGATGCATCATTTGTGATAATTAGCACTGCACTATGCTTTGTACTTTAACCACTTCAGCCCCAAGCCTCTTTTTTAGATTTGTTGTTTACAAATCTATATTATTAAAATCAGATTTTCTTGCTAGAAAATTACTTAGAACTCCCAACATTATTTATATTTTTTTCAGACACCATAGAGATTAAAATGGTGGTCATTGCAATACTTTCTGTCACACCGTATTTACGCAGCGGTCTTACAAGCGCAATTGTTTTATGAAAAAAATACACCTTTTTGAGTTAAAAAATAAGACAACAGTAAAGTTAGCCCAATTTTTTGTTGTCTATAATGTCTATACTGTGAAAGTTAATGTTACACCGAGTAATACCCAACATGTCACGCTTCAAAATTGCGCCCGCTTGTGGAATGGCGACAAACTTTGGCACATAAAAATATCTATTGGCGACATTTAAAAATGTCTACAGTTTACCAGTTTTGAGTTAAAAAAATGTTTTCTTATTTATTTTACCTTTTATATAAAATTTTTACACTGTCCTTTTTAAAAAAAAATTTCAACGTGATTGTCTCCACCGCTACCAGCAACTCCTGACAATGGCGGAGACCGCAGCGGGAGGGGGGGCCCCTCTCCCGCCACTGATAAAAGTGATCTTGCGGCAAATCTGCAGCAGAGACCACTTTTATCCTAAAGAGAAACACACACTGTTTCTGAAAATACTGGGGTTATGGCAGCTAGCTGCTGCCATAACAATGGTATTTAGCACCAAAGTACCGACTTACAGGTACAACGATTTTCTTGAAGTGGTTAATGATGTCTATATGCAGTGTCTATAGGATTAACTGGGCAGGTGCCCATTCAACAACAGTGTAACAGAAGTTGCTGGAAATGATGCAGATGATGATGGTTCTTTCAGGAATTCCCTCTGGTTTTTTTTATTATTATATTTTTGCAGTGTCTATAGGATTAACTGGGCAGGTGCCCATTCAACAACAGTGTAACAGAAGTTGCTGGAAATGATGCAGATGATGATGGTTCTTTCAGGAATTCCCTCTGGGTCCTGGCTCAGGGAATAGCGTCTGACCTCCGTCACACCGTGCCGTGGCCCACCCGGATTTGAAGTGCAGGTAGCTTGAAGGATCAGGAGCAGCCTCCGGACCGCTGTAGATAGAAAGTGAATGCTGTTCGCAGATGTCTCTCTGGATGCCGCTGTATAACTCCCTATGCAGGCCACGACTTGGCTGCAGCTCACACTAGCACAGAGTTCCTGCTGGCAGATCCAGGCCGGGGTCCCAAGAGAGCGATCTAGGCCTCATCCAGCTCCTTTATATCCTCTCCCAGCAGTCTGTTCTTCTCTCAAAGCAATCTGGTGGTTGTAGTTCAGGCTAGTCCTGCTGGAATTGAGACCCCAGCATTCGGAACTACACATCCCACGATGCTTTGCTCTGCTCTGTCTTTAGGAAATGAAACATGGAGTCCAAGCCAACGCTATAAGGAGACAGCTCCACATCAACAGCACTGCACATTGTCCCTGAATTGCAGGCAACAATAGCCAGCTCCTGGCTACATGTGTTAAGCTTTTCTAGTCTTTTTTGGACAGCGGCTTCTGTTAGCCAGAAGGGTACATCCTGTGATGTGTTACTAACAAAACAGTCATGATTGTTATACCCCTCCTCTTCCCATGGGTCAGGGGCACTTATCTGAAACCACCTCTCTCTTGTCATGTTCATATTAATGTGGAAGGCAAGGCGATTTTTTTTCAACTCTATTCTCTTCCACAATTGGCATAGGACATATATTTCCATATATTGGTACTTAGTGGTAATATATGCTTTGTCTTTTGTTTCTTTATGTACTGTATATATTTTTTTAGGTTTCCATTTATTCTCTGTATGTTGTTACAGTTCTAATCGTATTTTGACCCAAGGTCAAAGGTCCGGAAGAAGTGGACGATTCTCCAAAATGCATTGACCCTTGCATATCACTCTTATTTCCATCTTGTTGGAGCATTTGTGATTATTATTATTATGCAGGATTTATATATAATCATTTGTTATTACAACCTCTGGGTTTTGCAACCCATTTGAAAGATGGCTGTTTTATCTTTTTAATTCATTTTCATTCTGTGCAACAAAGTGGATTTAATAAAGATAAATTTTATCTATAATTTTATGGTCACTGTTTGAAGCATATCTAAAGTCCCATTGATAGGTTTGTTCTATGATATATATCTCAGTTAAAGGCTATAGATCATTATACGTGTAGGGACCTTGCCTTTATATGTAATGTCCCTAACTAAATTTAGTGTTTGCAGATGGGTTGTAGCCAGCCTGAACTTTGCTTATATTAATTGTGCTTATTGGGTTTTGTTCCAAGCTTTGGCCAATCGCTGAGGGGTTTATATAAGTAATGTGGGCTGATGTGGGCTGATGTAATGTGGGCTGAGGAAGAGGATAACTATATGGAGGGATCTTCTAGAAGGGACCTTGCCTCTCAGCCTGGAAAGGATGTAGCTGTGAAAGGTCCTTGCTTCTCAGGCTTTGCCTGGTAAGGATGTCTGTGTAGGTGGGTCCAGTCTTTGCCTCCCAGGGGGAAGCTAGAAGAAGAAGGATTATGTTTTCTTAGCTGCCCCTCTGGGCCAAAGAATCCAAGCTGGCTTGTAGCAGAGGAAATCTAAAAATGACCTGTGGCAGGTGCCTAAGAAACTGGAAGGTAGATGCTTGTCTGGACCTACGGAATCTACACTGGCATGTGGCAAAGACATAAAGAACCTGAAGCTGACCTCTGGCAGAGGTCAAAACCCTAAAAAGTCTAAGATGGTCTGTGACAGAGGTTTAGGGAACTGGAACACACTTGCTTATCCGGACCTAAAGATTTTTTGAAGTTTTCTATGCAGGGGTATTTGTGCTAACGTTTTTGCATATCCTGTACCGCTAACCTTCTCTCTCCAAGACAACAGAGTCTATCTGTGGCTGTCTCTAAGTTGATATGTTGTTGGGTGAAGCTACAGAGAAAGCCTTTAGGAAGGCAGGAGAGCACATTAACATTTCAGCCAATTCTACAGGGGTGAGTGTGAGCTGTTGTACAAAATATTAAAATGGGACTAAACCCTTCTACCAACCAAACACAGCCCCATCTTAGTGTCTGTTTAGATCTACAGTTGCCATGGTGCTACATATGTGATCAGCTATGAGTTCAGACATTTGGGGGCTTGAGAGTTTGTTTGAAGGTTGACATAAGCATGCTGGCATTTATGACAGCTATTCTATCAATATCAATGTGACCACATTGATAGTCAAATCAATGTGGTGAATTATCTTGCTTAAACTAGCAAATTGGTAACAGTGAATAAAAATAAAACAAACATGTGTCATCCACATAAAAGGTGTCACTTAGAGGTTGATTTACTAAAGGCAAATAGACTGTGCATTTTGCAAAGTGCAGTTGCACTCTGCAAGAGCAGTTGCTCCAGAGCTTAGTAAATGAGCAGAAGATCTGCTGACTTCCATCATCCAATCACATGCAAGCAAAAATGCTGTTTTCTTTATTTTCCTTGCACGTGATTGGGTATTCTTTGCAAAGTGAAGATTTACCTAATTTACTAAGAACTGGAGCAACTGCATTTGCAGAGTAAAAACTGCACTTTGCAAAGTGCACAGTCTACTTTCCTTTAGTAAATCAACCCCTTAGAGTCCATATTGTTCCTTACTCAAAATCTACTGTGCAATATGTCTCAAAGACACCAATGTAATATAGCAACATAAATGTCCAAAAAAAAAAAAAAAAACAAGACTAAATTGTGTCCAAATGATTTTTCAAAAAAAGATAAACATATGGGTAGAGGTGCACTGTTCCCAGTTTTCCTTAAAGCAGAGGTCCCCTGAAAAAAAAAATATTAAAAGCCAGCAGCTACAAATACTGCAGCTGCTGATTTTAAATGTATAGACACTTACCTGTCCAGGGAGCCCGCAACGTCGGCAGCCGAAGCTGATCTGTCCGTCGGCTCTCGGCTGCTGCCGCCGCCATCCTCGGTAAGGGAATCAGGAAAGGGAAGCACTTCCTGGTTCCCTACTGCGCATGCGCGATTCACGCTACGCGCCCTCACTGGTCCCTGCTGTGTTCTGGGACCTGTGTGTCTCCCAGAAGACAGTGGGGGAGGACAGAGTAGGCGCTGGAAGTGGCGTAGGTCACCGCGATCACCGCAGTGATCTATGCCAGGAAGTGGGAGCAAATACCTGTATTAGACAGGTATCTGCTCCCTCCTCCCCCCTGAAAGTGACAAATGTGAGGGGAGGAGGATTCCAAAAATATAACATTTTTGGGTGGAACTCTACTTTAATAATGACATCCAATAAAGTGCTTTTGTGTTCCACCAGTGCTCAAAAATAGAAAAAAATGCATTTTTCTATCCGCCCAACGTCTGGTCTTCGAGGTCATTAAGGCAAGCATAATTTTTTTTTCTTCTTCTCCCTTCCCCTTTTCCAAGATACATGTATATACCTGTTAAATACTATTGTGCATAGCTTTAATATTTGATACTTATTTACTCCTTTTTTTTCTGTTCTTGTATAATTTTTACATTTTATATCAGCACCTACCCAGTATGTCCTGAGGAAGCAATTTGTTGCGAAACGCATTGACAAGCACGCCTGAAGGAGTTTATGGACCTGACCTTTTGATACTTATCTACACATTTTTCTGCATATTGATGGACTTTCCATTATTCTATATGAAAGGATTCATGCCTCCATGTCTGTAATTGGGTATCTGTTGACCTACTGTCTAGTAGAAGGTGTTACTGTGATTTTATCAAGTGTGTGGTTTTAAACAATTTTGTAATAAAGATGTATTTTTTATACATACTGCCTCGTGTTGTGCCCACAAAGTCCGCCTTTTTTTGAGAGAGTAAAGTGTAATGCCCCGTACACACGGTCGGAAATTCCGACCACAAAATCTGTCTGATTTTTTCCGACGGATTTTGTCCGACACTGGTGTTGCATACACACGGTCGGACAAAGTTGTCGGAAAATCCAATCATTCTGAATGTGGTGACGTTTGTTGCTTACGACGGGACTACGTAGAGGCTAGTAGCCAATAGCTTTGGTCTTGTAATGTGATCTGAGCATGCGTGGCACTTTGTCCGTCGGAATTCGCTACACACGATCGGAAAAAGTCCGATAGGACTTTGTTGTCGGAAAATTTGAGAGCAGGATATCAAACTTTTTCCGTCGGAAATTCCGACGGAAAAAGTCAGATGGAGCCCACACACGGTCGGAATTTCCGACAACATGGTCCGATAGGACATTTTCCGTCGGAAAATCCGACCGTGTGTATGGGGCATTACTCTCTCAATCCTTTTTTTCTTTTTTTTGTTTCGTTGTCCTTCTTTGGACTCTCTCCAGTTCCAGAACATCCCTTCTGAGGACTCGTGACCAAAACTGGATAGAGTACTCCAGATGTGGTCTAACCAGAGTTTTATAAAGTGGTACGATTATTGTTTAATCTCTGGAGTATATCCCTTTTTTTATGCATGCTAATATTCTGCTGGCTTTGGTAGCTGCAGCTTGACATTGCATGCTATTGCTCAATCTGTTATCTACTAGGACCCCCAGATCTTTCTCCATCCTTGATTCCCCCAGCGGTTTTCCCCCTAGTGAGTAGATTGCATTTATGTTTTTTGCCCCCAAGTGCATTACTTTACATTTCTCCACATTAAACCTCATTTGTCATGTATTAGCCCACTCCATTATTTTATTCAGGTCTTACTGTAAAATTTCTATTTCCTGATGTGAAGTTATTGCCTTGCTTAATTTTGTGTCGTCCGCAAAATCTGAGATTGAGCTATTTATCCCATCTTCTATATAATTTATGAATATATTGAATAGAATTGGTCCCAAGACAGAACCTTGGGGTACCTTAGGGGCACTTACCACTGCAGACCAGTCTAAGTACATGTTATTTATCACCACCCTTTAGACATGTCCCTGTAACCAGTTTTTTACCCAAGAACAAACCTTATGGTCCATGCCTGCAGACCTCAGTTTGTAACTGAATCGCTTATGAGGGACTGTATCGAATACTTTTGCAAAATCCAGGTACACTAAATCCACAGATCTTCCTTTGTCTAGATGGCAGCTCACTTCCTCGTAGAATGTTAACAAACCCATGCTTATAATTACTAATGATTTTTTTTTTCATTAAATCTTCATAAAATTTTGGAATATAGTCCTTTATCATCCCCTCCAATAATTTACCTATGGTTGATGTTAGGCTGACTGGCCTGTAGTTTCCAGGGATTTGTCTCTGTCCTCTGTACCGCTAAAGCTCGGGCGGTCTGAGTGTGAAAGTAGCCTAATGCCGCGTACACACATTCGGAATTCTTGTCGGAAAAAGCTCTGATGGTTTTCCCGTCGGAATTCCGACGGAATTACGCTCAAACTGTCTTGCCTACACACGGTCACAACAAATTCCGACAGTCAATAACACCGCGGCATACAACATGTTCGACGTCACTATAAAAGGGAAGATTAATGCTTCCGAGCATGCGTCGAATTGTTTCCGAGCATGCGTCAGAATTTTACGTGTCGGAGTTGCATACACATGATCGGAAAATCCGATAGAAAGGTTTTCCGTCGGAAAAATTAAGAACAGGTTCTCAATCCAAAGTCCGTCGGAAATTCTGACAGAAAAAGACCGATGGGCATACACACGGTCTGAAAATCCAATGAAAAGCTCCCATCGGACTGTTTCCATCGGAAACTCCGACCATGTGTACGCGGCATAACAGTACTGTGGCGGACGGTATATCCCTCCTTTTCCTGCTGTTGTCAAGCACTCCCTCCAGAGTGCCGTTGTCAAGCACTCTCTCCTCTGTAGCTGCCAGACTGCCACTGGCTGACATAGGAAAGATCACATGACTGAACCGGGGCCAGCTGAAAATAGTTAAAGTGGTGTTGCCACCAAAAAAAATAAATTGGCTTAAAAATCATAAAAAAATGTAAAAAAAAATAATTGGAAAAAATAACATTTTTTACTCACCTCTAAATGCCTGTTGCTAGGGGGTCCCTCGTAGTCTGCCACCTTCAGAGCCCAGCAACTGACGTCACTTCCCCTAGGTGCCGCACAGTCATCTGGGACCTGTCACGTGTCCCAGATGAGTGAGCGTTGAATCACGGCGCACGGCGCCGCGCGCGCATGCGCAGTGGGTGCCCGTCTGTGAAGCCACAGCCGGGTGCCCACATTAAGAATGCCGGCACCGCGAGCGGAGCGGGGAACGAGAGGGGGTCTCGTTCCCTCACATCGCTGGACCCTGGGACAGGTAAGTGTCCGATTATTAAAAGGCAGCAGCTGCAGTATTTGTAGCTGCTGACTTTTAATTTTTTTCTTTAAGTATATACATTTTGTTATACAGTGATGTTTGTTTATTTATATTTTTATAGGTTATCTTCATGTCATCATTTTTATTGGAGCTTTGCTAGTTAATTTCTTTAAAAAAAATTAAAAAAGGGCACTGCACCCTGTGATCTTTGATCTCTTCCATGTTGCTTAGGTGGATCTCAACCTCTCAAAGGTTGCCTACCCCTGTCTAAGAGACATATTGTGTCTTTTGAAAATTAATTTTTTTTGACAATGCAGAAAGAAAATGGAAATGTATTGTTCTCCCAAGTTATTAAGTAATAAGATATTTCTAAAATACAGCATAGGCATACTTTGAACTACACCATAAAACATGTTCTGCTACTTCTCCCAAGTATAGACATACCACATGTATGAGACTTTTTTTGCAGCCAAGCTTTACAGAGGGGCCACGAATTCAAGGAATTCATTGAAACAGCTTCAGGCTTTCAAAGGGTATAAATTAAGCATCTATTTTCCTGATTACCTCTCATATTCTGGAGGCCCTGGAGCATTTTCTAAGAAGCATTTTTTGCTAAAGGTTTTTGGAAAATGCAGAAAGAAAATGAAAATGTATCTTTTACACAAAGTTGTCAACTAATAAGATATTTCCTACACACAACATGGGCAAACTCAGAATTACCCCCCAAAACACATTCTGTTACTCCTCCCAAATATGGAGATACTACATGTGTGATACTTTTTCAATGTTTGAACTGATCATGTACCCGAAATTTAATCTTGAGTATCACAAAATTCAACCAACATTGTATTAAAGACAGTGTACTGTAATGTTCACCTTTGTATGAGTGGTCAGGGAATACAATTTAGTGTAGCTTCAGCTATAGCAGTCCACATTCCTATAAGCCCACCTACTGGTACTTAACTGCACCCAGGAATTATACACTTTTCACTGGCCGGGAAGTACAGGAGGTTGAAAAAGGTGAACAAAAGAATAGTGCAGTTGTTCCTAGAGGATGACTGGGATTGGTGTCAGGAATCTAGTCAACGGGGCATGGTCAGTAAACAGTCAAAAGAAATGGTCAAGGAGGCAGGCAAAAACGTTGATTAAAAGGCCAGGGTCAGTTTAAATTTGAAAACTGCTGTCCACTCAAATGGTCAAACGAGAAAGAAATTAGACATGTGCAATTTGTTTCGTTTTTTTTTCGTTAACATTCGTTATATTCGTTCATTCGTTATCGTACGAATGAACGAACGATTCGCTAAAATTTTTTAACGAATAACGAATGTTCGAATAGAACGAATACGAAACACAACGAAAATCCAAATAAAACTAATTAGAAACAACAAATCTACGAAAGAAGAAAATCCCAAAAAACGAAAACAGGAACAACGAAAATCAAAATGAATGAAAAAATTCATACATTCGTAACTTTTTTTTTTTTGTTGAATGGGTTATTTTCCGTTTCCCTTACAATGGCGCTGCTTAACGTGCTTCGAATGGATTGAACGAAAAAATTCGTACATTCGTAACTTTTTATTTTTTTTTCGATTCGTAATTTTCCGTGTCTCTTACAATGGCGCTGCTTAACGTGCTTCGAATGGATTGAACGAAAAAATTCGTACATTCGTAACTTTTTTTTTTTTTTTTCGATTCTTAATTTTCCGTGTCTCTTACAATGGCGCTGCTTAACGTGCTTCGAATGGATTGAACGAAAAAATTCGTACATTCGTAACTTTTTTTTTCGATTCGTAATTTTCCGTGTCTCTTAAAATGTAATAATAGCATACACATTACATAAAATTATGAATTATGCTCCGATTACGAATCTACGAAAACAATGTTACGAAAGTACGAATAAATCAATCTAACGAAAGTACGAATGTAACTAAATCTACGAAAATACGAATGCGTCCGAATTTCGAATAAACGAAAATTAAACTAACGGAAAAACGAATCAACGAAAAAATAACTTACGAAAATACGAATCGTTACAAATACGAACACCAACGACTTACGAATCTACGAATCGTTACGAATACGAACACCGACGACTTACGAATTTACGAATCGTTACGAATCAACGGAAACGAAAAAAAGAAACGAAAATAAACAAATTTTTTCTATTGTGCACATGTCTAAAATAAATTGGGATTACTGGCAATGAACTGTTGGGCTGTATGCACATTCATCCACAGTTAAACTGAATAATTCTTCAGTAAAAAAATAAAAAATAAAAAAAACGTAATGAGTCTAAGATTTTCCGTTTCCACCTGAATACCTGGTTGGTCTGTGAATAAGGGGACGACAGGCACTGCTAAAGTAGAGGGTAGTCACAAAGGAATTAAAAGTGCCTCTGGTACATTATATGGGCCCTAATTCTTTGTGGCTTATGTTGTTTTAATCCACTACTTGTGCATGCCACTTGCTTGGTGACATAGTACTGAATTTGATTGTAAGATCTCCTCCCTGCTGCTCTTATCAGTCACACTCAGAATTTTACTACATAATTTTTTTGGACATTTTGAGCGTGATTGTACTGGTACTGGATGGAACTGACACTGGTGCTGGTTGGCAATCAGGAGACTGGTTCCAGCTACAAATAGTACTAGATGAAAATGTACTGGTGTGGCTGGTGATCAGATTACTGGTGTTGGCTTAAACCGTCTTTGATTACACTGTACTGGTGTAGAAGTGATCAGGACACTGTTGCTGGCTTCACTGTCTTTGGCGACACTGTGACTGATATGGCAGTGATCAGGAATACTGTTGCTGGCTGCACTGGTCTGGTGTCACTGGCACTAATGAGGCGCTAAAAATGAAAAGTCTTCATTTCACTGGTTGCCGATATAGCACTCTCTTAGTTAGGCCACTAGGTCAATTTTGTTTTTGGTTCCTTCTGTAATCAAGGGAGCAGAGTCTGCTTGGTCTGTTCTGTGCAGGGTTTCACAAGCTTAGAGTTTGATTGCTTCCCCCTGCCTTTCTGCTCTAGAGCTTAAGGAGGGAGAATTCAAATAACCAGCTTGAATATTGATCAGGGCCTAGACAATCCCTGGGGAGTTGAGCCCAGGTGGTGGCTAGGGAAGCTAATAAATAGTCCGAAGAGGCAAGCCTTGGATTGTGCTGCTGTTCTCAAAGGTCTCGGGGTAGGAGACCTGAAAGTGATCTGGCACTGACTGCAGGACTTTTACCATACCTTCTAACTTTTTGAGATGGGAATGAGGAACACATTTTAGCAAAAGTATGTAGGCAAAGGGCACACACCCTGACATGCCCCCTTAAAAGAGAATTAAACAAAAAAAAGTGTTTTTTTACCACTACTATTCCTTTATACTGGCTTTTGAAATTTACAAATGCAGCAGTTTAGAAATTGGATGGGAGGTTTAGCACTGGGAAACACTTTTTGATAGATAAATAGTGCATTTTACTGTATATACAACTTTATAGATCAGACCAAAATGAGGGGCAAATGAAGAAGAAAGAGGGACCGAGGGACTTTGTTCCAAATCAGGGACAGTCCCTCAAAATCAAGGACAATTGGGAGATATGCTTTTACAAACAGGATCTGGTCTGGAAAAAGGGCTGCCTCACTCTTTGTGTCCAGAGGAAGCTGGCAGGTGACAGCTGTCCTGGGAACTTGTGAGTAATGACCCTGAATTGATTCCTGGTGACCGTGTGCTTTTGGGATATACTGTAAGTGCCAGAGGTTACTTGGACTTAGCCTGCTCGCTTAGGGTCTCATATACTGGTCATTCTCCATCCTCAGCAGTGTCCTTGACTGTGAGCTTTGAGTAGAGTGCCCTCCTTTACTGTGCAGTGCTTTTGAGATTGCACTGGGTACCAATTGCTGTGCAGTGGTGCAGGCCAAAGAGACATGCTTCATGGTCACCAGCTGTGAGGCCTTAGACTGTGAAATATTCACAGTTGCTTAAGAAGAAGAGTTTCCTCTAATTGCTTTGTGCCAATTGTTTTGGAGTATCCCATGCCCTAAACACTCACCTGTTACAAGTTTTAACAGCAATAAATCACAAAAAAGGCAACCCCCAGACTGTTCGGAGCCGGAGGGAATTGACTGTTGCTTGGGTGGCTGGTATCACTACACCTTTAACAACTTGCCGATGACCTTCTGCATATATACTGCGTCAAGGCAGCTCGGCTGCGCAAACCAACTTACCTGTATGTCGGTCTTTGTATGTGGTACTGCGGGCACCGCCGGCGGCGCGCACGTCCGTCGTGCGCCGTGGGAGCTCGCCCGTGGCCCTGGCGGACTCGATGTCTGCCGGCCACCCGCGATCATGGTAAATGTAAACAAGGCGGATCCCCGTTCTGACAGGGGAGGAGAGAGAGATCAGCTGATCCTAGTGATTAGAACAGCGATCTCTCTGTACTCCTAGTCAGTCCACTCCCCCCACAGTTAGAAACATCTCCCTAGGACACAGTTAACCCCTTGATCGCCCCTTGATTGCCCACTTAATCCCTTGATCATGTTAACTCCTTCCCTGCGAGTGTCATTTGTACAGTGATCAGTGCATTTTTATAGCACTGATCACTGTATTGGTGTCATTGGTCACCAAAAAGTGTCACTTAGGGTCAGATTTGTCTGCCGCAATGTCGCAGTCCCGCTCAAAATCGCAGATTTTCTGTCATTACTAGTAAAAACAAAAAAAATAAATGAAAGTCCCTAAATCTTTCCCCTATTTTGTAGACGCTATAACTTTTGCGCAAACCAATCAATATATACGCTTATTGCAATTTTTTTTACCAAAAATATATATAAATATATAGTAGAATACATATTGGCCTAAACTGATGAATAAATTCGTTTTTTTATATATATATTTTTTTCGAGAATGTATTATAACAGAAATTGTCTTTTTTTGTTTATAGCGCAAAAAAAAAAAAAAGCAAAGGTGATCGAATACCACCAAAAAAAAGCTCTATTTATGGGAAAAAAGGACGCCAATTTTGTTTGAGTAGAACGTTGCACGACCACGCAATTGTCAGTTAAAGCAACGCAGTGCCGTATCGCAAAAATGGCCTGGTCATTAAGGGGTAAATCCTTCCGGGGTGAAGTGGTTAAAGCCCATCTTAAAGCAAATAACACCCCTTCCCACCGATCCTTCCTTGCCACCCACCTCTTACCCATTCACCAGTCTTAAAATAAAAAAAAAATACATTCTGAAGCAGCTTTATATCCACTTAACCACTTCGCATCCAGGCCAATTCTGACATTTCTCTCCTACATGTAAAATTCATAATTTTTTTGCTCGAAAATTACATAGAACCCCCAAACATTATATATGTTTTTTTAGCAAAGACCCTAGAGAATACAATGACGCTCGTTGCAACTTTTTATCTCGCACGGTATTTGCGCAGCAATTTTTCGAACACGTTTTTTTCAGAAAAAAACAATTTCATGCTTAAAAAAAAACAAAACAGTAAAGTTAGCCCAATTTTTTTTGCATAATGTGAAAGATGAAGATACGCCGAGTAAATAGATACCCAACATGTCACGCTTCAAAATTGCACGCGCTTGTGGAATGGCGCCAAACTTTGGTATTTAAAAATCCCCATAGGCGACGCTTTAACATTTTTTACTGGTTACATGTTTTGA
This sequence comes from Lithobates sylvaticus, assembly GCA_028564925.1. NCBI lineage: Eukaryota > Metazoa > Chordata > Amphibia > Anura > Ranidae > Lithobates > Lithobates sylvaticus. The sequence continues at coordinate 174,165,761 of CM053034.1, read as the reverse complement.
GTTAGAGGAGGTCTAGGGCTAGAATTATTGCTCTCGCTCTAACGTTCGCGGCGATACCTCACATGTCTGGTTTGAACACCGGTTTCATATGTGGGCGGGGCTTTTTTTTTATTATTGTTAATTTGACTTTTATTTTTTAAATTTGACAGTTTAAAAAAAAATAAAAAAATTGATTACTTTTATTCCTATTACAAGGAATGTATACATCCCTTGTAATAGGAATATTACCTGATTGGACCTATTAACAGTGAGATATGGGGTCAATAAGACCCCACATCTCACCTCTAGGCTGGAAAGCCTAAAATTAAAAAAAAAAAAAAACGATCACCGCTTCCCAGCCGAGGCGGCGCCGTTATTCGAATGCAGAGGCCGGGCGTGACGTCATCACATCGCGCCTGGCCTCCGAACGATCATAGAGACTGCGGCGACCATCTGGTCCGCCGGAAATCTCTATAGTGATCATCCGGGGCCGGCGGTTCCTGTGTCCGACTCACCGATGGAAGCGGTGAGTCGGTAGAAGCACCGGAGGGCGGCGGGAGGGGGGACGTCCCCTCCCGCCGCCCATAAGAACGATCAAGCGGCGGAACAGCCGCTATGATCGTTCTTATGGTGCAGGGAATCGCCGGCTGAAACCGGCAATATCTGAATGATGTCTGTAGCTACAGGCATATATATACCCCCGCAAACTGGAGGCCGTCATATGACGGCCTATGGTCGGGAAGTGGTTAAGTTTGCTGTCAGCGAGGTAGCATCTTATAACCACTAATTTATGTACATAGGTGGGGCTTTTAGTTCTGTTTTTAATGGTAACTCAGTGATTAGTTATGGGTGGTGGAGGGCAGTAAACAAATGAAAGAATTTCCATTCAATATTTTTATTACATTTTAGGATACAGGGCCATTGTACATCAATACAAAGCATGAGTTAAAATCATTCAGCATACAGAATAAAGAAGGAGGCTGATGAGCAATGTACATAAAACAGAAGGGTACCAAGGAGGAATTGAGCAGAAGACACAATGAAGCTCAAATTAGTTTGAAGTGTAAATCGAGGCTCCTCTGTAAGCATAGAGCATGCGAACAACCAATAAGGTAAAGGCAAATAGACTGTGCACTTTGCAAGAGCAGTTGCTCCAGGGCTTAGTAAATGAGCAAAAGCTCTGCTGACTTCCATCATCCAATCTTGTGCAAGAAAAAGTGCATTTTTTTTTCTATTTTCCTTGCATGTGATTTTTGTTCTTTTTGTACTTTTTGCAAAGTGAATCTTTACCTCATTTACTAAGCTCTAGAGCAACTTCAATTTATAGAAACTCAAGTTTTTTTTCATGCTCCTGCTATTGAGCTTTTAGCTGCGAGAAGATTGAAGAATGCCAATCTCTGCATGCTATGAGGTACATTGGGGACATATTCATTTAGTAAGGCAATTTGGGGCTATTGTTGAATGGATAGGAGCAAGGAAAAATTCCACTCCAGAACTCTCTAATTTTAGAACATTCCCACCAAATGTGGCACATAGTACCACAGGATGCACATCCCTGGAAGAAGAGTGTAGATGAGCTTGGGTACATTTTTGCTAGATGTAAAGTGACAAGATCTATCTAGTAATAATTTTCAAGTAGTGACGCTTAGATTAAAGATATTCCTCCTCTCTGGCCTTTATCATTAGTGCAACAATTCTCATAAGGGGAAAGAGACGGGAGTTCTGATAGGTCAGGGCACAGTGACTTAAAAACATTTGAAATTTGTTGAAAATGGAAGAATTTAGATTGAGACCCTTCTAACTTAGCTAAAAAAATGTCTTAAAGCGAAGGGTTCTGGAGTAGCAAAGTAATACCCAATACCCCTTATCGAGCCACCATTTAAATGTTCTTGCATCCATACCTGGAGGGAAGTTTGTATTATTAAATATAAGAGCCAGTGGGGTGAATCGGGATATAAGATTAATAAATATTTCGGAACACTGGTCTACAAGGAGAAAGCCTCGGAAATGAAAGTAGCTAAATTTTACCAGAATTGGGTTACTAATAAAGGAAAATGAAATCCTGGGTATTAATTGGCATCAGTTTTCAAGATACAGCTTCAGGTCAAGATTGCATCAAAATAATTCTAAATTACAAAGGGGGGTGTGCGATTATGCTCCAGAACTTTTCTGCAAAATGTGATATAGCAATGAGAATAGTGCCACACCAATCATTATAATTTTATATTTTTATTGATACGATAACATAACTTTCCATTATTTAATTGTTTTTCATGTAACATTTTCATGCTCCCTCCACACCATTAGGACTGTGAAAGGCATCGACTTTTTCATCTTGTTTAGTCAATGACGCAGATAAGTTGCACATGTAATGCAACAATAATGAGGGGCCCAACTCATGTCCTGATCCCCTATTTTGCATCCAAAATATAGGTGGTATGTCTTTTTTACACTGCCGTCATACTGCACTTTTGAGATGCAATTGAAACCTTGCCACAAATGTTGTTTACACAGTTTCGAGGCATATTGGCCTCTGAGGGAAAATATCACAAAACTGTTCCTTGAAAATGTTAGGCAATGACATGTTCACAAGCCACCAGATGTAACTGTATGATGCGTAGATCTGACCAAAACAAAGGTACCTTGCAATAAAAGAACAGTAAATTACAGTTAGGTAATAATCTTTAGTCTCAAAGTGAAGATAAATGTATACACTTCTATGTGGTACTATTTTCATTGTTCTACCATACTTTGTCAAGAAGTTACGAGGTATCATGATCATCAGACACCTCCCTCCCTTGTAGGTAAATATACTCGCCAGTGTATGAATCTTTATTGTGAAATATTCTGAAAACTTTAGCCAACCAGCACCTTTTGGAGGGGATTGCCGTTTTAAGAACTTTTCTTGTTTCCTTCAATCAAGTACCCAGTTTTCTTTATATTTAGTGGATCTAATACCCGAAGGGTTGCCTGCTTATTGCTTCTAGTGATTATCTTGTTCACTAGCAATATATTTTTTGTAGCTATTTTGCACAATTTATTTGCACTTGTCACTTTCAATGATTATCACATTAGGCATTGTTATCCGCTAGCGCAGCCTATGTATATGTTTATATTATATTGTTTGCCATTCTTAGGGTCTCTTACCTTTGCAGGCAGCAGCAGCGGTCTTTATATATTATTTTAGGGCGTTTATACACTATTATCATTTTTAATTGGTCCCTTAGGCGCAAGTTTTAAGGTTGTTTGTCAACCAGCACCTTTATCACCTGTTTTCTAATTCATCTAATCAAAATATGTAAGAATTAGCACTTTTTTTTATTGGAGGTCGATAATTTCCCCAAATTTGTGTAATTTATCCCACAATGTCAACAAATGGGAAAGCGTCTGGGCCCTAATTGGGAGGAAGGAAAGGATTTGTACATGGAATTCAGTTTTAGTAGCTATTGACACTAGCTTTACCATATGCAAGTGTAAGTCCTGCTCTACTTAGTGACAGAGCTGTGAAACACAAATTATGCAAATACAGGGTTTGTCTACTCTTGCAACTCAAGAAAACAATCTTCTAAGGTGGGCAGGCTTCTTACTCCAGGACAAGCCTCCGCAGTCCATAGGCTAGCATTCTGTGGTGTCCTTCTCAAACCATACAGGAAACCCTTTGCCTCAAATAACCGAGACAGAGCCCATGAGTGTAGAATTAATCACTGACTTTACCTTTTTACTATTCCTTTGGCAACTACGTTTTCCTCAAAGAAACTACATCTCTGTTGTGCACCAATGTAAGGGCCCCAACAAGCCAGGAGAAGAGTTCTTCATGTGCTTGGGGTATCTCCTGAAAATGTACTTGCCTAAATTCCTGAGAGTTAAACCCCGATCCACAAGTGAGTTAGCCCAGTGTTTGTTGTTTTCTTTCTCCTCTTATTCTCTCACTTAGGGAAAATCTCTCAGTTTGGGAACTCATGTTCAAATCGACAGACTTGCCGGATGGGTAGGAGTGGCTTAAAGTGGCACTGTATTGTGTTATATTGCCTTTCCCTGTTGGGGTTTTGCCTTTTGAAAGATTCAGCCAATTGTTTTCTTTTGCCTGTTTTGCCATTTCTGTGGCACTAAAACCTTTATCTCATCAGTGTGTACGTGTGTTTAACCTTTGTGTGACAGCCAGGGAGTCACCTGGCCAAGGTATTTCAGTGGTGTCAGCAGGGGCAACAATCTGCTCAAGGCTCAGTGGTGAACAGAGTACGAAGAAAATTCATCAGCTCCTAAGGGAGTAGCGCTACATGATAAATGGCAGTTATTGTTCTTTCTTGTAGTATCCAGGTGCTCAAATAAACTACATTTTTTCACATAAATAGAGCACTTCCTCTACCCAGAGGGTACTCATGAACCATTGCGCATTTTCATTGTAGGGCCATAGAGTTTAGCCTGTGAAGTGAGTGGAGAGTAAATCCAGTTAAAGAAGATCTGTCATTTTTTTTAGTTACAGTGCCTTGAAAAAGTATCAACACCCCTTCAAATTTTACAAATGTTGTCATGTTACAACCAAAAACGTAAATTAATTTTATTGGGATTTTATGTGATAGACCAACACAAAACAGCACATAATTGGAATGGAAAATGCTAAACATTTTTGAAAAACGTTTAGCATTTTCCATTCCAATTATGTGCTGTTTTGTGTTGGTCTATCACATAAAATCCCAATAATAATAACAAATAACAAATATAACAAATCAATATGTGAAAAGTGTGGCGTACATTTGTATTCAGCGACCTTTACTCTGATATCCCTAACTAAAATCTAGTGGAACCAATTGCCTTCAGAAGTCACCTAAATATCATCAACCTGTGTGTAATTTAATCTCAGTATAAATACAGCTGTTCTGTGAAGCCCTCAGAGGTTTGTTGGAGAACCTTAGTGAACAAACAGCGTCATGAAGGCCAAGGAACACACCAGACAGGTCAGAGATAACGTTACGGATAAGTTTAAAGCAGGGTTAGGGTATAAAAAAATATGACAAGCTTTAAACATCTCACAGAGCACTGTTCAATCCATCATCCGAATAGAGTATGGCACAACTACAAACCTACCAAGACATGGCCATCCACCTAAACTGACAGGCCGGGCAAGGAGAGCATTAATCAGAGAAGCAGCCAAGAGGCCCATGGTAACTCTGGAGGAGCTGCAGAGATCCATACCTCAGGTGGGAGAATCTATCTATATGACAACTATTAGTCGTAAACTCCACAAATCTGGCCTTTATGGAAGAGTGGCAAGAAGAAAGCCATGAGAAGTCCCATTTGCAGTTTGCAAGAAGCCATGTAGGGGACACAGCAAACATGTGGAAGAAGAAACCAAAATTGAACCTTTTGGCCTAAAAGCAAAATACTACATGTGGCAGAAAACTAACACCACACTTCACCCTAAACACACCATCCCCACTGTGAAACATGGTGGTTGCGGCATCATGTTGTGGTGATGCATTTCATCAGCAGGGACAGGGAAGCTGCTCAGACTTGATAGGAAGATGGATGGAGCCAAATACAGGGTAATCTTAGAAGAAAACATGTTAGAGTCTGCAAAAGACTTGAGACTGGGGTGGAGGTTCATCTTCCAGCAGGACAACGACCCTAAACATACAGCCAGAGCTACAATGGAATGATTTTGATCAAAGCATATTCATGTGTTAAAACGGCCCAGTCAAAGTCCAGACCTAAATCCAAATGAGAATCTGAAGCAATACTTGAAAATTGCTGTTCACAGATGCTCTTCATCCAATCTGACAGAGCTGGAGCTATTTTGCAAAGAAGAATGGGCAAACATTTCACTATCTAGATTTTTCATTTTCATTCCACTTCACAATTATGTGTCAATTTGTGTTGGTCTAGCACATAAAAATCCCAATAAAATACATTTACATTTTTGATTGTAACATGACAAAATGTGGAAAATTTCAAGAGAGATGAATACTTTTTCAAGGCACTGTATGTCCCCTATGGGGCAAAGTACATGTAGTATTTTTCCCATGTTGCTAGGTGCTTTCTAACCTTAGTTCTGAGTAGGGATGAGCCGAACACCCCCGGGTTCGGTTCGAACCAGAACCTTCGAACGGACCGAAAGTTCGCGCGAATTTTCGAACCCTATACGTTATAATGGACGCGAACGTTCGAAATCAAAAGTGCTAATTACAACGGCCAATATGCATGTTAATGTCATAAAACAGGTTTGGGGACCCGGGTCCTGCCCCAGGGGACATATATCAATGCAAAAAGAACTTTTAAAAACTAACGTTTTTTCGGGAGCAGTCATTTTAATGATGCATAAAGTGAAAAAAAAAAAGTGAAATTTTCCTTTAAATATGGTACCTGGGGGGTGTCTAAAGTATGCCTGTGAAGTGGCATGTGTTTCCCGTGTTTAGAACTGTCCTTGCACAAAATGACATTTGTAAAGGAAAAAAAGAAGCCATTTAAAACCACTTGCGGCTTTAGGTTTGATCTTAAGTAGAATCTGAACAGGTACATTATGAAGTGTAGCTCCATCCCAAAAAAATCTATTTTTAAGCTTTTTGGAGAACATAGGGAGGGGTTATCACCCCTGTAACATTTGCTGTCTTTGCACATCTGTTCAGAACATGTCACCTCACTTTCCGTCCCAATGACAAATGTTTTTGGAAAAGTGGGGTTTTAATTGAAACAAGGATTGGTGATAAAGTATCAGTAGAGAGGAGATACCTTTTTCCCAAATTAAATCTAACAGGATAGAATTTCCCTTCCTAGGGGTAGATTTCCTCTCACTTCCTGTTTTCTCTTTCCATTTGCAAGTAGGAGTCGTTTGTAAGTTGGATGTTTGAAAGTAGGGGCCTGGCGTATATACTCTGCAGAAATTTGCCCTATTAGATGTTGGTGTAGCCACAAGACTGGTGGGCACAGGAATGGGCCCTGCTGTGAGTTAATAGATCAAGATTTGTAATTGCATGCACCTGTTGAACAGGGCAGAAAAATTGGGGGTGGTGGTGGTGGTGGTGGACGGTTTTGCCACAAGACTGTAAGCTCTCACAGTTACTCTTGGTGGGCGCAGGAATGGGCCCTGCTGTGAGTTATTAGATCAAGATTTGTAATTGCAAGCACCTGATGAACAGGGCAGAAAAATTGGGCCTTTGGCGGTGGTGGTGGACGGTGTTGCCACAAGACTGTAGGCCCTCATAGTTACTCTTGGTGGGCGCAGGAATGGGCCCTGCTGTGAGTTATTAGATCAAGATTTGTAATTGCAAGCACCTGATGAACAGGGCAGAAAAATTGGGCCTTTGGCGGTGGTGGTGGACGGTGTTGCCACAAGACTGCAGGCCCTCATAGTTACTCTTGGTGGGCGCAGGAATGGGCCCTGCTGTGAACTATTAGATCAAGATTTGTAATTACCCGCCCCTGTTAAACAGGGGCTGAAAAATTGTGCCTTAGGCACTGGTGCTGGTGCCACAACACTGCAACCCCTCACAGAGACTGTACTTGGAGCACAGCAGTCACACGTGTTGCGAAGCATTTTTTTAAAAAATTGTAAGTACACGCCCCTGTTAAACAGGGGCTGAAAAATTGTGCCTTAGGCACTGGTGCTGGTGCCACAACACTGCAACCCAGCCCTCACAGATACTGTACTTGGAGCACAGCAGTCACACGTGTTGCGAAGCATTTTTTTAAAAAATTGTAAGTACACGCCCCTGTTAAACAGGGGCTGAAAAATTGTGCCTTAGGCACTGGTGCTGGTGCCACAACACTGCAACCCGGCCCTCACAGAGACTGTACTTGGAGCACAGCAGTCACACGTGTTGCGAAGCATTTTTTTAAAAAATTGTAAGTACCCGCCCCTGTTAAACAGGGGCTGAAAAATTGTGCCTTAGGCACTGGTGCTGGTGCCACAACACTGCAACACGGCCCTCACAGAGACTGTACTTGGAGCACAGCAGTCACACGTGTTGCGAAGCATTTTTTTAAAAAATTGTAAGTACCCGCCCCTGTTAAACAGGGGCTGAAAAATTGTGCCTTAGGCACTGGTGCTGGTGCCACAACACTGCAACACGGCCCTCACAGAGACTGTACTTGGAGCACAGCAGTCACACGTGTTGCGAAGCATTTTTTTTAAAAATTGTAAGTACACGCCCCTGTTAAACAGGGGCTGAAAAATTGTGCCTTAGGCACTGGTGCTGGTGCCACAACACTGCAACACGGCCCTCACAGAGACTGTACTTGGAGCACAGCAGTCACACGTGTTGCGAAGCATTTTTTTTAAAAATTGTAAGTACACGCCCCTGTTAAACAGGGGCTGAAAAATTGTGCCTTAGGCACTGGTGCTGGTGCCACAACACTGCAACACGGCCCTCACAGAGACTGTACTTGGAGCACAGCAGTCACACGTGTTGCGAAGCATTTTTTTAAAAAATTGTAAGTACACGCCCCTGTTAAACAGGGGCTGAAAAATTGTGCCTTAGGCACTGGTGCTGGTGCCACAACACTGCAACACGGCCCTCACAGAGACTGTACTTGGAGCACAGCAGTCACACGTGTTGCGAAGCATTTTTTTAAAAAATTGTAAGTACACGCCCCTGTTAAACAGGGGCTGAAAAATTGTGCCTTAGGCACTGGTGTGGTGGCATGGATCATTGAGGAGGAGGAAGAGGATAGTCAGTGAACATAAGAGGACAGTCACTCAGCATCAGCATAGGCAGTCTTGAAGGGATGTGACATTAAAAATTATTCGGTTATATCCGCCTCAGGTGCCTGGTAGCTGGTGGTGATCCAAGACTGATTCATTTTGATGAATGTCAGTCGATCAACCGAGGCGGTGGACAGGCGCACCCTATGATCAGTCACAAATCCTCCAGCAGCACTGAATGTGCGTTCGGAAAGAACGCTGGAGGCAGGACAGGCCAGTAGCTCAATTGCATACTGTGCAAGCTCTGGCCAGTGATCCATCCTCAGGACCCAGTAAGCCAGAGGATTTTCGGTGGGAAAGGTGTCCAAGTCTGACCTTGCCCCAAGGTATTCCTGCACCATGTATATCAGACGCTGGCGATGGTTGCTGGAACCGATCATACCTTGGGGCTGCGGACTAAAAAATTGTCTGAACGCATCGGTCAGACGTCCACCTTCCCCACCGCTCCTTCTGCCACTGACCGAAGCCTCAGCAACTCGTCGCCCAGGACCAGGAGTTTGTAGCCTCCCAGTTTCTGGGAACGCGTTGCACAGACCTTTCTGCAAGGCCTCCCTGAGATGTCTCATCCTCTGCTCCCTCTGCGACGGCAAGATAAGGTCCGCAACCTTACCCTTGTACCGCGGATCAAGGAGAGTGGCCAGCCAGTAATGGTCCCTCTCCTTGATCCGAAGAACACGAGGATCCTTCCGCAGGCTTTGCAGGATCAGGGAGGCCATGCAGCGTAGGTTAGCTGAGGCATTCGGTCCGGAGTCTTCTGGGTCACTGAGGATGACATGATCGCCAGCCACCTCCTCCCAGCCACGTACAAGTCCACTGGCTTGTTGGGACTGTATATCATCCCTAAAAGACTGCTGCTGCTGATGCTGAGTGCCAGGCTCCACCTCCATGCTCACACAATCCTCCTCCTCCTCCTCCTCCTCCTCCTCCTCCTCATCCTCTTCCTGTGTGATGGGTGGGACAGAAGGAACACTGTCCGGATAAAGGGGGCCTTGAGAGGCAAGGAAGTCCTCCTCTTCCTGCCTCTGTTCTGCCTCAAGTGCCCTGTCCATTATCCCACGCAGCGTATGCTCCAACAGGTGGACAAGAGGGACAGTGTCACTGATGCATGCACTGTCACTGCTCACCATCCTCGTGGCCTCCTCAAATGGTGAGAGGACAGTGCATGCATCCCTGATCATGCTCCACTGACGTGGGGAAAAAAAACCAAGCTCCCCTGACCCTGTCCTGGTGCCGTAGTCGCAAAGGTACTCATTGATGGCCCTCTGCTGCGTGTGCAGTCGCTGCAGCATGGCCAACGTTGAGTTCCACCTGGTGGGCATGTCAGATATTAGGCGGTTCTTGGGCAGGTTCAGCTCCTTTTGCAGCTCAGTCAGCCGAGCACTGGCATTATAAGATCGGCGGAAATGCACACAGACTTTCCTGGCCTGCCTCAGGACATCCTGTAAGCCTGGGAACCTGCCCAAGAACCGCTGCACCACCAGGTTGAGGACGTGAGCCATGCAGGGCACATGGGTGAGCTGCCCCTGTCGCAGGGCGGAGAGGAGGTTGGTGCCATTGTCAGAAACGACCATTCCTGGCTTAAGCTGACGTGGCGTCAACCACCTCTCGGCCTGCCCCTGCAGAGCTGCCAGAACCTCTGGCCCAGTGTGGCTCCTGTCCCCCAAACACACCAGCGCAAGCACGGCATGGCATCTTTTTGCCTGCGTACTTGCGTAGCCCCTTGTACGCCTACGGAGCACCGCTGGTTCCAAGGACAGAGCACTGGAGGAAGAAGAAGAGGAGGGGGGTGGAGGAGAGAGGTGTGTCACAACCAGTAGCAGTAGTCGCGTTTTGGAGGCGTGGTGGCGGAACAACCTCCAACACTACTGCACCTTGTCCTGCATCCCTCCCAGCTGCCAATAGAGTGACCCAATGGGCCGTGAAAGAAAGGTACCGTCCCTGTCCATGCCTGCTGGACCATGAGTCAGCGGTAATATGCACCTTACCGCTGACCGCCCTGTCCAGCGAGGCATGGACATTGCCCTCCACATGCCGGTAGAGAGACGGAATCGCCTTCCGCGAGAAAAAGTGGCGTTTGGGAACCTGCCACTGAGGAACCGCACATTGAACAAACTCACGGAAGGGGGCCGAGTCTACCAACTGAAAAGGCAGCAGTTGAAGTGCTAGCAATTTAGCAAGGCTAGCATTCAACCGCTGGGCATGTGGATGGCTGGGAGTGTACTTCTTTCTACGGTCCAGCAGCTGGGGCAGGGAAATTTGCCTGCTGCATTCGGACGTCGGTGTACTGCAAGTACTTGGTTGTGACACACCGAATTCTACACCTTCAGTCCTCTCAGAGCAGCTTTCAGAGAGGACTGAAGGTGTAGTGGGGATGGAGATCCCAGCTGAGGAGGAGCAAGGAGAGGTCCGCTTAGTTCTTTGGTGTGGGTCTTTTATGTGTGCCTGCCAACGAGCTGCATGGCAGGTCGCCATATGTCTGGTCATGCTTGTCGTGCCCAAGCGGCTGATGTTTTGGCCACGCGAGATACGCTTGAGACAAATATTGCAAATAGCAGTGGTGCGATCTGCTGCACTCGTCTCAAAAAAGGCCCACACCAAAGAACTTTTCTGATAACGTGCAGAGGCAGCGCCCTGCACAGGCGGAGCTCTGCGGTGTTGTACAGTTGCTGTGCTGGCCTCTACCTGGCCTCCAGGGGGCATCCTGCCTCGTTGGACATGTGACGCCGCATCCTCCTCCTCCTCGTCCTCCTCCTCATCCTCTCTCCCTTGAGGCACCCACGTGGAGTCAGTGACCTCATCATCCCCTCCCTCTTCACCACTAGAGCAAACCTGGCAGTAAGCTGCAGCTGGTGGAACTGTACTGCCAGATTCCTCAAGCTGGGTATCGTCATCCGAGCCTTCGAATCGTTGGGCATCCTCCTGGAGCATGTACCCAACACTGTGCTCAAAGAGTTCGGGGGACTCCTCAGGAGGACATGGTGGGTCTAGGGAAGGGGTGGCTGATGATGCTCTGTCAGTACCCTGAGCCTGGGTGAGAGAGGATGAGGAGGATGAGGAGGGCTTGGTCATCCATTCTACCAAGCCTTCAGCATGATGCGGCTCCACATGTCCAGCTGCCGAAAACAAAGACGCGCGTGTCCCATGGCCACGTGCTGATGACGATGCACGACCACGTCCACGTCCACGGCCACGTCCACTAGAAACAGAGCCTGCCTGCCCTGTGTTCTTGGCTCTGCACGCTCTGCCTCCCCTTGGCGGTCTTCCAGCCATTGTAGTCGGTAGTCCTGTGGGTGCTGCTGAGAAGAAAATATAGGAGCTCTGTGTGATGCCACTAACACACTAGAAGTCCTATGGGTGCTTCTGCAAAGAAAATAGAGGAGCTCTGTGTGATGCCACTAACACACACTAGAAGTCCTGTGGGTGCTGCTGAGAAGAATATATAGGAGCTCTGTGTGATGCCACTAACACACTAGAAGTCCTGTGGGTGCTTATGCAAAGAAAATAGAGGAGCTCTGTGTGATGCCACTAACACACTAGAAGTCCTGTGGGTGCTTATGCAAAGAAAATAGAGGAGCTCTGTGTGATGCCACTAACACACTAGAAGTCCTGTGGGTGCTTATGCAAAGAAAATAGAGGAGCTCTGTGTGATGCCACTAACACACTAGAAGTCCTGTGGGTGCTTATGCAAAGAAAATAGAGGAGCTCTGTGTGATGCCACTAACACACTAGAAGTCCTGTGGGTGCTTATGCAAAGAAAATAGAGGAGCTCTGTGTGATGCCACTAACACACTAGAAGTCCTGTGGGTGCTTCTGCAAAGAAAATAGAGGAGCTCTGTGTGATGCCACTAACACACTAGAAGTCCTGTGGGTGCTTATGCAAAGAAAATAGAGGAGCTCTGTGTGATGCCACTAACACACTAGAAGTCCTGTGGGTGCTTATGCAAAGAAAATAGAGGAGCTCTGTGTGATGCCACTAACACACTAGAAGTCCTGTGGGTGCTTATGCAAAGAAAATAGAGGAGCTCTGTGTGATGCCACTAACACACTAGAAGTCCTGTGGGTGCTGCTGAGAAGAATATATAGGAGCTCTGTGTGATGCCACTAACACACTAGAAGTCCTATGGGTGCTTCTGCAAAGAAAATAGAGGAGCTCTGTGTGATGGGACTAACACACTTCAAGTCCTATAGGTGCTTCTGGGAAGAAAATATAGCTCTGTGTGTGTGATGGGACTAACACACTTCAAGTCCTATAGGTGCTTCTGGGAAGAAAATATAGCTCTGTGTGTGTGATGGGACTAACACACTTCAAGTCCTATAGGTGCTTCTGGGAAGAAAATATAGCTCTGTGTGTGTAATGGGACTAACACACTTCAAGTCCTATAGGTGCCTCTGGGAACAAAATATAGCTCTCTGTGTGTGTGATGGGACTAACACACTTCAAGTCCTATAGGTGCTTCTGGGAAGAAAATATAGCTCTGTGTGTGTAATGGGACTAACACACTTCAAGTCCTATAGGTGCTTCTGGGAAGAAAATATAGCTCTGTGTGTGTAATGGGACTAACACACTTCAAGTCCTATAGGTGCTTCTGGGAAGAAAATATAGCTCTGTGTGTGTAATGGGACTAACACACTTCAAGTCCTATAGGTGCTTCTGGGAACAAAATATAGCTCTGTGTGTGTAATGGGACTAACACACTTCAAGTCCTATAGGTGCTTCTGGGAAGAAAATATAGCTATGTGTGTGTAATGGGACTAACACACTTCAAGTCCTATAGGTGCTTCTGGGAAGAAAATATAGCTCTGTGTGTGTAATGGGACTAACACACTTCAAGTCCTATAGGTGCTTCTGGGAACAAAATATAGCTCTGTGTGTGTGATGGGACTAACACACTTCAAGTCCTATAGGTGCTTCTGGGAACAAAATATAGCTCTCTGTGTGTGATGGGACTAACACACTTCAAGTCCTATAGGTGCTTCTGGGAACAAAATATAGCTCTGTGTGTGTAATGGGACTAACACACTTCAAGTCCTATAGGTGCTTCTGGGAACAAAATATAGCTCTGTGTGTGTAATGGGACTAACACACTTCAAGTCCTATAGGTGCTTCTGGGAACAAAATATAGCTCTGTGTGTGTAATGGGACTAACACACTTCAAGTCCTATAGGTGCTTCTGGGAACAAAATATAGCTCTGTGTGTGTGATGGGACTAACACACTTCAAGTCCTATAGGTGCTTCTGGGAAGAAAATATAGCTCTGTGTGTGTAATGGGACTAACACACTTCAAGTCCTATAGGTGCTTCTGGGAAGAAAATATAGCTCTGTGTGTGTAATGGGACTAACACACTTCAAGTCCTATAGATGCTTCTGGGAAGAAAATATAGCTCTGTGTGTGTAATGGGACTAACACACTTCAAGTCCTATAGGTGCTTCTGGGAACAAAATATAGCTCTGTGTGTGTAATGGGACTAACACACTTCAAGTCCTATAGGTGCTTCTGGGAAGAAAATATAGCTCTGTGTGTGTAATGGGACTAACACACTTCAAGTCCTATAGGTGCTTCTGGGAACAAAATATAGCTCTGTGTGTGTAATGGGACTAACACACTTCAAGTCCTATAGGTGCTTCTGGGAACAAAATATAGCTCTGTGTGTGTGATGGGACTAACACACTTCAAGTCCTATAGGTGCTTCTGGGAACAAAATATAGCTCTGTGTGTGTGATGGGACTAACACACTTCAAGTCCTATAGGTGCTTCTGGGAACAAAATATAGCTCTGTGTGTGTAATGGGACTAACACACTTCAAGTCCTATAGGTGCTTCTGGGAAGAAAATATAGCTCTGTGTGTGTAATGGGACTAACACACTTCAAGTCCTATAGGTGCTTCTGGGAAGAAAATATAGCTCTGTGTGTGTAATGGGACTAACACACTTCAAGTCCTATAGGTGCTTCTGGGAACAAAATATAGCTCTGTGTGTGTAATGGGACTAACACACTTCAAGTCCTATAGGTGCTTCTGGGAAGAAAATATAGCTCTGTGTGTGTAATGGGACTAACACACTTCAAGTCCTATAGGTGCTTCTGGGAACAAAATATAGCTCTGTGTGTGTAATGGGACTAACACACTTCAAGTCCTATAGGTGCTTCTGGGAAGAAAATATAGCTCTGTGTGTGTAATGGGACTAACACACTTCAAGTCCTATAGGTGCTTCTGGGAACAAAATATAGCTCTGTGTGTGTAATGGGACTAACACACTTCAAGTCCTATAGGTGCCTCTGGGAACAAAATATAGCTCTGTGTGTGTGATGGGACTAACACACTTCAAGTCCTATAGGTGCTTCTGGGAACAAAATATAGCTCTGTGTGTGTGATGGGACTAACACACTTCAAGTCCTATAGGTGCTTCTGGGAAGAAAATATAGCTCTGTGTGTGTAATGGGACTAACACACTTCAAGTCCTATAGGTGCTTCTGGGAAGAAAATATAGCTCTGTGTGTGTAATGGGACTAACACACTTCAAGTCCTATAGGTGCTTCTAGGAAGAAAATATAGCTCTGTGTGTGTGATGGGACTAACACACTTCAAGTCCTATAGGTGCTTCTGGGAAGAAAATATAGCTCTGTGTGTGTAATGGGACTAACACACTTCAAGTCCTATAGGTGCCTCTGGGAACAAAATATAGGAGCTCTGCCTGCCTGCCACGAACACACTACAAGTCCTATAGGTGCTTCTGGTAACAAAATATAGGAGCTCTGCCTGCCTGCCACGAACACACTACAAGTCCTATAGGTGCTTCTGGTAACAAAATATAGGAGCTCTGCCTGCCTGCCACGAACACACTACAAGTCCTATAGGTGCTTCTGGTAACAAAATATAGGAGCTCTGCCTGCCTGCCACGAACACACTACAAGTCCTATAGGTGCTTCTGGTAACAAAATATAGGAGCTCTGCCTGCCTGCCACGAACACACTACAAGTCCTATAGGTGCTTCTGGTAACAAAATATAGTAGCTCTGCCTGCCTGCCACGAGCACACTACAAGCCCCTCTTTCTCAATCAATCTTTGTAACTGAATCTATCTAACTCAATCTCTGTAAGTGAATCTCTCTAACTATCTAAATGCAGCAGAGTGTCACAGAATCAGCCTGCTCAATCTGCGCCGGAACAGCATGTGACCGGCGCAGACGGCGTGGCGGCGTTTTATAGGGGGGGGGCGTGTACTACAGCCCCTGAGCTGTAATTGGCTACAGGCGTCCTGCCTGTAGCCAATTATGGCTCTTCGAGTTTCCGGGGCTGTGATTGGCCAAGCATGCGGGGTCACAGTGCATGCTTGGTCAATCATCAGCCAGCAATGCACTGCGTCGGCCGCGCCGGCCGCAATGCATTGCGGGGCCGCTCGCATCACACGAACGTGATGCGAGCGGCCAAAATAGTTCTGGGCTCGCCGAGCGAGCGAACGCCCGGTGCTCGATGCGAACGTGGGTTCGCATCGAGCACCGGGCCCATCCCTAGTTCTGAGGTCTCCTGCCATGGCTGATCCAACAACAGCTATGAAGGAGGTAGCCAATTTATAGCTGCAGCTTGTCTCTGTGAGCACTTTATGGAGGTAAGTAACAGCAGAAAAAATAGAGGAAGAGGGGGATATGTCAGCCTCAGCATTCCTCTTGCCACTGCTTGTTTTGGTAAAGTGCTCACTGCCTAGACCAGCTGGAGCTGTTTATTTCAGCTGTTGTTAGATTGGCTGTTGTAGGAAATGAGGGGGGCAGGACTGATTTCTCAACTAGGGTTAGAGAAAATTGAGTACTGTCCGTGATACTTTTTTTATTTGCACTAACATATAATTTTTCAGGACGAGCTTTTTGGGGTGTCACCTTCTTCAAGGTCCAAGCAGTACTGATTCACAAAAGTTTTAGCAGAATGTTAAAATGTAAAAAAAAAAAAACACAATCTCTGAGGGAAAGGAAAAAGAAAAAACAAAAAAAAAAAGCACATACAAATCAATGTGTATGGTAATGGTAATATAGCTAGCGGCAAGTGAGATTAGACAGAGGGAGAGCTATAGACTGGAGGGGGGGATGATAGTCACAGAGGGGGTTGTAAAACTGTAGTATAATGGGTAAGGAAACCAATATCTAAATTTAGGCCATTATTTTTTGTGTCAAAAAACACGTTGATTTGTATGTGTTTTTGTTTTTCTTTTTGCTTTCTCTCAGAGAGTGTTTTTTTTTTGTTTTTAACATTCTGCTAAAACCTTTGTCAATCAGTACTGCTTGGACCTTGAAGAAGGGGACATATCCCAAAAGCTTGTCCTGAAAAATTATATGTTAGTGTAAATAAAAGAAGTATCAAGGACAGTACTCAACTTTCTCTGTCACGATTGCACTAATATGGCTACAATTAAAGATATAAAGGTGGTATCCCTGCGCCAACTCAAATGAATACAATATGATTACTGCTGCACACACTGAGGCAAATATCTGAAGCCCAAAGAAATGTAAGGTAGGAGTTAGGGCAGGAGAGATGGGCCTGTGGAGTGAGTGAGAGGGATTCCCATTAAAGAAGAGCTATCATTATAACTTTTTTACAGTTCTACCCCTACAAGAGAAAGTATATGTAGAACTTTCTTATGCTTTCTAACCCTAGTTATACTTGAGGTGATTGTAGCCATATTGTAAGGTAGGAGGTAGGGATGAATTCACATGATCGTGAAGAACACGCGTCGGGACTGTGACAACGGAAGTGACGCTGATCGAGCTCGCTGCTCATTTTTAGATTGTCCCACTGTCACTTGCTAAATGTGAGTACCTGTCATTTAATATGCTTTTTACAAAATAAAAGCTGTTTAATACTACACTATGGGGCATCCTTCCTCTCTCTAACCTATGGTATACTGGCGAGACCCTCCACTTTGGACACCTTAAAGGAGACATCATCGCTTACTATAGGCAGGATAGGACCTGGGCCACCGCGTTAGGAAGGTCACCAAGGACCCTAAAGATACATTACTATATGCTGTTACCTTACAGCAGTAAGGTAAGGGGACACCCATATATTTAAACCAGCACGGAGGAACGCACAGGTCATCCACCACCTAGTAGCACTTCACTGAATTGTGTCTACCAGCACCTGCACTTTATTTCTCTTTGCTGAAAGAACTTTTGTGGACATTTCTGTGTGTTTACCGTTTTAGCACGGTGCGAGATATACCATTATATATAGTATTTTTTTCTCACTTTCCCTTTTGTACTCTCACCGGAGAGACAAGCACACTATTTTATGCACCTGTATTTTGTCAGTTACCATTTTCTGCGGTATCTGCACTTTTAGTTTGGGCTCATTACATACCTTTTAAGTCTATGTTAGGATTATTTATTATTATCCCTCATCTGCCGCTTCTGGCACTTTTGTACAACTCCGCTCTGAGCATTCATCCCTCTTTGCTGTGTACACTATTTTGTGATTATTTTTAGCAGCATATTCACTCTCTAGCACCACGCACTTTTACCTGCTATATTTATCAATTTTATCAATTTTAATATTGTCTTATACTGTTTTTATACATTGGATATTTGCGATATTTGCACTGCACCAGGATATCGTTTTCATTCTTTGTGACACCTGCACCTCGCTTATGCAGGTTTTGTCATCATCAGTACTTGCCTCTTCTGTTTACTAAGTTGCTCCATCCACAGCACTATTGCACTTTAATATTTCTCTATACAGCGCACCACTACCTCCTACCTTACAATATGGCTACAATCACCTCAAGTATAACTAGGGTTAGAAAGCATAAGAAACATAAGAAAGTTCTACATATACTTTCTCTTGTAGGGGGTAGAACTGTAAAAAAGTTATAATGATAGCTCTTCTTTAATGGGAATCCCTCTCACTCACTCCACAGGCCCATCTCTCCTGCCCTAACTCCATCTACCTGAGTATTTATGTGCTATCCTCAAGGGCCTAAAATGACAAACCCATTACCCAACAACCAAAAGGTTGGACCTGCCCTTAAAGGATCTTAACATCCTTTATATATAAACACAAGAGACACCATAACACGGGAAATGTGAGCTATGATCGCCAATTATTGTGACAAAAAGAGTGCGTGTGCTCCCAACAATCTACTAATGATGAAGTCTTATCACAATAGGAGTTTTTCTTTTTTTAAGTAAACCTGCAAGCATAGAAATCCTAAACAGTATTGAAAAGTAGTTTCTAAGGGCCCACTATAATTAAAAAAATATTGTATTTTGGTAACTATATAGTGTTGTGTATGAATTCCTTTTTTCATTGTACTGGCCTTTTTATATTTTTCTCCACATTTACATGCAAACCAAGCTGTCTAAAAAAAGCAACAGTTACAGGACAAACCCTATAACACTGTGAGGGTTACGTGCTTAAAGCAGTCCGCTTTTAGTCGTACAGTTAGACCCTTTTTCCCAAAAGAAAAAAAATCTGTTGATGTACAATGCCTTGCAAAAGTATTCACCCCCTTGGCCTTTTACCTATTTTGTTACATTACAGCCTTTAGTTTAATGTTTTTTTATCTGAATTGTATGTGATCGATCAGAACACAATAGTCTAAGTTGGTGAAGTAAAATTAGAAAAAAAATACATAAAACTACTTTTTCAGAAATAAAAAAATGATAATTGGCATGTGTGTATGTATTCACCCTCTTTGTTATGAAGCCCATAAAAAGCTCTGGTGCAACCAATTACCTTCAGAAGTCCCATAATCAGTGAAATGATGTCCACCTGTGTGCAATCTAAGTGTCACATGATCTTTCATTACATATGCACACCTTTTTGAAAGGCCCCAGAGGCTGAAACACCTAAGCAAGAGGCACCACGAACCAGCAGAGACTGGAGAATCTGTACATAGGACAAGAATACGCCGTACGCTCCATAGAGTTGGGCTTTATGGCAGAGTGACCAGAAGAAAGCAATTACTTTCAGCAAAAAACTAAATGGCACGTTTTGAGTTTGCGAAAAGGCATGTGGGAGACTCCCAAAATGTATGGAGGAAAGTGCTCTGGTCTCAAAGGAAACGCTATGTCTGGCGGAAGCCCAACACATCACCCAAAGAATGCCATCACAGTGAAACATGGTGGTGGCAGCATCATGCTGTAGGATGTTTTTCAGCAGTCGGGACTGGGAAACTGGTCAGAGTTGAGGGAAAGATGGATGGTGCTAAATACAGGCATACCCCACTTTTAAGTACACAATTAACTTAATAAAGTTGGAAAATGCTAAATCAGGCTCACTTCTGCATAGAAACCAATCAGCTTCCAGGTTTTATTACCAAAGCTTAATTGAACAAGCCGGGGTTAGAAGCTCATTGGTTTCTATGCAGAAGTGAGCCTGATTTTGCACTTTCCAGCTTTAGTAAATAAAGCCCATTGTGTACTTAAAAGTGGGGTATGCCTGTACAGGGATATTCTTGAGCAAAACCTGTACCACTCTGTGTGTGATTTGAGGCTAGGACGGAGGTTCACCTTCCAGCAGGACAATGACCCCAAACACACTGCTAAAGCAACACTTGAGTGGTTTAAGTGTAAATGTGTTGGAATGGCCTAGTCAAAGCACAGACCTCAATCCAATAGAAAGTCTGTGCTTAGACTTAAAGATTGTTGTTCACAAGCGCAAACCATCCAACTTGAAGGAGCTGGAGCAGTTTTGCAAGGAGGAATGGGCAAAAATCTCAGTGGTAAGACGTGGCAAGCTCATAGAGACTTATCCAAAGTGACTTGGGGCGGTGGCTCTACAAATTATTGACTTTAGGAGGGTGAATAGTTATGCACATTGACTTTTTCTGTTATTTTGTCCTATTTGTTGTTTGCTTCACAATAATAATAATAAAAAAAACATCTTCAAAGTTGTGGACATGTTATGTAAATTAAATGATGCAAATCCTCAAGTAATCCATGTTAATTCCAGGTTGTGAGGCAACAAAACACGAAAAATGCCAAGGGGGGGGTGAATACTTTTACAAGGCACTGCAATTGCTTAAAAAGTGTTTAGCCTCAATTAGGATTCAATTTGTTTGTTGAATACTTAAAGAGTATCTAGACTCAAGAACAAAACTGTATTACATTGCAGCTTACTAGTCCTTAGATGTCGTAGCTACGTTCCTTTATTTTCACCTGGCGATCCTGCCAGTAACACTGTCTTAGGGTGACACTGCTCTTTTACTATGCTGTATATATGGAGGAGAAGCATGGTCACCCTAGGATTGCTCTTATCAAACAGATTTAACAAAATGGTTTAAATAGTATTTTTGTAGACCAAAAAGGAGCAAACAAGAGAAGTTCATTGTTAGGGCTTACATGCACTTGAAGTCTATTTAAAACTTCATGTAAATCTAAAACTACCCTGTCAACATGCTGACAATTCTGTTGTGCAATGCCACTGCAGAACAAAGAGTGTTGTTGCCCTGTTTAAAGTGTTACTAAACCCACAACAGTAAAATCAGTCTGTATATGGAGTAAAGCATGCTTGTTATACTCACTGTGGAACCTAAGGGGTTAATCCTATGCATTGTGTAAAAAGGCTGTTTGATCCTGTCTTCTCTGATCCTCCCCTTCTTCCACAATCATCCCCAAATCATCTCTTGATAGAACAGAGCCTTAGGGGCAAGCTGCACATGCTCAGTTTGGTGTGTATCCCTAGAGAGTTTTTTGTTCTTGGGAGAGTGCATGTGATCAGCACTGTCCAGACAGAGGTTCAGAGGTCCCGGTCCCTTTAAGGGAAATGTTTTGGATACTCAGGGGTCTCACCCGAAATGGGTAAGGAATTCGGGGCTAGTCAAGTCAAGGAGAAGATTGACTCGCAGTCCTCTCTGCATTAATAGTGGCTTATTTGGGACCCAAAATTTTGGAGGTTTGGAGTAACATTCAGGTGGGAAAAAGGACCTCCACTCCTGACTACAGGGACTTTGGTCCTATACTGATTTAGAATCTGAAGAGTTTTATTACAGTATGTTGTTCTTTGGAATTAAATGTTCAGAACATTTTTCATCCTTTGGTCGTTGGATCCCACACAAGCAGGCCATTCCGAGATTAAGTGCAGCCTAGCTGGAAGCATTGTAGTAAAGTAAAGTCATTCTCCTCCAAAGAATGACTTTACTTTGTGGGCCCGATGTAGGTGTGGGCAGGGTTCAGTGTGCCCATGTGGGGACCCAGAGAGAGAGATCCAGAGACCCAACATAAAAGTGATGCTTCTAAAAAAAAGAAGAATAGCATAAAAAGTTTTGTTTTGCAGCACTGGCCATCTTTAAAAATTCCGCCACCAACTGCCCATCATTTATAAATCTGCCCACAACAATCTGACAGAAAAATTTCTTCTGTCGGCTATTGTGCGCAGGCGTCGTCTCGCCATCACAACAGCTGATCGTAAAATCAGTGCTGTTCCATACGGCGCATGTGCAGTACAACAGCGGCACTTCTCGAAAGCGGGCACTATCCGACAGAACACCGGCGCTGCTCAGAAATGCTGCACCATATAGAGAGAAGGATTATCAAGTGTAAGGAGGAACATAGTGTATAGTGTGTAATGGGTTAAATAACTGTTCCACCGAATATAAGAAATGAATTGTGCTCTTTTAGAGAAGCATCGCTTTTATGTTGGGTCTCTGGCTCGCATTCTGGGTCCCCACATGGGCACACCACACCCTGCCCACACCTAGATAGGGCCCACAAAGTAAAGTCATTCTTTGGAGGAATGCAATGCTTCCAGCTAGGCTGCTCTTAATCTCGGAATGGCCTGCTTGTGTGAGATCCAACAACCAAAGGATGAAAAAGGTTCTGAAGATTTAGAGCTCAAAAGTTTCATTCCAAAGAACAACATACTGTAATAAAACTCAGAATAAAACTCTTCAGATTCTAAATCAGTACAGAAGTTTGTCACCCTTCTGGACCATGCATGACAGATTTAGCTATCGCTGTGGTCAGCAAAATCTGTGGTAGATATTGTTGCCAACCACAAACTAGGTCTAGCCTGAGGTATCCGTATGTGATTTTATATGACCACCTTACAATGGTCTAATTTGTCACCTTGCTCTGCCCTCTCATTTTCAAGCTTTTCCACCCCTCAGTCACTTTTCCTCTATAGCATGGCAAATAGTATCTCCTTTTTAATGTTTCTAATTGCTTAAATGGGTTAAATCATTTTTGAACAGTTTATCACTCATCAATTGTAATTAAATATGTTTATATTAAATGATGTGCTGTAATTAATGTAAAATCTCTGAGCTAGTGCTGTTATTAGTAACAGATGCTGAAGTATCAACAGTATTGCAACATGACTGTTTTGCCGTGCCAGCTGTCTGATTGTAATTACTTTAATCTGAGCTTGTTATCTAATTATCACCTTTGTAAAGGGAAAGTACTCTCTAATGTGTACTGATTGTTTCAGATGATGATGAAGAGCGTGAAGCAGCTGTCATACTCTTCGGAATGGTTCATCTATCTCCCTTCGTGTATTGTTTGGGCTTTGCTGTACCCACCAAACTATGAAGATGAAGGGAGAAGGAACAAAATCCAAAGTCACATGATCTGTGATGTCACTTTGGCAACTGTGCGCCTCCAGTAAGCAGTGGGAAAGCTCCTCTCCTCAGAGCATATGCTGATGTGTTTGGATGTTGGTTGACCTTTTCATAACATTGTCAAATTAGGGATTAAAGAACTAACTAGGGCAGAAAGGAGGGATCGATCTTGTTCATTTCAGCCAATCAGACTTTATCTAAACAAATACTGCTAGAATTCAACTGGTTGTTTTGGAGCTCATTAAGTTTATGTTATAAGTTTAATAAACTTTTGAAGAACTACCCCTGTTAAAATTACTTACAGCAACTTTGCTTTCATCTGTCATTGACCCTACCATTTTTGCAATAATTCTACTTTTACATAACAAGCTGGAGGAAGGAGATGACAGATGATGCTGAGTTTCCTTCTGCCCTTCCCCATTCCACAAAAGCCATGGTACTTTGTGTTCAAAAAGTTTTCTGACTTACAGTTTTCACGTAATATAGCCAATTAGCCTAGTTGGAATAATTTGACTTGTACAATATAGGAAAGCTTTAGAATAATCTAGTTCACAATGGTAGATTAAAAAAAAATACACCCCAATTGCAAGCAGAATACAACTATGACCACTTATGCACCCTCATGTGTAGAGGGTGAAAAATTGGTGGTGCTATTTGCTATTTTCTTCCCTTTATGTTAGAGAAACATCTAAGCATATGTTAATGAGGCTGCGCTACAACTAACTAAAGTCATGCCTCCTATATGTGAAGTCCACTAACATTTTTAAGAGCTGGCTCTTTCGGTTCAATAATTTTTATTGGGTTTAGTGAACATAAAATAAGCACCAGAGTCATCCACACAGGGGCTACATAAGGAGCATTCAAAGGTATGAAACACAGAAATGTGCCAATGAAAAACAAACAAGGCAATACATTGGGTGAGAAGGGTGCCTAGCTCCATATAATTAAAAAAATTCTAAAGGCGCGTACCCCTGCATCGGGGTAGCCCCGTACAAAGTAAAAGAACATTTTTAAAAGAGAGATTGGGGGGGTAGAGATCCCAGAGGTGCAAGAGAGAGAAAGTAAAAAGAAGAACAGATGTGAGGAGAAGAGGAAAAAGGAAGGGGGAGGAAGTGGAGATCCATGGTCTCGGGACTGCTAACCAAGAGCCATAGACGGCCAATACTGGCCGGGTGTAAAGAGGGAAAAGCATACTCAATCCAAGGCTCCCAAATTTTGAGAAACTTAAAATGGGAGTCCTTATGGACTCTTGACATCTGTTTATTAACCATGAGGGCCATCAAATGGTCTTTATAATCTGGCTCTTTCAAGTATTTGATCAGTTATGACTTGATAGAATAGGGCTTTAGAAAGTTGCAACCACATAGGGAAGAAAGAATTGCGATTGTCTAAATTAGTTCTCTATGGTTCCTTTTAAATATAAGGACTTTTCTGCAACTGGAACAATAAAAAGAAGCTTATTTGTGGTTGGCTAAACCTAAACCCAGCCCCACTCCCCATACGTTAAATGGAAGAGTTTTCTTTGTGTATGCCTCCTTGGTCTTCCAACTAAGTGATTGTTATTTGAGGTCGATTGGACATTTATGATTTTTTTTATTTTATTAGACTTTTTTGTGCTTTGGCTGTGGTCAAAATTAAAGACCAAATTAAAATAAAAAAATACATTTTAAATATTTAAACTATAATATTTCACAAATAAAATAGAGATTTATTTTCTTTAGGCATATCACATTTTCTTAACAAAGGTAGGTAGCTATTGCTTTACTGTTGAAAGAAAATTGAGAATTGAGAATTAGATTTTGCAATTTTTTTTCATATCTTTTGCTATGATAATGGTCTGGTGGTAGTGTAGAGGAGGCAAAAGTTTTGGCACTGGTATTTTTTTTAAATGATAATAGAAAAGAACACCCGGGGACAGTCTCCCAAGTCTTTTAGGTTATTTAAATGGCAATTCTGGCATCCTGTTTGAAAAATTACCCTCTTTTGTCAAATAGATTCAACCTCTTGTACTCAGAAGCAAAATAGTCTTTTTCCCGACGGTTAAAACAAACGGCAGCAAACCGATAATGAGTCCATGAATATTATGATTTGGGCAAAGTTCTCCCATAATGATATTCATTAACTCGCTAGGGGTGTGTTTTGTTTATGTAAATAAGCGCGCAATGATGATACTGATTCATTTTAATTGTTGTCTTCTTTTTTTACCCCCTTAGTCTTCTCTTTTCAAGAACCATCTTTAAGAGACGCATTGTACTTGATTTTAGAACTGAATCTTCTCTTAGGCCTTTGTAGGGATTTTTGTGAAAACAGTCTCCCATTTTTGCCCAAACCATTAGCCAATCATAGGCCGTGATATCACGGACACTCATTAAAATGTTACTTAGCTAGTTATTTTAAATTACTAAGGCTGGTTGCAGACAGATCGGATTTACTGGCCGAATTTAAATCTGTGTGTGGCCCTCCCTGTTAGATGGAAGCCATTCGTTCGATCGACCACTGTTGAACAGATTCCCTGGAAAACTCTAATCAAACAGCTGCTGTCAGAATACAATGTTCTGCCGGCTGACTGAAAAAAAATTAGCCATTTATATCCAGCCTAAGTATTATACAAACTGGCTTGTTTATTTGTTTTGGGGACCTTAAAGCCATTTATTTGTATCTTCAAGCCATTAATCTGGCATTTTATAAAGCAGAAAATCCCTTAAGCCAGCAGGCATTAAAGTAGGATTCCAGTCTGAACTTTTTTTGGTTTCATATACAGTAGAATTGGGGAGGGTTAGAACCTTTTTAAATTTTTATTGCTATGCGTCTCCATTGGGAGGACCTCCCTTTACTTCCTGTTGTGTGACTGGGTCAGGAAATTAGAAAAACCTCTCCAATAGTGGTAGAAAGGGAAAAAGTTACAACCTCTTTTATATTTTGTTGTTATGTATGTCCCTCCTTGATTGCTCTCCTTACTTTCTGTTGTGGCATTGATCGGAAGTTTGAAACATAGAAGAGTGAAGGGGGAAAGACCAATAGGTCCATCAATCCTGCCTTTCTTTTTCTTCTTTAAACATTTTTGTTTGTGTATAGACCTGTTTATTCCAAGCATTTTTAAGTTCACTTACTGTTGACTGACTATATCCACAATAGAGACCTAATGCCGCGTACACACGACCGTTTTTCCTGTCGGAATAAACTCTGAAGGTTTTTCCGTCGGAGTTCCCCTGAAACTGTCTTGCACACACACGATCACACCAAAGTCTGACCGTCTAGAACGTGGTGACATACAACACGTACAACTTGGCTAGAAAAGGGAATTTCAATAGCCAGTAGCTGCCGTCTCATACTTACTTCAGAGCATGCGTCGTTTTTGGTCCGTCAGAACAGCATACAGATGACTGGTTTTCCCAAAAGCAATTGGTTCAGTCGGAAATATTTAAAACATGTTCTATTTCTAGGTCCGTCAGAATTTTCTAAAAAAAATAGCCAGATGAGGTCCACACATGATCTGAATATCCGATGAAAAGATTCTGTCTAACTTTTTCTGCCGGAAAGTCCGACCGTGTGTACGCGGCATAACAGTGGTTCAGGGTCTTCCCTCTATCTAAACATGAAAGAAAGATTGAGATGGAGTCTTACATATGTAATACTTTCACAATAAAGTCAAATATGTGTATATTAATAGTTTACTCACTAATAATTGACAATTAAATAGGCTATCCTTATGGGAAGTGTCAAATGGTGATCAGGCAGTGCAAAGCAACTGGTTGAGTTTAGTTTTACTGCACAATAAAGTACTCCACACAGATCCATAAAAGTACAGGCATACAAAAGCTGTATACTAGGAAACAATCCACAATATAAAGCTGCAAAATATTGTGAAACTTCACCCTGCACCCTGGACAGCATTGGCACATTGCATTTTGGAACACTTTATGAATTATGTTGGTATGACAATGGAATTTGTGATTTTTTGTTGTGGTAATTCTTTTTACTGTAATAAAAGGGTTAGCATTATGGTTAAGGGTTAGTTTAGACTACATTCAAGAGTTTAAGTGGAACTATGGGCAAAATCAATATATGACATATATAATGGAGTCTGTCACTAGCATTAACAGTTTTTTTAGCAGCACCTGTGACATAGTTTTACTACCTGTGGATCCTATCAATCTGGTATTTCTCAACTTCCTTTAACAGACCAAGTTGGTCAGCAGAAGTGGCAGTTAAAGGGTAGAGACAAACCATTTAACATTGACAAGGGTGGCAGTTCTGGATCTACACATACAATTTTATCTATTCCCTCACCCAAGTGAACCTAACAAAGTCTCCACAGCAGGCTCTTTTGGGGAAGCCAGTGGAGGGGATACCGGGACATGTGAGACGCCTAACTGCATTCATCTTTACGGCTACTAGGATATCCATAATGAGATCCTGGAGGTCGCCCACAATCCCCTTTGATCTTTTGAAGACAAAATTGACATGGATCATGATCAATGAACGTATGGTGGCTATCCACCGGGACAAGCTAGCCCATTTTGAGAAAACATGGACTCCATGGATAAAATACCTGTCAGAATTCACCTGATCTGGAGGGAGAGACACTAGCATCCTCTATAGCAGGGCCATAGCCTGGTACATAGACACTACCACTTTCGTCCTGTCTTTTCCCATCTGCTTCTCTATGGGTTAATACAAAAAAGGGTTTTTCTCTTATCCTACCTAATACTTCCCCCCTCTGGGTTTTTTTTTTCTTTTTCCTTTTCCTTCTCCCACTCATCTTTCCTCCCCCATTCCTTCTACAAAATGGATTAACCTTAAACCCATTGTTGGTCCGGAGCGACTTAGTCAATAAATATAACGTGAAAGGGCTCACAAGAGTCCAAGTAAGGGAACAGGCAGTAGTTAATAATATGTTTAAAGTTAAGCACAGAATGCCCTGTGCATATTATTTCTTCACACTTTTATACTTTTTTTTATATTACACCAACAGTTACATCAGTTACATCATCCCCAACAGTTCCCCCTGTTGGGGATGATGCAAATGATACTCAGGTTCACGGCTTGCGGTCCGGATTTTACCTCTTCAGTAACCTGACCACTCAACCAATGAGTGGGAAGCCACCCATGGGTTCGAGAGTTATTGGACTGTTTGACTTTTTCTTTTTTTTCCTATATGCACCCAGTTCCTTAATATGTTGGGCCAAAGTGGGCTTTCCATAATGTATTACACTTTTGTGCTAATGTTGAAAAATTACCAAGAAAAACTTAATTGAAATGAAACATTGACAA
Source organism: Lithobates sylvaticus (assembly GCA_028564925.1). Classification (NCBI taxonomy): domain Eukaryota; kingdom Metazoa; phylum Chordata; class Amphibia; order Anura; family Ranidae; genus Lithobates; species Lithobates sylvaticus. The sequence continues at coordinate 174,137,268 of CM053034.1, read as the reverse complement.
AGGTGCTTGAAATCGTCTGCTTTTATTCATATAGTTTAAACCTTTATCCAAAAAGAAAATAACTGTAGTTGTAGCTGCTTAAAAGTATTGGTTAGAGTTTGGCTTTAAAGTGTAACTATGGCCAAAATAAAATTGACATATTTGATAAAGTCTCTCAGTAGCATTACCCCAGCAGTCCCCTCGTAACATAGTTTCATTACTTGTTAATCTGACCAGTAGGTCTTTTTTTTAAAACTTCTTTTAACAGAGCAAGCTGTCCAGCAAAAATGTTTGGGATGAGACAAACCATTTAACACTGACAGAGGGGCTTACAATGATCAGCTTTTATTCATTTATGTAAAACCTTTAACTAGAGCTGCACGATTAATCGTTAAGGTGTACGTTTAATAAACTGTGATAAGCCGAGATCATGATGATCTCAGCTTATCTCAGAGCATTGCTGGTTTAATATACTGAGATGAGTACTGGAGAACTTATTCTTCTCTTCTCATTTCAGTACAAAAAACGGCTGCATTGACTGCAATAGAAACGGCCTGTTTAATATACAGTGATCTCACTTTATCACTGTGCTTCTCTTTTGAGTTCTCCTTTCTGGCTTCTCCAGCCCAGAGGTGGAGTTAGCAGCAGAAAGAGGAGATCTCGGGCAGTGAATCTGCCTGCATGGTCAAAAAGTGAAAGTAAAAACTTTCTCTACAGCAGTGGAAAATACATCAACAGCAGGTTAGAATTTCATTAACTATACAATTACACACACATCATATATATATCTATATATATATATTTATATGTGTGTGTGTGTATATATATATATATTTATGTGTGTGTGTATATATATATATATATATATATATATATATATATATTTGTGTGTACATATATATGTATATCTGTGTTTGTATATATGTGTTGTGGCTACAGAAGTACAACCGATGCTGTGATTTTCACAGCTGCGAAGATGATGCATCGCTGATAACACAAGGTGATGTGTACATGCATGGCTGTAAAATTAAGAGCATCAGATGAGTTCAGTACACACTGCGTTTTCAAGAGTATATATGTTAGTACATCTGTGTGACATACCGCGGCGCATACCACGTGATCAGCCATGTCCAATCACGGCTGATCACGATGTCAACAGGAAAAGCCGGTGATCGGCTTCTCCTCACTCGCATCTGACAGACACGAGTAGAGGAGAGCCGATCGGCGGCTCTCCTGACATGGGGGGTCTGCGCTGATTGTTTATCAGTGCGACCGCCCCCCCCCCCAGATGCCCACACTGTGCATGGACATAAGTCCTCTGGAGGCTGCTGCCGCTGCATCCTCCTGATCATACCTGGTGTCAGTCTGCAGGCAGTAGGTGACAGCCTACTCGGTGCAGCTGTCCATGGCAAAATTGTCGTTGAATGGCAGTTTTGAAATGTGGTCACCCGGGGGGGGGGTGGGCAGGGTGCCAATTACCCCCCTGTGCCACTCTGATGGCCCATAAAAGGGATGCACTGCTTCACTCAGGCTGTGCACACCCTCCGTCCCCTCCCCGGCTCAAATGTCAGGCAGGCACCAGTAGCTTAGCAGACTCCTCAGCTCACTTTGCATGGAAAATATATTTTCGGGTGCAACAGTTTGTAGGCTGTCTATCAGCCGCTGGTGATGATAGTCGGGGCAGCGTGCTGCTTGTTAACCTCACCAGCCAGTGTATTTTCTGGGACAGTGCCACCGTGAAAGTTACAGGGTTAGTTCAGATGTAGGGACTACTGATGCAAAGGGGAACTCATAATGTAAAGGTGGGGGGACTCAAGATGTGAAAGGGGCATACTGATGCTAAGTATGAAGCTCTGGATGTTAAGGGGGAATCCTGATGTGAAGTGGGGGGGCTGTTGCATGTAAATCTGACTTCATGATCAATTACATTTTGATTATCATTATATAAAATAATGGATGTGGTGGCCTTTTGGTAGGCATGATTTTTTTTGGGGGGGGGGGGGCAGCATTTAATTATTGGACCCAGGAGGACAGGCGATCCCAATTGCCAACCACACGTGACACAAGGACGCAATTTTGCGTGTAAGAAAATTTTGCACCTCTCTTTTTTTTTCTGAACCTCCATCTTGCTCACTATCTTATACCCTCAAATGCTTAAGGCCCCTTTCACACTGGGGCGGTTTGCAGGCGCTATTGCGCTAAAAATAGCGCCTGCAAACCGACCCGAAACAGCTGTTGCTGTGTCTTCAGTGTGAAAGCCCGAGGGCTTTCACACTGAAGCGGTGCGCTTGCAGGACGCTGGAAAATGTCCTGCAAGCCGCATCTTTGGCTCGCTATAGGAGTGGTATATTTACCGCTCCTATAGCGCCCGTTCCCATTGGAAACAATGGGGCAGCGCTCCGAACCCGCCCACAAAACACCGCTGCAGCGGCGGTTTGCGGGCGGTATTGACCCTTTTTCGGCCGCTCGCGGGGGGTAAAACCACCCCGCTAGCGGCCGAAATGCGCTGCTAAAACGCTGGTAAAGCGGCGCTAAATATAGCGCCGCTTTACCGCCAGCGCCCCCACCGCTCCAGTGTGAAAGTAGCCTAATAGTTTAACAGTGATTTACTTTTACAGGGTTATACCATTATTAACATATTATGGGAGTTTTTTGACACAACATATATATTTGTAAAATGCCTTTTTTATCAATTAAATTTTATGAGTATTTAAAATAACATAAAAAACACTTCCTTTGAACTGGTATTATTTAAATAAATTTTTCTATATTTTATTTAATTTTTTTACTTATTTTTTTAATTATTTCAAACCTAAAATTTGGTTCAGCTCATGGACTATTCTAATTTTATTATACAGGGTTTCTCTTTATTTAAAATTATTTATTTTAGTTGTTAATTTTATATTTTTATTGCTATTCTTTTTTTTAATTATTTTTAACTATTTAATATATATATATATTAATTGTTTTTATATGAATGGTGCATATCTGTATGACAAATACAGTACAATCATTTCAGAATACACCATTCACATAAATATGCACATGTGTTATCCTTATGTATTAATCATTATAATGTTTTACTGTTATGGGGTGTCTGTTTATTGGGTAGGGGGAATATATCTTTATTATTAAGTTTGTATGTGCAGTGTATATGGAGTGCTTCATGTTTCACTTTGGGGTTCTGATACTGAAATCTCCCGAGCTATCACGAGATTACAGAAACAGAAGCCGTTTGGAATTCTCAAAGCATTTGTAGATCACTTCTATTCTCAGTGAGAGAAGCGATCTACAATGTATACTAAGCTGCCACATGGGGGAGAACAGATATCTCAGAGAAGTGCCGAGAACTCCTGAGATCTGAAATTTCACAATATATTAAACGGACACCTAAGAATCAAATTTGCTATTCTACTCCCCTCCCGATCTTAAAACAGCATTTCCCGATTCTATGTAACTATGTAAGTGCAGAAAGTTCTCTGCTCACTTCTGACAGCTGAAAAAAAAAAAAGAAATCCAGGCAGCCTGTCAAGTATATCTCAACATGGCTGATAACTATAAACAAAGTAACATTTCATTCTAAGATCAAAGGGAGGAACTTCTGTCTGTAAATGAGGTCAGTTTAACCACTTAACCGGTTTCCTGACCGGCTCACATCTATTTACGGGACAGAATGGCTCCCCTGAACCATTAAGAACAGTTTTTTTGTTTATAGCCCAAAAAATAAAAACCACAGAGGTGATCAACTAGCACCAAAAGAAAGCTCCATTTGTAGGAAAAAAGAATGCAAATTCAGTTTTGGTACAGCATTGCATGACCGCGCAATTACCAGGTAAAGCGACGCAGTGCCAAATTGTAAAAAGTGCTCTGGTCAGGAAGGGGGTAAAACCTTCTGGGGCTGAAGTGGTTAAAGACTAAATCTTTTTCTGACACTTGCTGCTTACAAGTTAAAATCAGCATTTTTTGCTAGAAAATGACTTAGAACCCCCAAACATTATATATATTTTTTAGCAGAGACCCTAGAGAATAAAATTACAGTTGTTGCAATATTTTATGTTTTATGTATTTTATGTATTTGCGCAGCGGTCTTTTAAATGCATTTTTTGGGGAAAAATACACTTTAATGAATTTTAAAAAGACTAAACAGTAAAGTTAGCACCAATTTTTTTGTATATGAGAGAATCGTGATCTTTATTCTAAGCAAAAAAATTCCGATTCTCATTTTAGCCAGAATCGTGCACCTTTAACCCAAAAGGAAATCTATTGCTGTAACTGATTTAAAAGTCTTAGCTGGAGTTTGTCTTTTTCTTTTTTTGGTACAATAGTTTTTATTAACCACTTTCAGACCGGACCATTATGCAGCCTAAAGACCAGAGGACTTTTTACAATTTCGCACTGCACTGGTTTAACTGGTAATTACGTGGTCATGCAATGTTGTACCCAAACGAAATTTGCGTCCTTTTCTTCCCACAAATAGAGCTTTCTTTTGATGGTATTTGATTGCCTCTGCGATTTTTATTTTTTGCGCTATAAACGGAAAAAGACCGAAAATTTTGAAAAAAAATGATATTTTCTACTTTTTGTTATAAGAAAAATCCAATAAACTCAATTTTAGTCATACTTTTAAGCCAAAATGTATTCAGCCACATGTATTTTGTAAAAAAAATGTCAATAAGCGTATATTTATTGGTTTGCGCAAAAGTTATAGCGTCTACAAACTAGGGTACATTTTCTGGAATTTACGCAGCTTTTAGTTTACGACTGCCTATCTCATTTCCTGAGGTGCTAAAATGGCAGGGAAGTACAAAACCCCCCCAAATGACCCCATTTTGGAAAGTAGACACCCTAAGGAAATTGCTAAGAGGCATTTTGAGCCCATTGAATATTTTATTTTTTTGTCCCAAGTGATTGAATAATGACAAAAAAAAATAAAATGTTTACAAAAAGTTGTCACTAAATGATATATTTCTCACACATGCCATGGGCATATGTGGAATTACACCCCAAAATATATTCTGCTGCTTCTTCTGAGTACGGGGATACCACATGTGTGGGACTTTTTGGGAGCCTATCCGTGTACGGGACCCCGAAAGCCAAGCACCGCCTTCAGGATTTCCAAGGGTGTAAATTTTTGATTTCACTCCTCACTACCTATCACTACCTATCACAGTTTTGAAGGCCATAAAATGCCAAGATGGCACAAAACCCCCCCAAATGACCCCATTTTGGAAAGTAGACACCCCAAGCTATTTGCTGAGTGGCATGTTGAGTCCATGGAATATTTTATATTTTGCCACAAGTAGCGGGAAAAATGACAAACTTTTTTTTTTTATTTTTTTTTGCCCAAAGTTGTCACTAAATGATATATTTCTCACACATGCCATGGGCATATGTGGAATTACACCCCAAAATATATTCTGCTGCTTCTTCTGAGTACGGGGATACCACATGTGTGGGACTTTTTGGGAGCCTATCCGTGTACGGGACCCCGAAAACCAAGCACCGCCTTCAGGATTTCTAAGGGTGTAAATTTTTGATTTCACTCCTCACTACCTATCACTACCTATCACAGTTTTGAAGGCCATAAAATGCCAAGATGGCACAAAACCCCCCCAAATGACCCCATTTTGGAAAGTAGACACCCCAAGCTATTTGCTGAGTGGCATGTTGAGTCCATGGAATATTTTATATTTTGCCACAAGTAGCGGGAAAAATGACAAACTTTTTTTTTTTATTTTTTTTTGCCCAAAGTTGTCACTAAATGATATATTTCTCACACATGCCATGGGCATATGTGGAATTACACCCCAAAATAAATTCTGCTGCTACTTCTGAGTAAGGGGATACCACATGTGTGGGACTTTTTGGGAGCCTATCTGTGTACGGGACCCCGAAAACCAAGCACCGCCTTCAGGATTTCCAAGGGCGTACATTTTTGATTTCACTCCTCACTACCTATCACTACCTATCACAGTTTTGAAGGCCATAAAATGCCAAGATGGCACAAAACCCCCCCAAATGACCCCATTTTGGAAAGTAGACACCCCAAGCTTTTTGCTGAGAGGCATGTTGAGTCCATGGAATATTTTATATTTTGCCACAAGTAGCGGGAAAAATTACAAACTTTTTTTTTTTTTTGCCCAAAGTTGTCACTAAATTATATATTGCTCACACATGCCATGGGCATATGTGGAATTACACCCCAAAATATATTCTGCTGCTTCTCCTGAGTATGGGGATACTACATGTGTGGGAATTTTTGGGAGCCTATCCGTGTACGGGACCCCGAAAACCAAGCACCGCCTTCAGGATTTCTAAGGGCGTAAATTTTTGATTTCACTCCTCACTACCTATCACAGTTTTGAAGGCCATAAAATGCCCAGATGGCACAAAACCCCCCCAAATGACCCCATTTTGGAAAGTAGACACCCCAAGCTATTTTATGAGAGGCATGGTGAGTATTTTGCAGCTCTCATTTTTTTTTGAAAATGAAGAAAGAAAAGAAAAAAAAATTTTTTTTTTCTTTTTTCAATTTTCAAAACTTTGTGACAAAAAGCGAGATCTGCAAAATACTCACCATACCTCTCAGCAAATAGCTTGGGGTGTCTACTTTCCAAAATGGGGTCATTTGGGGGTATTTTGTGCCATCTGGGCATTCCATGGCCTCTGAAACTGTGATAGGCAGTGAGGAGTGAATTCACAAATTCACACCCTTAGAAATCCTGAAGGTGGTGCTTGGTTTTTGGGGCCCCGTACGTGGCTAGGCTCCCAAAAAGTCCCACACATGTGGTATCCCCGTACTCAGGAGAAGCAGCAGAATGTATTTTGGGGTGTAATTCCACATATGCCCATGGCATGTTTGAGCAATATATCATTTAGTGACAACTTTGTGCAAAAAAAAAAAAAAATAATAATAATTATTATTTTTCCCGCAACTTGTGTCAAAATATAAAATATTCCATGGACTCGACATGCCTCTCAGCAAAAAGCTTGGGGTGTCTACTTTCCGAAATGGGGTCATTTGGGGGGGGGTTTTGAACTGTCCTGGAATTTTATGCACAACATTTAGACGCTTATGTCACACATTACCCACTCTTCTAACCACTTGAAGACAAAGCCCTTTCTGACACTTTTTGTTTACATGAGAAAATAATTTTTTTTTGCAAGAAAATTACGTTGAACCCCCAAACAATATATATTTTTTTAAAGCAAAGGCCCTACAGATTAAAATGGTGGGTGTTTCATTTTTTTTTTTCACTCAGTATTTGCGCAGCGATTTTTCAAACGCATTTTTTTGGGAAAAAACACACTTTTTTAAATTTTAATGCACTAAAACACACTATCTTGCCCAAATCTTTGATGAAATAAAAAATTAGATCTTAGGCCGAGTACATAGATACCAAACACGACATGCTTTAAAATTGCGCAGAAACGTGCAGCGGTGACAAGCTACATACATTTTTAAAAGCATTTAAACGCCTTTACAGGTTACCACTTTAGATGTACGGAGGAGGTCTACTGCTAAAATTACTGCCCTCGATCTGACCTTCGCAGTGATACCTCACATGCATGGTGCAATTGCTGTTTACATATGACGCCAGACCGACGCTTGCGTTCGCCTTTGCGCGAGAGCAGGGGGGGACAGGGGTGCTTTTTTTTTTTTTTTTTTTTTATTATTATTGATTTTGCTTTTTTATTTCATTTTTCAACTGTTCCTTTCATTTATATATATTTTTTATCATTTTTATTGCTATCTCAGGGAATGTAAATATCCCCTATGATAGCAATAGGTAGTGACAGGTACTCTTTTTTGAAAAAATTGGGGTCCATTAGACCCTAGATCTGTCGTCTGCCCTCAAAGCATCTGACCACACCAAGATCGGTGTGATAAAATACTTTCCCAATTTCCCAATGGCGCTGATTATATCCGGCGAAATATAAGTCATGAAATGCTCGTAGCTTCCGGTTTCTTAGGCCATAGAGATGATTGGAGCCATTCTGGTCTCTGATCAGCTCTATGGTCAGCTGGCGGAACCACCGGCTGCATTCTCAGGTTCCCTGTTGGGACAGGAGAGCCAGAGAAAACCATGGAAGACGGTGGGAGGGGGGGGGCATTCCCTCCCACTGCTTGTAAAAGCAGTCTAGAGACTAATTAGCCACTAGGATTGCTTTTACATGAAAGCCGACCGCTGGCTGAAAAGAATGATACCAAGATAATGCCTAATCCTGCCGGCATCATTCTGGTATAACCACTCAAAGTCCAGCAACATACCAGTACGTTGCTGGCCCTTGTTTGGCATATATTGTAATCTTTTTTTTCATGCAGCCTGTGGGCTGAACGAAAAAAAAAGATTGATCGGTGGGTATGCCCACCATTAGAACCTCCCTTCATCCACCCACTTCTAATGATGGGCATACATGCACCATTTTGTTTTTAACTGTGGTGGTGAAATCACCTCCAACAGCGCTGGAGTCACGGATTTATGTATCGTGGGAGCAAGCGCTGTTGCTGTCAAGATAAATAAATCCGCGCTGCAGCTGAATGGCGTACCTGCTAAGCAAATTATGGTTAACAATAAAACAAAGTAACATTACAGTATAACAGTAAGATTTACCATACCTGCAAAGCAAATACCAAAAAAAACATAGTAAAAAATAAAACATTTTTTAATGCAACCTGTGCCTAAAATATATATATGCCGAAGCATGGGGGCATCCTCCCGCAAAAAAGTTATGCCGCGTACACACGGTCGGAATTTTCCACGGGCAAGCCTCCGTCGGAATTTCAACTGTATGTAGGCGGCATTAGGAGCAAATCGCTCCTCCGCCCTCTGCTGCCCCCATGCTTCGGCATATATGCTCTTTTTTTTTAACTGTGGTGGTGAAATCACCTCCTACAGCGTTGGAGTCACGGCTTTATGTATCGTGGGAGCAAACGCTGTTGCTGTCAAGATAGATAAATCCGCGCTGCAACTGAATGGCGTACCTGAAAACAAAAAAAATGGTTAACAATAAAACATTGCAGAATAGAATACAGTAAAAAGGAGAACAATAGAGAGAGAGAATAGAGAGAAAAAGAACAATAAAACAACTATTTTTGGTTTTTTTATTTTATATTTTTTTTGTTTTATTTTTTACTTTTTTTTTTTTAACTTTTGTTTGTAACTGTAACAGTTCTAACGGAACTGTTGTAACGGTTCCATCGGTTTTGGTCTCAAAATGCGATGGCATTCTTGAGAACGTGTGCCTAGTCTGTGCAATGCTGTACCCTACGCTAATACTCAACTAGTGTATGGTAGCGTTCAAAACATTCACCGATGCAAAGACCAGGATTGTCAGGACAGCGGGGACAATAATAGCGGGTGTCACGCCTAAATCCGCGCTTTCTGCAGACACGACATTTTCTTTGGGGGGCTTGTTGGGTAGGGGTACTCGGGAGGACATGAATAAAATGCCGCTCATGCAGCCGGCTAACTGCATTTGGTTGGGGAATGTGAGGTGGAGCACCGTCTGGAAACAGAAGGGCTCCGATGATCTCTTCCTGGAATTTGAGGAAGGATCCAGTACGTCCTGAAGCTCCGTATAGCACATGAGCGTTCAGCAAAGCCAATTGGAAAAGGTAAATAGACACTTTTTTGTACCAGCGTCTAGCCTTACGGGCAACTAGGTACGGCGCCAACAACTGGTCGTTGAGGTCCACCCCTCCCATGTTTTGGTTGTACTCGTGGACACAGAGGGGTTTCGTCACAACACCAGCCGCCGTAGTAATTTGGACCGTCGTGTCTGCATGAAGGGAGGTAAGAACGAAAACATTCTTATTATCCCTCCACTTCATAGCGAGCAAGTTATTACACTTCAAGCAGGCTCTCTCCCCCAGCCTAAGACGGGACTCTACAAGCCGCTGGGGAAAGCCCCGGCGATTAGGTCGCACGGTGCCACATGCTCCAATCTGATGATCAAACAAATGACTAAACAGTGGCACGCTCGTGTAATAATTATCCACGTACAAGTGGTACCCCTTTCCGAATAAGGGTGACACCAAGTCCCACACAATCTTGCCAGCGCTCCCTATGTAGTCAGGGCAGTTTGTCGGCTCTATGTGGCTATCTTTGCCCTCATAAACCATAAATTTACATGTATAGCCTGTGGCCCTGTCACAGAGCTTATACATCTTGACCCCGTATCTGGCACGCTTGCTGGGAAGGTATTGTTTGAATGACAAGCGGCCAGTAAACTTAATCAGGGACTCGTCAACGCAGACAACTTGATGGGGAGTAAACAAGTCTGCAAAACGTTGGTTGAAATGGTTTATGAGGGGCCGAATTTTATAGAGCCGATCGTATGCAGGGTCTCCACGAGGACGACAGAGTTCATTGTCGTTGAAGTGCATGAACCGCAAAATCTGTTCGTATCGTGCCCTGGACATGGAGGCAGAGAACACGGGCATATGGTACATTGGCTCAGTGGACCAATATGAACGCAACGTACCCATTTTAACTACGCCCATGATGAGGGAAAGGCCCAGAAAGATCTTAAATTCGGGGACCGTAATTGGTCTCCAATCTCTGGCAAGGGTGGACAACTGGGGATAAGCAGCGATGTGTTGACCAGCGTACAAATTGGTTTGGTCCACAATAGATCTATAGAGATCTTCGGTGAAAAACAGCGAAAAAAAATCAAGTGACGTAAAATCAGCTGTTTCCACCTGAATACCGGGTTGGCCAGTGAATGGGGGAAGTACGGGTTCTGCAGAAGTGGTGGGCACCCAATCAGGATTGGCAAATTCTGCAGGAAGGGCACTATGGGCACGACGGGCCTGTCTTTGTCGTCTTCTTGGTGGCAGCGGGACACTACTTGTGCTTGCCACCTCGCCAGCTGAAACTGCACTTATGGGACTCGCCACGTCACCACGTGATACTGCAGTGCTGGTTTGACTACGTCCAGGGTGTACTAGGCCGCTGGTGCTTGCCTGTTCACCAGAAGGAATAGCGGCTCTAGTACGTCTCTGCCTCCTACGAGCGACCTGCGGTTCCTGCACCTCAACAACAGAAGAAGGAGTTTGGGGTCTGGTACGCCTGACCTTAGCAGGGACCACAACTCCGCCGTCAGAGCTATCTGTCATGGAGCCGATGTCGTCTACTGGGTCGTATTCTGAGCCTGATTCTGACAGATGAGTGACCTCCTCTTCATTATCTGTCATGCTCAGAAACAAGTAGGCCTGTTCACTAGTGTACGTTTGACTTGCCATTTTGGGCTCTAAATTTAGTAGTACACTAGTGAGACTCACAGGAAAAAAAAAAGCTCCTGACTGTTAGCGACTGAATCAAAACGCTACCAAAAAACTGTAAGCGATCGCAGGGATCAGGCCTGACTCTGCGAACGCTGCAGTTATGTGTGCTTAGTGTTTTGTAAGTGACAGTGATCGATCGATACTGCACTTGGGTGGGCTGGGCGGAGGGGGAAAACGCAGGTGCTAGCAGGTATCTGGGCTGATCCCGCTAACAATGCGTTTTTGGGAACCCTAAACAGCTGGGGACGCTAGTATAGATCTGATCAGATCAGATATCGATCTGTTCAGATTCTATACCACTAAGGGAGGTGTATGCTGCGTGCGTGGGTGTTTGCGGTACTGGCACTAACCCGACGCTGCCTGGGGCGACGCAGACCCTATTTGACTCTAAAACCTTACTTATATCACCCGCCGGGCGATCAGGGGGTAAAACCTTTATTAGGTAATAAACGGCGGGTGCCCTGAAACTATAAAAAATAAACTAACTGACCAGCGTCACCCGTAACAGTTATATGGTGATCACTGGTGAAAGGGTTAACTAGGGGGCACTCAGGGGGTTAAAACCTTTAGTAGGTAGTATATGGGGGGTCCCTGACCCTATAAAACGCTGCGGCAAACCTAAATACCTACCTCCCTAACTAGCGTCAACTGTGACACTAATACAGCGATCAAAAAAACGATCGCTTAGTGACACTGGTGACGGGGGGTGATCACGGGGTTAAACCTTTATTAGGGGGGGTTCCTAGACCTAAAGGGGGCTAAATCTAACTGCCCTAACAGTTATTAGGGTCACAATGCACCAATGCAGTTAACAGTAAAAAAAAAAAAAAAAAAAAACTGCTTTGGTATCACTGTGACAGGGGGTGCAGGGGGGCAATCGGGGGGGGGGGGCTGGGGTGTGAAATGTGTGCCTAGAATGTTCTACTGTTAGTGTAGTGTAGTGTAGTGTAGTGTTGTGCAACTCACGTGTCTTCTCTCCTCGGCGTCGGTTCGAAAAGACCGCCACGAGGAGAGATGACCTCACTTCCCCTGGCGCTGTACACAATACAGAGCCAGGGGAAGCATTCCATTGGCTGGGAGCGATCGCGAGGGGGGGGGGCACGAATGAGTGCCCCCCCCCTCATCTCCGATCCCTCCCCCAATGTCCCGGACAATTTACAGACACGGGGGCGGGCCCGATCGGCCCCCCACCCGCGTCTGTTAGGGATGACATCACTTCCTCTAGCCCTGTTTACATGACGGGGCTAGAGGAAGTGTTTCATTGGCTGGGAGCGATCGCGAGGGGGGGGCCACGAATGAGTGGCCTCCCCCTCATCTCCGATCGCTCCCCCAACGATGCCGACCGCCGCAGGCACCGGGGGGGGGCCCGATCGGGCCCCCCACCCGCAGACAGGTAGGGACGTATATATACGCCCTCCTGCCTGTACGTGCCATTCTGTCGACGTATATCGTCGTGCGGCGGTCGGCAAGTGGTTAAGTAAACCAATATCAAGATACAGGCTTGACCAAAAAAGTAAAAAACATCCCATGCAGGGAAAAAAAAACAGTAAAGCACATTTAGATTTACAAAAGAAACACATTTTTGAAGGTTTCAAAGAGAAAAGTGGAAGCATCCAGCATCTAGTGTCAGAAGTGACAATGAGTAACTGCTCGAAGGCCCAGGACATAGTGAGGCAAAGGGAGGGGATCATTATCCCATAATGGAGGGAAAGGAAGAGGGGAAACAAAAAGGGGGGCCAAAGGGGAAGTTGGGAAGAGAAAAGGCAGGAGACAGTCAGAATGAGGAAGGAAGAAGAGCAGTGCAGAACTAAGCAAGGGGAGAAGGTGAGAATAGTCAAGACAAGGAAGAAGAAAGGAAGGAAAGAGCCATAGACCTTGGCAGAAAGAGAGGAGGGATCCTGCAGGTTAGATGGTGTTTCAGAATGGTCTGGAATACCCAAGCTGGCCCGGGGCAGAGTGGGGAGAACATAAGACCACTATGGGTTACACACTTTCAGGAACTTAGCGTGGAAGTCATGAAGCATACTGGTAATTTTCTCATGAAGCATGAGGGTAGTCAGAATGCTCTTCACCTCTGCAAACCCAACCGAGGGCTTCCTCCAAGCCCTGGCAATGGCACGCTTTGTGGAAATTAATAGGTAGGTGGCCAGCTTCTGCTCGTAAGAGGAGAGGCCTGGAAGAGGACAGTGGAAAATGCATACTGGGCATTCTTGTTTGAAGGGTACATGAAAAGTCTTGAGAGGAGGCCATAGACACTGGACCAGCTTTTTAAAAAAAAATTCTGATATTATTTTTTAACTTTTTTTTTTTTTTTTTTTTTTTTTAAAAAAAAAGAAACAAAGTAACAACCCACCACACAGGGCAGTACAAACAAACAAAACTAAACCAAAAAAAAAAGGGAGGGGGGAGCGCAGCAATCATAGGAATACAATAATCAACAAATACTCGATTTTTCTTGTTAAAAAAAAAAAAAAAAATACTCGATTACAAAAATTAAGATATGTATACTCTATCCCCTTGGCCATATTCAAACTTCCATGTAGCGTTCCACAGGTAATAAGTGTGCTTTTCATAAGAAATGTATTTAATAAACTCTGTTGTCCATTCAGAGAGAGAGAAGGCAGCTGGGGGAATGTCCACCTAAGTACAAATTATTTACGGGCTATAAATAACGCTCTTGAAACAGTGAGCCATAAATTTTGATCAATTAAGGATGAATCAATATGACCAAGCAAAAAAAAAAGAGGGTCAACCAACAGATTAAACCCTAAAAGCCATTAAGATTCCCTACCACCTCAGCACAATACCTTCTCAATTTGGGACAACGCCATAGAAGATGAATGAGGGAACCAGACGAGTGCCCACATCTAGCACACCAGGGATAATCTCTCACACCAATTTTATACAGAAATTCAGGGGTTCTATAGACTCTGTAAAATACATATCTGTGTAAATGTCTATGAGAAGGGGATAAAGAAACACTCTGAAGGGACTGTAGGATGTCCTCCCAAATATCTCCCGAAAAAGGGCCTACATCTCTCTCCCATTAAGATTTACATAACAAAAGGAACTTCAAATGAAAGCAATCTAATAGTACTTGGTAGGAATTTCAAATCAATCCCTTAGTTGATAATGCACTTATTATAGTGTTGACAATAGACATCGAGGAAAAGGAAACCAAGGCCCAATTGGGCTGCGTTTGAATGGCATGTCTACGTTGGGGATATTGATAAAACTACTTGGAATTAAGTTCAAATTCCACAAAGTGCAAAGGAATTTAACATACCACCATCATATAAATGTACCAAAGTATGTATTTCCCATCTGTGGAAGCCCTGGAGTTTAAAAAAAAAATCAGGAAACAGGGGATTATCCCAAATGGGGATATATTTAGAGAAGGAAGAAATCCCCAACAATTTTTTGTTGCATTACAGATTAAAAAAAGGGTAGACAATGATACCTGCAAAGCACTACAAACTGGCATCTCAAAAGTATATAAAGGATGATGACCTTGCCTCATAAATGAGAATAAGCGGTAAGATGGAGAGCATTCCAGAGTCCCACCCAACAAGATGTTGTAACTAGGCAGCTAAAAAATAGATCCATGGATTAGGAACAGCTAGACCTCCAACACACTTGGGATATTGTAAAAACTGTAGTTTTATCCTTGGTGGCCCTTTCCTCCAAATCCAGTCCCTAAATATATAATTGACCCTTGTAAAAACCCTTGGAACTATCAACATGGGGAGTTATGTAGAAAGTACAGGGGTTGCGGCACCCAAATAATTGTAAGCAAGTTAATTCTCCCTATACCTGAAAGGCTTTACATGGTTAGCCACTAATGTAAAGTCCATTTAAATCTACTAATCCCTCCAACACCACCCTCTCCACTGTCTGACAATGCTACAGTTCAAGGGTGGCTATGTTGCTCCTCCGTAGATGCAGTGGAGGAGTGAATGTAGCCAATCTAAGACAGGAGGTGTGCTACTGACTAATTACCAATTGACTATTGGGTAAAATAAAGGGATAAAAGCCTGAAAAAATAAAACTAATGCAGTCACAATATCCACTGATTGCTAAGCACCAAAATATTAAATGTTGTTTTTGTGTTTAGTTACTCTTTAATGTGTTAGTCATTCATGTAAAGTTGAATCTACAAATCCATCTAACACTACTTTCTCTGCAGGTTATCAGTGCTGCTGTCCAAGGTTGGCTATGCTGATCCTTCATAGATACAGTGGAGGAGTGAGTGTAGTCACCCTAAGACAGGGAGTGTGTTACTGGCTGGATCACCAGGTGAAAACAAAGGAAAAAGCTTAAAAAAATTTAAATTAGAAAACTACTAAAGCCACCACATCTAAGGACATGTAAGCTGCAATATATTACATTTATGTTATTGGGTTTAGATACAGTTCAAGTTTCAGAGTTATAGTGACTCTGTCAACCATTCAAAAAACACCCTGCAAAAGAAGACAATACTTACTTGTTCCACTGCCCATTCTTTGAACCTGCTCTTTCTCTCAAGGGGCAAAGCTATGAGCAGGATTCTGCAAATGCCCTCACCACATGCTGTGGTTCCATCCACCCATCCCTATGTCATGAAAGGACACACTGGTGGTGCAGGAGCCAGCAGGTAAACCACATTCCACAAAGGGTGATAAGATTAATATGAAGACATTGTAATCAGTGTCGGGCAATTGTTTATGTTTTGCTGAACTTTTGTATCTGTCTTTGATAATTTATAAATTTTACGCACCGTTTACCTTCTAAAGATCCTTTTTATCAATTTTGAATCTGTCATGGTTTTTGCTAACAGCAGAAAAAGCTTTGCGCTGTTGTTTTTTTCTTTCTTCTCTATAAATCCTGGGGCTGTTTTCCTTTTGTCCCTTTTTACCTTCATTGGTATTGCCCAACTTGTCTTGTGACTGCACCAAGTACATGATGTCAGATTTTAAAATTCTTTGAAAAGGTAACATTTTTGTGACCAGCTCCGTCCCAGAAAACTCTCTTACTCCCTTTATAGTGTAAAGTGAAACAAAATCTACACTGCCAAAAAGGATCCAGTTAGATCCTTTGTAACTTTTTCCCAGTAGGGTAGAAAAAAAGGATTGGCAAAGAAAAGGGTTCTTGAGTTAGCATCATAAAGAAATAAACACACCACTAAAAAGTTGAGTGGAGAAAGATTCAATTACTTTGGGGCACCTGTTGAATTAGATGCAATAATTAAGAATTTTGTGACCTTAGTACTTAATTGCCAACAGCTTTATTTGAAGCTTTGAAGTGTTCATGACATAAGATGGGAGCCACATCTTTTGCTGAATCGAACAACGATATAATACTTACAATGTATTTGCAGACACTGTAAGAGTGGGACTGGAAATGGTGATTGGACAGGATATAAAACGTTATCCAATCACCGTTATTTCCTGCTCTGATTAGCTGGTGTTTGGGTATTTGCAGTGCTCCCCCCCCCCCAAACCTTTCTTCATAGGCCTAAATGTTGAAAGAAACAACAGCATAGTTAGTAGCTTTATATATTGTGAACTATACATATGCATTATACCTCTCTATACCAACAGGTGGCGCTGCAGCATTGTAGTGTGTATCGATGATATGATGTAATGGGTGAAAGCACTGTTTTTCCTTTGTGTGCACTTGTTTGTGTTTAGTTCCTGTTCCATGATACAGATATCCTCCATGAAAGTAAAGTTTATTCCTGTATACAAGAAGCTTCCAGCACATTATTTCAATACCCTGCACAACAGGTTGTGGGCCCAGCGCACCCAGCATACCCAGCAGGCACCCAGGCACCAGAAAGAGAACTCTGCATCTCAGTGAGTACTTTACTGGGGAGAAGCAGTCATGACTGCAACCTACCTACAGAACAGACTACCCTCAAGAGCCATTAAAACCACTCCATTTGAAATGTGGCATGGATCAAAGCCTAGCAGAGAGTACATCACAATGTTTGGATGTAAAGCATGTGCCTATATTCCAAGTGAAATGCGATCCAAGCTGGAGAACAGAGCCATAGAGGGCATTCTAGTAGGCTACAGTGAGAAAACTGAGGGTTACAGAATCCTACACCCAAAGACTGACAAAGTGACAATAAGCCATAGTGTTTATTTTGATGAGAGCCCATCAACAGAAACACCAATCTCCGAAAGCTGTGAAGTGAATATGCCAAGCAAACCAGAAGAAAAGGTCAATCAAAGCGAACCTGTCAGAAGTCAGAACAAGAGGTGAAACTCACAATGCCTAAATCAAGTTCCCTACCAGATCCTGCTGAACTGCCCGAAGTCAGAAGATCCACTCGGACTACAAAGCAGTGGCGGCTGGTGCTCAAAATTTTTGGGGGGGCGCAAACAAACAGCCTCACTGTGCCATCAAACGCTGCCACTGTGCCCCAAACGCTGCCACTGTGCCCATTAAATGCTGCCACTGTGCCCATTAAACGCTGCCACTGTGCCCATTAAATGCTGCCACTGTGCCCATTAAATGCTGCCACTGTGCCCATCTAACACTGCCACTGTGCCCCAAGTGCTGCCATTGGGCCTCAAATGCTGCCACTGTGCCCATTAAATGCTGCCACTGTGCCCATCTAACGCTGCCACTGTGCCCCAAGTGCTGCCACTGTGCCCATCTAACGCTGCCATTGTGCCTCAAATGCTGCCACTGTGCCCATTAAATGCTGCCACTGTGCTCCAAACACTGCCACCGTGCCCCAAGTGCTGCCACTGTGCCCATCTAACACTGCCACCGTGCCCCAAGTGCTGCCACTGTGCCCATCTAACGTTGCCACCGTGCCCCAAGTGCTGTCACTGTGCCCATTAAATGCTGCCAATGTGCCCTCTGCCCGCCATCTACCGGCACTTACCTTGTCTCGGTGTGCAGCTGGTGACGGCGTCAGGCGGCGAGCGGTGTCTCCTCATCGACCCGACATCTTCTCCTGCGCTCCTCCTGTCTTCTGCATTGATTGGACGCCTAGGCATCCAATCACAGCACCTGTGACTTCAGCCAATCAGGTGACCGGTAACACAGACCCGGCAACCTGATTGGCTGAGAGGCGGGTCTGTGTTAGGGAAGCGATGTATTCGCTTCTCTAACACAATACTGTGTAAACAGCGAACGCACAGCATTGCGCCCGCTGTTTACACTTATGGAAGCCTATTAGAGCCCACCGCTCTAATCAGGTCCCCTATTACAGCTCTAATAGGGTGCTTCCAAAAACACCCCCCCGCTGTAATTCAGATGCCCGGCGCCCGACAAGGGGACGGACACCTGAATAGGGGGCGGCAGCGGTGACAATAGATAGATTCATGCAATGCATGAATGCATGAATGGTGATAGGGGGCGGCGCTCCTGCGCCCTCTATGCACGCACCACCACTGCTACAAAGGGGATACCACCCCGCAAGCTATCATACACTGTCAAAACACACAGCATACTTGAACCAACAAAAAAGAAAAGCATGTGAAAGAAAACCGCAATATGAAAGCCTTTAGCTGATGACAATCGGTCTGATGACAACAGTCTCCAGGTGATAAAGGAGAGGACATGAGGACCACTGCTGGCTGATGCGTTTCGAAGGGATGCCTTCTTCCTCAAAGCCTCTCTTTTGACTGCTAGGATACCCATATCCTGGAGGGCAGTAAGGCCTGAGACATTATCCTTCACGAACTATAGACCACATGATTAACACACTTGTGCGCAAGAGTATTTGTTTTCTACTTGAACCAACATCCTGGGAAGACATAGAAAAACTGCCAAAAGCTCCCTCCTAAACGCAAAACTATAAGAAGTAAAGTCAGATGCAGAAGAGAATATCCACAGATACAAAGCCAAACTAGTTGCCAAGGGTTACACCCATAAATTTGGTGAAGATTACAATTGAAACATTTGCTCCCGTCATAAAACACTCCACCATCCGAGCGCTTCTTAGCGTTGCAGCCGGGAAGGGCATGCACGTGAAACACCTAGACATTAAAAACGCTTTCCAATATGGAGACATTAAGGAAGACCTCTACATGGAGCAACCAACAGGGTTTGAGCAAGGAGACAACCTTGTGTGTAAACTTCAGAAGAGCATCTACGGTCTTAAGCAATCTCCAAGGATGTGTACTACTACAATCAGTCTGGGGCCGATGTACAATCACTCTCAGACAGACTCTCCATGTGTGAACGTCCTTGGCCTCTCTGTTGAATCTTATCTTCCAACTGGAGCAACACAGACCTCGCAGGCCTCCCATATCTCCTCCCTACAGTTAGAAGAACTTGAGGACTGGAGCCGCCGCAACAACTTATATAGGACAGACAGGATATAGGACAGGAGTTATTACAATCCACGCTCCTGGCGAAATGCCAGCGGTTAACTCAGTGGCAGCCCATCCATTAAGGGCACATGGGCGCTGCCCCTTTATCACGCCACCCCCCTATATATATCATGGATAGATTCATATATAGCATGAATCTATCCATGGCCGCCGCGGCCACCGCAGCCACCCCCTATTCAGGCATTCAGCCCCTTTTAGGACACCGGACACCTTAATTACAGCGGCGTTTTTTTTTTCAAAGCACCTGATTAGAGCCATAGGCTCTAATAGGCATCAAAATAGGGTGGACTCAAAGCGTAGAGCCCACCCAGGTGTGTTATAAAAGCAAATGAATATTCGATTTTCTAACACTGAAACGCCTCTCCGCCAATCATGATGTGCGGGTCTATTACCCGTCACCTGATTGGCTGAAAGGACAGGTGCTCCTATTGGACGCCTAGCAGGAAGAAAGAAGAATGTATGGAGGACACAGCTCACCGCTGCCTGCCCCGCTGTCTGTCCCACAGCTCCCCGCTGCCTGACCCGCTGTCCATCCCCCAGCTCGCCACTGTCACTTGCTGCCTGACCCACCACCAAGATGGAGTAAGTGCTGGTCAGACAGCGACCTGGCAGGCGGGGGGTCACAGTGGCTACATTTGATGGGCACAGTGGCTACATTTGATGGGCACAGTGGCTGCAATTGATGGCCACAGTGGCTGCATTTGATGGCCACAGTGGCTGCATTTGATGGCCACAGTGGCTGCATTTGATGGGCACAGTGGCTGCATTTGATGGCACAGTGGCTGCATTTGATGGGCACAGTGGCTGCATTCGAAGGGTATAGTGGCTGCATTCGATGGGCACAGTGGCTGCAATTGATGGCACAGTGGCTGCAATTGATAGGCACGGTAGCTGCATTTGATGGACACCGTGGCTGCAATTGATGGCACAGTGGCTGCATTTGATGGGCACAGTGGCTGCAATTGAATGCACAGTGAGGCTACAATTGATGTTTTTTTTTCTCAGTATTTTTCAGAACTTTTCAGTTTGTTTGCCCCCCGCCCCCTTCAAAGATTTTGAGCACCAGCCGCCACTAAATATATTCCCTTTAAATGTGCCATAACTATGGATTGTGATCTTACTCCCATTTAGCACCTCTGTTTTTATGTGCGTACAAAGCCTTATACTAAGGTATATATTTAAAGGTAATGGTTATTGAAAGCCAAATGCCAGTGCAGGTTTTTCAATACATCAGTGTGGATTGGTAACAATGAAAAGGATTGAGATTCCTATCTCCCTTTGCTCTGAGAACATTTCATTTTCTGGTGAATAGCAGACACATTAAAGAGGCTGTAATGATGTGACTGCAGTGCAGTGACTTTATGTAAGGGTAATGTAATGAGCAGCAATAAAGAGGAAATACAGGCAGTCATGCTATTAGTTACAGCCGGGGCCAGACATAGCACTAAATGGACTTCGCTGATTGTGGAACGCTTTGTCTCATAAAAATGACTGACTGCCAGATACGCTGGCTGCCCCTTAATTGTGTTAAGTGTGGAGTTCAGTAGTTTTTTATGCATATGTTGTAACTGTACATGAACATTTTATTGAATTACTATTTGAATGGCACATGTACAATTACTAGATAAGCTGCATGGGGTGGGAAATGTTAAAATAACTTCAATAAGCACTGTTTGCGGTATGGCCACATTATAATTTTAGAATTACAACTCTTTCTGTGGAAATAAATAAACATTTTTAAAGTGTCTCAGCGTCAGTAGTGGCCCAGGACAGAAGTAAAGCATACAGTCACCGGACACTTTATTAGGTACACCTGTTCAATTGCTTGGTAATATAAATTGCTAATCAGCCAATCACATGAAAGCAACTCAATGCATTTAGGCATCTAGACATTGTGAAGACAACTTGCTGAAGTTCAAACCGAGCATGAGAATGGGGAAGAAAGGGAATTTAAGTGACATTGTTGTTTGTTGGTGCCAGACGGGCTGGTCTGAGTATTTCAAAAACTGCTAATCTACTGAGACTGTCACACACAACCATCTCTAGGGTTTACAAAGAATGGTCTGAAAAAGAGAAAATATCCAGTGAGCGGCAGTTGTGTAGACGAAAATGCCTTGTTGATGTCAAAGGTCAGAGGAGAATGGTCAGACTGGTTCAAGATGATAGAAAGGCAACAGTAACTCAAATAACTGCTCGTTACGACCAAGGTATGCAGAATACCATATCCTTGAACCTTGAAGCATGTGGGCTAGAGCAGCAGAAGACCAAGCTGGGCGCCACTCCTGTTAGCTAAGAACAGGAAACTGAGGCTACAATTTGCACAGGCTCACCAAAATTGGACAATAGAAGATTGAAAAAACGTTGCCTGGTCTGATGAGTCTTGATTTCAGATGCGACATTCAGATGGTAGGGTTAGAATTTGGCATAAACAACATGAAAGCATGGATCCATCCTGCCTTCTATCAATCAAAAACTGTAAATGGAGCCACTCCTTGACCTCTGACATCATAATGACATCATAAACCTGTCAAAAGTAATGCAAAGTAAAAAGCAGTGCCAGTTTAGGAATCATACACATGTTAACCAGTGTTAGAATATTGCAGGCATAGGGTAGAAAATGTTGTGGGTATTAGATAAACGTCAAAATTATGGATTGCACACCGCCAAAAGCATCTGTAAGCCCCCGTACACACGGTCGGAAATTCCAACCACAAAATCCGTCGGATTTTTTTCCGACGGATTTTGTCCGACACTGGTGTTGCATACACACGGTCGGACAAAGTTGTCGGAAAATCCGATCATTCTGAACGTGGTGAGGCTAGTAGCCAATAGCTTTGGTCTCGTAATTTGATCTGAGCATGCGTGGCACTTTGTCCGTCAGAATTCTCTACACACGATCGGAAAAAGTCAGATCTGATTTTGTTGTCGGAAAATTTGAGAGCAGGATTTTTTCCGTCGGAAATTCAGACGGAAAAAGTCATATGGAGCCTACACACGGGCGGATTTTCCGACAACATGGTCCGATCGGACATTTTCCGTCGGAATTTCCGACCATGTGTACGGGGGCTTAGTTGTGCTTGATTGGGGAGGTGAGCAATCCTACTGCAAGTCCAGCATCACCATTGCCAGGTGACCAACTGTCAAGACAGAAGTGGGTTCATCTACACATCGCCATGCCATCGTCTCCTTGAACTGGGTCTAACCACCCAAAATTCTCCTCCACCTTGAAATGTTATGTATAAACCCATACTACCGTATCAAGAATATATAGTATTTATTAAGCAGGACGGTTATGCACTCTGTGTAGGACATTCAGTACATCCCTCTTTTGACCTTAGGGTCATATTACCCAATGATCCTTTTGCTGGTGGGAAGTTACAGAGGTGAAGTCAATAAACCATTTACAACACTAATATAGTGGTATGCCCCCTTTAAAACAGACTGCGCTCAATTGAGGAAAGCCTTGGAAAAGTTTCTTTCTGAGTTCTAACTCATCTGAGAGATTCAGGTTTTGCACTACTTTAGGAATCGGTTGCTATGGCTATGACAGGTTCAAAAAGAATTACAGCAAGTTCACATATTAGGAAACTAGTGGTACATAAAAATAACTCTAAACTGGAGTACGGAGAGACCCCTTAAGCTTATATGAATGTGACAGCTTTCTGAACAGGGCTTGTATTTGCTAAAATGCTGACAAACCCAGTTTTCAAGCAAATGATATCTCATCCCTGGCTCCATTCAGCTGCAGGAAGGCAGATTCCCCACCCAACAGCTTAATGTAAACAAAGGGACAGGGGATGCTTGCTAACTTCATTAGCCATACATATCAATGGCCATATTTGGGTAATGACAGGAATTACCTGGCTGACAGCTGAATGAGGCTGGGGATGTGTAATTGGTTGCTATCACGATGTTGGCTGCATAGCCAAAAGCATCTTAGCAACCAATTATGCTGTGCTACTGAGGATGAACATGCACTGAGGACAGTAGTGTCCACAGTATAGACACTCCAACCTCAGTGCTGCCCTCCCCCATGACTCCAATAAATTAATGTACCTGACCACGCCAAGTACCTTAATTTGTTGCAGGCACCAACATTTGTGGTACAAATGCACAACAGAATTCTAAAGGGTGTCGTAGACAATTCCCCAGTCAATTCCCAGGCACCGCTTCAGCACCTGTGCCTCTGTCTCTTCAGCTGCTGGAGCCTCCAATGCTTCTGGGTATGGTACACCACTGAATTCAGTATTCAGAATTCAGTATTCTCTATTGCACAGGTAGTTTCCAGAGGATCTCCATTCCATGCCTCCTGTATGACTTTCAACCTTATTATTAGGTGAAATGCATCAGAGAGGGGTGGAGTGAAATGGATTGACTCTCTGCAATAAAGTTTGAACTTGCTGGTGGTAGCTTGGCCAGAAAACATAGTAAATACTCACCTGCTCCTCTGGCATTGCTCCCTTGCTTGCCAGTCCACCAAGGTGCCTCTCTGTGTATTTTCTCACTGCCAAGTAGGATTCTGTGGTATTTCGGCTAGCAAGGGAGTAATGCCAAAGGAACAGCTGAGTTCTCTCTTGAACAATGCTGTTTCTAATAATTTGCCACCTGAAATAGTATTACTATTGGGGAATAGCCTTTAGCTGCAAGAATGTGCTATCTCCTCTCACCCTATTAATATCAGCCAGCATTATCCATCGATATTAAATGATTGTCAATTGTTCAGTTGCACCCATGCAACTAGGTTGGCTTTAGCGTCTAATGCCGCGTACACGCAATCGGAATTATGGCCAGAAAAAGACCAATAAGAGCGTTTCATCGGAAAATGTGACCGTGTGTAGGCTCCATCGGAATTATGCTGGCCGAATTTCTGACAGCAAAGAATTGAGAGCATGTTCTCAATTTTTCCGACGGAAAAGGTTTCTATCGGAAATTCCGATCGCCTGTAGCAATTCTGACGCGCAAAATTCCTGCGCATGCTCGGAAACAATTCTAGGCATGCTCTGAAGCATTGAACTCGGCTCGTTGTAGTGTTGTACGTTACTGCGTTCTTGACGGTCAGAATTTTGTGTGACCGTGTGTAGGCAAGACAGTTTGATCGGAATTCCGTCGGAAAAACCGCAGAGCTTTTTCCGACGAGAATTCCGATCGCGTGTACGAGGCATAAGTGTATCGGAAACTCTACTCCTCCCATTAAAGTTTATACTGATTCATCTACAGAGTATAGAGTATAAAATATGTCTCTAGAATCGTGTTCGCATTTCTGGAAGATCAACAGGTATTTCCTTTACTTGTTGCAGGAAAGGTGAGAAGTAATGAAGCCACCACAACTACGAACTGTTAAGCTGTTATATATTATTATTTTTTATTAATATATTTATTAATATATATATATATATATATTTTTAATAATTTTTATTGATTTTGCGCATAACCTTACCAAACAATGACTGTGAGTCAAACAAACAACAATATGCAGTCATAAGGTACAAAAATAAAAATATGTACAACCATCTGCATCTGTGACCCATACAGCACTCTTCACATCCCAAGGAAGATCAAGGATAAACACCCGCCCCACTGGCAATACATTAAGATAAGCTAAAGGTGAACTCCACACATCATTCCTTACAATGTAAGGTTAGATGGCATCACATTTTCACAGATAGTGAACCAGGGCAATTTATAATAGCAATTCACTCAATTAATTGCAAGCAACTTCAAGATTTGTAATCACAACAGGATAGCAATTAGAAACTGTAAGTGGAGACTTAACCCATCGTTCCCACCCTTTATCAAATTTCCGAGGTTCCCCTCTATTGACGCAGGGAAGAGTCCTATTCACCAGAACCTTCCAGGCCACCAAGGATGGTGCTGCAGCTTTCTTCCGGAATAGAATAATTTCCTGGCGTGATACAACAAGAGCATAAGGAACGTAACATATAACTTCAGTGGGGGCCAGTCCATCCACTAAACTCAGAAGACATGCTCTGACTGAGGGTCTGAGGGGTATAGTGGCAACAGACTAGATACACTGAAGCATGTCCATCCAATACACCTGTATGTGTGGGCAGTCCCAAAAGATGTGCATAAAGTCTGCTCTCTGGAAAGAACAACGCTAGCATGAGAAGGAATTATCCAAAAACATTTTAGCCAGTTTAGCTGGGGTGAGGAACAGTCTGTGCAAAAATGAGTAAATATAGTGAATTATGCAGTCTCTCGCAGAGACCAACCTAGTAAAAGGGGCCTCCCATACATCCTCCCAATCCTTATCATCCATATAAGGCCCCACGGCTATCCACAGTGTTCTGCAGGGTTGTAGCATTTTGGTTGTTTCAGGGAACAGAAATTTATAAATGGTGGACAAGGCTTAGAAAGGTCATCATCCCACAACAGAGATTCCAATTCAGAGGAAAGGAAGAAGGCCTGGACAGAGCCAAATTGAATCTAATAGGCATGTTTCAGTTGTAGATAGCGAAAAAATTGAGAGTTAGGAAGGCAATATGCAGATTTAAGATCATCAAAGGACTTTAGCATACCATTATGGGTAATATCACCCAATGTCTTGATCCCATATCTGGCCCACACTACTGAGTCCTCATAGGCATAAAAATGAGAGAGGTTTGGATTCTTACATAGAGGTCTATGAGGTGACATAGGAAATGGCCCTCCAAACTCTATCCCATGGGTCACCCTCCAGGCCCGTATGACAGATCTCATAGAACTGGTCTGGGTGTGAGGGGATTGGGGGAGACCTCTATAAACTAAATGGGTCAACGCTTCATAAAAGCCTACTACAGCTGCCTCCAAAGCCACTGCAGCTCATAAACAACCAGTCCACTGAATCAAACGCTTTCTCGAGGTCCAGAAAAACCAAGGCTCAATTGTCAGGGTGATCAGAGTACAGCTCAGTGTGGGTGAAAACCCTCCTCAGATTGATGTCAGTGGCCTTGTTGGGCATGAAGCCAGTCTAATCTGGGGAGACCAAAAGAGGAAGCATTTTAGTAAGTCTAATGACCAGCATTTTCTTGAGGATCTTAAAGTCTATATTGAGTAAGGCAATAGGCCAATAGGATGAGCAATGTAGAGGGTCCTTATCAGGCCTAGCCAACAACACTACATGAGCTTTATAAAACAAAGGGGGAAGAGACTAGGTGCTTAGGCATTCCATATAGAAATGTAATAAACTTGGGGCCAGATCCTCAGCATAATATTCGTACCACTCTACCGGGAGCCCATCAGGGCCTGGAGATTTACAATTAGGAAAGGAACCAATAGCAGCCTGCACCACCTCCACCATAAACAGGGCATCTAACAGAGTCTTAGCATCCTGAGAAAGTGAGGGCATCTTAAGATTATCAAGGAAGGTATGGAGTGTATTGACATCATAGGCTGGGATAGGTGAATACAGTGTTTTGTAAAATTCAACAAATGCTTAAAGTCAGGAGGGCACCATCTGCAGATTAGACACAGGGAATAACAGTGAGAGGTAGGGAGTCTGCAGTTAGTAACGCTAGCAACTTGCCATTTTTATCACTTTGCTCAAACACATTTATAGCACGTTTTTGGTTGGAGCACTACTAAGTTTTAGTATTGGAATGACAAATCCCACTGGTCCTGCTGTAGAGCTGACAGAGAGGCTGGGAAGTGATGGTCAGCATGATCTTGCTCATAACTGAGTTCTGTATTTTGCAACATTTAAAAGGCATGGTTTTGGTTCACCCAACAGTCTTAATGGCCAAAATATATGCTCCCTGTGTAACCACCTTAAAAGAATCCCAAACCAGTTGCCGATTGGAGGAGTCTAGATTGGTCAGCCAATAAGTGGTCTGTTGCTCTGTTATCAATGGTCCAACTGTGGACTCCATCACCCAACTTAGAGCAGAGTTGCCACTCATGTAAAAAACTGTGGAGTCCTGCTCAATGTTTTCTTGGTTTACAGAACTGCCTGTATTACTGAAACCTAACACTGTGAGCTGCAGTGTGTGGGAGGAGGAACATGTAAGATGAAAAATTAAGTAGGATTTGTTCAGTAAGGGAGGGTAAAATAAGTTTTTGTTAACGTTATGAGGCTTTTATGTAGTAACTGGATTTGTTACATGTTTAGACTGTCATTAAGAACCTTTAGTTGCACTTTAAGCATTTTCAAAATCCTTTCATAAAATATTAGGTATATAAGGGATGCAAATCTCTTCTTCAGGCCCGGTTCACACTAGTGCGATGCCAGAACCCGCCTCACACCTTCATCGCACAGTGGCTTACACTGAGATCTGTGAACCGCTGCGGGTGTAAAGATAACGACACCCCCAGATCGGTTCGCAGATCGCAGTGCGAACTGTGAAATGGTGTAGGAATCGGATCTCATAGGTGTGAACACCCATGCAATCCAATTTCAGTACAGACCAAAAAAAGGGTCCTGCACCATTTTGGTGCGAATGCGATGCGATTTCAGCCATACAGTTTGTATGGCTGAAATCACATCGCACAGACATCGCATGTGATCTGCATAGCAATGCGATGTGAATCACATACAATGTCTTGAATCGCACTAGTGTGAACCGGGCCTCAATCTCGTAATAGCTGTTTTGCTCAATATATTCTATTATGTGTCAGCCATCGGAAAAAAATTGTCCTTCTTAACATCAGAATGGGAAGAAGACTAAAATTGGGCCTGTCCATTCACATATCATTGTTGCAATCATTTCGGTAAGGACGGTCCTCTCTGTTTATCTTTTCCTATTCCTACACCTCTATTTTATAGATGGCCTTTCTATCAAACTACATGAAAACTGCAATGTACCCATATTATGTAATATGGTTGGACTAATGTTTCTATTCTTCTGAACATGTCACCCCAGGTCAATGTAAATGGATTAAAAAAAAGAACAATGCGGGCATCACATCTACAGACAAGCTGCAATATATAACATTATCGATTTTTTACTTACATACACTTAAAGTGTTACCAAACCCAGAGCCCTGCATTCACTATATCTGACCTCCCACGGTACACGGAACATGGAAATGCAATTATTTTAGTAAATGTAAACTGCTAAATACCTTTTCTCATCAGAAGTTATAGCAGTCTTGTAACTTCTATCAGTGTCTGGTTGTAGGAGGAGTTTTCATCCTCCCCTGATTGTCCTGATGAAAATTCAGCTACAGCGACCCCTGTGGTGGGATGATTATTGCACAACATAACTGAACCAGAACTTGCAGCAGACTTGCAGAATGTTTGCAAAGAAAGTTTGGCGTTTATGCATTGGAGAGATGGTACTGAACGGATTTAAACAGGGAGCGAATAGGAATCAGTGATCTTATGTGGAATGATTGGGTGCTTTTGCTGGTTTATAATTTGAGCAGCCTATACTTTTGGTGAGTTTGATTTAGTGAGAGTGGTGAAAGATTCGCACTGGGTGCTGCATTATTTTCTAATGCCGCATACACACGGTCGGAATTTCTGATGGAAACAGTCCGATGGGAGCTTTTCATTGTTTTTTCCGACCATCGGTCTTTTTCTGTCGGAATTTCCAACGGAATTTGGATTGAGAACCTGTTCTTAATTTTTAGACGGAAAACCTTTATATCGGATTTTCCGATCGTGTGTATGCAATTCCGACGCGCAAAATTCCGACGCATGTTTGGAAACAATTCGACGCATGCTCGGAAGCATTAAACTTCCCTTTTATAGTGCCGTCAAACGTGTTGTATGCCGCAGTGTTATTGATCGTCGGAATTTGGTGTGACCGTGTGTAGGCAAGACAGTTTGAGCGAAATTCCCTCGAGAATTCCGTGTGTACGCGGCATAAGAAGCACTTCTGTGGAGTTATACATACATCTTTTGGACACTATACTTAATTGGAAGCCTTTGGAATTTTCTCTACCAGACTTTGATATTGAGAGAGAGATCACTCTGTGGAGTTTATTTGGGACATTCATAATTGCACTATAGCCAGTTATATTTACAAGATAGTTTTTTTTTGCACAGTAGAGGATTTTTGCACAGATGTTTTGTACCAGAGTACTTTCCTTACTCAAATGTTTACACTTTCTTTATGCTATGAGATTTTTTAAATACATTTTTGACATATATTGTTATGATTGCTTTTTGCACATGTAAGGGTGTAGTCCAGCGCTGGTCAAAATTTATCACTCATGATATTTTGATACTTCATCAAAAATTGGGGCAGCAGCAGTCTATTACACCATTTTAGGTATAGTATCTGTGGCACTTTTATTCTCATAGATTTTTTGAGTAAAGCATCTAAAAAGGCTGACCGTGTAGACAATCGCTTATTAGCAAAAAACATCAAGTGTACTTGGAAGCGGGCTTCAGGCCAGGAGTATGCGAGTAGCCAAGATGGGGAATTCCTCCATGATTGAGGTGTTTGGTGCCATATCTCATTCCTGTTACAGGAAGACAAAGGGAGGTGCCCTGGGCCAGCATGGTCTTAGCTGGCGGACAACCAAGGACATGCTAACATACCTCTTTTTATTTAACCTATCAGCTAAGCCCATACTGTAACTGTATCACCTGGTATGATCCGTATGGTAAATATACCAAAAGTGAAGAATATTTGAGGTGATTGATTACCCAAAATTGTTCAATTTAACACCGACGTCCCTTTATGTTGAAAAGAGAAGGAAAGCCCCTAACGGGGAATGGATGGGACTTTCTGGGTGCTATACATATAGTCATCAACAACAATTTATAATTAATTAATATTTGAGGTGATTGATTTAATTGAATCAATTCATATTTGAGGTGATCGATTCCCAAAATTGTTCAATTTAACACCAACATCCCTTTATGTTGAAAAGAGAAGGAGAGCCCCTAACGGGGAATGGATGGGACTTTCTGGGTGCTATACATATAGTCATAAACAACAATTTATAATTAAAATAATATTTTATTTACACACAAGACGCATGAAAGAAAAAAAAGATATATTGGAAGGCCGGGTACCGGCCTGAAGTTATGGGAGGAGCCCGGAGGGTATTTAAGCAGCCCAAAGGCCGCCGGTCTTTGTCGGTTTCCTGTGCGTGATACGTCAGTCATCTAGGACCGACTCGTTCGAGACAAGCGCTGTTGGTGCCGGTTCGTGAGCTCCGTTTTCGTCTGTCCGTCTCCTCTTGTTGCAGTCCCGCGTTCCGTGTTCGTAAGTCGCATTGTCCCTTCGTGTCGCACTCGTGTCGCCGAGTCGCAGTTCGTTCAAAGAGTCTGGTTCGGCTGTCGCAGGTAGGGCTTCGGCTCCCATGTTTTACGTTCTCATGCACTGCTTATCATGTCACTAAACTGTGGTCTGCGTAGCTCACGAACCACGCGCTGCTTGTCTCGAAAACTAAACACTTACTCGCACGTTTTTGGTTGTACACGATCGGGAGCCATCTAGCGGCACGCACACTCAGGGCCGCCCGCCACGAAACACTCCGACCGATGCCGCATCCGGCACTCAAGGGTTCCCTTACGCGGTCGTGCTACGCAGTCTTCGAATCGTTCAAACACGACTCACGCACGGGTGCCGTTCGCACTCACACGTATCGTTCATGTTCTGCCATTATTCGAATCAGTGGCGCCAGCGAGCGTACCAAATCGCTATTCACATTCCGAAGCACTGTTGGCATACTAATTGTACGAATCACTTCGACCGTGTCGAAACATTTCACGTGTTAGCATGACAATCATTTCATCATTTCAAACATGGCTAACGTATCGGGCCATTCGGTCATGCTAAATCATTTCGCATCAGTTAAACAGGGCGTTCATGCCATCGCTTCGATCCTGGTCCGGTCGCATCCATACATGCTCCGATCGGGGCGATCCAGATGCACGACTACCCGGCCTCATTTCGATACATGCGCCAAGGGCGGAATCACATCACTGGTTGCGTACATTCCTGATTCTTGCCCCTGTCATGGTATATCATTTCTGTCACCTTACCACGCCCGGCATGAATGCAGTCACTTCCCCGCACTAATTCGTGTCGGCGTGCCCCAGGCCGGCCTCATTTCAATACATGCGCCAAGGGCGGAATCGCATCACTGGTTGCGTACATTCCTGATTCTTGCCCCTGTCATGGTATATCATTTCTGTCACCTTACCACGCCCGGCATGAATGCAGTCACTTCCCCGCACTAATTCGTGTCGGTGTGCCCTAGGCCCGGCCTCATTTCAATACATGCGCCAAGGGCGGAATCGCATCACTGGTTTGCGTACATTCCTGATTCTTGCCCCTGTCATGGTACCTCATTTCTGTCACCTTACCACGCCCGGCATGAATGCAGTCACTACCTCGCACTAATTCGTGTCGGCGTGCCCTAGGCCCGGCCTCATTTCAATACATGCGCCAAGGGCGGAATCGCATCACGGGTTTGCGTACATCCCTGATTCTTGCCCCTGTCATGGTATCTCATTTCTGTCACCTTACCACGCCCGGCATGAATGCAGTCACTACTTCGCACTAATTCGTGTCGGCGTGCCCTAGGCCCGGCCTCATTTCAATACATGCGCCAAGGGCGGAATCGCATCACTGGTTTGCGTACATTCCTGATTCTTGCCCCTGTCATGGTATCTCATTTCTGTCACCTTACCACGCCCGGCATGAATGCAGTCACTACCTCGCACTAATTCGTGTCGGCGTGCCCTAGGCCCGGCCTCATTTCAATACATGCGCCAGGGGCGGAGTCGCAAAAAAAAAAAAAAAAAAAAAGACTTTGATTCTTGTCCTTGTCATGTTATATCATTCCTGTGTCACCTTACCACGCCCCGGCGTTAATTGGTCACCTGCCTGTACGAAGTCGCGCCGGCGTGCCCTAGGCCGGCCGCATTTCTACAAAAAAAAAAAAAAAGGAGGGGAAACAAAAGAAGAAAAAAAAGAAAAAAAAAAAAAAAAAAGGGAGCTTGGAGTCGGACCCGGTGGCAGCCGGATGTCACAGTTCGGCCTCAGCAATACCCAGGCAGTTAGCCTCGTTTCACGGTTGCCTCATTTCTGTACGTGCTCCAGAGTCCGGCCCACAGGCACCCCCATATGGTACGAACGGGCCGGGCCCTGTCACGGGAAGTTCGTTCAGTTAAGGCAACATGTCAAGTCAGTCATTCGTGTTGTCATCTGTCATTTGATCCCACAGCGGTCTCGGCAGTCGACTTAAGTCACTATCGCCTGTTGTTATCATCTACGCGGGGTTCCGTCGCTCTGGACGGCAGCAGTTTAGGCTCTTAAATGGGTACTTTCTCTCACACTCTCTCAGGTCAGTCGGATTCTGTAGGTCCACCTGCACCAGCCTGATCAGGGTTCCAGCAGGCCCAGCTTGCAGACACGTGACCAGTCTACTAAGTAACGGGTCTTGGCAGCCGCCATGTCATCAGTCGGCAGCGGTGACCTCACCACCCCGCTATCTCCGGCATCAGCCTCCGAGGCTGGCAGTGTCCAGTCCCTTAGGGCATGGACAGTTCCCAGGCTGTCCGCCAAGCTGAGACGCAGAGGGATACCCTTCTCGTCCGCGGCCAGGAAGGCGGAGCTATTCAGGCTCCTCTTCCCACCACCGGCCGCAGCAAGCCCCAGCAGCCAGCAGGCGTCTCTGGAATCGATTTCAGCCGCCGTCGCTCAGCTACACACCCTCGTGTCTTCCCTGTCTTCCTCAATCGTTGAGGTCCAGGACAGGGTGTCTCGTCTAGAGACCAGCCCGGCTGCCACGGTTCCGGACCCTGCGGTGGTCCAAGCCATCAGTGCACCGGCCGCAGGTAGTGAGCTTGCCACGACTACCGCTCACCCTTCCCACCTGGTGCCACCCAGCGTAAGGAAGGACGTTCTAGAGGGCAGAGACGTTAACCTGGCCTCACTCTTGATCTCGGTCCATGACTTGGCCGAGAACAAGGCCTACACCTGGGGGGACATCTCGGTGGTTTTGAAAGCAAAGGATCCGAGGCTCAACAGAAAGCTCACGGTGCCCGAGTTCACGCTCGCTTTTGGCATGTTTAGGGACGTGCGATGCTCAGCCTCCCCCGGCAGACGGGAGGAACTGGACCTCTACCTCCATTTGATCGTAGACCTGGGCCACAAATACGGTGGCTCAGCGTTCTACGACTATCATCGGTCCTTTTCGGCCAAAGCCGCAGCCAGATTCTCATAGTTTCATTTGACAACGGACTGGAGCGTAGTGGACACGGAGTTGTTCTGCCGCCACTTCGCGGGTCTTCGCTCCCCGCTATGTACTGTCTGTCAGTCAGCGTCCCACACCACGGTCTGGTGTGCCAACATAGCCTCTGTCCATCCGATAGCTAGCACGGCCTCTACCAGCACGAGCCAGGCTCAGCAGGCCCCGGCGCAAGCGCAATAGGTGGACAAGTTGGGACGTCCGGTGCGGATGGTTGGGGGAGCCGCCATTTGCAACAATTTCAATTACGGCTCCTGCAATTCCAGCCAGTGCCGGCTCTTGCACGTTGCACCCTATGCCAGAGGGCGCACCCCAGGATCCTATGTGAGGTCAAACAGAAGAACCATGACTATGCCGGGTCGACGTCCTTTGGCTTGGTGTTTACTTGACCTCTCACCCCACTCTGTCACTCGCCAGCTACCTCATCCGGGGTCTCACCGATGGGTTTCACATCGGGCTCATCACCCTGCCCCACTCCACCCACGTATGTCCGAACCTACGTTCAGCAGCAACAGTTGAGCCAGCGGTTGACGTCCTTCTGCAGACGGAGTTGGATCGGGACTTCGTGATAGGCCCGTTCAGTCAGTCTCCCTTTAACATCTGGAGGGTTAGCCCTATCGGGCTTGTACAGGGAATATTTTCAAATTAAAACGTCTGGTGTATGATCTGTCAGCGCCTCATTCTTCCGTCGCTCCCAGTCTCAACTCGCTCGTTCCCTCATCAAGTGGAGGGAGCGATATTATTTCGCGACCAAATTGACCTTCGGGTCTGAGAGTAGTCCTTGGGCAGCCAGGGCAGATCTGGCCATGTGGGAACACTTTCTTAGTAATTGGAACGGTGTGTCCCTGTTCATCCCAGTCGTGTCCACGCAGTCACCTCAGGTGGTGACCGATGCGGCGGCATCCACAGGATGCGCCGCCATTTTTGGCCATTTGTGGTTCGTAGCCCCTTGGCCTCCTCAAGCACTAGCCACACCAGGCTTCACTACCACGTCAGCCCTCTTTGGGCTCTTCCCCATCGTAGCAGCCGCTCACCTATGGGGTCACCATTGGTCTGGACAGACTGTGGCTTTCACGACAGACAATCAAGCCACAGCCAAGATCATCAGCAAGGGCAGGCCTAAATCCAGGCCCGTCATGTCCTTCCTCCGCAGACTGGTCCAGCTGTCCCTACAGCATCAGTTCAATGTTTTCTGCTCATTCATTCCAGGGAAGTTTAACTCAGCGCTTATTGTCATTCTCACCTAGCACTGTCACGCAGCACGATACGCCAGTACGTGGCCGGGGTGCCGCACTACTTGTCGCTTCAAGACCCCGCGAGGCCTTCGGTGTTCTCCTGCCACGCAGTGAGGGCTCTACTACGGGGAGTGCAGAAACACCAGCCGCCAGTCAGCCCGAAGCGGCTGCCTACCACGGGGGAGATCTTCAAGGGAATGTCTGACATCCTGGATAGGTCCCCTTTCGGTCTCCTCCTCAGCACCGTC
Organism: Lithobates sylvaticus; assembly: GCA_028564925.1. Taxonomy (NCBI): domain Eukaryota; kingdom Metazoa; phylum Chordata; class Amphibia; order Anura; family Ranidae; genus Lithobates; species Lithobates sylvaticus. Next base: position 174,102,032 of record CM053034.1, on the reverse strand, counting down.
CTGCAGGCTGCGATACACATGGCGTTTTATGGGTTCTACGGCCAGCGAGTTCACTCGCAGCCACCCAGCCGGTCCAGCCTTGCATAGAAGTAGTCTCTGCCGCCACCAGGATCACTACGTCCTTCACTTGGCGACATCCAAAACTCAGCAGCGAGGTTCCGGAGTAGATGTTCACCTGTACAGGACTCACAACAACTGGTGCCCAGTTGCCGTGTTAAACCGCTTGACGGCACTGCTATCCGACCGCCCAGGGTCCAGTCCGCTTCTACCCTTTCCGGTATAACCCCTCAACTCGTCGCAGTTCGTGGAACATGTCCGGGTCCTTCTCGGCAATCTTCAGTTGGACCCCAGCCAGTACTCCGGGCATTCATTCCGGATTGGGGCGGCCACGACGGCCTCAAGACAGGGGGTTCCGGACCATGTGATCAAGGAACTGGGTCGGCGGAAATCGGCCTGCTTCTCTCCCTACATTCCTAACCCACAGTTAGAGATGGCTCAGGCCTTTGCTCGTCTTAATCAGTGACATTACCTTTAATAAATAATTATCCCCTACCTGAAGGTTTTTGCCCCCTTATTTTGGTGTACCATACGGTAGACCAAGGCACACTTTCAGGTCTATTTCATGTTGGTGAGTTTTGTGTTGTTCCTATATGTCATCTTTACTCATGTCGTCCGTAGGGCTCTAGACCATAAATTGGAAGGCCGGGTACCGGCCTGAAGTTATGGGAGGAGCCCGGAGGGTATTTAAGCAGCCCAAAGGCCGCCGGTCTTTGTCGGTTTCCTGTGCGTGATACCCACCCACCCTCCCCTTTTAAAAGCCTCTTCCAAGTATTCTTACCCCAGACTGAATACTCATTCCACATTATTCCATAACTACTTCTTATCATTCTTTATCTAGGGTATGCCCCCTTATTTTGGTGTACCATACGGTAGACCAAGGCACACTTTCAGGTCTATTTCATGTTGGTGAGTTTTGTGTTGTTCCTATATGTCATCTTTACTCATGTCGTCCGTAGGGCTCTAGACCATAAATAATAATACATTTCTTCCATACAACAGAATACCACACTTTTTGTTCTACATGGTTCGCCTTATGGCTTCTTCAGAAACATGCGTGGATATTCATGTCTAATAAGTAAGAATACAAAAGTTACAAATACAAATTTTACAAATTTTAATGATCTTACAGCAAGACATTTTCAACAAGAGTTTTTTACAAATGTAATTAATCATATGACAGTGCCTGAATATTTGAAAAAACCTTGGGAAATACAACTCTGAGTTCACTTGTGGAATGATCAGAGTATATTCTGAGAAAGGTGACGTCAGAGCAATTTGTCGGACCCCCAAAAGAGAGAAAAAGGGGGAAAAAGTCACCTTCAAAATAGCTATGGTCTCCAATGTGGGGAATATTGGTCTTGCTATTGTATTATCTTTCCTAAAGTCTAATTACCCGTAGATAATAATAACATCCTATACATTTTCAATCATCAGCAAATTGCTGCTTTATATTATAAAATTTTCTGTAGAACAAGAAGAAAAGAAGGACATGCTTACTTATCATATTTGAATGACATCATCTACCTAAGAGCCACGTTCCAAGATGGTAGACACTGCATAGGTTTGATCTATATTTGTGGAAATTGGCATTCACATTTGCCAGTCTGGTTGAGAGATAAAGGAGTTTAGGATAAGAAATACTATATAAAAAATCCCTCAATACTGTGTATTTATGAAATTTACTAATGCCATGTACACACAAGCGGAATTTCCGACAGAAAAAGTCAGACAGAAGCTTTTCATCGTATATTCCGATCGTGTATAATCAGACTTTTTACATCAAAAATTCTGACAGACCTAGAAAGAGAACTTGTTCTAAATTTTTCCGACGGAACCAATTTCTATCGGGAAAAACGCTTGTCTGTATGCTGTTCCGACGTACCAAAAACAACGCATGCTCTGAAGCAAGTACGAGACAGAAGCTATTGGCTACTGCACTTCCTAGTCCCGTCGTACGTGTTGTACGTCACCATGTTCTAGACGGTCAGACTTTGGTGTGACTGTGTGTAGGCAAGGCTACTTGAGCGGAATTCTGTCAGAGAAGCCTTCAGAGTTTATTCCGACGTCATAATGCTCCCTCTGGTACTAAGTCCTGAAGGTGCAAAAAAATCCAAAACTTTAAGGTACTATTCGGGTCATGCTTGATCGCAGACTCTGCCAACAAACAGACCAAAAGTGAAGATTAGCATTGGAAGGTATGGCAGAGATGGTAAAGAGAAAGTTGGGCTGTATTTAAGCTGCCTTTCTTTATTTTCCTAATTGACAGTGTACCTTTTACTTTTAGACAAATCAGACTGTAAATGTACTGCGAATGCGATATACAGTATCATATAACTGGGTTTATATCAACAAAAGATAAGTCAGTCTATGCCAATGCATAAAGCAATTGAGTTTGAGCTAACCTTAATTTACTAATAGCCAACAAAGTCCATTTTACTTATCAAGCAAAGACAGTCTATATACAGGGCCATACTTCAAACTGTAATCAAGTACGGTATCTTGAAGCACAATCCAACTTGTGCGAGAGCACGCCATCCACTATTTTCCTATTGCTGCCGCCTTGGAGAAACAAATATATTGCAGTGTCATTTTTTAAGTATATTGTGAGTGTTTGGAGTGAGTTTAACATTCATAGGATTCTGGAAAGGAATGGTAATGGGGAGCACAGATTCTGAACAGGACCTCAGAGAGACAAATTAAGTCTGTTTATGATGGGCTTATATGTGACTACACAGCAAAATTGTAATACAGAGCGGAGCGATACAAAGTGCTTCCCAAGGCAACACTTAATGAAATGCCATTACTGGGCACTTCTTAATTTAAAGGGGGGAAAAATGACCTTTGCCGAAATTAATTTTACTGCTTTAATCAAAAGGAGTTTGTGAGAAACATCCCTCCCAAATTGCCTTTGACTAAAATTCATATTATTTTGTAAGTTTGGTGCTGCATCAGCATCTGCACTTCTCCAGGCTCAGCTCAGATAATAAGTCATGTAGGAAGCCAAAAGATGTTCAGGAGAATTTTTTTGTATTCCTATTTAAAGGGAAACAATTATGTATTATCATTAGGCATTCATTTTGCATAACATTTAGTTTATTTATTTATTTTTTATTTTTTTACATGCTTATTGCTTTATGTTTCTCATGATCCTATTTCATGGACAAATTTAGCAGTGATCCCCAGTGCCAATTTACCAGACAGTGCAGTCGGTACCCTTGCTGAGGCTGGATTCACATCTATGCATGTTTGGTGCTTTTTGCATTTTGCAGATTTGCACTACAGAACGTGTTCCATAGGAAACCATGTTAACCACTTAAGGACCGCCTCCTGCACATTTACGTTGGCAGAATGGCACGGCTGGGCACAACAACGTACAGGTACGTTGCTCTTTAACCACTACAATACTGGGCACTTTCGCCCCCTTCCTTCCCAGACCAATTTTCAGCTTTCAGCGCTCTCGCACTTTCAATGTCAGTTGTGCGGTCGTGCTACGCTGTACCCAAATGAAATTTTTATCATTTTGTGTGCACAAATAGAGCTTTAGTTTGGTGGTATTTATTCACGACTCCGATTTTTATTTTTTGCGATATAAGCGAAAGAATAGCGGAAATTTTGAAAAAAAAACAATATTTTCTCCTTTCTTTTTTAAAAGAAATCCAATAAAATCTAATTTTGTCATAAATTTAAGCCAAAATGTATTCTGCTACATGTTTGTAGTAAAAAAAATTCTGTTAAGTGTATAATAATTGGTTTGCGTGATCACAGACATATGTACGCAAATGATCATGTACAGATGTGTGCAGGTGATCACGGACATATGTGTGCAGATAATCATTGGCACATATTATTTTACTGGGACATATGTGGGGGACATGTGTTTTTTTTATTTGGGGACATGTGTTTTTATTTGGGGACATGTGCGTTTTTGGGACATGTATGTTTTGGGGACATGTGTGGCGACATGTGTGTTTACTGTGTTGGTGACAATACACTGGTGATCAGTGAGTATAAAGCTGTAAAAAAAACAGCTAATACTCACTGATCATCAGCCGGCTGCAGCGATCCACTCTCCTCTCCTCACCGACGACTTCCGTGTGAGGAGAGGAGAGCCGATTGCCTAGCAACCGGCTGTTTGCTTACATCACATGACGGCTGTGATTGGTCACGGCCGTCTTGTGATCAGGAGGGCCAATCACAGAGCCCTCCAGTCGATCCGAGATGCGCTGTGTCCGGGTGACACGAGCGCATCGGGATCGCGCCGCTGCGCGGGCACGCGCACGCGATCCCGCAACTTCTGAAGGACGTTCCGGAACGTCCGATCAGAAGTAGACGGCTCCCACCCGGCCGTATATATACAATGGCCGGGTGGGAAGTAGTTAAGAGCCCAGTCGTGGGTCGCGTGGGCGACCCGGTCCTGAGCTCCGTGACCGTGGCCAAGGGCCCCCGCGGACCCGATCGCCGCCGGTGTCCCGCGATCGGGTCACAGAGCTGAAGAATGGGGAGCGGTAAGTGTAAACAAACCTCTCCCCGTGCTTCCTAGTCACTGATCGTCTGTTCCTTGTCATAGGCAAAGACGATCAGTGATGTCACACGCCAAGCCACGCCCCCTACAGTAAAAAAAAAACCTCCCCGCCCCCTAGTGGTTAACCCCTTCACTGCCAGTGCCATTTTTACAGTAATCAATGCATTTTTAATCGCACTGATCGCTGTATTAATGCCAATGGTCCCAAAAATGTGTCAAAATTGTCCGACGTGTCCGCCATAATGTCGCAGTCACAATAAAAATTGCTGATCACCGCCATTACTAGTAAAAAAAAAAATTATTAATAAAAATGCCATAAAACTATCCCCTATTTTGTGGACGCTATAACTTTTGCCCAAACCAATCAATAAACGCTTATTGCGATTTTTTTTACCAAAAATATGTAGAAGAATACGTATCGGCCTAAACTGAGAAAAAAAAAAAAAATTTTATATATTTTTTGGGGATATTTATTATAGCAAAAAGTAAAAATATTGCATTCTTTTCAAAATTGTTACTCTATTTTTGTTTATAGCGCAAAAAATAAAAACCGCAGAGGTGATCAAATAGCACCAAAAGAAAGCTCTATTTGTGGGAAAAAAAGGGTGTAAATTTTGTTTGGGAGCCATATAGCACGACTGTGCAATTGTCAGTTAAAGCAACGCAGTGCCGAATCGCAAAAAGGGGCCTGGTCCTTTAGCTGCAAATTGGTCCGGGGCTTAAAGAGGAGGGCCCACTAAAAAATGTATTTAAAAGTCAGCAGCTACAAATACTGCAGCTGCTGACTTTTAATAATCAGACACTTACCTGTCCCAGAGTCCAGCGATGCGGGGGAACAAAGCCCCCCCCTTGTTCCCAGCTCCGCTCGCGGTGCCGGCATTCTTACTGTGGTCACCCGGCTGTGGCTTCACAGCTGGGCACCCACTGCGCATGCGCGAGCGAAGCTCAGTCATCTGGGACACATGACAGGTCCCAGATGACTGTGTGGCGCCGAGGGGAAGTGATGTCAGTGCCCGGGCACTGAAGGTGGCGGACTATGAGGGACCCCCTAGCAACAGGCATTTAGAGGTGAGTAAAAAAAACTTTTTTCCAATTATTATTTTTTTTTTTTATATATGATTTTTAAGCAAATTTTTTTTTTTTGGTGGCAACACCACTTTAAGTGGTTAAATGGACTGTAGTGCATATCTTCAAAATGCAAAAAGCACTAAAAATGCATGGGTGTGAATCCAGCCTGAATGAGTAGTACAAGTGAGCTTGTTACATGATTACTCTACATCCATTGCAGGAGTTGCACACATTGGAGATGCTTACCCTGTTTCCCTGAAAATAAGACCTAGCGTGATTGTCGGTGATGGCTGCAATATAAGCCCCACCCCCAAAATAAGCCCTAGTTAAAGTCCTTGTAGGTCTCATTTTCAGGGTAGGGCTTATTTTCGGGGAAACAGGGTAGGGCTTATTTGGGGGGTAGGGCTTATATTGCAGCCATCACCGACAATCACGCTAGGTCTTATTTTCGGGGAAACAGGGTAGCTGCTTCTTTTCTGAAGATCCTGACACAAGCCATTGCAATTATTTCACCAGACTGAAGGAGACATCAACATAAAAGTGTGTCTAATACCAGTAAAGTATTTTTAGTTTCAGAAAGAGTGGCGAGGGGTTAGAACCCCTGTATTTTTTTTATTTATTTTTTTATAATACCTGCTGGGAATATTTACATTTTTCTGTTTGTTTGGGTGAGCATTGTCTAAAAGTGACAGAAATCCAACATTTTGAGTTGTGACCAGAACTAAAATAGAATCTTCCAATGGGGACACCTCCCTGAGGTCGTCTTTCACTTTGGGGAGATTTCCAATCAATTACTGCTGTGTCTCCAGGAAATATCACAAATGGGATACAGATATAATAAAATGCCTGACAATGGTCTATACCTCTAGCTACTCCAAAATGAAAAAAAAAAAAAAAATGTTTGTCTTTAGATATACTTAAAAGCCTGGTTCACACCTATGCAGGTTGCAGTTTGCATATTCCAGGTGCATTTTGCATTTTTCAATACACATTTTTGATCCATTGAACCAAAAACCAGAAAAAAATCCCTGGCCCTTTCCATAAAATGCACAGATGTGAACGTGACTCAAAGGAAACCATGTTAAATGGATTGTAGTGTGTTTCTGCAAAACTGAAAATGCACTAAAAAATGCATAGGTGTGAATCAGGCCTTAGGCCCAATTCACACGAATGCGTTTTTTGATGCATTTTGCAGAAATGCAGGTAAATTTTTTAACATGGGTTCCTATGGAATGCATTTTTGTGACTCTGCGTTTTTGGTAAGAGTCAGCGACTTTTTTTCCCGCAAAATGCAGCATTTTGCTTGTAATAGAATTCAATGAACCAGCATCCAAAACGCAAGTATCGAATTTTTACCGCGATTTTACTGCGATTTGCAGGGTTTTTTTATTTATTTTTTTACACTGTACATAGCTGGTTGCTAAGGAAGGGGCCGGGAAGCCGGCCGCTGCGTCCTTAACAACCGATGAGTCATCAGCTGTCAGCTGACTTCCCGCTCAATGTAAAAAAAAATGCGAGCTAAAAAGAAAAATCGTGAAAAAAAACAGTGTGGGGTCCCCCCCAGGTCCATACCAAGCCCTTGGGTCTAGTATGGATTCGGAGGGGACCCCCACGCCAAATTATTTTTTTTTAAATGGTGTGGGGGTCCCCCCAAAATCCATACCAGAACCTTATCCGAGCATGCAGCCGCAGGTCAGAAAAGGGAGGGGACGAGCGAGCGCCCCACTCCTGAACCATACCAGGCCACATGACCTCAACATGGGGGATGGGCGCTTTGGGAAGGGGGGGCTCTGCGCCCCCCACCCCACAGCACCTTGCCCCCATGTTGATGGGGACAAGGGCCTCTTCCTGACAACCCTTGCCCGGTGGTTGTTGGGGTCTGCGGGCGGGGGGCTTATCTGAATCTGGGAGCCCTCTTTAATAAGGGGGCCCCAAGATCCCGGCCCCCCACCCTATGTGAATGAGTATGGGGTACATCGTACCCCTACCCATTCACCTGGGGAAAAAAGTGTCAATAAAAAAACACACTACACTGGTTTTTAAAGTAATTTATTAGGCAGCTCCAGGGCTCTCTTCCGACTTTGGGGGTCTCTTCCGACTTCTCTGCTCTCTCCGGCCTCTTCTCCGCACTCTCCGGTGTCTTCTGCCGGGCTCCTCCGCTATCTTCTGCTCTTTTGCCCGCTCTTTTGCTAGCGGTTGCCCGGTCTTCTCCGTTGTCTTCTTCCCTCTTCTCGTCTTCAGATGTTGACTCAACGATCTCTCCTGCTGTAATGCCGTGTGCGCAACGACTTATATATGCATGGGACAGGGTCAGCTGGTGATGTCATCCGGTGACCCCGCCCCTTATGACATCACAGTCCCATCATCAGGTGGTGTGGCCTCCAGATGGCGCAATCTGATTGCCACGCCCCCATCATTATTTAGGAAATGCAGGACATCGGCGCTGACAGATCAGCAGGACGCAGCATCGGATGAAGAAGAGAGGAAGAAGAAGACAGAAGAAGAGCGGAAGAAGAAGCAGGGGGAGAAGTAGAAGACCGGAGAATGAAGATGCGGGAGAAGATGGAGGAAGACCGGAGGAAGATGTGGAGAAGAAGAAGAAGATTTTTAATAAAAGACTTGTAAAAAAACATCTACTGTATTTTTTAACACTACACTCTATTTTTTTTTTTTTTTTTTTAGTGAATGGGTAGGGGTACAATGTACCCCATACTCATTTACATAGAGGGGGCCGGGAACTGGGGGCCCCCTTGTTAAAGGGGGCTTCCAGATTCCAATAAGCCCCCCCCCCGCCCGCAAACCCTGACAACCACCGGGCAAGGGTTGTCGGAAGAGGCCCTTGTCCCCATCAACATAGGGGCAAGGTGCAAAGCACCCATCCCCCCATGTTGAGGGCATGCAGCCTGGTATGGTTCAGGAGGGGGGGGGCGCTTGCTTGTCCTCTCCATCTCCTGACCTGCCGAGCTGCATGCTCGGATAAGGGTCTGGTATGGATTTTGGAGGGACCCCCACGCCATTTAAAAAAAAATGGCATGGGGGTCCCCTCCGAATCCATACTAGACCCAAGGGCCCACGCAGTTTTTTTTATGCAGCATTTTTTTTTTACATTCAGCGGGAAGCCAGCTGACAGCTGATGACTCATCGGTTGTTAAGGACGCTGCGGCCGGCTTCCCAGCCCCCTCCTTAGCAACCAGCTATATACAGTGCAAAAAAAAGAAATAAAAAAAATGTGAATCGCTGCAAAATCGTGGTAAAATCGCGGTCCATTGAATTCTATTACATGTAAAACGCTGCATTTTGCGGGAAAAAAAACCCCGACCCTTTCCAAAAACGCAGAGGCACAAAAATGCATTGATGTGAACATGTTTCATAGGAACCCATGTTAAAACCATTCCCTGCATTCCCTCCATTTCCCTGCATTTCTGCAAAATGCATGAAAAAATGCATTAGTGTGAATCAAGCCTTAGTGAGATGAAATTTTGAAGCAGGCGCTCCTCTGTACACATTTAAGAATTTGCACATGATAGGACATTTAAAAGGAACAACCCATGAGAATCCCCTAAGTGCTACCATGGCTGCTAAAGTTGAAAAGGAGCAACAATATTTGATCAACATGTCTGGTTGTAGATTAGAATGTAAAAGGTCATTTCTATAGCAATAAAAGTTAAGTATGGAAATATATATATATATATATATTTTTTAAAATCATACTTCTGATGCTGCATCTGTCCCCCGCCGGCTCTAAGGCTGAGAACCAAGCAATCAAACACCGCAGATCGCTCAGTTCTCAGAGCTCCCAGGGCAGAGAGTCAGGTCAGTCAGTCACCACTGTCTGCTCTGCCCCCCCTCCCGCACTCACTGGAGCGCTGGGCTTTGGTGGGGGCCTCCTTGCTGAGGGGCTGAGCCAGGTGTTGGTCCAGGCATGTGGACAGATCCCAACCATATGATCACAATCTTTCCCGATTCTAGACTGGCTCTGTGACATAAGCCGACAGCAGGTTTCAGCCCGCAGTCTGCTGAAAACGGGTCACAGGAGTGCATTACGAACTGCATACCTGTGATTCTCCTTTAAATTACAAACTATTTTGTATAGCCATGTCGTTAAATAATTTTTTGAGTGAAAGTGGAGTCTTCCTTTAAATGAGTGGTACAGTCTAATGTCCCGTACACACGGTCGGATATTCCGATGGAAAAAGTCTGATCGGATTATGTTGTCGGAAAATCCGATCGTGTGTGGGCTCTAGCGGGCTTTTTCAGACGGAAAAAATTTGAAAGCAGGATCTCAAATCTTCCGACAACAAAATCCAATCTGACTTTTTCCGATCGTGTGTAGGGAATTCCGACGGACAAAGTGCCACGCATGCTCAGATCAAATTACGAGACCAAAGCTATTGGCTACTAGCCTCTACGTAGTTTCTGTAGTACGCAACGAATGTCACCACGTTTGGAACGATCGGATTTTCCGACAACTTTGTCCGACCGTGTTCATGCAACACCAGTTTCGGACAAAATCCATTGGCAAAAATCTGACGGATTTTGTGGTCGGAATTTCCGACCGTGTGTACGGGGGCTAATGTTTATGAATGACTGGGCTACCTACGTGAATGCTACAGACATAAGGGATTTGCAATTCTAAGTTGAACAAAAAAGCACCAGACCCCATGTAATCAAAAGTGGAAAAATGAAAACACTGGTATGTGAACAGATGAGTTAATTATTATCGCCATACAGTTGCACTTTTTTTTTAAATCATTAATGGAATTTTCACAAGCTCTGTAGCATAATTATTAACTGTATCAATGTGTTACATTTTCATCATGTTCTCAGATAATAATACAGATGGTATTTTTACCTGTAACTGTTGCATGGTCATAATTATGTATGAGAAAACTAATAATTGTAATTAAAATAGCTGTGAAAGAACACAGAAAATTAAAACATAGCACCGAATCTTGGCTGAACTATGACAAGAGGAGGCATTTTGCTATGATTGAGGTCAGCAGATTTATCTGTCAGTTTCTCGAGACTGAAACACGGGAATTAAAGAGAACCTCCAGCTTTGATTAAAAAAAAGGTTAGCTAAGCTCAATTAATGTGACAAAAATAGATATGCAGTCAGATAGACATTGTGCTAAAAAATCCATTTTCATTGTCTTACATGTGGTGTGTTACATCAGTTGTACAGGACATCTAATTATGGTTGTGTAGACCAATAGGCACAAGAGTAAGAAATCCAGTAATCAATACTGGAGAAAGTAGCAGATTAGGTCAGAAATTACCTCTATCTTTCTCTGCAATACACTCGTGGACACTTGTGATGATTGATGTGGATGGTACTTAACCTATGCTAGTACAGAGCATAGCAATGAGATGGTAGGAGGCAGCATTTTCACAAAAATTGCATTTTCCGGTATTGTCAGCCTCCATGTTTCTGTCATGGTAGGTTTTATTTTACCAGAATATGCAAGTATCTCATCATAATTTAATAATGAACTCTGAAAGTAGACAGGGTGTCTACTTTTTCCCACGCTCGCCCCCGACATCCTCTTCGCCACTCACCCTGGCCGTTGATTGGCTAGAGTGGATGCTCGCGCTGCTGTCAATCACATCCAATGACGCAGTGCACCAGGGGGCGGGGCCGAGTGATACAGCGAGCCGCTATAGCCTCAGGCTGTATCACGGGAGCACGCCCGCACGTACTCCACACCATGCAAGGGAGCTCGCATTAAGGTGAGCAGTACTTGCGGGGGGGAGCCGAGACAGTTGCTGAGGGACCCCAGCAGACCAGGTTTGGGGCCACTCTGTGCAAAACGAGCTGCACAGTGGAGGTAAGTATAGCATGTTTGTTATTTAAAAAAAAAAGCTGCATGCTGTAGAAATTCAGGCTTTGTGCATAGAGCTTTAATAAATTACAGGAACAAGGAGAACTATGAAAAAGTATTTTACCATTCCTCAAAGCGGAATTACAAAAATCTTTAACAATCCATCTCTTAAATGCAGCAAACTCATGTATTTCCTCCAATTGAAAGTCACCCCTGACCCCATTTATTATTTAACCACTTGCCGACCGCCGCATTTACATATACTTCGGCAGAATGGCACGGCTGCACAAATGGGCGTACCTGTACGTCCCTTTGAATTTGCCACCATGTGGTCGCGTGCACGCTGCCGCCGGCGCGCGAGCGACCCTGCTGCTAGCTCCGTGAGTAGGATCGCGGTAGGATACCCGCGATCATCTCACGGAGAGGAAGAACGGGGAGATGCTAATATAAACAAGCATCTCCCCATTCTGCCTAGTGACACTGTCACTGATCATAGCTCCCTGTGTTCGGGAGCGGTGATCAGTGACGTGTCACTCGTAGCCATGCCCCCTAACAGTTAATATCACTCCCTAGGACACACTTAACCCCTTCCTAGCCAGCTAGTGGTTAACCCCTTCACTGGCAGTGTCATTTTTACAGTAATCAGTACATTTTTATAGCACTGATCGCTGTAAAAATGACAATGGTCCCAAAAATGTGTCAAAATTGTCTGATGTGTCCACCATAATGTCGCAGTCACGATAAAAATTGCAGATCACCGCCATTACTGGTAAAAAAAAAAATATTTATAAAAATGCCATAAAACTATTCCCTATTTTGTAGACGCTATAACTTTTGCGCAAACCAATCAATAAACGCTTATTGCAATTTTTTTTAACAAAAATATGTAGAAGAATATGTATTGGCCTATACTGAGAGGAAAAAAATTTAGTTATATATTTTTTGGGGATATTTATTATAGCAAAAAGTAAAAAATAATGCGTTTTTTTTTTTAAATTGTTGCTCTATTTTTGTTTCTAGCGCAAAAAATAAAAACCGCAGGGGTGATCAAATACCACCAAAAGAAAGCTCTATTTGTGGGAAAAAAGGACGTCAATTTTGTTTGGGAGCCACGTCACATGACTGCGTAATTGTCAGTTAAAGCAATGCAGTGCCAAATCGCAAAAAGTGCTCTGGTCTTTGGCCAGCCAAATGGTCCGGGGGTTAAGTGGTTAATGGATAAATCCGGTAAAAAAAAAATCCAGAGCATGGAAGACCACACCTTGTCATTGAGCCACCAGGAAGAGCGCTTTTGTAAGACTTTGTTCTATTGGCTCCAATTTTGGTTTTCTAAGGAACTCTTAATGGAAGACCCTTCAAAGGCAATGGGATAGGAGGACCCTCTTTTCTTACCTTTGCTTCTTTTTACCTAAATTTTTTGCAAAATTAAAAATCATTTAAAGGTTTTTTTTTTTTTTACTTGTTTACCTGCAGGTGACTTAGAATACTGTTGTTTCTTCTGAAGCCACCCTCGTTGATGTTTATCCTGTATTTTGACTTTGCATGGACAACTTGTCCGATACCACACATATCTGACATACCTTATAGCTCTGCTAAGCAGGAAGCAGAGTCTATATATGTAATGAAGAAATGTGACTGCCCTAGGTACATATCTGTATATGTGGCTGTATATATCTATTTGCAATGCAAAGAAAACATTTTGTTAAAGTCCAACTCCAGAACACTTTAAAATTATTTCTTGCAGTGGGGCGCAGTTATTGGATTATTTAGGTGTAGGGGACACAGAAATTTACTTAGCCAATCCATCACTACTCTGTGGTGCTGCCCCGGCAGCATCTTCTTTCCCAGTGGTCTAATGTCCTGATGCAGGATGGGGGGCAGAGGGGTGTCACCTGCTGGAGGAGCAGAGGATCAGATGGGTTAAATGCTTCTCCCCTAGAAAAAATTAGCAGTTAACCCTTGTAGTGCAGGCACAGTACTGGAGCTGGGTTTTAAATATTAACTCATATTGATAAAATGATTTCCATTCCGATTATAATGTTAAAATGTACAGTATATTGTAAAACATTCCGATGTCTATAACTCCCTTTTAACCTGATATACTGTATGTCATTTTACAGGAATGAAAAAGTATTTGTGAAATGTTTTTTTTGTCTAAATTGAAGGAAAATATCATGAAAACTATTCTAACTACATATTTTATATGTAAAAAGATTGATAAAACACAATAGTATAAAAAATCTGGATCATTGAAACTGTATATGTCTAGGAAATTTAGATAAAAGACATCAAATTGACACAAATGTACTGTACTTATTGCTATTTTTTATTTAAAGTGATACTAAACCCTCACTATTTTTTTCAAAAGCCTGCTACTTAACAGTAGTTTAGCATATATTCAATAACCTTTTTCTTAATTTTCGTTTCCAAATGCCTTTTCTTTGGGGTCCGTTTTCCCAACTTCCGTTCCTTCTCCCAGATGGGTGACCCTTCTGCAGCGTCGATCTCAAGGGGGCACCCATGCGTGCGTGCTCCCACCACTGGTACTACATCCCTGCGGGGAGACGCTGGCTACGCTTGCAGGCACGGGAGCTGTGGCCAAGGATGACGCTATAGCTCTGCGTCCCATGTCCTTTGATTGGCATGGGAATCTAAAGCTCTGGACTGCAGCCCTGCCTTTGTTCCGCTCCATGTGTTTTCTGATTGAAAGCGGCTCGGAGTTTCCAGTTCGTCAACTCCAGGCTGAACTCACTTTGGATACATACATACAAAATACATACAAGGCAGAAAATTTTTTTGAAAAAAAAAACCATTAGAAATATTTGTAAATAATATTGTAAATAGATACCAAATACTAAGATGTGTAGGGCTGTCCAGCAGAAGATGGGCGTGTTGGTGAGGCGGGAATGGGCAGGACTACTGGGAGGTGTATGCGTACATAGGGCTGGGATAGCTATCGAGAACTAGGCTCGTTCTCGATCAAGCAGGCAGGGGAAAAGCAGTAATGCGCACGCGCGATGCTGCAAAGCATGTCGTGAGTTGTAGTTTACAAAGAGTGTAGCGGCCGGTAGCGCTCTCTGAATGGAAGCTAATAGAGAGTAAACTAGGGAAAGCATACAATCAGTATGTGAAAAACATTAAAAAAAACTTTTGGGCCAAAAAATGTATAGATTACATATGTTGGTACTTCATATGTCAGAAATATGAAAAAAAGTTGTACCTTTACAACCCCTTTAAAGTAGATCTAAATTCTCCCAAACTAGTACCCTGATCTGTAGAGCGCTGTAAGTAAAACAGGATCATATTTATTAGTTAAAAATTACTATTTTCTAAAACCTTCTCATTATGTAGAACACAATTTTAGTTCAACAGGTATTACTTTAATGAAAGGTGCAGATTTAAAAAAAAAAAAAATAATTAAAATTACATAAATTAGTTAAAACATTGTAAAACCTGAGATAAATAGTGATTGAGTTTAAGCTTAGAACTAAACAGGTAACTTTGAGGCCCCTTTCACACGGACGCAGTCAGTTTAGGCACGTCAAAAACGTATCAGTTCTTATCCGTTGTCGCATCCGTTTTCATCCGTCATCCGTTCCGTTAATGTCCGTTTTCATCCGTTTTTTGTCTGCTTACATCCGTAAATGCACACGTTTACGTCCGTTTTTTCATCCGTTTTTGTATACGTTTTGTTCCGTTTATATGTGTGCCTGTGCCTTTAAGAGGTTGAGTTCACAGATAAACACAAAACGGATCTTAACGGATCTTAACGGATCGGACGTTGACGGACGATGTCCGTCAACGTCAGTTAATATCCGATTTGACGGATCTGAACGTAGCCTTGTACGTTTAAAAAAACGGATAAAAACGGAAGCGGAGGTTAACTGATGGTGACGGATGTTCATCCGTCTGCCCATAGGAATGCATTGTCGTCCGTCGACGGATGGAAGAAAAACGGATAGACGGTCCGTCCGTGTGAAAGGGGCCTGAGTCTCTACCAAATAATATATTAATAAAATAATAAAACTTGTGAACAACTTTAGTGGCAAGGGGTAATTGTGAAATAATACCATTTGCAGCAATTTCAGTTTTTGTGGTTTATGAACTTTTTGTCGATAATGGTATTTTCTGTTCTCAAAAACCTGTATTGCATACATATAAATGTATTTACTGCATGACTTACTCTTTTAAATCATGTTTTCACATTATACAGTATACATGAATAAAAGACAATCTGAAAAATTATGCCATTTGTTTTCATCCTTAATCCATCTGTTGTAATGTAAGTAGATTCTAACCTAATTCTAAGTTTTAAATGTTGCCTTTTCAGATAGACTAAATAATATTTCATGGAAAAAAAATACTGTATTCAAAAGAATGATTGCAAACCTATATTATACTTAGGTATGTGAATGGAACATTTTTTCTGAGAACATTTTTGAGAGATAAATTCATTCCCACAGCTTGGCTATTTTATGCTTATGTCTTTCTAATGCCGTGTACACACGAGCGGAATTTCCGACAGAAAAAGTCAGACGGAAGCTTTTCATCGGATATTCCGATCGTGTGTATGACTCATCTGACTTTTTTTTTTTTAAATTTTGACGGACCTAGAAATGGAACATGTTTTAGATATTTCCGACGGAACCAATTCCTATTGGGAAAACCGCTCGTCAGTATGCTGTTCCAACGGTCCAAAAACTACGCATGCTTCAGCAAGTATGAGACGGCAGCTATTGGCTACTGGCTATTGCACTTCCTTTTTCTAGTCCCATCATACGTGTTGTACGCCACCGCGTTCTTGACGGTCGCACTTTGGTGTGATCGTGTGTATGCAAGACAGTTTCAGCGGAATTCTGTCGGAACTCTGTCGGAAAAACCTTCAGAGTTTATTCCGACGAGAAAAACGGTCGTGTGTACAGGGCATTAGTTCTGTTGAGATAATGTAGACCCTTTTCGGTTGTTGTCCTTTTGTGACTGTCCCTTTTGTACAGTAGATTGCTACGACTTTCCTTCACAAAGGAAATTTTAAGTAAAAAAATCTATTTTATTATATTAAAGCAACCCTGTCACTATGGAACCAAACTAAAGTAAAGACACCCTGTAAAAGAAGAAGCTGCACACCTACCCTGCAATGGGCCCATGTCATAAAACTCCACTGCATTGCAGATCCCAACCACAGCAAGTATTTAACCCTTCCTGGAGTGTCGAAAACCTGCTCCTGTAGTGGCACAGGAGCCAGAGATTCGTTTAAACCCCTGCCAGGTTTTTGTTTTTTCTTCTTTCTCCATTAGACATCGTACTATTGACCAATGTCACCAAGACTGAATATGAGGGAAAATCCCAAATTTTTTGTCATTTTTAATTATCACTGGAATAAAAATGTCAGCCTTTCAGGTGATGAATAAATGAGAATCTACCTCACTTTGGAAAACTTTCTCTCTCTTTCTGTTGTACCTACAGGACAGGAAGTAAGGGAGATCTTCCCAATGAGACACGTAAAAAAAAACCTTAAAATGGTTTTTATCTATTCCCTACTCAATCCAAAATGAAAAAAATAAGAAAAAAGGCTGTAGATATACTTTAGAAAGCAAATGGAACGTTATTAGGAATGATCAGACGCTCTGCTAAAGTATTTGTAGCCTAATATGTACAAAGTGGAAAACAGTAAGGCCCCTTTCACACTTTGGCGCTTTGCAGGCACTACAGCGTTAAAAATAGCTCCTGTAATGCGCCCTGAAACAGCCGCTGCTTTCTCTCCAATGTGAAAGCCCAAAGGGCTTTCACACTGGAGCGGTGCTCTTGCAGGATGGTCAAAAAAGTCCTGCAAGCTGCATCTTTGGATCGCTGTAGGAGCGGTGTATTTACCGCTCCTAAAGCACCCCTTCCCATAGAAAACAATGGGGCAGCGCTGCAAACCCGCCTGCAAAGCGCCCCTGCAGCGCCACTGCAAAATCTAAAAACTGCTAAATATAGCGCCGCTTTACCGCCAGCGCCCGCAATGCCCCAGTGTGAAAGTAGCCTAAACGTAACACTGGTACATATTTTGCTTCTTCAGCACTCACATCCCCCAGTTTAGTCCCCAATTCAACAATACTTATTCCCAATTTCACACTCAACCCTTTCCTTTGCCAATGTTTAACCACTTCAGCTCTGGAAAGGTTTTACCCCCTTCCTGACCAGGCTATTTTTTGCGATACTGAACTGCGTTGCTTTAACTGACAATTGCGAAGATGTACCCAACTAAAATGTATGTCCTTTTTTTTCCCCACAAATAGAGATTTATTTTGGTGGTATTTGATCTCCTCTGTGTTTTTTTTTTTGCGCTATAAACAAAAAAAGACTGACAATCAAAAAAAAAATTTTTTTCATCAATTTAGGCCAATATGTATTCTGCTACATGTTTTTGGTTAAAAAAAATCCCAGTAAGTGTATATTGATTGGTTTGCTCAAAAGTTATAGAGTCTACAAACTATGGGATAGTTTTATAGACTTTTTATTGTTTTTACTAGTAATGATGGCGATCAACGATTTTTAGTGGGACTGTGACATTGAGGACAAGTCTGACACTAAGTGACACTTTTTGGAGACCAGCGACACCAATACAGTGATCAGTGCTAACAAAAATGCACTGTCACTGTATAAATGACACTGGCAGAGAAGGGGTTAACATCAGGGGCAATCAAAGGGTTAAGCGTGCTCTTGGGGAGTACATTCTAACTGTGGGGGGAATGCTGTGACTGGAGGAAAACAGAGATCTGTGTTTCTGCTTAAACACAAGATATCAATTTTCCTCCCTCACCGAACGGCTGTCTACTTTGTTTACATAGGCAGACTGCCATTCTGCCTCTCCTGTGAATGATCGCAGGTGGCTTGCGGCCATGGCAGCCACCAGACCCGCTGATTGGCTCCTGCTGTGTCCAATCACAGCGGGAGCAGGGCTCCGGTGGCGCGCGTGCGCGCCCTTGAGCTGAGAACAGAAATCATGTACAGGTATGGGATTTTGCACTTAAGGGACACCCTGCCACAGTATATGTACGTGGGGCAGTCTTTAAGCGGTTAAGGAGACCAATGTCAGATATTACCTCTTCAACCTTTAAAGGAGAAGTATGGCCAAAGCTCTTCTGGCTGCTGTTTGAGCAGAAGAGAAATGGCAAAATGTTTGTAAAATGCTCAGGCTGCACATTCTCAGGCCTTCCCATTGAAGTTTATGGGGCCCAATCTGTCAGAAAGAAGCTTGTGTACTTTTCTGAGCAACTGGTGTCTTTTGCTTCAGGCGATAGAATGCACAGATGTGAACAGGAACCATTGAAAGAATGGGATTTGGCTTGTTGAGCATTTCAGAGCTTCAAGCAGAAAATCGCTCAGGTGTAAACGGGGCCTAAGGGCCGGTTCCCACTGGTGTAATGCGGGAACCCTGCAAATCCACTGCGAGTTCCCGCATTGCATGTCTCCTGGTGGCAGTTCACACTGCCCTCTGCGAACTGCTGGGAGTGTCAGTTAAAAGTTAATGACACCCCCAAATCAGTTCATATATCGCAGTGCGATCTGCAAACTCTGACAGGAATCGGATCGCATGGGTGTGCACACCCATGCCATACGATTCTGCTGCCGCCAAAAAAAATGGTCCGTTTTGAGTTTGATGCAAATTCAGCCATACAATCTTTATGAAAGAGATCACATAGCACAGAGATCGCATGTGATTTTCACTGCAGTGTGGTGCGAATCACATCCGATCTCAGACATCGCACCAGTAGGAACTGGGCCTCACTCTAATTTATAACCCAACCTTTAAACACTGTATCCCTTGACCTTAAACGGGCTCTGTCATTTTGTCCATTCAGGGAAGTATCACCACTCCTCTTAGTATCCAACACCAACCAACACTGGGAATTGTAGTGTTGTCTGTGACAGAGGAAAGAGCAGTGACAGGTATCAGTGGGTTTGGGGACCCCCTTGCACAGACACTGTAACTTTGCCCTGAATGTGCAAGGTGATGTTGTCTCTTTGAACTAAAACTTAAAGTGTTACTAAAGTCAATACATTTTTAAAAATGAAAAAAACAAACATGTTATACTCAACTGCTCTGTGCAGTGATTTCGCACAGAGCTGCCACGATCCTCCTCTTCTTGGGTCCCTTGGTGGCATTCCTGGCTCCTCCTCTTCTTTGTGTGTCCCCATAGCAAGCGGCTTGCTATGGAGGCACGCAATGTCTGCGCGCTCCCAAACCGCGTGTCTAAGGAGCCACGCTCCATAGACTTACACAATGGGGCTAGCTTCATTTGAAGGGGGGGGGGAGGGGTTCAGTGAAATGTAAAAAGTTTTTTACCTTAAACTCCCTGGCGGTATGATTATTTCCGATTTTAGGTGCTGAAAGCGGTACCATTATTTTGCATGGAAATTTGGCGTTTTATATTGTAGGCCTGTAATTCTTAGGAATAACTCACTTAAATCTGTCCAAACCAGACATCTAGTAGACATCCCGGGTATGATAAAGTTTGAAACACAAAAATCATAAATTATAATATAATAAATAACTATAAATAATAACAAATAATAATATAATAATAATACTTTGTATTCAATAAATTTTAGTAAATAATATAATCCAAAACACTGAAATTTTTTTTGGCCAAACAAGGGTGCAATTTTAGTAGTCATATTGCTTCAGTAAACTTCCCGGGTATGGAAAATTTTAAAACATGGTACAGCACAAAGTCCGACGTCAGGACAGTAGAACCTGGTTTCTTTTCTGATTTTCCTTCCAGTGTCGTCACGCTTAGAGCAGCAAACCACACACATCCTTGTGGGTGCTTACTTCTTTTCCGTTGGTGGAATGTGGTCCACAAAGTGACGACCAGTCAAGCGTTCCGGGTTCACAACACCAGCAGCACGACGTCCAGATCTATTTACAGTCGGTGTTTGGTGCTTGAGAAATATAAGTTCGGCAACTTTCCAAACAAAGTCCGCATGAACCACAGGCTTGTCACTCTTTTTTTTTAGAAGAATGAAGGCATTCCATTCCACAGGCACTGTTCAAGAAGATGCCTGAAGATTTTTTTGTAATATTTTTTTTGTTGCTTTCTCAAGTGTCAACACTTCCCATGGTGTTGTTGTAGTCCATCACGACTTGTGGTTTCATTACGTCTTTTCCCACTTTTGTGTTGTGAATAGTACTCATTAGGCACACATCTCAGTGCTATCATTTTGCCTTTCTGACAGGCAACTATTTATCCTGCCTTGAGCTTTTTATTGCCAAAGGTTGGCGGCATGTCACGCCGGTTTCTATACCCTCAATATTCCAAAAACTTGTACCCTACATCTTTCTCCTGAAGAAGCCATATCGGCGAAACATGTCGAGAATGCATGGACAAGTATTATGATTTGTGCACTCAGAGTATACCACTATTTTTGTTCTATTGGAGATTGTATGCATAACCTCTGAACCCTAATATGTATATTGCTGTGCACTAACTCATCATTTTAGGTTTTATATGTTAATAAAAAAGTATCTATTTTACTATACCTAAACACTTTTGTAGTTCTGTACCTTAGATAGTCCCGTATCTCCAATATTTCTAATTTCTTAAATTAATTTGGGATGATGGTACCATATATATATATAATTATTATTTGGAAAATATTCCAGACTAACGACTTTGAAAACGTCTTCTTCTTCCTCCTCTTCTTCTTCTTCCGATGTTGACTCGTCGCTGGCCGGAATGGCAGAGACACGCGGTGTTGTGACTTATATAGGGACAAGGGGCGGGGTCACATGCCAATGTCACATGGTGACCCCGCCCCCCTATGATGTCACAGTCCCGGAGGATGCTGGGACTGTTACACCTTAGGTGAATGGGTAGGGGTACATCGTACCCCATACTCATTCACATAGGGTGGGGGGCCGGTATCTGGGGGCCCCCTTATTAAAGGGGGCTCCCAGATTCCGATAAGCCCCCCGCCCGCAGACCCCGACAACCAATGGCCAGGGTTGTCGGGAAGAGCCCCTTGTCCTCATCAACATGGGGACAAGGTGCTTTGGCGCGGGGGGGCCCCCATGTTGAGGGTACACGGCCTGGTACGGCTCAGGAGGGGGGGCGCTCGCTCGTCCCCACCCCCCTTTCCTGGCCGGCCGGGCTGCGTGCTCGGATAAGGGTCTGAGATGGATTTGGGGGGGACCCCCACGCCGTTTTTTCAGCGTAAGTATCCCCCTTTAAATCCATCCCAGGTGACTGGGCTAGCGCGGCGGCATTCACTGCCTTCGCTAGCCCTGTCTACCTGCAGTCACGTTCTAAATGAAAGGACTTTCCGATCTTGTGTCGGCAAGTCCGTTCATTTAAAAAGTCCCGCGGATTAGCACACAGACCGCAGGATTATCCGCCGGACTCGCGAGTCCAGCGGACAATTTTAAGTCTGAACTTAAAACTTAGTCCGCCGGACTTTTGGCAGGAAAAAGTCCGCCGGCGCCTACACATGGGCGGATTGTCCTGTGGTCTCCATTTCAATCCCGCCGGAAAGTCTGCTCGTGTGTACGTGGCCTTATTGTTTTATGGCAAATGTGAGTACATTTCCACAAATTTTTTAAGACATAAAGAAGTTTTTACAGTATTACACTATAGGGATCCTTCTCTCCTTTGTATGGTGTATGAGTGGAGCACTGCCGGGATATCTCGGATTGGCCAGCTTCCAAGGTGCTAGACAGTGGCAAATACTGTGAATGTCTTATAGGAGGGGAAGAAAATTCTGGTGAGTGCAGCCACAATAGGAGCACGGATAAGTCACGTATGCTGTGATCACCTTCTGAAGAGGGCATTAGATCAGTGCGGTCCTTGCAACAGCACTAAGCACTTTTTTTTGGAATATTAATTATTTCAACAAATGGGACTAGAGCGTAATTTTTTACATCAATTCTTTACATTAATTAATTTATTTACATTAATTAAATTTTTCTTGTAAATTTATATATTTTTTGGGTTCTCATGGTTACATTGTGTGTTTCACTTGCACGTATTTATTTATTAAGCTGTTTGGAATGGTTTATATTTTATGATTAATTACCACCTCCATAAGGACTATATTCGTATGGAAATACACCCTAGTATTTTATTATATAAATTTTCTTTAATTTATGAATTAAATGAGCTGCGCCACACCTACTTCATATTTCCCAATCTATTTACCCCACTTAGGTGGTAGTAATCAGTAGAGGCAGCAGTTCCCTTTGATTCGTTATATTTGTCCTGCTGGTACTTATTTCTTTTTGCGCGGAATCAAATACATTTATTTCAGGTATGCCAAGGGGTTGTCATCTTCAACCTACACTTTGATACCGGGTGCTCCAGTAAACGGGAATCTTGGGGGCGCTGCGTGCTCCGTACCGCAGTCAATCGAGCACCAAGTCCGCACATCACTGGACACCGGTCAGAGGATCATCGCTGAAATCGATTTCCGTGCCTGATGACGAACTTCCCCACGAATCGCTATCACTCAATTCTGCAAGCGATTCTGTATCACTGTCGCTGTTTTCCAGCAGGTCATATGCCGCTTTTGAGGTAGTGCAGCCCCATCAGTGCCCATCAGTGAAGGAGAAAACTTACTTATTTACAAAGTTTTGAACCTGAAACAAAAAAAACATATTTTTTTTCAAAAATTTCGGTCTTTTTTTTATTTGTTTAGCAAAGAATAAAAACCGTAGAGGTGATCAAATACCACCAAAAGAAAGCTCTATTTGTGGGAAAAAAAATGATAAAAATGTCATTAGGGTACAGTGTAGCATGACCGCGCAATTGTCTTTCAAAGTGCGACAGTGCTGAAAGCTCAAAATTGGTCTGGGCAGGAAGGTGTTTAAGTGGCCTCTATTGAAGTGGTTAAAATCCTTGCAATGTACTTAGATCATCCAGAGTGTATTTTTTTTTCTCAACAAAAGTGTATTCACTTTTTCAATTATCTAGCTCTAAATACTTTTTTTCATAGTTCCTGTTCACTTCCTGCTTCCCCCACCTAGGTGAATGACATTAAAACTCTACCCCTGATCTCTTGGGCGCCACCCCCCTAATCCCTGTGTCCGGCCTCTAATCTACATGCAGGGCACCGGCCGCATGGATTTCAATGTTTTTTTTTTAAACACATGATTAGAGCCTGAGGCTCTAATTGGCTTCAAAAAAGAGTGGGCTCGGGGCGCTGAGCACTGCATCCTAAGCCCACACAGTTGTGCGACAATAGCAAATTAATAATACTAGTGTGTTCCTCTCTTCCAGGCCAATCAGGAAGAGGGTCCTGTGTCCCGATTGACCAGGGAGTCTTAGGACTCCCTAGCCAATCGGGTCTCAGGACTCACTTCCTGTTTGATCAGGAAGAGAAGTAACGGCCCCGGCTCTTCTCAAGCTTCGTAAGCTGGAGTGAAAAGCAGCAGCCTGTCTCCCGATGTGCCTCCTAAGGTAAGGAGGCCTCTGATCGCCGCTTTTCGTGAGGGGGACTGGGATGGCTGCTTTCCTATCTGTATCCTGTGCGTGCAGGGGAGGGGGGATTGCCGCTTTTCCGTCCGTCTCCCACAGGGTGAGTGGCATTAGTTTGCCGCCCCCCCCAAAAGAAATATTGAGCACCAGCCGCCACAAGTACTGTGCAGAAAACATTAATTGGCTCCTAGTTAGAGCTGCACAATTAATCGTTAAAAAATCGTGATCTCGATTCATCCCTCTCCAATGCAGAGTTTGCCGATTCTTTTATATAACAAGTGGAGAGACTATCTGCTTTCTCAGCTGTCAAAAAAAATATCCGGGCAGTCTGCAAAGTTTTTTAACAGGAAAAATTGTAACTAATGCTTCCTTCTTAAAGCGGTTATGCACTCTGTAAAAATTTTTTTTTTTTTTGGGACGGAATATAAAGGATGCTTACCTTTATTGGGGGACTCACCTGTTCCATCTTCCATCTCGATCGCCGCCGGTTTTCGTCCGATGAAGTTCCTCGTCTTCTTCTTTTGTGCTGGGGGCCATCTTGCCTGTGGGCATGTGAAACACCCACAGGAACTTTAGATGGCCCAGCATGCACCGCCGTTACTCGCGCGTGCGCAGTAACGGCACATCTGCCGACATCTCACGAGATTTCGGCAGATGTGGCCGAAATCTCGGGAGATTTCGGAAGATGTGGCCGAAATCTCGCGAGATTTCGGAAGATGCCCGCACTGACTCCTGGGATCAATGACACCAGATCCCAGGAGACAGTGCAGCGTGACGACGATCGACGCAGAGACCCCGCCCGCCGCCGCAGAGAGAGAAGACCGGAAGTCTTCAATTACAAGGTAAGTAAAAAAAAAAAAAAAAAAAAAACATTTCATTTAGTACTCTTTGCCTGATTTGGAAGGCAAAGAGATTTACTAAATGAAATGGGTGCAGAACCGCTTTAAATCAAAGGGATAAACTTCTGTATGTGTAAAGAAAAAATCTGGGCATTCTGCCAAGTTTTTAACAACATGAAACATTGTAACTAACTTCATTCTTAGATCAAACTTCTGTGTGTAAATGCAGGAAGTTTAACCACTTAAAGTCAAAATCTTTTTCTGACAGTTTTTTCTTAAGTTAAAATCAATATTTTGTTGCTAGAAAATTTCTTGGAACCCCCAAACATTATCCCTTTCATGACTAAGCCTATTTCTGACATTTGGTGTTTACAAGTTAAAATCCATATTTTTTGCTAGAAAATGACTTAGAACCCCCAAACATTATATATATATTTTTAGCAGAGACTCTAGAGAATACAATGGCGATTG
This sequence comes from Lithobates sylvaticus, assembly GCA_028564925.1. NCBI lineage: Eukaryota > Metazoa > Chordata > Amphibia > Anura > Ranidae > Lithobates > Lithobates sylvaticus. Next base: position 174,076,795 of record CM053034.1, on the reverse strand, counting down.
TTGCAATATTTTATGTCACACGGTATTTGTGCAGCGGTGTTTTAAGCGCAACTTTTTGGGAAAAATATATTTTCATGAATTTAAAAAAAAAGAAACAGTAAAATTAGCCCAATTTTTTTGTATAATGTGAAAGATGTTACGCCGAGTAAATAGATACCAAACATGTCACGCTTTATAATTGCACGCACTCGTGGAATGGCGACAAACTACGGTACCTAAAAATCTCCATAGGCGACGCTTTAAAAATGTTTTACGGTTACCAGGTTAGAGTTACGGAGGGGGTCTAGTGCTAGAATTATTGCTCTCGCTCTGACGATCGCGGCAATACCTCACATGTGTGATTTGAACACCGTTTACATATGCGGGCGCGACTTCCATATGAGTTTTCTTTGCTGTGCGAGCTCGCGGGGAAGGGGGCGCTTTAGAAAATTATTATTTTTTTCTTATTTATTTTATTTAATTTTAGATAATTCACATTTGTGTTTTTAAAAAAAATAAAAATGTGATCACTTTTATTGCTGTCACAAGGAATGTAAACATCTCTTGTGACAGTAATAGGTGGTGACAGGTACTCTTTATGGAGGGATCGGGGGTCTAAAAGACCCCAAATCACTCCTTTGCACTTCAAAGTATTCAGATCAACGAAAACGGTGTATCTGAATACTGTGTACTTTTTTAAATTCGGCGCCATTGGCAGCCGAGTAAACAGGAAGTGACGTTGTGACGTTGCTTCCGTGTTTACATCAAGCAGACTGGAACCAAGCTGTTTCCGGCTTCGTTCCAGTCCCTCACTAGCCGCCGGAAGCAGCGGATGTTAGATCGGGCCTCCCGATCGAACGGGAGGCCCGGTAAGAGCGGCGCAAGGCGGCGGGAGGGGGGGATGTCCCCTTCCGCTCCTCCGGTATAACAGCCGAGCGGCTTTTAGCCGCATCGGTTGTTATACTGGTAAAGCCGATCACCGGCTCTAAACAACGGTACCGGGATGATGCCTGCAGCTGCGGGCATCATCCCGGTATAACCCCCGAAAGCCGAGTACGCATATCTGCTTACGCTCGGCGGGAAGGAGTTATATATATTTTAGCAGAGACGCTAGGGAATAAAATGGCAATTGCTGCAATATTTTATGTCACACTGTATTTGCCCAGTGGTCTTTTAAATGCAATTTTTGGGGAAAAATACACTTCAATGAATAAAAAAAAAAAAACAGTAAAGTTAGCCGAATTTTTTTTTTTTTTTCAATGTGAAAGATAATGTTACGCCGCGAGAATCGTGATCTACCTTCTAAGCAAAAAAATTGTGATTCTCATTTTAGCCAGAATCGTGCAGCTCTACTCCTAATGCTGCCCCTCCTTTTCCAGGTCTGAGTTCCACTGTACAGAAGATAATAAGAGGTTGATATAAGAAAAAATGAATCAACTTACACTCATTTCAATTTAAAATACAATGAATGATATTTTACACAACTTCTCTTCAGAATCTGTCAGAATTTTAGCTTCAATTAAAAAAATGTCTTGGGACACATCTGTATTCCTTGCACTACTGTTGGATTTCTCAGAACTCTTCTAGAAAGCAGCTTTAGCTAACGGTAACAAATGCTGTCTACTGTACAATGACATCACACTACATGTTTGTTTTCTGTAATGTACAAACCACACAGAAACAATTGCTTAGAACAATCGATCGTTCATCAATCCTTCTGTTCTGCCGGTTATCTCCCAACAGCCCACCTGGCACCATATGTGCCATAAGCCACTGCGCAAGTCTCGTCATGCGAGTGGCAGCATACCAAACCTCTGGTGACGTTCACCTGGAAGCACTTGGCCCTCAACAGATGTAGCCTCTTGATTATCATACCCACCCGGACACCTCCATCCATGCACCGTATCAGTCGCCTGTCAGTTTGGCTTAGCTCCGTCTTTGACTGACTGAAGTCGGGTAAGAGAGAGTGATATGCTGAGGAATGGTTAAAATTAATTGCTACATATGAAAAAATTGAGAGATAATTATTCCTGCTTCCCTGTCACTGCTCGAGGGTAGATGACCTCATTAACTTGCAGCTTGTACACAATTCAATTACTAGGAGATGGAAAATACATTTTTAATTACCTCAGTGGCTTGGGTCCCATTCATCTCCATTTGCACGCTGGTTTTTATGGGGATGTGTTCTCAAGAATGGGCAATAGCTTAATAGAATTAACTTGCCACTGAAACTTTATGCCTTTTTAGAGTCCTTAATGTCATTTCAAAATGAAGTTCAGGCATTTGGGGTTCATAATTGGTGAGCATGCCCTGTCCTCAGGTTAGTTTCCATAGGACATCATATATTTGCTCATCACTGCATCATATTGCTAAAGGATTTCCATGAACTTCATGAATGGTAGGTTCCCCCAATGGGTGAATTCTTTAATAGAAATGGTACATGGATGTAGCCTACCAAAGCACCCTGTATTTTTCAAATAAAAGGATTTACCCTTTTTAATCAGTTGCTGCCTCTCAGTGCTGCTAATCTCCTTTGGCCTCTTAGCAGGCAATGTATGTTTAAATGCACTACAGCAATGCCTGCATCACATTCTAATGCCCTGTACAAACAAGCGGATTTTCCGTCGGAAAAAACTTGGATGTTTTTTTCAACGGAATTCCGCTCAAGCTTGGCTTGCATACACACAGTCACACAAAAGTTCTATGAACTTTCGAACACCGAGAACGCGGTGACGTACAACACTACAACGAGCCGAGAAAATTTTCAAAAAGTTAAATTCTTCCGAGCATGCGTCAAATTGTTTCCGAGCATGCGTATGAATTTTGCGCGTCGGAATTTGTACAGACGATCGGAATTTTGGATCTGAACTTTTTCCGACCGAAAAATAGAGAACGTGCTCTCAATCTTTTGTTGGCGGGAATTCTGCCAGCAAAAGTCATTTCCGACCAAAAGCTCTCATCTGAATTTTTCTGGCGGAATTTCCGATCGTGTGTATGGGACATAAGGGTGGGCTCCCTGATAGTAACAACAGTGGACCATCAGCTGAGGAAGGAGGCGTGACTAGCCTCTGAAACGCGTTCCAAGTGGTCAGTTCCACTCCGGGTTTTGACAGCTGTCATTCGGCTCCCTGCAGCTCGTGGCTTGAACGTTTTCTCCTTTCTCCACTGGGATGCGGCTGCGGCAAGGACCACCCCACGATCCTGTTCAGGATCCTTTACACAGTCTTCCATATTACCCTGTGAGTTGAACCTGTTACTTGGTTTATATGTTGACTCATTAAAGCGGAAGTAAACCCATCGATTTAACAAAAAAAAGGCATGCCGGGAATGCTAACTGCACATTGGTTGTGCTCTCAACCAAACTGTCAAACCATCCAATGGCTGGTGTCATAACAGATCACATGTGCAGCACCGTGGCAGTTGAAGATTAAACAGAGGCAAAGATGGCAGCTTCCTTGGCTGAAAACGATAGGGGGGTTTACTTCCACACTGTTTTACACTATTGGTCACTTGGCACCTTTCTCTCCTTCCCCTCTTCTGTTCCAGTGTGGGTTCCCTGACCCCAGAATAGGCTGCCTGTTTCCAGTGGATACCACAGACACTTCTCATAGATTTTTTATCCAGACTGAGTACATAAGAGACACTGGGGTTGATTTACTAAAGGCAAATAAACTGTGCACTCTGAAAGTGCAGTTGCTTCAAAAGCTTAGTAAATGAGGTAAGGCTTCACTTTGCAAACTATAGCCAATCACGTGCAAAGGAAAATAAAAAAAAATAAAAGATTTTTTTTTTTTTTTTTTTAGTTTTACTTTTTTGGAAAATCGAATTTTTCATACATTTTTTGGACTTTTTACTAGACAAGCTAGGGCAGCGCTGGGAATTTCTGTCTGTTTGTTTTTTTATTTTTAACAGCAGTGGACCATACCGCCATTGGAAACCCATGTGACAGGGTGACAATGCAAAAGCTCAATTGGCAGACAGGGAAAGAATGTTGTCACCATTTAACCAAAAGTCTCTCAACAAGGACCATAACGGCAGGATCAAGGTAATATGGCTCAAGCTTCCTCATGACGCACTTGACGAATGCGTAATGCATTGAGGCTGCGTGGTTGCGTCACGGTTAACGTCACTTCCGGTGGGGTTCTCGCATCAATTCTGGCCAGTGGAACCCAGCAGAGTGGCATTTTTTTGATACAGAAAGGCTGTCTGTGTTGATGCTTGCCTAAAGCACCTCTATTATAAGTTGCAATATTTTGGATCTTGTTTTAACTTTTAACAACAAATACTACTACTATATTACGCAATTTATCTCTTTGCCGTTTACTCACTGAACAGTGGAAGAATTACTTGTATATGGGAGATCCATTAGCCTCGTAGCTGTGGGAGAGGAGATATTGCTGGAGTGCATATTAAAAGCAAGTTAGGGCTTTCATGGTTATTAGGAGTTGGTGATTGAGTTTTTGCCCTCATGGTGGTAGAGCACAACATTTGTGAAAAGCACAGTATTTTGTTGGGAGTACGGTGATTGGAAGATATTTAAAGGACTTTCATACATATTATTATTATTCATGGACTCATTTTCATATATATCTTTAGGACTTCTATACATTTTGGTTTGGTTTGTTGTTCACATTTCAGCAGTGCCATTTCTTTATATCAAAGAAAAAGAAAAAGCTATTGCGTTGACTGAAACCCAAACCTACATTAAATGGGGCACATAAGAGGGTCAGAAGAGTAGTAGGGAACACCAGGTAAAATGGATACAGCTCCTTTCAATTTAGGTCCTTGAGATCCTAATGCACTTGTAAAAAACAAACACAAGAGGGCGCTTCCATCTATGTGTAGCAATTTATTAAGAAAGCATAAAAGACAATAAAAATGCAATCACTAGATAAAAGTAGACCTCCATAGAATCACTGTGAAGTTGCAGAGCCCAGCAGTAGGGATGAGCCGAACACCCCCCTGTTCGGTTCGCACCAGAACCTGCGAACGGACCTAAAGCTCGTGTGAACTTTAGAACCTTATTAAAGTCTATGGGATTCGAACGTTCAAAATCAAAAGTGCTAATTTTAAAGGCTTATATGCAAGTTATTGTCATAAAGTGTTTGGGGACCTGGGTCCTGCCCCAGGGGACATGTATTAATGCAATTTTTTTTTTTTTTTTAAACGGCCGTTTTTTCAGGAGCAGTGATTTTAATAATGCTTAATGTGAAACAATAAAAGTGTAATATTCCTTTAAATTTCGTACCTGGGGGTGTGTATAGTATGCCTGTGAAGGGGCGCATGTTTCCCGTGCTTAGAACTGTCCCTGCACAAAGTGTAATTTTTGCAGGAAAAGAAGCTATTTAAAATCACTCGCGGCTAATGAATTGCCAGCTCGCGTAATACAGAGAACAGTCATTCATTGAAAGTCATTGATAAAAAAAAAGTCATTGATAAAAAAAAAAAAAAAAAAAAAGCGTGGGGGTCCCCCCAAATTCAATTACCAGGCCCTTCAGGTCTGCTATAGATATTAAGGGGAACCCCGCTTCAAATTTAAAAAAAAACTGACGTGGGGATCCCCCTAAATATCCATACCAGACCCTTCAGGTCTGGGATGGATTTTAAGGGGGACCCCGGGCAAAAAAAAAAAATGGCGTGGGGTCCCCCTCAAAATCCATACCAGACCCTTATCCGAGCACGCAACCTGGCAGGCCGCAGGAAAAGAGGGGGGACGAGAGCGCCCCCCCCCTCCTGAACTGTACCAGGCCACATGCCCTCAACATTGGGAGGGTGCTTTGGTGGTCTGTGACCACATACCCTGGCCATTGGTTGTGGGGGTCTGCGTGTGGGGGGCTTATCGGAATCTGGAAGCCCCCTTTAACAAGGGGACCCCCAGATCCCGCCCCCCCTGTTTGAAATGGTAAGGGGGTACAAAAGTACCCCTACCATTTCACCAAAAAAGTGACAAAAATGTTAAAAATTACAGGAGACGGTCTTTGACAATTCCTTTATTAAAATCTTCTTTCATCTTCTTTCTTCTGGTCTTCCAAACACCAACAAAATCAATACATTTTTATTGATACAAAAATAAAAACATGCCACATATGGCATAGGCTTAAAATCAAACCACAGTTCGTAGCATTAAATCATTGTTTGTATGAAACATTGGGTCCCAACACGTTTCAACTCCAGAGAGTCTTCAGGGGACAAACAACATGATGTTTTCTAAAATACAAAAATCTAAAATAATAATAAGTGTAGCACCCTCTAGTGTGCTAGAAGTGTAGTGGTTAGCTTTTTGGTAGAATAGGTAAATTTCCAGGATTGGCTGGCAGCCAAGCCTGGGTGTGTGTTTTGATCTGGGTTGGGAGTGACCGAGAGCAGAGCTGGGCGACTCACAGGCAGCATCACCAACACCTCGCACTTCTTTCCAGAATGTTCTGGTGTCTTCTGGAAAGGAAGGAGGAGAGGAAAGGTGGAGCTGCCTGGGGTATTCCGAGGAGCCTGAACAATCCCCAACTTGGATTGGCAGGGGGCAGGCCTCCTTAAATACCCAGGTTCATCCCAGCTGGGGAGGAGTTGTTCAGGAGGAAGCTGGAGATGGAGTGCTAGGCTGCCGTGGCCTTTGAGGGAGCTCCCCAATCTAGGGGGGTTTGTCTTGTCTTTGAACAGGAGGCACAGGAGGAGCAGGAGAGGACAGCGGGAGAGAGCACTGCTGCGCAAGTCTCCAGGGAGGAACAACAAGTCACAGCCAAGAGGGCTGGTGAGTGACACACAGTCAGGAGAGGACTTGGGAGGCATGCCTGAGAGGACTGGAAGATTGCAGTCTGGGATGGGTGCAGAGCCAGTGGAGCGAACTGTGGTAGCACGGGCAGTGGAGAGGGGCAGCTGCAGCCAGAAGGGCTGGCAGTGCCTAAAGCGGTGGTATGGGGAGCAGTAGCCACGTGGACAACTAGAACCAAGGACTACTGTGATTTTGTGCGTGCGCCCTCTGGGGGCAACTAAAGGGAAGGATGTACCCATATGGGATTTTGCCCAGGGGATCCATTCGGCCACAGTATATCTGCATGAGACAGTCGGGAACCGGATAGATAAGTGTGAACAGCATTTCCTCCATAAATTGACCCCTGGGCCTTACAGATGTTGAATGCAAGGGACACAAACATGGTGGAGAATTAAAGTAAAAAATTAAGAGATGAAAAAATTAAGAAATTACATTAAAATATAGTCAAAAATTACTGATGAACATGGAGCATTAACTCACATCAAATAAGCAGCTGGAAAAATAAAAAAGGTGCACCAATCATCACAGGTGGATCCAGGTCCATGAACTAAGTTTTATAATTTATGTTAGATGTTTTAATAACAATCGTGGACCCCACAGATAGGTTAAAGCACAGAATTTATCACATTATTAGGGATGTGGTGCCATTTGTTTTAAGCTTGTATGAACTTTGGTGAATTTTTTGTTCTGTATGTGATGAAAGAACAATGAAAAGGAACCCTCATGAGTGGGACTTTACCGGAAAGAGTGTTATGTGCAAATTTATAGCACTCAAAATGCTGTCATATATTATAAAAGTAACAAAAGCTTTATTATTGACAAGAACATTCAAGACAAAAACATTAAAAAACATAGATACAAAGGCTATTCATAGTTTAGGTTAGACATACAATATTCCCACCAACTGTGGGTCACAACTTGAGATAGTTCCCAAAATGTAGCTACTCAACTTGTTTTGAGAATGGTATATCTCTGCTCTTCTTCAGGGGTATAGATACACCATAGAAAGGAATTATATTCTATTACAATGTAGTAGGGTATACTGTCAGAATAGCCATAATAGAACAATGTATAAAATCATTATTATTATTATTGTCATATGGGATTTTATAAATACAGTTTGCACATCGCTTTACAACGGTAGGGCAGACATTACAGTTACAATACAATTCAATACAGGAGGAATCAGAGGGCCCTGCTCATTATAGCTTACAATCTAAGAATCGTGAAACACATCCTTGAATGACCACCGGAGGGAAACAGGGAGAGCAGGTCAAGAATCTATGGGCCACTGGGGTTGCTAGTAAAAACCACAAAACAGACCGCAACTTAGGAATATTGTGCAAGCCGGTCACATATTAGGTACATATACAGAAGCCGCAAAAATTAGCAGAGAGAGGGGGAGCCTCCAATTATCTTTTTTGTATACAAAGTTACTGTGTGGTGATGTATGCCCATGGATGGTTAGAGGAAGACCGTATGTTATTAAACACTGTTGGCATATGATATTGGTTTTCCATGATGCAGGAGACATGATATAAGGCAGTGGTCAACTGCCACCCATGACATCATCAAAAGGCTGCACTTAATGTTCAGATATAATGGAGGAAATGATGGTCAGAGACTGTGGGCATGACACAATGTGGTTGGAGACTGCAGAAGACAGTGAAAGACTGGGGAGACTAGTAGAGATAACTGCAGTAGCGCTTTAAAAAACAACTCCCACTGCCACCTCCTATCAAGTGGGTTGGTAAAAATTGGCTAGTGGCACCATAGTTTGATCGTAAAGTTGAAGTTAAAGTTAAAGTTTTTGCAACACTGCACTGCATTGTTTTATTACCGTAATTAAAATAAAGTGTAAAAACAGGGAGCACCAAAAACCCATTCCACCCTTGGTGATGGCTGCTGATTTGGGCAGCCAGCTCAATATTGCCCTCCTTTGAGGAGGATACAAAAATTGTGAGTAGTGAGCAGGCAGGAGATATGTCTTCTTTCTGAAATACATGTCCTTATAAATGGTGCACTGGAGACACAGCAGCAAAGGCAATCCAGCAGGAGGTCTACCATAGCCACCAGCTGCCCACCATTGGACAATGCAGGGGAAATGGTAGGCAATAGAAAATAGGAACAAGTAAGGTAAGCTCCCTGTCTGTCTACTGCTTCAATACATAGGATGCAGAGGAAGAAGGAAGCCAAGAAAGAGGACGAGAAGGAGGAGACTTATGGGGTTGTAGAGAAGGAAGCATACGGACATTTTGGAAGGAAATTTCATCCATTGCAAACTAACAGCCATGGCATAGATCCCTCTGCAGCCCATTAAACCTGTGAGCACAGCTTTTAAACTGTAATGCCGATGGCCAAAATTTACCCCCTAAATCTAATGCCGCGTACACACGATCAGGATTCTCGTCGGAAAAAACTGTGTCGGTTTTTCCGACGGAATTCCGATGTGTCAATAACACAGTGGCATAAAACACGTTCGACAGCACTATAAAAGGGAAGTTTAATGCTTCCGAGCATGCATCGAATTGTTTCCGAGCATGTGTCGGAATTTTCCGTGTCAGAATTGCATACACACGATCGGAAAATCCGATAGAAAGGTTTTCCGTCAGAAAAATTGAGAACAGGTTCTCAATTCAAAGTCCGTCGGAAATTCCGACAGAAAAAGACCATTGGGCATACACACGGTCGGAAAATCCGATGAAAAGCTCCCATCGGACTGTTTCCATCGGAAATTCCGACCGTGTGTACGCCGCATAAGAGTTGCAGCTTTCATTTTTTTTAGACATACACCTCTCTGTGTGTCTGCTCCCAGGCCTGTTGGTACTGCCATCAAATTGTGGTCCAGCTAGCCAGTTCCCCCACCGCCCAATACCTAAGGGCTGTAACTCTACTTTTTAAGCCTGTTGGCCAACTTTGGGGCATTGTCCAATTTGTATCCATCCTTACCCCAGAGGTAGGTTTAATTTTCAGGAAGATGGCAGTCTGTTCTATGAGCTTCTACATTTCCCTGTAGGTACTGCCATTGTAAAAAAATACCGCCCAAATAAAGTTCTGTAGCACTAATTTGTGGCAAATATGGAGACGAGATGCTTGGAGAATGTAGGATAATGGTGGGAAGTGTTTTAGTGTACACTTTTTTACATTTCTTTTTTCTTACATGAACATTTTTGGCTACAGATGTATCACCACTTTTGCTGTCAAGTTCTGCCATTATATTTTGTCTTTGTCTAAAGACTGTTTGCAATACCTCACTGAAGCCTTTGCAGAATCTCTAGAGAATCCTGTGAATATGTCAGTTTTGATCAGCCAGGGGACAGATATTGTACGTGTGAACATGAAATGGTGATCTCTTAGTAAACTGCATGAGCACATTGTTGAAATACAGCCCATGTGACCTAGTGCTGTCTAAAGGCAAAACTTTTTTTTTTCTTTCATTTTGGATAGAGTAAGGGAGAGTTATAAACCCTGTCAGGGTTTTATTGTTATCCGTCTGTGTCCCATTGGGGAGATTTCCCTTCACCTCCTGTCCCATAACCAAAACAAGAAGTGAAAGGAAATCCCTCTACAGTGAGGGTCACCAGGATTAGTGTCCCCATTGGAAGGTTTCCCCTCTGTTACTGTTCTGGGGACACCCCAAAATTTGGGATGTTCTTTTACTTTCACTTTGGATGATAATGTAAACAGAAAAAATAGAGAGGGTGAATCTCCCTAACGGGAGCACAGAGATGCTTATGCCACCCTACTCTATCCAAAATGAAAAAATAAAAGTTATGCATTTAGCTGTACTTTAAATTAAAAGTACAATTTTCCCAACCTAGTAGAGTTACTGTAATGTAAAATTTTCAGAAATTGTTGCATTAATTTTCATAAAACATAATCTGACCTTTACCCAAGTCATAACAAAAAAGTAGTTTTTTTTACTACTTCTTTTTTTTATCAAAAACACACATTTCCCTACCATATCTTTTTACAGATATCTTAAACAAACAGGATCGATAATTCAAATAATGATAATGGCATTTTTAAGAGAGGGTTTTTGGACTAAAGTATTCTAAATATCATAGAGATTTATTGCCATAATTTTGCTTATAGCTGAGCTACACTACATCTGAGCACCACAAACCAAAAAACGCTATTAAATCTATTTTATATGTAGCAGCCTCTTACCTCTTTTGGTCTAATGAGGACCTTCAAGGCCAAAGAGAGCTGACATCCTTAAATATGTGATGGGTTGTGAGGCATAGTGGGTGCAAAGATAGTAAAAATCATTGGGCGCCAGACACTTCTTGGATGTAAAAGAGGTTTTATTTCTTGGACACCCTTAGATAGTTGCAAACTCAATTGGCAGACTTCGAGACTTCAATATAAGGACAGCTGTATAGGGAAAGGCCCCAGCAAAACGCCACTTCTGCACGTGCAGGATTGCTGTCTCCTATGGTAACAGTCTTTAACAGTTCTTAACCCAAACATAACAGTTCTTTCAGCTCCACTACAACTGCTCATTGTAGTTTTTTAACCACTTCAGCACCGGGCCATTTTACACCCTTCCTTACCAGAGCACTTTTTGCGATTCGGCACTGCGTCGCTTTAACTAACAATTGTGCGGTCGTGCGACGTTACACCCAAACAAAATTGACGTCCTTTTTTTCCCACAAATAGAGCTTTCTTTTGGTGGTATTTGATCACCTCTGCGGTTTTTATTTTTTGCGCTATAAACAAAAGAAGAGCGTAAATTTTGAAAAAAACACATTTTTTACTTTTTGCTATAATAAATATCCCATTTTTTTTAAAAAAAAAAACTATTTTTTTCCTCAGTTTAGGCTGATACGTATTCTTCTACATATTTTTGGTAAAAAAAATCGCAATAAGCGTATATAGATCGGTTTGCGCAAAAGTTATAGAGTCTACAAAATAGGGGATAGATTTATTGCATTTTTTTTTTTTTTACTAGTAATGGCGGCGATCTGCGATTTTTTTTTCGTGACTGCGACATTGCGGCGGACACTTCGGACACATTTGACACATTTTTGGGACCATTCACATTTACACAGCAATCGTTGCTATAAAATTGCAGTGATTACTGTGTAAATGTGACTGGCAGGGAAGGGGTTAACACTAGGGGGCGCTGCAGGTGTTAATGTGTTCCCTAAGGCAGTGATTCTAACTGTGGGGGGTGGGGACTCACAAGGGGAGGAGACCGATCGGTGTTCCTCCGTACTGGGATCACATGATCGGTCTCCTCTCCACTGACAGGACGTGGAGCTGTGTGTTTACACACACAGCCCCACGGTCCCGTTGTTTTAACGGGCAATCGTGGGTGCCCGGCGGACATCGCGGCCGCCGGGCACTCGCACCGGGTCCCGAGCGACGCCGCGCGCGCACCCCCTAGGCGGCCGGGAATGGGAGGACTTCATATGACGCCCACCCAGGATGGGAGATCCACCTTGTGGGCATCATATGACAGTGGGCGGTAGGGAAGTGGTTAATACTTAGCTCCTGGTCTCTCACTAGACCCTATGATTCACTGACTAAAAATCCCTTGAGCTTCTCCAAGGTTTTCGGTGGTATCTCCCTCAAGTGTCACCCACGCTTCCCTGCTGGGTCCCTAGCTTGGCACTTTGGATAACTTCAAGTTTCACCCCTGCTGACCTGCTCGGTTCCTTGCTTGACACACAAGGCTGCTCTGCAAGTGTCACCTCCGCTGGTTGGGTCCCTGACTTGATCACCACCTGAAGTTTACTCAATGTGGTCCCTGGTAAAGGCAATTGGTCCCTTCGTGGCGACCACTGACAGGTTCTCCGGTCGGCAGAACCGTCACTTTTGGTTGGACTGCAAGCCGCAGTCCCAACCCTGCGCTGCCGTCTTACTTCTGAATAGGCCCTTACACAGCCTGGCAGCTAGATGCCCCCGGGATAGGGCCAATCTCTGGCCTAGCAGCCCGGGCCGACAACACACGTCCACCCAGGCAGCCGCCCAGGTGGCACAGAACACAGATCATCTGACCTCACCTGAATATATAGGCTCTAGCAGCAGGCCAAGGGATTAAAGAAAACCCCTGCCCATTGGCTGGGACACCCACATACCCACATACCCCATTGGCTGGGACACTGCCATAGCCAAGCTTAGGGAGAAATCCTCCCTGACTAAACTCCAGGGCGCTACATATATATTCAAAGCAAACTATCCCATTCATCCATGTCTCCATGCTTTATTTTCCTGAGAAAGCAGTTTGAAAAAACACTCCCTAGCATTTCTGGTCGTGACATTTACTTTCTGGAATTCATCTGCCCTTAGCTCAGGCATGCATACAGGAGGGTATACTTACTCCTCCCCTCTGGAAGACTCCTGGAATGTATGACATAATTTGCCAGGCCAGGAAGTAACCGAAGAAATGTAAAAGTGTGAATATAATATAATTTCCTATTTATTTACTAATGCTAGCAGCATAATGCCCCGTACACACGGTCGGAAATTCCGACGGAAAATGTCCGATCGGACCATGTTGTCGGAAAATCCTCCTGTGTGTGGGCTCCATCAGACTTTTTCCGTCGGAACTTCCGACGGAAAAAAATTGAGATCTTGCTCTCAAATTTTCCGACAACAAAATCCGATCGGACTCTTTCCGATCATGTGTAGAGAATTCCGACGGACAAAGTGCCACGCATGCTCAGATCAAATTATGAGACCAAAGCTATTGGCTACTAGCCTCTATGTAGTTCCGTCGTACGCAACGAACGTCACCACGTTCAGAATGATCGGATTTTCCGACAACTTTGTCCGACCGTGTGTATGCAAAACCAGCGTCAAATGATATGGTCAAAAGAGATTTCAGAATGCATAGAAAAGTAGGTATGGTTCATAAAACTATAAAAAGGTTATACATTTACAGTTACAAATACAAAGTGTGAAGCAGATAATATGCAAATGTAGGATCCGTCTGAGAACAATCAATTAGGGATGAGGGTGATTTTCGACAAAACTGATTTTGCGGTCAGCATATACAGTGTAGTTTAGTTATTTTAGCATTTTTATTTGTGTTATGTTTCTTTTTTGTTATGTTTCTTTTTTGTTTTTTGATTGTTATTTTTGTAATGTCATGTGAATATTTACTTTTTTTTCTTTTCTTTTTTCTTTCATTGTCTGTTTTTTTTTTCTGTGAAAAAAATATAAAATAATGAGACACACCTAAGAACCTCTGGTTCACAGTTAAGTATTTGTGAGTATTTTTTACATTTGATAACATCTGTGTTGATAAGTATACCATATGTAAAACACCTAATTAAGTGCCCTTTAGCTCAAGTTTGCTAAAGACCAGCTGGATGTTGGTGTTTTTTTTTAGCACTACTAGAACAATGTTCTATGGATAGATGATGCTTTGGCTTAATCTGAAGCAAGCTATTTAAGCCAGATATCTTCAAACAGTTATGAAACAGGAATTGGCTGAAATTCACTGGTAAGAACATTTTTAATGCCGCGTACACACGAGTGGATTTTCCGTCGGAAAAATCTTGGATGGTTTTACCGACGGAATTCCGCTCAAGCTTGGCTTGCATACACACACACAAAAGTTCGCTGAACTTTCGACCGTCAAGAATGCGTTGACGTACACACTACAACGAGCCGAGAAAATTAAGTTTTAATGATTCCGAGCATGCATCGAATTGTTTCCGAGCATGCGTAGGAATTTTGCGTGTCGGAATTGGTACAGATGATCGGAATTTCCGATCAAAACTTTTTCCGACCGAAAAATTGAGAACCTGCTCTCAATCTTTCCACCAGCAAAAGTCCAATGGAGCATACACACGGTCGCATTTTCCGACCAAAAGCTCTCATCAGACTTTTGCTGGTGGAATTTCCGATCGTGTGTACGTGTCCAGTCCAATGCAGAGGGTTTCTCAACCAGGTTGAGATATACTTTGAGATGCTGCCCCAGGCGTTTCCCACGGACAGAAGCAAATGTCCTCAAGACCAAAGGAGGCATTCGCCCCATTCTGCACCTAAAAATTCTCTACAAATCCCTTTGAATCTAAATATTCTGCATGGAATCTATGAGGTCAGTCAGTCAATTTGTTCCGCTTCCCATTGACCTGTCCACAGCACCTTGGGTCTTCTTCACCAAGGTTTTGGTTCCTGTCTCAGCTCTGCTGCTCTCTCAGGCATACCTGGATGGACCTTTTGCTGAACAGTTGGTCCAGAACTTGTCAGCCAATGTCCATCTGGCGGTGACGACGCTGCAGAGGTTCAGATAGATTTTAAATCTCCAGTGCTTGAAGTATCTGAGCTTGACCCTGGGTCAGTCTTTTCCAGGATTTTTCCCCCTCCGAACAAACTACTGACCCTCTGCTACCAAGTTTGGACCGTACCGCCCAGGATACTTTCCACCATTCCTTGCATGAGGGAATTAGGCCTGATGGTAGTCTCCTTTGAGGCTGGGCTGTACATCCAATTTCACTCCCGACCATTGCAACTCAACATTATGGCTACATGGAACAAGAAAACTCAGGGATATCTGGATTGTCCTATTTGCCAAACCAGCTAAACCAAACTTGACTAGCATGGAATATTTCCAGTCTGGTGCTGGAAATAAGGAAGTCTTTTCTCCTGTTGTCTTGGGAGGCGCTAAGGACAGACACCAGCATCTCAGGCTGCGTGGAGTTCTGGCTGCCTGCTTAATGCAGGGGACCTGATTATTGGTGGAAGCCAGTCTTCCGATCAACATCCTGGAACTCAGGACTTGGCTGTCCTTATAACACTGGACCTCTTGACTTTGAGGTCACCCATCCAGATTCAGTCAGACAATGCCATGGCATGGCCTACATTAACCATTTAGGGGTCACCAGAGGTTTTGCAGCTAAAAGCTCATTCCAGCTTGGGTAGAACTCAATGTTTCAGCCTTCTCATCGGTCCACATTTCAGAAATGTCAAATTTTCAGGTGCAGTTCTCAGCGTCTCAATTGAATGGTCTCTTCAACCAAAATTGTTTCAAGACAGCTGTCCCAGGTGGGGGACACCAAATGTGAATTTTCTTGTGTCCAGGTTAAATAACAAACTGTACAGGTTCGTCACCAGGAACAGGGACCCCCCAGGCCTTTACAGTGGATGCCCTGGTTACTCTATGGGATCAGTTCAACTTGATTTGTACATTTCTTGATCTGCAAGCTGGGGACCCTCAGAGCACTGAACTGGCCTAGGAGGACATGGTACTTGGATAAACTTCTCTTGGTAGATTCTCTGTGGGCCATTTTGGATCATCCAGATCTGTCCCAGAGAAAATCCACCATACTGCTTCTCAGGTGTTGCCATTAATGGCTTGGCTGTTGTAGAGACCAGATCCTGAAGGACAGGGACCCATTGGAATTAGTCATCCCTATGCTGAAAACCTGGAAATCTATTACTCAAAAAGTCTGTTATCACACCTGGAATGTCGACTGGGCATTGTGCAAGGCTACTAGGAAATTGCAGTCCAGGAAGTTCTCCATGGGACAGATCCGTTCTTTCCTTCAGCCTGGTCTGGATCAGCATTTAGCCTTAATTGCCCTTAAGGGGCAAATTGCAGCCTTTGTCATTATTTTCCAGAGGCTGCATGCCTTTCACTCATTGAATAAAGTTTTTGTGTGAGAGGTTGCTCACATTGTTTCCGCTGTCCTTTCCCCAGTGACTTAGTGGAACCTCAGCTTGGTTTTGTCAGTTCTTTAGAAGCCATCCTTCAAGCCTATTAGGGATATTTTCTGTCTTCCCTCACTCACAACGTTGTCTTCCTCATTGCTATCACCTCTGCAAGACATATCTTGGAGTTAGCAGTATAAGGTTTTTCTAAGGCCTCCTTTCTTTCAAGGTTGTTCCTTCTTCCACTTCTACCAAGACATTGTGCTTCCCTCCTTATGTTTTGCCCTGAAGAATTCCAGGGAGATTTCCATTCACTGTCTGGATGTGGCACGTGCTGTGCAACTCTGCCTCTTTACCAGGGCTCAAGTCCTGCGGGAACGCATGGGAACGGAGTTCCTGTACTTTTTCCACAACAGGAACTCAGTTTCCCGTTAGCAGACGTGTCCTGCAAGACTTTGAAGTATGCGAGCTGTGTGGCAGGTGCTACACCAGCAGCCGCTGACACAGCTCACAATAGTAAGTGCTGCACACCTGATCATTCAGGTATTGCCAGTAGGGGGCCCCATGACAGCTTCCGCTTCGATCTACCTGTCAATCACAGCTAGCTGACAGGTAGATCAGGTCCCTGCTGCTAAGAGATTGTGTTTAGTCAGACCTCTCGTGATGCGCTCCTCCCCGCTGGCCCCTCCTGATTTTCTGTCTCCTCATCCCCCTCCAGTCTCCTGCATACTTGCTCTGTGTGTCCCGCTGAATCCCCCCTACTCTATCTTCAGTGCCATATGATGAGAGAATCCAGAGGAGGAGCACAGCTATTCTGCTACATGCAGGGAGAGAGGTGAGCTGAGGGAGGAACATCAGTTTGGGGTGGTAAGCTGAGCACAATACCTGACAAAGTTTAATGCCAGGAGGGAAGTTTATGTGGAAATATGTGAAGGGTTGGAATAGCAGAGAGTGTGTTGGAGCCCTGCAGAGTTTGCAGCCCCCCCAAGCTAACATACATCTCCTAAGCAGGAACACATCACTATCTCCCCAAGCATTCTGTCCAGATAATGTGCACTTCATTTATCACCTTTCTGTTTAACCCTGTGTTATCCAAACTCTGTTCAATGAAAAGTGTAAATTCACCACATAAACTTTCTATATACAAAATAACATTCCCCAATAAAGATCAGAACATGATGATCACATTACATGGAAGCACAATTGTATGAATGCGGATTATTCAGAGAATTACCGGATTTATGTTTATGGAGGATTTTTTATGTCCAACAGTTCAGCTTCATCCAGACAATACGAAAATTGGATGAAAAATACCACTTTTAAAGCGTTCGTGCATATGAGCGTATCATTTATTTTTGGTGGGCGGGTGGGAGTTCCCACACTTTTTCCCCCAGGACTTGACCCCTGCTCTTTACTACAACTTTACTTTAAACAAATTGACTCACTCTTTGTCATTTTGGAGTGTCAGTGGAAGGGACATCCTGCCTATCATTCTGCTATTGCCAGGTGGATTAAACAAGTCATCATTCAAGCCTATAGTTTTAAAGATAATGTTTCAATTGAGGCACACTTTACCAAATAATATGTTTCATAGGTTTGTAAGGCTGTCACATGGCTTTGTTTACATGTTTGTGACATTTTACCAAGTGGATGTTCAGGCCTCCTCTGGTGCCATTTTTCGACCGGAAGTGCTTCAGGCTGCACTCTAGGTTTTTGAGCCCTTGATTTACCTGTTTGTTGTGAGGACTTGTTGGTGTTTGTTTGCAGTATTGCCCACCCTCAGTTACATTTCTTTAGGAAGTCCTATGGTCTAATTCTAGGATCCTGTGTTCTCTAATGTACAATTAGGAAAACAGGATTTTTGACTTACCTGTGAAGTATTTTTTCTTGGATTACATTACAGGACACAGGCCCCCCCTCCTCTGTTCCATATGATTCACACTATTTTGCTTGCTACTAAACTGAGCCTTGCTGTGGGTAGGAGGGGTTATGTTAGGGCTATCTATACTGCTTTGTTTGCCAATGTCTTCTCAATTGAAGCATAAACCATAGTCCAAGAGTAAATAGGATTTTACAGTTGAGCCAAAAATCTATTTTTTAATGCCTGTGTTGCTGTTGGCGAGTTACCCTCATTTTCTCTCAGTCTGTTTTCAGCAGTACAGTAAGTGAAGATGGGACCATAGTTAGCAGTAAAGACCCAAGAGGGGTTACATAGTTAGTCAGGTTGAAAAAAGACACAAGTCCATCCAGTTCAACCACAAAAAAAAAAAAAATAATAATATCATACAAACCCATATACCCAATTCTATACCCACAGTTGATCCAGAGGAAGGCGAAAAACCCCAGCAGAGCATGATCCAATTTGCTAAAGCAGGGGAAAAAATTCCTTCCTGATCCCCCGAGAGGCAATCAGATTTTCCCCGGATCAACTTTACCTATAAATGTTAGTACCCAGTTAAATTATGTACATTTAGGAAATAATCCAGGCCTTTCTTAAAGCAATCTACTGAGCTGGCCAGAACCACCTCTGGAGGGAGTCTATTCCACATTTTCAAAGCTCTTACTGTGAAGAAACCTTTCCGTATTTGGAGATGAAATCTCTTTTCCTCTAGATGTAAGGAGTGCCCCCTTGTCCTCTTTGTTGACTGTAAAGTGAATAACTCAACACTAAGTTCACTATATGGACCCCTTATATATTTGTACATGTTTATCATATCTCCCCTTAATCTCCTCTTATCAAGAGTGAATAAATTCAGTTCCTCTAATCTTTCCTCATAGCTGAGCTCCTCCATGCCTCTTATCAGTTTGGTTGCCCTTCTCTGCACTTTCTCCAGTTCCCTGATATCCTTTTTGAGAACTGGAGCCCAAAACTGAACTGCATATTCCAGATGAGGTCTTACTAATGTTCAATACTTTCCCCACTTTATACAAACTAAGAAAAACTTTTTGGCTAGACATGCCCTTTAAATTAGTTTGATGCAGCTTAAAAAATAAGTGAAGGCAAAACTTTTTCAAATTGATATGGATAGGGTGGCGAGACCCTCTGTCAAGGCTTCAAAGCGGTCTGTGTCCCCGCTGGGGAGATTCACCCTTCACTTTTCCTTTTTGACCATTGTTACCGGAACAGAAAATGGGGGTAATCCTTTATTTAAGAGTTATAACCAGAACAAAAGATAAGGATAAACCTTCCAATTTCCAATGTCCATCCTATCCAAAAGTAATAAAAAATAGTTTTTACATACAGTTTAAATAGTGGTTTAATGCAGGACAGAAGTAATTAAATTGGAGGTCAAATGCACCCAGCAAAGAACTCTGGATGATCTCAGAACCTTCGCAAACTGATGTTAAATGCAAGAAAAATGCTCCTAAGACGCCTTTTACATTGGGGCGTTTTTCAGGCCCTTTAGCGTTAAAAAAAAAAGCATCTGTAAAGCGCTTGAAAGAAGCCTAATCTGCAATCCCAATGTGAAAGCCAGAGTGCTTTCACACTGAGATCCCTTTCACACTGGGGCGTTTTAGCGTTAAAAAAAGCGTCTGTAAAGCGCCTGAAAGAAGCCGCAACTGCAATCCCAATGTGAAAGCCCGAGTGCTTTCACACTGAGGCGCTGCGCTGGCAGGGCGTCAAAAAAAGTCCTGCAAGCAGCTTCTTTGCATCGCTTTTGGAGCAGTGAATACACCGCTCCTAAAGCGCCCCTTCCCATTAAAATCAATGGGAAGCGCCTGCAAAACGCCTGAAAAATGCCCAAACAGCGCCTTTGGCAGCAGCGCTTTGTGGGCACTTTTAACCCTTTATTTGGCCACTAGCAGGGGTTAAAAGCGTCCCACTAACGCTGGTAAAGCGCTACTAGTTTAAGCGGCGCTTTACGAGCGTTTTTCGGGCGCTGGCCATGTGAAAGGGCTCTTAAAGCACTTGGGCTTTCACATTGGGATTGCAGATGAGGCTTCTTTCAAGCGCTTTATAGGCGCTTTTTTTAACGCTAAAGTGCCTGAAAAACGCCTGAAAAACGCCCCAGTGTGAAAGGGGTCTAAAAGCAAACTGTATTTGACCTAGCACCTTTCAATTGATCCTGTCTTTTGTATTTTCTTATTTTTTTTAGTTTTATTTATTTTTTTATTTTTTTTCACTGTGCCTTGTTACTTCATCTCTTTATTTACTCCTAATCTCACCATGACACCTACCTCTCCCTCAACCTAAATTTCCGGTACTGCCATGGTAACACCCATATATTGGAGGGCTTTAACGTTCAACTGGGTAAGTTCTAACATCTCGCTTAAAAAAAATATACCAAGGCATTTTAACTGAAATGTGGTCGCTTTCCCTACCTTCTTCTTTTGTTTGTATATTATTGACCACAAAACAGCAGGCTCACCATCTTTCTGAACCTGCATAACAGAACATAGCAAAACACAGCAACAGAATCATACCCTAGCAGGTAGAACACGCAGGCGTTTAGCCACAATGATGGAATTAGCGACTGCGTTATTCTGTCACTTAAACTGACGAAGACATAATTACATTTTCTAAGTATGAAAAGTGAATTCCGTGTGTGTACTCTATAGCGAGCAGATAACACCAAGACAGTTTTGTTTTTGTTTTGTGACCCATTAAGTGACAATTACGGTACTTGTGTTTATTAACATCCTAGAAATGGAATGAATTTGCTAGAAACCTTTGCTTGTTCTGCATGAAAAGATTATAATAGAAGGCACTTGCTGTTCCTCTTTGTTTTAACAGCGGCTCCAAACAACATTTGCAGTTCAAAGAAAAGTACATAGAAGAATATCATGGCACAACAATTTATTCCATCATCCTCCTAAAAAAAGAAAAAAAAAAAAAATACAACGTACAGCTCACTGTTAATTTATAGCTTGGTCTGCCAGACATCTCTGCAGCTTCTGTGCCAAATTCCCATCAACAACACACACCAAATAATTAAAAAAGAGAGCTAGAGACACACACAGAGCAATGAAGATTTTTTTTTCCCCCTTGCAGTCTGTTTTGTCTAATTGTAACTCCTTATATACCGGAAAAATGTAAGAAATGAGCAATACTATAAATAACTCTCAAAATGATAATAATTATTTCTGGTACACCCCTTCTATGACAAGCCTGTGGCACATCCTGTAAATTATATTTGTGTAAGCAAAGAACATCAGGACATGCTATTCATGAACTTGTTTGTCTGGGAGACACTAAGCTCCGCCTACTAATGCAACAAATCCCACCTAGCTCCTGCAGCAATTAATTGCCCAGAAGAGTACAAGGTTTTTTCAGAGCCACGATCTGTTTCATCATAGACAAAGTTTATCCTGACCAAGGCACACTATATTGCCAAAGGTTGTGGACACATGACCATCCCACCCCGATAGCAAGCTATCGAGCTGCAAGTTTGACCATGACTTGCTAAGCTTTTGCTAGACTTGCCAGGCAAGTTTGTTTCACAATTGCAGAAAGTTCGCATTGCAAGACTTTAGATTAAATTTCTTTGTAAACATTCTGCAAGTCTGCTGCAAGTTCTGGTTCAGTTATGTTGTGCAATAGTCCTCCCACCACAGGGGTCGCTGTGGCTGAATTTTCATGCTGTAGACTTGCAGAGCTCTTGCTGTAGACTCACCAATGCTGTGCTCTTGCTAGAGACTTGCCACGCAAATTTGCTACAAATTGGAAAAGTGTCAACTAGTAGACATGTGCAATTCGTTTCGTTTCGTTTTCCGTTAAAATTCGTTATATTCGTTCATTCGTTATCGTACGAATGAACAAATGATTCGCTAAAAATGTTAACGAATAACGAATTATCGAATCGAACGAATATGAAAAACAATGAAAATCCAAAATAACCAAATTAGAAACAACGAAACTACGAAAGAAGAAAAAAACGAAAACAGGAACAACGAAAATCAAAATGAACTAAAAGATTTGTACATTCGTAACTTTTTTTTTTGTTGAATTGGTAATTTTCCGTGTCCCTTACAATGGCGCTGCTTAACGTGCTTCAAATGGATTGAACGAAAAAATTTGTACATTCGTAACTTTTTTTTTCGATTCGTAATTTTCCGTGTCTCTTACAATGTAATAATAGCATACACATTACATAAAATTATGAATTATGCTCCGATTACGAATCTACGAAAACAATGTTACGAAAGTACGAATAAATCAATCTTACGAAAGTACGAATGTAACTAAATCTACGAAAATACGAATGCGTCCGAATTTCGAATAAACGAAAATTAAACTAACGGAAAAACGAATCAACGAAAAAATAACTCTTACGAAAAAACGAATCGTTACGAATACGAACACCGACGACTTACGAATTTACGAATCGTTACGAATACGAACACCGACGACTTACGAAATTACAAAACGTTACGAATCAATGGAAACGAACAGAAACGATACGAAAATAAACAAATTTTTCTGTTGTGCACATGTCTATCAACTAGAACTTGTGCTTCAAGTGCTCTGCAAGTGTACAACTTGCCAGTGAAAATGTGCAGCAAGTTAACAGACCAACAATTCAACACTGCCACGAATTTGTGG
Source organism: Lithobates sylvaticus (assembly GCA_028564925.1). Classification (NCBI taxonomy): domain Eukaryota; kingdom Metazoa; phylum Chordata; class Amphibia; order Anura; family Ranidae; genus Lithobates; species Lithobates sylvaticus. The sequence goes on along the minus strand of CM053034.1, from coordinate 174,053,897 downwards.
CAAGTTATCCTTGCTATCTGGACACCTACAGTATATGGCTCTGTTGGACATCCTAGTCAAAAACCATGGGTATTAATACAGATTTAACACCCGCTTTGCAACTATACCAGCCTCCACTCTTCAGGGAAAGCTAGCCACAAGATTTTGGTGTGTGTTCGTGGAAATTTGTTCCGCAAAATACATTTGTAAGTTAGTTACTGATGTTGGTAAAGAAGATCAGGCTCCCAGTCTGATGTCCAGCATCAATCAACTAATTAGCTTTAATCCCACACTGTCATGGACCCGCCCCCAGCCTGTGACTGGATAGTGAAGGGAGAAGCAGCACAGTGATAATCTCATCTGTCTTCTTTCCACTACTATCAGCATGATTGCCTCCTTACTGCTTATTCCTCTTACACTCCAGCCTTATGCCTGGTACACATGATGAGATTATCGGACGAATGATAGTTCGTTTTATTTAGTTTTTTTACATGCTAGTCTCATATCGAAAATGTAGAGTTTATTAAATTTATGAAAATTCTCGTATGACAGAATAAAAATCCGGAAGTGATGTAATGCGTAGTGTATTTGTATTGTATCTTTGAACGACAACTGTACCGATTAAACAAAAATCGTACGATCTGGTATAATATGAGAACATTTGTTGTGGTTGTCCCATCAGATATTTTCACATGAATTGTCATGATTGGCTCTCGACAGCTGTGTATTAATGATCAAATTATCGTACGCTTAGAAAGCGGTATTTTTCGTACGATTTTCTGATCGTGTACAAGGAGGCAATGAGTCTAATGCAGGTTAGTCTGTTTTCTCCCAGGGTTCTAACCTATGCAAATTAAGGGGCTCCAGGTGTCTATTCTGAGTGAAGAAAGCTGGAATTACAGTTTTCTTTTGGATTGGTAAGTCTTGGATTGGGACCATGAGCCTAGAGGCTTTGCAGAGACTTGGGAGGGATAAAGACTCCAACCCTGGGTCCACATTTTGCTGTAAGTCAGTGCAGTTTGCTGTGCAGCTGTGTCTAAGCCTTATGTTAGGAAGCAGGAGAGAGTTTGGGACTCCACCTGGGAAACAGGAGGCCTCTGCTTGGAGGTTTAGGTGTGGTCTAGTGGAGCAGATGGTTTGCATAGAATTTATATAGGAGGACTCTCTGTCAGAAACAGACAAGGCATTAAAGTGTTACTAAACACACAACAGTAAAATCAGTCTGTATATGCAGAATAGCATGCTTGTTATACTCACTGTGGAACCTAAAGGGGTTGTAAAGGTTCCTGTTTTTTCACCTTAATGCATCCTATGCTGTGCTTTATGTTATATGCTACACACTTCTCAACACTGCGCTGTATACACTATGTAGCAGCCTAAATCCTATTGCAGGGCGGCCATGGTAGAACTGGGCTTACCGATTACCTCCTCCTTGTAGCTCATCGTTCGTTGTCTAGGGGTTCCCAGGGTTAGTACCCAGTAATTGCTGAGACTGACACTCAAAGTCCCTTTGAGGATTTTTATTTGCATAAACATAACACAGTCTCTCAATTGGGAATAGAGGGCACGGGTGATAAAGCTCGGGCACTTCAGAACTGCTGACATCAAATGAATGTCTCTCTAGATGATCCAGGGAGTAGCCACTCGCAACTGGACTCTTCACTGTTAAATAAACCCTTTTTTGTAGATCTAGCAGCCAACCAGTGGTTCGGAATTAGCAAAGTCTCTGCCACAGACTAGGTTGTGAAACTTCAAATGAACAATGTAAAAGTCTCTGCCACAGACTATGTTGTAACCGAAGGATGGGTTTAGGAACTTTTCCTATGGTACCTGTATCTCTCAGCCGTTTCAGCGATACCGTAGGAAATGCGGATTCAACTAGTGTTCATACATCTCAGCTCCCAGGCTCTTACCGAGCAGCCAGCTTCATGGCCCTCCTCCAAAGAGTCCTCCCCTTGTTGCTTGTACGAGTTGCCGGGACACTTCAGAATCCTCCTTCAGTTACTGTTTCTCGAACTAGCCACTTCTGAGGCCCGGAAACGGATGGATCCCCACCCCAGACCATGAGGGCCTTTGGGGCTTGTCAGGGTGACCAGGCTTATGGGGGCAGCAGACACTCCTGGGCCCGGGGTCCCTGGTGGGGTTGGTCCGGACCGGAACCAGGAATCAAAGTGCAAGCCGAACCCTGAACATGTGACCTAAGCATCTAAAATACCCCTTCCCGGAATAAACAGCGGGGCCAGACGCGCCCACTGATTGGCTCTAGACATGTGAAATTTGTTTCGTTTTTTTTCGTTTTTCGTTTTTTTTTTTTTTTCGTTATTTTCGTTCGTTCGTTTTCGTACGAATGAACGAACGATTCGCTAAAAATTTTAACGAATAACGAATCGCTCGAATCGAACGAATCCGAAAATAACGAAAATCCGAAAAAAACTAATTAGAAACAACGAATGTACGAATGAAGAAAATCCGAAAAACGAAAACAGGAACAACGAAAATGAAAATGAAAGAAAAAATTCGTACATTCGTAACTTTTTTTTTTTGTTGAATTGGTAATTTTCCGTGTCCCTTACAATGGTGCTGCTTAACTTGCTTCGAATAGATTGAACGAAAAAAATCGTACATTTGTAACTTTTTTTTTTTTTTTTCGATTCGTAATTTTTCGTGTCTCTTACAATGGCGCTGCTTAACGTGCTTCGAATGGATTGAACGAAAAAATTCGTACATTCGTAACTTTTTTTTTCGATTCGTAATTTTCCGTGTCTCTTAAAATGTAATAATAGCATACACATTACTTAAAATTATGAATTATGCTCCGATTACGAATCTACGAATGTTACGAATGCACGAATAAATACGAATGCGTCCGAATTTCGAATAAACTAAAATTAAACTAACGAAAAAACGAATCAACGAAAAAATAACTCTAACGAAAATACAAATCGTTACGAATACGAACACCGACGACGTACGAATTTACGAATCGTTACGAATCAACAGAAACTAAAAAAACGAAATGAAAGTAAACAATTTTTTTTCGGAAACTAAAAAAACGAAACGAAAATAAACAAATTTTTTTGTTGTGCACATGTCTATTTGGCTCCTAGAAAGATTGGTACCTAATGCGTCCAACCAGGCTGCGTTCTCAGCCTGTCAGGGTGCTCACCTCACCTATGACCAGGCAGAACTCTAGTACAGCCCAGCCAAACTGATGCCAAAGTAAAAGACCTAGAACAATTAACCCCCAGACCTCAGTTACATCCTCCTGACTATTGCACTGTATAAGTTAGGGCTCTTTCACACGGGGCGGATCAGTGCAGATCCGCCCCGTGGATAGCCGCTTGCTCAGCGGGGATCGCCGGAGCGATCTCCGCTGAGCAGGAAGATGACAGGTCCGCCTCTGCACTCCGTGCAGGGACGGACCTGTCAGAGCGCCGCTCTCCCCTATGGGGGATCGGGTGACGACGGACCGTAGAGTCCGTCGTCACACGATCCGCTCTGCAGACGGATGAAAAAATGGGGTTTTCCTCCGTCTGCAGAAACGGAGCATAGCGGGCACGGACGAGAGCGGGTGTCAGCGGATGCTCATCCGCTGACACCCGCTATCCCATAGGGATACCTGTATGTCCGTTTTTCATCCGAAAACGGATGGATGAAAAACGGACATACAGTCCGTCCGTGTGAAAGAGCCCTTATGTTGTATTTTGCATACGCCTAACCAAGATATTTATCTCACCTCTTGCTGGTTGCTAAGTAGACCCCAACTATTATAATTAAATTCTTCTCTGTCTATATTATCTGTGAACAAAACATATTTAATTGAAAAGTCTATGTGAGACTGTTGCTTGTAACTAGGATTGAGCTGAACTGTCCTGAGTTTGGTTCAAGCAGAGTTCGGCAAACTTCAGAGAAGTTTGAATGCTAAACCAGATCCTACTGAAATCAATGGCAGCTGAATCAGTCTAATTAAAAATGCCCCTTTTGCAGTTGACAGGCAAATGGTGTAAAAAATAGCAAAAAAAATCCATTTGGCCAGGTGCCATGATTTTTTAAAGTATAACTAAAGGCAAAACTTTTTTTTTTCTACTTTTGGATAGAGTGGATAGGGATTAGAATGAATTGTTGTCTGCATCCCTATTAGGGAGATTTACCCTCTCTAATTGTCCTGTTTACCATTATCATTGAAAGTAAAAGTAAAGAAAATCCCAGATTTTGAGTTGCTCCCAGAAAAGTAATAGAGGGGAAATCTTCCAATGGGGCACTGGCACCGCCCCTCTAACCCATGCGCCCGGCTGAAGCGCGTGGATTAGGGTGGGTGGGGTCAGAGTGCATCAACAGTGGGAGGGGCTTAAAGGGCCATATGCTTTAATGACTGTGCCACAAGCGAATATGTATCAGACAGTACAAATCTCAGTACACTCATTTTAATAAAATAAAACTGTTCTATTGCATATCCTTTATTACACATAGCTAACCTTTTTTCTAAATAATAAACATGTTTTACTTATATAGCGCCGCCCTGCTCCTAATGAGCAGACGCTATTATTTTTGTAAATTTAAGTTTGCCTGAAGCTGCAGTTTGGCTCAGACTAATCATGCTAAAGTTCTGGTTTCTGTACCAGTTTAGCTGGATTATGCTAGTTTCCACTTGGCCGTGGATGTCGCTGTCACCACTGGTAAGTGTTGGAAATAACAGGCTAAATGCATTGGGTACCCCTTTTTACTCTGAAACAGCCCGGTGGGAGTGGTCTACCCGCTGTGATTTCTGGGTAAGGGTATTTAAGGTACAGGCGCCATTTTTTGGGGTTCGTTATCCTGACCTCATGGCCCTCCTGGCCTAAGGTGTGTGCTGCCTAATTCTATGTCTCGGGGCCGGCTGGCCCGAGGCTTTGCAACTGAAAAGTAGGCCCAGAAGTCCTGGGGCCTACTGATCCAGGGGTGGTCCTGTGCTGTCTTGCCTGCGGGGAGAAGCCACGCAACTGAAGGATCCAGGGGAGGATTTTTTCAGGAGAGGACCAAGCATCAAGGCTGGTATCTCTGGAAGAGCCTGGAGACACAGTTGGAGGACGCATCCCAGGTCACCTACCATACAATACCGCCGGATTGGCTGAAAGAATCTGGTACTGTGTGACCGTTCTTTCATTTTGTAACAAGATGCTGGTAGTGCCTTCCTGTGGCAGAGGATTGCACAACGATTTAGTTAAACTGACAAGTCTGTGACAGAGACTTTGACCGAGCATCTCATCGGCTGCTAGGTCAGTGAGAGGGACCTATCCGATGGTTGATGGATCCAGCCTGTGGAAGCTGTTTGTCCTCTGGATCAAGGAAATACCTCTGACCCGCAAGTTACAAGGTACCTGAATCTCCCTTAACCCTCTATCCCTCTATTGCAAATTGTGTGTTTTTCCAAATAAATCTTCATAAAAAGAACTAAGTGTCGGAGCCAATATTCTTTAATCAACTCTACAACAGGACCCCTAAGATGGACCCAGTGAATAGGTGAGGAGGTAACGGTAAGCCCAACAAAAAACAGCAGCTCCTTCGGGGGTCAGTGCTACACTTACTTGCTCTGTGTAGTGGTTTTGCACAGAGCAGATTGGATCCTCCTCTTCTTGGGTCCCTCGCCGTCACCCCTGGCCCCTCCTTCTTTCTGGGTGCCCCCACAGAAAGAAGCTTGTGTCCATGCACACACTGAGCCATGGCTCGACTCAGCCTCTGTCCAATAGCTCCCGCTGCTGCCAACCGCCAATCAGGAGAGCGAGTCCCCAGACAGCCATGGCTCTCGTGGACATGGCTGGATCGAGAGGGGGCTTAGGTAAGAATTAGGTGGGGCTGGGGAGGGGTGCTGCACACAGAAGGTTTTTTACCTTCATGCATAAATGTTGTGCCTTTACAACCACTTCAACAAAGAATTTGGTAGTAGTCAAGAGTAAGAAATGTAAAACACAATGAGGGGAATTTATCAAAACTGGTGAAGGCAGAATTTGGAACAGCTGTGCATGGCAACCAATCAGCTTCTATCTTCACCTTGTTCAGCTTTAAAAATGAAAGCTATGAGCTGATTGGTTGCCATGCACACCTGTTCCAAATTCTGTCTGCTCTAGTTTTGATAAATTCCCCTAAGGGCTAAGCAGACAGGTCCTGTATGCTAAGCCACTTTTTGCTGCATCTGCATCCACCAGAGAGCTTCACCTATAGAAATGGGTGCACAGATCCGAATGCAGACACTGTGCATTTGGATACATGCATCCCTTCCTGTCTGCATGTCAAATTTTGACATTCGACTGTTCATGCAGCTGCTGCGTCCCAATTGACTTTGACTGGAACACCATGCATCTCCATGCAGTACACGGCTATCACACTGGGCATAGACGCATATGCTCCATGTGAATGAGGCCTAATTGTTATGTGGGCCAGATATCAGGAAAGAGAAGATGTCAGGTAATTAAAAGAGAAGTATGGGATTTTTATTTATGATGACATATTGACATACTTACCTAGGAAGATGCTGCATCTGTCCGCCGCCGGCTCTAAGGCTGAGAACCGAGTAATCCAACAGCCGATCACTCAGTGTTCAGTGCTCCCTAAGCAGGCAGCTGGTGGCTGTAAGTCTCTGGTTCTGCTCTGCCCCCCCTCCAGTGCTCACTGAAACGCTGAGCTGTGGAAGGGGCGGGAGTGGCCGGCTTAGGCTCCTAGCGGCTCGCTGAGAGGCTGAGCTGGGTGCAGGTTCAGGCACATGAGCAGATCCCAACCATATCAACCATATGGTTGCCATCTTTCCCCAGCCTGGACCGATTCTGTGACATCAGCCAAGAGCAGGCTTAGGCCCACTGTCAGCTGAAAATGAGTCACAGGAGTGCAAAACAATCTGCACTGATGTGATCAACAGGTGAAATACAACGAAACAGGCTTTGGCTATATCTCTCCTTTAATAAATCTATCACATGACTTGTCTCTCTGCTCCTGTTTGGCATTACTTACAACAATTGATAAATATCCCCATTTATGTTGTTAACTCACCCTTCAGGGCCCAGGCAGGCTCTTCCTCAGCCCAGGCTTTAAATCCAGGCTCTCTCTCCCTGAAGCTGGAAGGTCCTTCAGGCACCCTCTTTGCTAGTCCAAAGGGCCGCCACGATCCCCCTCTCATAGTCCAGGGATTCCAGACACCTGCTGCCTTAGCCCCCGTACACACGGTCGGAAATTCTGACCACAAAATCCGTCTGATTTTTTCCGACGGATTTTGGCCGAAACTGGTGTTGCATACACACGGTCGAACAAAGTTGTTGGAAAATCCGATCATTCCGAACGTGGTGACCATTTATAATTATATACTTTAATGTTTTTAGCGTGGTATTAAATCACAGTTGTTTTTCTTCACATTTGTGGCATTGTGGTAAAACTGCACATTTTAGAGTGGCCTTTTATTGTGGCCAGCCTAAAGCCTCGTACACACAATCAGATTGTTGGCAGGGGATTGTCTGTTGACAGACTGTTGTCTTAAAATCTGACCGTTAGTACGCTCCTTCTGACAATTGTTGTCCAACTTTCGGCCAACAAATAATGGATGGCAGGCTAGTACATTTTTGGCGGACAGCGGTCTGTTGTCTGATTTTTGTCTCCTCAGTACACAAGTTCGTCACACAAAAGTCGAAAGTACAAACACGCATGCTCGGAATCAATGCTCACCAAACACAAAATTAGCAGAAGGGGCCCAAAGGGTGGCATTTAAGAGCTGAAATTCCTTGTAGTCGTCACTACATTTGTGTTTGTTGACTGACAATTGTGTACCATTAGTATGCAAGACAAGTTCCTGGCACACGCCCTTTGGACAAAAATCAGACGCTCGGTTGGCCAACAATCCGATTGTGTGTACGAGGCTTAAAGCGGAGTTCCACACAAAAATGGAACTTCCACTTTTCGGAACCCTCTCCCCTCCGGTGTCACATTTGGCACCTTTCAGGGGGGGGGGGAGCAGATACCTGTCTAATACAGGTATCTTGCTCCCACTTTCGGGCATAGATACCCACGCCACCCACGGGTATCTACACCACCCCCCCCCCCTGCTGTCTTCTGGGAGACACACGGGTCCCAGGAGACAGCAGGGACCAGTGGGAACACGTACCGCGAGTCGCGCAAGGCTTCACTTCCTGATTCCCTTACCAAAGATGGCGGCGGCAGCAACCGAGAGCCGAGGGACAGATCGGCTTCGGGTGCCGACATTGCGGGCGCCCTGGACAGAGAAGTGTCCATATTTTAAAAGTTAGCAGCTGCAGATTTTGTTTTAGAGTGGCCTTTTATTGTGGCCAGCCTAATGCCGCGTACACACGAAGGGACTATCCCGCGGGATTATCCGCTGGACCGAAGTCCAGCGGATAATCCCCTCGTGTGTGGGCGCCGGCGGACTTTTTTTGGCCAAAGTACGGCGGACTAAAGTTTCAGGTTTTGTTTTCAAATTATCCGCTGGACTTGGCAGTCCAGCGGATAATCCGGTCGTGTGTAGTATGGTCCGGCGTACCAAAAAGGACGCATGCTCAGTAGCAAGTATTTTTCTAGTATTTTTCGTTTTCTAGTCCCGTCGTACGTGCTGTACGTCATCGCGTGAACCGTCGGACTTTTTGCGTGATCGTGTGTGGTCAAGTCCGTTCGCTTTTTAGTCCAGCGTACCCAGCTGGAAAGTCCAGCGGATTGTCCGCTGGACTTAGGTCCGCCGGGAAAAGTCCGTACGTGTGTACGCGGCATAAGGCACACCTGTGCAATAATCATGGTGTCTAATCAGCATCTTGATATGCCACACCTGTGAGGTGGATGGATTATCCGGGCAAAGGAGAAGTGCTCACTAACACAGATTTACACAGATTTGTGAACAATATTTGAGAGAAATAGACCTTTTGTGTACAAAGTTGTAGATCTTTGAGTTCAGCTCATGATAAATAGGGGTAAACACAAACGTGTTGCGTTTATAATTTGGCTCAGTGTATATAACTGTATGAATAGTTTTTTATTAAAATATAAACACACAATGATACCATTATTTATTTTAATCTTAGCTTTTTTACATGTATATCTAAAAAATAAAGGAAATACATTTTTTCGTTGGCCCCAAAACCCTACAACATAGAAGCAATGTTTTTTTTAAAGCGTACTGTAAATGGCAAACAAGCCTGAAACAGCTGAATTTAGTTTTGTATAAAGGGCTCTATAATAGTAAGCTGCATCTGTAACATTTCTGGTTATACAATTAGCCATTGGTGGATAAAGGAATGAGCTGCATGGATTTGCCCCCTGCCCTGGAATGGGGAACAATCTCTTTATTTTTGAGATATGTGATGAAATAAGACAATTGAATACCTTCTAGTCTAATGCCGCATACACGCGATCGGAATTTCGGCCAACAAAAGACCGATGAGAGCTTTTCATCGGAAAATGCGACCGTGTGTAGGCTCCATCGGAATATTGCTGGCCGAATTCCCGCCAGCAAAAATTTGAGAGCATGTTCTCAATTTTTCCAACGGAAAAACTTTCTATCGGAAATTCCGATCGTGTGTATGCAATTCCAACACGCAAAATTCTGATGCATGCTCGGAAACAATTCAACGCAAGTTGGAAGAATTAAACTTCCCTTTTATAGTGCCGTCGAACGTGTTGTATGTCGCGGTGTTATTGACCGTCGGAATTTGGTGTGACCGTGTGTAGGCAAGACAGTTTGAGCGAAATTCCGTCAGAATTCCGACGGGAAAACCATCAAAGCTTTTTCCGACGAGAATTCCGATCGTGTGTACGTGGCATTAGAAGGCTCTACTGTGCTTCTTCTAAAAAATATATATATTTAAATAGATTGTGCTTCTTCTAAAAAAAAATTATTAAAAAGACTCAACGTCGCTTTTAACAAATCCCATCATCTTGGGGTTGTTTAGATTGACAAGTTCTATAACGTCACATATTATTGTGGATATCACACTAAACGTCTATGGCCAACCTGCAGCACGTGGCACTTCCCGTCTGCCAGGACTGGGACTGAGGTCTAATGATTTTACGGTTTGTGTAGAACAAATAACACAAGAGTGTATTATGCTGTACGGAGACAGTCCCTTTTATGTTTGCAAGTTATCCCAGGTTGGGTATCCAGGGGACCATTTAGACCAGGTTTCCTTTGAAATCCTTCTCTATTTCTGAACGGTGCATTCAATAATCAGTGCAAGCCAGAACTGAGGCTCGCTTTCTGTGATTCTAAGAACCCATTAAATTATATTGTTACTGAAAAACAATACATGTGCTAATCACGCTCTGAGCATGTGGATCTTAATTTCCCCCGAGATTCGGTTATGAATTTTTACTAACATGTTAATTTTGTGTGTTAATCAGTCGCTGTAGGCTGAATAAATGGATTGACTATGTAAAATTGTTTGATATTGAAACAACTCCTTTTGACCCTCTCAAATTGGCTCCATTCCCCTAAAGACGGTTAAAGTTAATTAAGCACTCAATAGGTTTATGGTGTTTAAATTAAAATATATTACTCCTCATTGTTTAGTCATCAAGTGAGAGGATCTTTCTCCTCCTGGCTGCCTTGCTGGCTAATAGGCTTATCAAAATTCATGATGTAATGTGGAGGTTTTGATAGCTGGACAAGTGTGTTACAGAAGCGTACTGTCAATCAATGAGCATGGAAAGGTGCCACTAGAGGGCACATGGCTTCCATAAATGGAATCAAAGTTTGACTCAAGAAATACGGTTCAGAAAACGAGCCGACAGAGAGAGATCCCTTTCCGCTTTTTAATACTGGGTATATATTGTCAAAAGTATTGGGACGCCTGCCTTTACACGCACATGAACTTTAATGGCATCCCAGTCTTATGCCCCGTACACGCGGTCGGATATTCAGATGGAAAAAGTCTGATCAGATTATTTTGTCGGAAAATCCAATCGTGTGTGGGCTCTAGCAGGCTTTTTCCATCGGAAATTTGAGAGCAGGATCTAAAATTTTCCGACAACAAAATCCGATCGTGTGTAGAGAATTCCGACGCACAAAGAGCCACGCATGCTCAGAAGAAATTTGAAGATGAAAGCTATTGGCTACTGGCCTCAACGTAGTCCCATTGTACGTTTTATACGTCACCTCGTTCGGAATGATCAGATTTTCTGACAACTTTGTCCGACCGTGTGCGCGCAACACAAGTTTCGGACATAATCCGTCGGAAAAAATTGGACGGATTTTGTGGTCGGAATGTCCGACCACGTGTACGGGGGCATTAGTCCGTAGGGTTCAATATTGAGTTGGCCCACCCTTTGCAGCTATAACAGATTCAACTCTTATGGGTAGGCTGTCCACAAGGTTTAGGAATGTGTATATGGGAATGTTTAACCATTTTTCCAGAAGCGCATTTGTGAGGTCAGGCACTGATGTGGACGAAAAGGCCTGGCTCACAGTCTCAGCTTTAATTCATCTCAAAGGTGTTCTATCGGGTTGAGGTCAAGACTCTGTGCGGGCCAGTCAAGTTCCTCCACCCCAAATTTGCTCATGCATGTCTTTATGGACCTTGCTTTGTGCACTGGTGCCCAGTTATGTTGGAACAAGAAGGGGCCATCCCCAAACTGTTCCCACAAAGCTCAGAGCATGAAATTGTCCAAAATGTCTTGGTATGCTGATGCCTTAAGAGTTCCCTACACTGGAACTAAGGGGCCAAGCCCAACCCCTGAAAAGCAACCCCACAACATAATCCCCCCACCAAATGTTTTGGACCAGTGCATAATGCAAGGTCCATAAAGACATAAATGAGCGAGTTTGGGGTGGAGAAACTTGACTGACCTGCACAGAGTCCTGACCTCAACACCTTTGGGATGAAGTAGAGCAAAGACTGTGAGTTAGGCCTTCTTATCCCATATCAGTGTCTGACCTCACAAATGCGCTTCTGAAAGAATGGTCAAACATTCCCATAGACACACTCCAACTCAATATTGAATATATATTGAATATACTAAATATTGAACCCTACGGACTGAGACTGGGATGCCATTAAAGTATCTTGTGCCTGGAAAGGCAGGCGTCCCAGTACTTTTGGTAATATAGTATATATATACAGTATGTCACAAAAGTGAGCACACCCCTCACATTTTTGTAAATATTTTATTATATGTTTAATGTGACAACACTGAAGAAATTACACTTGGCTATAATGTTATGTAGTGAGTGTACAGCTTGTATAAAAGTTTAAATTTGCAGTCCCCTCAAAATAACTCAACACACAGCCATTAATGTCTAAACCGCTGGCAACAAAAGTGAGTACACCCCTAAGTGAAACTGTCCGAATTGGGCCCAATTAGCCATTTTCCCTCCCCGGTGTCATGTGACTCGTTACTGTTACAAGGTCTCAGGTGTGAATGGGGAGCAGGTGTGTTAAATTTGGTGTTATCGCTCTCACTCTCTCATACTGGTCACTGAAAGTTCAACATGGCACCTCACGGCAAGGAACTCTCTGAGGTTCTGAAAAAAGAATTGTTGCTCTATAAAGATGGCCTAGGCTGTAATAAGATTGCCAAGATCCTGAAACTGAGCTGCAAAACGGTGGCCAAGACCATACAGCAGTTTAACAGGACAGGTTCCATTCAGAACAGGCCTCGCCATGGTCGACCAAAGAAGTTGAGTGCACGTGCTCAGCGTCATATCCAGAGGTTGTCTTTGGGAAATAGACGTATGAGTGCTGCCAGCATTGCTGCAGAGGTTGATGGGGTGGGGGGGTCAGCCTGTCAGTGCTCAGACCATACGCCGCACACTGCATCAAATTGGTCTGCATGGCTGTCGTCCCAGAAGGAAGCCTCTTCTAAGGATGATGCAAAAGAAAGACTGCAAACAGTTTTCTGAAGACAAGCAGACTAAGGACAAGGATTACTGGAACCATGTCCTGTGGTCTGATGAGACCAAGATAAACTTATTTGGTTCAGATGGTGTGAAGCGTGTGTGGCGGCAACCAGGTAGTACAAAGACAAGTGTGTCTTGCCTACAGTCAAGCATGTTGGTGGGAGTGTCATGGTCTGGGGCTACATGAGTGCTGCCGGCACTGGGGAGCTACAGTTCATTGAGGAAACCATGAATGCCAACATGTACTGTGGTATACTGAAGCAGAGCATGATCCCCTCCCTTCAGAGACTGGGCCGCAGGGCAGAATTCCAACATGATAACGACCCCAAACACACCTCCAAGACAACCACTGCCTTGCTAAAGAAGTTGAGGGTAAAGGTGATGGACTGGCCAAGCATGTCTCCAGACCTAAACCATATTGAGCATCTGTTGGGCATCCTCAAATGGAAGGTGGAGGAGCGCAACATCCACCAGCTCTGTGATGTCGTCATGGAGGAGTGGAAGAGGACTTCATTGGCAGCCTGTGAAGCTCTGGTGAACTCTATGCCCAAGAGGATTAAGGCAGTGCTGGAAAATAATGGTGGCCACACAAAATATTGACACTTTGGGCCCAATTTGGACATTTTCATTTAGGGGTGTACTCACTTTTGTTGCCAGCGGTTTAGACATCAACCCTTTCACTGCCAGAGCCATTTTTGCATTTCTTTGCACATACGTTTAAAAAATCATTTTAGGCCTGAACATTACACAAAACCCACAAATAGTATATATTTTCTGAAAGCAGACACCCTAGAGAATAAAGTAGTGGTTGTTGTAATTTTTATGTCACACGATATTACCGCAAAAGTCTAGGAAACGCAAAATTTCAGTAAAAAAACATGTGAATTTTAGGGCAAACAACCACATTAAAGTACCCAAATTTTTGGTCAAATATAAAAGACGAGGTTGCACCGAGTAAATAGATACCCAACATGCCAAACCTTAAATTTATGTGTGCCCGTGAAATGGCGACAAACTTCAGTACCCTATACTTTCTATAGGCAATGCTTCAAAGGCCCCTATAGGTATCAGTTTAGTGTTTCACGGAGAAGGTCTGGTGTTAGAATTATTGCTCTCACTCCAGCGTAAGCGGCGATATGTAACGTGTGTATCGCAATCGACATTTTCACAAATATGCGCTCCGATGCATGTGCTTACGTTCCTGCGTGTGTATATGTGGGAGTGGGGGGCCTCAACATTTTTTTTGGGGGGGGGGGGATTTTATGTGCTTGGGTGTAACTCAATTTTTTGGCAAAAAAATATATATTTGTTCATCACATAGGGGACAAGCAATCCCCCATGTGATGATTTTTAGGTGACAGGTACTCTTTATTGAGCTATGCAGGGTCTAAAAGACAGTCTCCCCTGTACCCCCTTGAATGTTTTGCAATGCAGATCCATTCTCAGCAAAGCAAGCCGGGGACTCCTTCCCTTCTACCCGCCGGCACCCGCCATGAATATCCCGGGCCTGCCGATGGGCAAGCAAAGCCCTGTAAGCATGGCAGGGGGGAGCGCTGGTACGGGGTGTGTGCGAGCAATCGGGCGGCAGCAGAGCCACCCGAATGCTCTCACCTGACATGCAGGAGTCTGCCTGTCAGTTTCACACAAAATCCCAGTGGCTGCAGCCACCGGATTGTGTGTGATATCCCCCGCCGTTAGGTCTGTACGACGTATGGACCTGGCGGCCAAAGGGTTAATGGCGGTGTGTTGAGTTATTTTGAGGGGACAGCAAATTTACACTGTTATACAAGCTGTACACTCACTACTTTACATTGTAGCAAAGTGTCATTTCTTCTGTGTTGTCACATAAAAAGATATAATAAAATATAAAAAAAAAATGTGAGGGGTGTACTTACTTTTGTGAGATACTGTGTATACCATTTTGGAAGCTCTGTACAACGGCTATAGAAACAATTAGTATTCTGTATCACTAAAGGAATTGGGTTTGGGAAGAAAATTGGAGAAAGAGGTATAAGGGGGCAGGCCCCTAACGGTTTTGATATGGGGCCCCATCGCCTACAGTTACAACGCTGGTTATTCCCCTAACCAGCCATCATAACAATAACTTGCGATCAGATATTATGTTTATGTTTACAGATGCATCAGACAGCTATACATGTATCCTTTGTAAAAAAAAAAAAAAGATATGTAATTTTAATTGCACTAGACTTAAATGTTATATGTTGCATGGCTAGCTCAGTCCAAATTTAATTTCTGATATACAGTGGGGGAAACAATAATTTGATCCCCGTCAGATCTTTTAAGTTTTCCCACTTACAAAGAATTTAAGGGTCTATAGTTTTTATCATAGGTGTATTCTAAAGAGACAGAATATCAACCAAAAATCCAGAAAAAAAAACACATGATATAAATTGAGTTGTACTTGGTGGAGAAACCCTTGTTGGCAAGCACAGAGGTAAGGTGTTTCTTGTAGTTAAAGACCAGGTTTGCACACATCTCAGGAACTTTGGTCCACTCTTCTTTACAGATCTTCTCTAAAATCCTTAAGGTTTCTTAGCTGTCGCTTTGCAACTCGAAGCTTCAGATCCCTCCATAAATTTTCTATAGGATTAGGTTCTGGAGACTGGCTAGGCCACTCCATGACTTTAATGTGCTCTGAAGAACACTCACACTGGGGCAAGGCTGAGGTGTAGGCAAAAAGTGGGACCTCCTTGGGCGCTTCAGCCCAAAGGACCTTGCGCCAGCACTAGTTCAAACCAAAAAAAAAAAAGTGTGAACATTTGCTTCAATTATCCAATCATATGAAAAGAAAATCCTTGTTTACTTATTTCTTTTGCACATGACTGGATAGTTGAAGTGAATATTTATACATTTATTGTGTGAGCATTCTCCTTTAGTAAATCCGCCTCTTTTCATCAGGGCTGCTATCAAATACTGAGCAGCATGCTGTTCATTTCATCGAACATGTACGTAATTTAACGGTACTAACATTTATAGGTAAAGTTAATCCAGGGAATATCTGATTGCTTCTCGGAGGATCTGGAAGGATTTTTTTCCCCTGAAGAGACAAATTGGATCATCCTTTGCTGGGGTTTTTCACCCTCCTTTGGATCAACTGTGGGTATAGGATTGGATATATGGGATTGTAAGATTTTTTTAAATTTTGTCTTTTATTGGTTGAACTAGATGGACGTGTGTCTTTTTTGAACATTACTATGTACCTATGAGCTAGACTAAAGCCTCGTACACATGATCAGATTGTTGGCCAACAAAGTGTCCGACTTTTGTCCGAAGGGCGTGTGCCAGGAACTTGTCTTGCATACAAACGGTACACAATTGTCAGCCAACAAACACGAAAGTAGTGACGTATTACGTGGAATTTCAGCTCTTGAGCGCCACCCTTTGGGCACCTTCTGCCAATGTCATGTTTGGTGAACATTGATTCCGAGCATGCGTGTTTGTACTTTGGAATTTTGTGTGACGGACTTGTGTACACACGATACGAAAATCTGACAACAGACCGCTGTCCGCCGAAAAATTTCTAGCCTGCCATCCAACATTTGTTGGTGGAAAGTTGGACTATAATTGTCTGATGGAGCTTACTAAGGTCAGATTTTAGGCCAACAGTCTGTCATCACAAAATTCCCTGCCAAAAATCCGATCGTGTGTACGAGATTTTAATCTGACAATGGGATACCAGAAGAGATAGTTGGAGTAGGGCACCTTTAGAGGAAATATGAGATAACCTATCATATATTATAGGGAAATTCCCTGCGGTAGAAGAGGTATTCTACTGACTCTCCAGTGACTTGTGTTCCTTACCTTCGCTCAAGCCCTGTAGCCTTTATCATGCTTCCTAGTATTTAACAGCTCTGGAAGTGTCAGTTTCCTGTGTCCCTCACCACATGTTTTGGTTCCACTCACCTGCTACTTCACAGTCATGACATCTAGAGTAGTGATCATGCCTGGGAACTTTCCTGGAACTGACCTGGCAATGCCAGAGTTTCGCTCCTGTTGCGGGTCATTACTGGAAAAATTTTCATTTCCAGAAAACTGATCCTGGAGATGTAAACAATGTGGCTCTATGTGTGTCATGTTGTGGCACAAAGCCCCACTGCAGGAGGATTTTGCACAGGCCCTGGACCACGGAGGATACTTAAGCGTGGTGACGCAGGTAGGTGGGGCACACCAACTATGCAGAAGATGAGGCAGGATGGAATGGTCTGCCCCTTTCTCTGCCTCCTACTCAGCCCACAATCTTAGTTTGGATTTCTGAACTTTCCAAGGTATGGTAGTGATGTAGGTCGGAGGATCACACCACAGCGCATGGCTGAGGCATGGGCACCTAACACCCCCAGAAGTCATAATTGCGGGATCTGTGGGACTTGAACATAGGGAAGGTGGGAGACTGCCAGAGAGGTGAGAAAAATATCTCTTCTACTGCAGTGAAGTTTTTTGTGGGGCCCAGATTTACCACCCACAGGGGACGAGAACTCACACAGTGAATAGTTGATGCATTAACGTGTATGTGAGAAAATAAACCAAACTCTGTAGACACAGCCACATAAGACCGGAAACACATACAATGGTCCAGGCAAAGGAAATCTGTGCACATGACAGCATCTGACGGAGGAGGTGGCTAAAAGGCAGACCGCAACAGGACCCCTGAATGAGGAAGGCTACTACTCAAGACACAGTGATGGACCCTACTCAGTCCCTCCTCCACATGAACCTGTCCCTTCGCCAATATAGCTGCCCCTAACCAGCAGGGGTTCTGTTCCTGACCTACCCATTACAAGTAATGTGCACCAACCTGATGGGGACAGTGCTATTTAATAGCACTGTCCACACCAAAGATGACCGCAGAGGTCAGTCAGAGCAGCAGCGTCCAATTGGGCAGCTGGTCCCCTGATGACACCTAAGGAGGCCTCAGAGGAACCTAGTTCTTTGTCCTCCACCCACTCTGCACGGCGGCCACTGAACAGCATCACCCTTGCAGGGTGGTCAATCTACACCTGCCTACAAACTTCCATTAAGATTTTTTTGAGCAACTGAGGGTGTCCCTTTAAAGTTACAATGCCTCTCCTTTGGTCAATAGGTAAAGCCAGCTCTACTTATCGAAATCCGTCACAGTGGCAAGGGGTTTATTGTCAGAGGGAAGAGCTTATCCCTGGTGTCAGGAGTGACCTTGTAAGTAATGATTCAGAGGTTTCCGAGTTTATTGCAGGCCATACAATAGTAGAAATGAATATAAAAATGTTTGTTTTTGGGATGCTCGTGCGATTTTCTAATGCTCAGTGGGGTAAAATCACTGCTCGTTTTCAACCATAGTGATGAGAAAATGCGAAGGAGTAGGATGGAAAATATCTCAATCAAATACATTTTTAACAGTAAATGTGTTTTTTGGTACTGGAAGTTCCATTTACTCCAAAATTGAATGTTGAAAGCAAATTTTTTAAATAATTTCTAACAACAACATTCATGAAGTCTCTGTTGGCATTATCGAATGTGCTGGTGAGATCGTTGTGTTCATTTGAATATCTACCAGCATATGGCCAGTTTATGGGAGGTTGTTTTATATATCATGAAAACGCATTTTTCAGAAGCCTCGATGATGTGACTACCTGCAGCAGATTCCCCTGTAACAAGGCCAGGAGTTAATGCTTGGAGTACAATAGTACTGTCTGAACAGATGACAGAGTGTATACATTCCTCAGTAGATGTCTGTACACCTTAAAGTTGTCACATTTCTTTGTATCATTTGGTTGTGACACTGCTGAAGGCACACAGATCTTTCCCTATGTCTCTGTCTCCTTCTATTCCCGTCTCTTTGGCATTTCTGGATCTGGCAGTTGTTTGTCTTTACCCTGCATTGTAAATGATATACCCTTTATGTCACTGTTTACTTTTCTTTTCTCTTTGATTTCTTTTTTGTTTTAGAAGATATAGATGTTAATTACATTTTTGCATGATAAAAGAGAGGCTAGCATGCAGTGGCGTCTCCAGCTTTCATATTTAGGGGGGGCACATGGGGGGACAGGGACAAAATTAGGGGGGCAACTATAAAATGCAATTTTACTACGATCCCCAGGGTGGCAGAAGAGATATATGTCACCAGCATACCAAGTAAATATAAGGGTCCAAAGCAGTGGGAGAACTATCAGGTTTGCAAAGGTTGTCTTGTCTCCAGGCCTTGGTGTTCTGCCACTGTGGTGTTCCCCAGCTATTGACAGTGCTGGTCTGGCATCTGTCTCCTTGGCAGCGGCAGCAGTCTATTAGGCCCTAGTGCTGGTGACATTATGGGTGCATGCAGGGGAAGGCTGGCACTATTGGTTGTAGAGAGCCGAGCCCCCAGCTGGTCACCTAGCAGCAGTAATGCTGTATAACCTTCTCTGTTGACATGCTGATCGGGATGTGATCCAGGTGATGCTCCCAGTCAGATCTAATAAACACAGTATTTATTAGCATCAACAGTACAACCATATCCACCGTATGTTCAGAAGCCATGTGGGCTCTTTGCCTGTAAGGTGTGGGCTCTACGCCTGTAAGGTGTGGGCTCTACGCCTGTAAGGTGTGGGCTCTACGCCTGTAAGGTGTGGGCTCTACGCCTGTAAGGTGTGGGCTCCATGCCTGTAAGGTGTCGGCTCCATGCCTGTAAGGTGTCGGCTCCATGCCTGTAAGGTGTCGGCTCTATGCCTGTAAGGTGTCGGCTCTATGCCTGTAAGGTGTGGGCTCTATGCCTGTAAGGTGTGGGCTCTATGCCTGTAAGGTGTGGGCTTTGATCAATAAAACCACTATGATATTTAACACTAGGATTTGACTAGGAGCATCACCTGGATTGCATCACGATCAGCATGTCAGAGAAGGCTGCACTGCTGCTAAGCAACCTGCAGGGAGGTCAACTGTCTACAACCATTAGAGATGGGCTTGGGTGTGTTTGAAACCCCACATGCTTGATCCCACCAGGAAGCCGACACTGCACACAGCTAATCACAGGCAGTGAGACATTCCTGATCTGTGCAGCTAAGGACCAGGAAATGTCTCACTGCCTGTGATTAGCGCTGTGCAGTGTGGGCTTCCTGGCGGGGTCGGGCATGTTGGATTTTGAACATGCCCTGCCCATCTCTAACAACAAATTGTGCTGGCCCTCCTGTACATTAGCCCCATAAAGTAACCAGCATTGGGTTCCAATGTGCCGCTGCTGCCATGGAGACAGAGACCAGCGCTGTGAATAGCCGGGACAGGACAGCAACTCTGGTAGTTCCACCACTGGTCCACACTGGGAGGATTCCCCCATCCACCTATAATGTGTAGATGGGAGAATTGGATCATTTCTTTTTTTTTCTTAATGCAACCTACTAGTTAAATTAAAAAAGTGATCAATGTATGGGCTGCCTAAGTGCTAAGACCAGCCATAGGCAGTTTAAATCTCAGCTGGTTCATCGGGAACTGGCTGAGATTTGAACCATTAATGAGCAGGCTGAATGTACCAAGTTGATCGATCAAATTGGGAACAACCAGCCTGCCAGATACTCTTATGATTATCACTAGTGGTTGCTATAGCCACTAGTGATAATGACTGTTTGTTGGGAGAATACAATTGCTGGGCAGGAAGGATATTCCCCTTGTCACCACTGTCTGTGTTGATGGGGGAATCATGCAAGTTTCTTTCCTGCACTCTGTGGATGCAAGAAAGAAATTTGCGTAGTCTATTACCTGCCTAACTGAAAGTGAAAGTAAGTTGTGAAGGTCTTGAAAGAACAGGAGAGGGGAGGGACAGATGGTGGAGAGAAGAGATGGAGATAATGCAGTTCAGTGATTACAGTGTACTGCAGTGCACACACTTACCCACACGTCCAGGCTAGAAGAATACTCCCCCTCTCAATAGAGACTGTGTTACTCCAGCAGCGGCCTGAGTAAGATGTGGCACATCCGCTACGAATGCAAACAAAAAGACATTGCCTTTGTGGGGGGCACATGGTGGGGCACAGCATAATTTTGGGGGGGTCAGGGCCCCCTCTGGCCCCCCCCTATGGACGCCATTGCTAGCATGATCATGTGACAATCCGGCAGTGTATGATGATTATCCCAACCGGTATCCTTCAAGCCTAAAGCCCCATACACACGGTCGGAAAATCCGACCACCAAATCCATCGGATTTGGTCCGACACTGGTGTTGCATACACACGGTCGAACAAAGTTGTCGGAAAATCCGATCATTCTGAACGTGGTGACGTTTGTTGCCTACGACGGGACTACGTAGAGGCTAGTAGCCAATAGCTTTGGTCTTGTAATGTGATCTGAGCATGCGTAGCACTTTGTCCGTCGGAATTCGCTACACACGATCGGAATTGGTGTGATCGGACTTTGTTGTCGAAAAATCTATCCAGCAGGAGATAGAACTTTGTCCGTCGGACAATCCGATGGAAACTGTCCGATGGTGCCTACACACGGTCGGAATTTCCGACAACATTGTCCGATAGGACAGAATCCATCGGAAAATCCGACCGTGTGTATGGGGCTTTATGCCGCGTACACACGGTCGGAATTCTCGTCGGAAAAAGCTCTGATGGTTTTCCCGTCGGAATTCCGACGGAATTTTGCTCAAACTGTCTTGCCTACACACGGTCACACCAAATTCTGACGGTCTGTAACACAGCGGCATAAAACACGTTCGAAGGCACTATAAAAGGGAAGTTTAATGCTTCCGAGCATGCGTCGAATTGTTTCCGAGCATGCGTCAGAATTTTGCGTGTCGGAATTGCCTACACACGATCGGAAAATCCAATAGAAAGGTTTTCCGTCTGAAAAATTGAGAACAGGTTCTCAATCCAAAGTCCGTCGGAAATTCCGACAGAAAAAGACCGTTGGGAAAATCCGATGAAAAGCTCCCATCGAACTGTTTCCATCGGAAATTCCGACCGTGTGTACGCCGCATTAGAAATTTGATCAGGTAGGCTGGAAAATTTTGGATGATTTGTCATATTTTGCGATAAAAATATATGTAGCCAAGTCCCGGGTCCTCTTTGGTCTAATGAGAACCTCCAGAGTTAGGGATAGCTGACATCATTCTGTGTAAAGTGGGTTACGAGGCATGGTGGGAGTAATGCAAGGTAGATTCATGGGTGCCAGACACTTCTTGAAAGTAAAGAGATTTATTGGCTCTCAAACAGAACTGTGGGAGAGAGGGTTTAGGGCCAGGACACCATTAAGTCGTTGCAATGTTTATTAGCAGACTCTGAGACTTCTATAGGTAGACATGCAGGGAAAGGTACCCAGTCGGACACCACATCTGCATGTGTGGACACGCTGTCTCCTATGGCAACAATCTTGAACAGTTACTAACAAAGGTTACAGTGAACTCTTTCACTTCCTCTACAATCTCCTTTTGCAGATCTTCACTCAACTGAGCTCCCAGTCTCTCTCACTAGACTTGCTGATCCACTGCCACTGGATCCCTGAGCTCTTTGAACCTTCTCACTCAGTATATTCCTCCAGCGCCACCCCTACTTCCCTGCTGGGTCCCTAGCTTGGCATTCAAGATACTCCTCAAGCGTCACCCCACTAGCCTGCTCGGTCCCTGGCTTGGCACATAAGGCTGCTCTGCGAGCGCCACCTCTGCTGGCTGGGTCCCTGGCTTGACACCTTGCAGAAGTTTTCCAATTCTTCACCATTCCCGGTTGGTGAGAATACTGCTCTGGTACTTGCTTCAGCTACTCACGGTGGTCCCCGGTAACAAGGCGGATGGACCCTTAGTGGTGACAGCTTCCCCTCGACGGGTCAGCAGAACCGTCACTTCTGGTTGGACTGCAAGCCGCAGTCCCGACCCTGCGCTGCTCTCTTTTGCTTCTGGATAGGCCCTCAGACAGCCTAGCAGCCAGATATCCCTGGGATAGACCTCAGGCTCTGGCCTAGCAGCCCGGGCAGCACAACATACGTCCACCCAGACAGCCAGGGGACCAGCGGCGGAGCCCGCAGAGCGGCATCAGATCACTCCAGGGCTGATCATATCCCGATGGGAATCTTCCTCTGTTTGGACTTTCTAAGTATTCATTTTGTGCACTTTTTATGCTGAACTCTTTGTTATACTTCCAGTTGGCACCTCCCCCTTTTGAAAGAAAATTGGGAAATTGCTTTGCATGCCAGGTATCACCATGTAATTTCTGATTTCCCAAAGACCACACTAGGACTACAAAAAACAGGCACCAGCTCTCATATTTGCCAGACCGCTCCCATCTCCATTATTCATATTCCACTATTAGCCGCAATGGGTTAATAGTAATGTGCAAGACATCTGGCCCTTGGGGCACTATTCCTCTCACTGGCACCAACAATAGGGCAATAATTCCTGCACTGACACCAATGATGGGGCACTATTCCTCCCACTGGCACCAACGATGGGGCACTATTCCCCCCACCGGCATCAACGATGGGGCACTATTTCTCCCACTGGCACCAATGATGAGGCACTAATCCTCCCACTGACACCAACGATGGGGTACTATTCCTCCCACTGACACTAAAGATGGGGCACTATTCCCCCCACTGACACCAACAATGGGGGACTAACGCCAGGACATCTTCTACTCCCACTGGCCACAGGCCAGCACCCTTAAAGTCTGAAGCACAGTAAACTGGCCCTTTTAGAAAGTTTAGAGACCCCTGCTCTATTGCATCAGCTGCAATGGGTTTTCTGAAGAGAAGAAGCTGTCTGACTTCAGGTTCTTTCACTCTGATTGAAATTTCCAAGAGAGCTGCTTCAACGTGATACTAAAGGTCAAGTAATTAAAATAAAAAAGATGTTATACTTAACTGCTCTGTGCAAAGATATTGCACAGAGCTGTCCCCTTAGCTCCTCCTGGCGGACCTCCCATGGTGCTGTCCGCTCCTCCTTCACACACTCCTGAGCCAGGCTGTGTGCATCCATAAACACACACAGCACTGGTAAGCCATGCCTCCGCTCCCTTCCCACAGGAGTCTGACACACAGTAGCAGGAGCCTATAGCTCCCACTGCTTTCAGTGTCTCCTGTGAGACCAGGAAGTGAGAGGAGCAGTGCAGCAGTCGAGTCAGTGCTGGAGCGGGGACAGAAGTCAGGTAAGTGTTTAGAGATGAGGGTGGGTAGGGTGAGGAGTAGGGAGTTTTTTTTACCTAATACAGAGAATGCATTATGGTAATAAAAATGAATTTGCAACCACTTTCATAGAAAAACAATGAGGAAGAAGGGGGGAAAAGTCACCTCTCTGGCTCACTGGGATATGTGTGCTGATTTTTGCTTGAGCTATTGAGGTCTGTGAACAACATACTTTTTTTCAAAAGAGTAACTAAGGTTAAACGAAAAGATGAGAAAAGGAGCAAAGGGCTTCACCTGCTATTTTTTAGCCCTTATTATAATAAATAAAGAAAGAAAAAGAAAATATGTAAAAAAAAAAAAACGCTATACATTTCCTTTAACAAAAGCACATGCTGCAGTGTTTGCAGAAAGCCTGCCCTGTGTGTTTGATTCACAGTGCATCTGTGCAGCCTCATTGTCCCCTGAGACCCCAGCTCACCAGGGTGTAATTCTTCCTCCGATATAAGTGTCATACAAAGGACTCGTGTAATTTAGTGATATGATAACAAAAATAGCATTAAGGTAATTACCTTTTGGCGTGTGCCGTATTTCTCATAGCGCAGTAGAAAATGTCTGGGGGATTTTTTTTATTCCTAACTTGGTGAATTTTTTTTCATTCCGTAATGGCAATGAACCGGACTTACTCAATGGATTTTTAACATGTGTTCAGTTTATAAATGTGTTCATTATCTTAGCCCTTTGCCCAGAGTTAATGCTTGTAGATATTCTGGCGTTTTAATCAACCAAACGCACTCTGGTACTGTGTTCTGTCTTGGAGACAATGCAAAGCCTTTTAGGTGATTGCAGACGTCAGTTTATTTTTTCTTCGATCTGTCTCTCCATTGCTGATAATAAATGTAGCACAGAAAATATAAAATGCACATCGATTGTCGGGTCCTGCGAAATTGAACTGTAACACCTCCTGTAATCATATGATAATATAGACAATCGGGTGTCACTGGTCTAATAAAACAAATGCTAAGAGAAAAAAGGAAATACATTAAGCCCCCATACACACGGTCGGAAATTCCGACGGAAAATGTCCGATCGGACCATGTTGTCGGAAAATCCACCCGTGTGTGGGTTCCATCGGACTTTTTCCGTCGGAGATCATGCTCTCAAATTTTCCGACAACAAAATCCGATCAGACTTTTTCCGATCGCGTGTAGAGAATTTCGACAGACAGAGTGCCACACATGCTCAGATCAAATTACGAGACCAAAGCTGTTGGCTACTAGCCTCTACGTAGTTCCGTCGTACGCAACGAACGTCACCACGTTCAGAATGATCGGATTTTCCGACAACTTTGTCCGACCGTGTGTATGCAACACCAGTTTTGGACAAAATCCGCCGGATTTTGTGGTCGGAATTTTCGACCGTGTGTACGGGGGCTAACAGGTGAGATTTCGCCCTTCAAGTCTTTACCACATTCTATGAAAAATATTTAACACCAACCCTAAGGCCCCTTTCACACCTAAGCGTTTTTCATGCGGTGCAGCGCTAAAAATAGCGCCTGTTCACCGCATGAAAAAATCCTGCCCCTTTAACTCCAGTGTGAAAGCCGGCTGGCTTTCACACTGGAGCGGTGCGCTAGCAGGATGACAAAAAAAAGTCCTGCTAGCAGCATCTTTGGAGCGGGATAGGAGCGGTGTGTTCACCGCTCCTATACCGCTCCTTCCCATTGAATAGAATGGGACACCGCGGTAAAACCGCGGCAATACCGCCGCAAAGCGCCGCTACGGCGGCGCTCTGCGGGGGGTGTTTAACCCCTTTTCGGCCGCTCGCGGGGGTTAAAACCGCACCGCGAGCGGCCGAATACCGCCCCAGTGTGAAAGGGGCCTAAGACAACAAACAAAACCAATCACTGAGCTATGGGTTCTCTATAGGAATGCATTGTGCCTATGTCTAAGGTCAGTAAAACCAGTAGAACGTACTGGGTTCCCATGTGGGAAAGGGTTAGAACCTCTGTTAGGTTTGCTGTAGGTGCCCCCTCTCTTCACCTTCTGTTTTTCTGTCACTTGGAACAGGAAGTGAGGGAAAATATAAAAATACAGAGGTAAAAACACCTTTTGAATAATAAAGTATGAAGGGATGAAACCTCTGTCAGGTTCTTTTTTTGTGATCTATAGCCAGTAGAACAATAGGAAAAACGTTTTTTTTTCATTTTGGATAGAGCATACCTCCCAACTTTTTGAGATGGGAATGAGGGACACCTATCAGCAAAAGTACGCAGGCATAGGAAACACCCCTTGCCACGCCCCCTTAAAGGAGAATTGTACAAAAACACAAGATTTGTTAAACCCACAAGTGCTTTTTTTACCACTACTATTCCTTTATATTGGCTTTTGGAATTTACAAATGCAGCAATTTAGAAATCAGATGAAAGGTTTAGTGCTGAAAAATAGACATGTGCAATTTCTTTTCGTTATTTTTCGTTTTTCGTTAAAATTCGTTATATTCGTTCATTCGTTATCGTACGAATGAACGAACGATTCGCTAAAAATTTTAACAAATAACGAATGTTCGAATCGAACGAATACAAAAAACAATGAAAATCTGAAATAACTAAATTAGAAACAACGAAACTACGAAAGAAGAAAGAAGAAAATCCGAAAAAACGAAAAAAGGATCAACGAAAAAAATTCGTACATTCGTAACTTTTTTTTTTTTTTTGTTGAATTGGTAATTTTCGTGTCCCTTACAATGGCGCTGCTTAACGTGCTTCGAATGGATTGAACGAAAAAATTCGTACATTCGTAACTTTTTTTTTTTTTTTCGATTCGTAATTTTCCGTGTCTCTTACAATGCGCTGCTTAACGTGCTTCGAATGGATTGAACAAAAAAAATTCGGACATTCGTAACTTTTTTTTTTTTTTTCGATTCGTAATTTTCCATGCCTCTTACAATGGCGCTGCTTAACGTGCTTCGAATGGATTGAACGAAAAAATTCGTACATTCGTAATTTTTTTTTCGATTCATAATTTTCCGTGTCTCTTAAAATGTAATAATAGCATACACATTACATAAAATTATGAATTATGCTCCGATTACGAATCTACGAAAACAATGTTACGAAAGTACGAATAAATCAATCTAACAAAAGTACGAATGTAACTAAATCTACGAAAATACGAATGCGTCCGAATTTCGAATAAACGAAAATTAAACTAACGAAAAAACGAATCAACGTAAAAATAACTCTTACGAAAAAATAACTCTTACGAAAATACGAATCGTTACGAAGACGAACACCGACGACTTACGAATTTACGAATCGTTACGAATACGAACACCGACGACTTACGAAATTACGAATCGTTACGAATCAACGGAAACGAAAGAAACGAAACGAAAATAAATACATTTTTCTATTGTGCACTTGTCTACTGAAAAACACTTTTTTTTTTTTTTTTTTTTTTTTATATATCTTTATTTATCAAAATTTTTCATTAATACATATCAACATACATCTACAATTGTATGAAAGGTGTCATCCTGTTCCTTATACATTCATATACATAACCATTTACATCCTTATATCCTCCAGGATTTACTAACCCCTTTCATCTCCCTAATCTATCTCTATCTGTTCCACAACTACCAACTCATTCATACTAAAGAAAAAAAAAAAAAGGGAAAAATAAAGGGTCTCCTATCTCTCTCTTATTAAATCCCTCCATCTTGGATATAATATTTTAAATCGTATCCAGGTCTGCCAAGGATTATTTGCTTCCTCTTTATTTACTTTTTCTTTTTCCTTTCTTGTCTCCATTTTACACATTTCATCCATCTCCCTTTCCCATTCTTCTATATTGGGATTACTACTATTTTTCCATTTCCTGGCAATAATAGTTCGTGCTGCTGTTAGGAAAAATTTCAGAGTTCCCTTTCTTACTCTTTTTACCGAACCCATATTCATGGAGATTACTGACATCAAAATGTCAGGTTTGAGTTCTATTCCTGTCATCAACACGTATGTTTTGTATATCTGTTCCCAGAAGTTGTATACTCCGGGGCAGTCAAACCATATATGCGACATTGTTCCGACGGCCTGATGACATCTCCAACATATATTACTATTCTCAGGATCAATTTTGTTCATATCTATTGGGCAACGATACCATCTTGTCAAGAGTTTATAGTTTCTTTCTTGGTCCCTGCTGGATTTAGATAGTTTGTGAATATTTTTTAAGGCTTCCTTCCATTTTTCTTTAGGGATATCTATCTCTAATTCTTCTTCCCACTTTTTTATATATATGATCTCTTTTATGTTGTTATTTTTCATTAAATATTTATATACAGTAGACAAGTTATGGGTCGATTTCTGTTCTTCTATTAGTATTTCTTCGAGGGCCAATAACGGTCTACTTATTGCATCTTCTTTTGCTATACCGGAAATATATTTCTTTAATTGCCAATATTGAATCCAGTTGTTTTTATAGTTTATACCCATGTCTTCAAACCGAATTAACCTATCTTGTTCAATTATGGCTCTTATTCTGATATCTTGTTCTTTCTTCCATTTTAAAAAGGTTCCTACTTTCATTGCCAATGGAAATTCAGGATTATCAAATAAAGGGGTCATTGGCCCTATGTATGTTGTTCCTTTGCCTAATCTTATTAGTCCATCCCATACCTTCAGTACTCGGCCTACAAAGTACGGCATATCTCGGTCTGGTGGACGTTTCTCTTTTCTAATCCATGGCAAGGACTTTAAGCTAATACTTAAGATCTCTTTTTCCAAC
Source organism: Lithobates sylvaticus (assembly GCA_028564925.1). NCBI lineage: Eukaryota > Metazoa > Chordata > Amphibia > Anura > Ranidae > Lithobates > Lithobates sylvaticus. The sequence continues at coordinate 174,025,205 of CM053034.1, read as the reverse complement.
CTGACCCATTCTTTAGAATCTTCATTTTGGAACCAATCTATCAATCTAGTTACTAAGGCCGCCTTTAGATATGTCGAGATATCTGGAAGTGCCAGTCCACCTTCCTCCTTAGAGCAAATCAGTATTAACCTGCTTATTCTAGCGGGTTTACCGGCCCAGATAAAGCTTCCTATAATTTTGCGTATTTGATTTAAGATTTTCTTTATGGGGAAGAGAGGTACAGCTTGAAATATATATAAAATCTTAGGTAGGATATCCATTTTTATTATGTTTATCCTCCCTATCCAAGAGTGATTCCCTTTAGCGTATTGTTGTAATAGCTTACTTACTTTATTTATGATTGGAAGGTAGTTAAATTCATATAGTTTATCTAAATCTTTGGGAATATAAATTCCTAGATATTTTACAGCTGTAGGTTGCCATTTGAAAGGAAAATTAGCCCTGATTGTTTCTATTTTATTTTCAGGGAGTATAATGTCCATTATCTCGGATTTATTATAGTTTACTTTGAAGTTACTGACTCTGGCAAAGTTAACGAATTCTCGTATTAAATTGGGGAGTGTTATTGCCGGATTTGTTATATATACCAGTAAGTCGTCTGCGTAAACAGAAAGAAACGAAACGAAAATAAATACATTTTTCTATTGTGCACTTGTCTACTGAAAAACACTTTTTGATAGATAAAAAGTGCATTTTATATAAATCTATACAGAAATTACTGAGTAAAAACCACCTGTGAACAGGTCCCTCATTTTTTAAAAAAAATTTTGTTTGTACAATTTTTAACTGGCCTTTTGGGGGGCTTTGGTGAAATATCAGTGTTCTCCACAGACCCCTGATGTCCTACATTTAGGAGAAAGAGACAAAGGACCGGATGGAGGTGCAGATGCTAGAACTGAACCCCCTGAAGCTCAGAAGGAGGGAGGGAGAGGAACAAGAGGAGTATTTGCAATAAGGCAGTACATACCATCCTCCAGCTCGGCAGGTGCTTGGGCCCCCCTTTTGAATCAATAGGGCATGGTATACAGGAGGGCAGGCTGTACTTCCTAATAATTTGACCTGGCGCACAGGGTGATTAGGGTGTGCCCAGGCACACCTGGCACACGCCCTGCACACACCTATGATTATAACCCTTGTTAGCTTTTTTTGCCATCTGTGCCCCATTGGGGAGATCTACCTTTACTTCCTGTCCCATAACCAAAGCAGGAAATGATAGGAATTTTTTGCCTTAAGTTACACTTTAAAGCCTAAGTTTAGTTAACAGAATGACGGCTGAGCGGGGGCTTTACCATCCCGACTGCACATTATATGTGTCTCTTGGACGCATCGCATCACTGATCAGGGTAAAAAGCCGATGACATCGGTTCTTTATCATGTGATCAGCTGTGTCCAATCACAGCTGATCACATATAAACAAATGCCAATTATTGGTATTTCCTTTCCTCAGTGCTGTCAGTGTCTGAGGAAAGGAAAGCCGATAACCAGCTTTCTAGTTACAGGGGACATTTACACTGATCATCAGTGCCCTGATTATCAGTGCAGCACCTCAGTGTCTATCAGTGCAACATATCAGTGTCCATCAGTGCAGCATACAGTATCAGTGCACATCAGTGCTGCCTTATCAGTGCCCATCAGTGCAGCCTCATCAGCGCCCATCAGTGCAGCCTCATCAGTGCCCATTAATGCAGCCTCATCAGTGCCCATCAGTCCAGCCTCATCAGTGCCAGTCACTGCAGCCTCATCAGTGCCCATCAGTGCGGCCTTATCAGTGCTGCCTCATCAATGCCCATCAATGCAGCCTCATTGGTGCCCATCAGTGCAACCTATCAGTGCCCAGAAGTGCAGCCTCATCAGTGCACAACAATGAAGAAGAAAAATTACTTATTTGCAAGATTGTATGACACAAACGCAGAAAAGGTTTTTATTTTATTTTTATTTTTTTTTAATTAAGTCTTTTTTGTTTGTTTAACAACAAATAAAAAACCCAGTGATTGATTAAATACCACTAAAAAAAGCTCTCTCTTTCTCAAAAAAATGCTAAAAATTTCATATGGATACAGTGTTGCATGACCACGCAATTGTCATTTAAATTTGCGACAGCGCTGAAAGCTGAAAATTGGCCTGGGCAGGAACGGGGTGAAAGTGCCCTGTATTGAAATTATTAAACAAAAAAATAAAATAAATCAGCACAAGGGATGGAATTTACAGTTGATCAAATTGTCCCTTGTGCTGCAGGGGTTCTTCCGGATGGACCTGGCTGATGGACCTATCATAGGCACTCGTCAAGAGTGCTGACTATGCCTGCTGTTTACACCCCTCTCCCCCATTTATAGTACTACAGCTTCCGTCAATAAAAGTATTCTATTAATGGATAATGGGTGGATGAAAGAACGGTCCGTCTCCTCCATTCATAGAGTGGAAGATTACAGCTGAGGATTTCTAGGAGGTACAGAGTACTGAAAATATTAACTAAGAGAACAGCCACCAGCACAAGGGATACTTCTCAATGAATGTAAATAGTGTCCTTTGTGCTGATTTTTTTTAATTTTAAAGTGATTGTAAAGGCTTTTTTTTTTTTTTACATTAAAATAAAAAAGATCATATGCTTACATGTATATATTTTTATTCTGACCTAGGTATACATATAGCATCCGGCACCTCATCCCAAAAAGTCAAATGTAGAAGGAGAATTGGGGTGGGATTATAGCAGTGCCAACAGATAATTATAAAAAACAGGAGTAATTAAAATGTAAAATGTATTATAAACATAGTTAAAAATCTAATCAGATCATTGTGTTTCATTATACATTTCCATTTGGGTGGTCAAAAGTGAAATTCAGGTTTTACAGAGATTATATGTTCATATGATATCCCGACATGTTTCGCCTTTTGGCTTCATCAGGGAATTAATGAACCAACCGGAAGACACAAAGAACTATACAAAGAGATACAAAAATCTAATATCAAGAAAAATCTTGTACAGAAATATACACATCTTATAAACAATACATAAATAAATAAAAACAAATACAGCTCATTTTCCATTGTCCACAACATCCTTACCCCAAATAGCCCCCAAAAGAATCACGCCAAAATCAGGACCAAAAGGGAGAGGGGGCACTATGTGGCCACAGAGAACACATAGCGACCAGGCTAAAAAGGAATTTTATGCTTACCTTTGGTATAGCACAGAGCGGTCTCTTACCTTCGATTCTGGAAACCCCCTCTCTTTATTCCTGCTGCTGAGGTGGCACCTGTGCGGGTGTGCTCCCGAGGCAGGCTGTGTGTTTCTATAGACATAGCATGGCTCGGTCACACACCCCCAACTCCAATCTTACAGAATTTGACTGACTGGCTCCGGTTGCCAGGGCTGCTGCTAGAAATCATGGGGCCCAGTACAGCCTAGCTGACAGGAACGGTAAACCAAGCCTAACAGGGGGCTCTAATCTCAGACAAACCCCTCATTTATGCAAATAAAATACCTGTGAGAATGCCCTTAAATATGTTTTTTTAATAATTTATTTTTACAATTTTATTCCTTTTTATTTATTTTTTTTAACAGCCCTGTGAGGGTTGGAGAAATATCTGGGGTCTAAACAGACACCCAACGGCTCGCTTTTAAGATGGACAAAGAGATTGAGGACACAGATTCTTCAATCCTTTCTCTGCAGCCTCAGCTGCAGAGTGAATAAATGGGAGGCGCTCTGTACAGAGGCTCCCTGTTCATTCACAAACTGAAGCATAGTAAACACAGGGGGATTGGTTCCAGTAATTGCACCCACTCCTGCTGATCTGGGCCCCCCTGTTGAACTTTTGGGGCCTGGGCCCTGTACATGAGGGCATGTGCTACCCCCTTATCAGCGGACCTGCCTGTTTCTCTCATAGTCTCCTGTAAGAAGAGAAAGAGGGAGGAGACGGGAAAATGTTGGATCAGTGGAGGAGTCAGGTGAGTGTTTAGGGACTGGGAAGGAAACAGGCAGTGGAGCGTTTTTTACCTTAATGCATAGAATGCATTAAGGTTAAAAAAAACTTAGACCTTAGAACCACTTTTAACGATCGTAAATTCAGCCAGCAAAAGACAGATGAGAGCTTGTGGTCGTAAAATGCGACCATATGTATGCTCCATCGGACTTTTGCTGGCCGAATTCCCGATAGCAAAAGTTTTAGAGCAGGTTCTCAAAATTCTGATCGTCTGTACCAATTCCGACACGCAAAATTTCTACGCATGCTCGGAAACAATTCAACGCATGTTCGAAAGCATTGAACTTAATTTTCTCGGCTCGTCGTAGTGTTGTACGTCACCGCGTTCTTGGCGGTCAAAAGTTCAGCAAACTTTTGTGTGACTGTGTGTATGCAAGCCAAGCTTGAGCGGAATTCCGACGGAAAATCCGCTCGTGTGTACGCTGCATTAGTGATAAGGAATGGGGGCAAGCCTTAAACAATGTATTTAAAGTGGGGTGCCCCCTAAAAAAAATGTTTTAAAAGTCAGCAGCTACAAATACTGCAGCTGCTGACTTTTAATAATTGGACACTTACCTGTCCCAGGGTCCAGCGATGCGGGGGAACGAAGCCCCCCCTCGTTCCCCGATCCGCTCGCGGCGCCGGCATTCTTACTGTGGGCACCCGGCTGTGGCTTCACAGCCGGGCACCCACTGCGCATGCGCGAGCGGCGCCGCGCGCCGTGATACAACGCTCAGTCATCTGGGACACGTGACAGGTCCCAGGTGACTGTGCGGCAACGAGGGGAAGTGATGTCAGTGCCGGGGCACTGAAGGTGGCAGACTACGAGGGACCCCCAAGCAACAGGCATTTAGAGGTGAGTAAAACATTTTTTTTTTTTTCCAATTATTTTTATTTTATTTATTTTTTTTATGATTTTTAAGCAATTTTTTTTTTTTTTGGTGGCAACACCACTTTAAGGTATCCTTAGCATCCGCACAGTGTTTGACTCAACTATTTATTATCCATACAGCTCATTATACTCCCCTAAAACTGTATTACTGGAGCAAAGCAATTACACCCAATTGCCCAAGATGCACAAACGGGACAGGTACACTTATACATATGTTGTGGCAATGCCCCAAATTGCACCACTACTTGGAGTTCATATTTGATCCTTTGAATTCCTTGTGCTCTACACAAGTACAGCCTGATCCAAAAATTGCTAGAGGTTATACCGGAAGATACTCTCCCAGTTGAAGTGCACGTGATGTGGCTGAGAACTGTGTATATGGCATGCAAACTTATTTTGAAAAAATGGATTTCAAACTGTCAACCAATGACAGGTCAATGGATTAAAGCAATTAATCTTAATTTGAGATAAGAGGAACTGACCTATAAACATAGGAGATGTCCTAAGACATTTGAAAAAAAAAGGCATTGGTGGTTAGTGTCTAATCTGGTTGAGCAATCAGATGAATATCTTAATCATATGGGAAACTAATCAAGAAATATAATACTAGAGTGAAAACAAATATACATAAAATAGATACCAGCTTAAAATAATGTGAAGGAGGTAGAGAAATAGGCTTTGATGAACGCAGTTAGAAAGGGCATGTGTTTTTTTTGTTTTGTTTTGTGTTTTTTACAGAGGTGCTGAGTGGTGTAAAGTGATGCCAATGTCATAAGTGTTTTTCTCTTGTTGTATTGTCTAATGTGAAAAAATCCCCAAAAAATCAGTTGATTGAAAAAAAAAACCTAGTCATGTTCCTCCCCCGGCCGTCAGCTGAGCAGATGGAGTGCAGAGCCACAGTCTGGTCTGGATCATGTGTCTGGGTACCAGGCAGACCCGGGCACATTATTCAAAATTATTCAAAACCCGGGTGAATCCCAGACAGGTGGCAAACCTAGTTTCAGTAAATGAGTTCTTAAGCCTCGTACACCTGATCAGATTTTCCGCAGACAAAACCTCTGACTTTTCTCTGAAGGTGTGTGCCTGGATTTTGTCTTGCATACAAACGCCAAGGAATTGTTAGCCAACAAACACGAACATAGTGATGTACTTTGTGGTTTTTCAGCTCTTTAGTGCGACCCTTTGGGCTCCTTCTGCTAATTTCGTGTTAATAGAAGTTTGGTAAGTGTTGATTCGCACTTTTAATTTTGTGCTTTTTATTTCGCGCTTTTCATTTCGTGCTTTTCAGTTTGTTTCTAGGCGGTCATCCGTCAACCAGACATGTTGCGAAATCGGAGGAGGCAACGTGTTATTTATTATTGGCCTTGAAGTTATTGCTTTAAACCAAGTCCAGTCCAGGAACAGGAGGAGGAGGAGTTCTTGGACCAAAAATTGGTTGCTTTATTAATCGTGACCAGTTATTTCATATGCCTTTGCTGCAGGAGCTCCAGGAGAATAATCCAGATGATTTTCGGAATTATCTCCGGATGATGGACCCCTGCTTTCACCAACTCCTATATTAAGGGACAGGACACATGCACGAGGCTTATTTTATTTTTTGGTTGAATAATAATGATTTGATTTGGTATATTTTCTATATTTTTGGATGCATAGAATGCACTTTTTGGTTAAGTTCTATTGGCAGATAACATGTCTAATTTTATTTGTTTTCCTTTTTTAATGCACAATAAAAAAATTGTGTAGAATAATACTTGGCTATGTGTTTTACTTCAAATTACATTTTGGGAGTAGGCGGTTACATTTAAAAAAATACAATGTAAAATTGACAAGGGACACCAACATAGTTGTATCTTTGATCTTAAAAACTACAGGATAATGGTGTTGTGGTAACTTGCCCAAATAAAAATAAAAAAGCATAACAATATTATTCTTGATATCACTAGAAAAAAAAAGCCATAGAAAATTAGTTTGCAATAACTCCATCAGTATTACCAGCAAAGCAGCTTCATTATTATCCTATTAAAGAAGAAGAGAATGTGCTCTGCATTTCGAGATTTCATAATTTGCCACGTCACGAATGTTAATTTTCCATTACAAACGCTAGTTTACAATACCGACCGCTTCTGGCTTGTCCTTGCTTCCGAGCATGCGCGTTTGTACTTTGGACTTTTGTCCGACAGACTTGTGTACACACGCTTGGAAAATCCAACAACAGACATTTGGAAAATTTTAAAACCTGCCATCCAACATTTGTCCGCGGAAAATCCGACAATTGTCCGATGGAGCGTACACACGGACAGATTTTCTGCCAACAGCCTGACATCACACATCGTGTGTACGAGCCTTTAGATGTCTAGTAGAAAAAAACTTTACAAACTGCAAAAAGAGATTCATTAAGATATCAAAAAAATCATTAAAAATGGGATCTTTAGGCAGAGAACAGCTTGCCATGGAAGCCTTCGAGGTTTCTTCTTTGATCAACAAAAATGTAAGAATCGCACTCTGGCGCTATTCTGAACTTCTGACCTGTGCTTTGGGCATGCCTCCTTTGTTTGTGTCGTTGGTTTCAAAGCTGTCCTATTTATTCTCAGCCAGGAACAAGCCGGGACATACATCACTGCTCTCGCAGTCTGATTCAAGTTTAACCGGAGTTACGGTTCAGCCAGCCACATTCAAAGCATTCAAAGCAACTGGCAGCCTCGTGTTTGCCCCACCTGTGCCTTTATATTCCCTCAATTACTATTCTATGTTACAATCTGTGTCTATCTAAATAAATCCATCTTGTGACAAATGGAGGCCAAGTTGTTAAAGCAGAACACCAGGCAAAAACAACAAGATACAAATAAATAGACCATTAAACAAAAACAAATAACAAAACCAACTTTTGCTGAAATATTCAACCTTAAAGCGGAGCTCCACCCAAAAGGGGAAGTTCCGCTTTAAGCACTCCTCCACCACCCCCCCTCCTATGCCACCTTTGGCAAGTAATTTTTTTGGGGGTGGGATTGGTTTCCTAGTTTTGACAGGTACCTGCTCACACTTCCACTCAGACCACCTAGGCCAGTGATGGTGAACCTTGGCACCCTAGATATTTTGGCACTACATTTCCCATGATGCTCATGCACTCTGCAGTGTAGTTGAGCATCATGGGAAATGTAGTTCCAAAACATCTAGGGTGCCAATGTTCGCCATCACTGGCCTAGGCGATCCGAGCGAAAGTTCTCCTCTCCCCCTCCCTCCCTGCAATCTTCTGGAACATGTCACAGGTCCCAGAAGATTGCTCAACCATTCAGGAGGCTGTGAAGCCACGGGTGCCCACAGTTGTAATGCCAGCGAAAGGAGAGGGAGAGAAACAAGGATTCGGGTGGCCACATCGCTAGATCCTGGGACAGGTGAGTGTGTGCTTAATAAAAGTCAGCAGCTACACTTTTTGTAGCTGCTGACTTTTAATAAACACAAAAACGACTGCAACTCTGCTTTAATCCAGAGCTTTTCTGCCAGCATCATTTAGTGCACTTCCTCTGAGCCTAGGCAGTCTGAGACTGGACAGTGAAAGGAGAAGCAGCACAGTGATGAGCTCATCTCTCTGTCACTCTGCTTTCTCCTCCTATAAGCATGCTCCTTGTCAGCATGTGAACTGATTGGCTCCCTGTGCTTCTTGCTTTCACACTCCAGTCCTGCTGTAGAGGGACTGCAAGAGGCTGATACCAGGTCAGATTCAGGGGCTTACACTGCTTGCAAGAAGAAAAAAAACGATCTAATGATATGTTAATTATTACACAGCTGCATTCGTTTGTGTCTTTTTTATCTACCTGGAGTTCGGTTTTAAAGATAGACGGGTTGGATCCCATGCCAGTTGAGTTTCTACCCAACTCTCTACTGTTTGCTATTGTAGCCCTACAGCAGTCTCCCCTTGCACTAGTATATCAGCCTTTTCTAGTACCTGTTGATACATTTTACTAACTGAAAAGCTCAGCCAGGGTTCTAGAAGAGAGCAAAATGATTTGATGACCTCAATTGTGTGTATCTGTTCCTAATTGTCCAATCAGCAGCAGGGCCATCTTAACAGCATCATGGGCCTCTGGGCAAAGTAATGCACTGGGGCCCCTACAAGCCTGTCCCAATTTTTGCACCTACTCTCAAGAATTAAAGTATTAAAGAATTAAAGTATCACTGCGCCAACATTGCAGCCTCACTGTGCCAACATTGCAGGCTCACTGTGCCAACATTGCAGGCTCACTGTGCCAACATTGCAGCCTCACCGTGCCCAACATTGCAGCCTCACCATAACCCCTACATTGCAGCCTCACTGTCATTGCAGCCTCACCGTGCCAAACATTGCAGACTCTCTGTGCCAAACATTGCAGACTCTCTGTGCCAAACATTGCAGACTCTCTGTGCCAAACATTGCAGACTCTCTGTGCCAAACATTGCAGCCTCACTGTGCCAAACATTGCAGCCTCACTGTGCTCAACATCGCAGCCTCACTGTGCCAACATTGAAGCCTCACTGTGCCAACATTGCAGCCTCATCATGCCCAACTTTACAGCATCACTGTCATTGCAGCCTCACCGTGCCCAACATTACAGCCTCACTGTGCCCAACATTGCAGCCTCACAGTGCCCAACATTGCAGCCTCACCGTGCCCAACATTGCAGACTCACCGTGCCCAACATTGCAGCCTCACTGTGCCCAACATTGCAGCCTCACCGTGCCCAACATTGCAGCCTCACCATAACCCCTACATTGCAGCCTCACTGTCATTGCAGCCCCACCATGCCCAACATTGCAGACTCACTGTGCCAAACATTGCAGACTCTCTGTGACAAACATTGCAGACTCTCTGTGCCAAACATTGCAGACTCTCTGTGCCAAACATTGCAGACTCTCTGTGCCAAACATTGCAGCCTCACTGTGCCAAACATTGCAGCCTCACTGTGCCAAACATTGCAGCCTCACTGTGCTCAACATCGCAGCCTCACTGTGCCAACATTGAAGCCTCACTGTGCCAACATTGCAGCCTCATCGTGCCCAACATTACAGCATCACTGTCATTGCAGCCTCACCATGCCCAACATTGCAGCCTTACTGTGCCCAACATTGCAGCCTCACAGTGCCCAACATTGCGGCCTCAACGTGCCCAACATTGCAGCCTCACCGTGCCCAACATTGCAGCCCCACTGTGCCCAACATTTCAGCCTCACTGTGCCCAACATTGCAGCCTCACCGTGCCCAACATTGCAGCCTCACCATAACCCCTACATTGCAGCCTCACTGTCATTGCAGCCTCACCGTGCCCAACATTGCACACTCACTGTGCCAAACATTGCAGACTCTCTGTGCCAAACATTGCAGACTCTCTGTGCCAAACATTGCAGACTCTCTGTGCCAAACATTGCAGACTCTCTGTACCAAACAATGCAGACTCTCTGTGCCAAACATTGCAGACTCTCTGTGCCAAACATTGCAGCCTCACTGTGCCAAACATTGCAGACTCTCTGTGCCAAACATTGCAGCCTCACTGTGCCAAACATTGCAGCCTCACTGTGCCAAACATTGCAGCCTCACTGTGCCCAACATTTCAGCCTCACTGTGCCCAACATTGCAGCCTCACCGTGCCCAACATTGCAGCCTCACCATAACCCCTACATTGCAGCCTCACTGTCATTGCAGCCTCACCGTGCCCAACATTGCAGACTCACTGTGCCAAACATTGCAGACTCTCTGTGCCAAACATTGCAGACTCTCTGTGCCAAACATTGCAGACTCTCTGTGCCCAACATTGCAGACTCTCTGTGCCCAACATTGCAGACGCTCTGTGCCAAACATTGCAGCCTCACTGTGCCAAACATTGCAGCCTCACTGTGCCAAACATTGCAGCCTCACTGTGCTCAACATCGCAGCCTCACTGTGCCAACATTGAAGCCTCACTGTGCCAACATTGCAGCCTCATCGTGCCCAACATTACAGCATCACTGTCATTGCAGCCTCACCATGCCCAACATTGCAGCCTCACTCTGCCCAACATTGCAGCCTCACAGTGCCCAACATTGCGGCCTCAACGTGCCCAACATTGCAGCCTCACCGTGCCCAACATTGCAGCCTCACTGTGCCCAACATTTCAGCCTCACTGTGCCCAACATTGCAGCCTCACCATGCCCAACATTGCAGCCTCACCATAACCCCTACATTGCAGCCTCACTGTCATTGCAGCCTCACCGTGCCCAACATTGCAGACTCACTGTGCCAAACATTGCAGACTCTCTGTGCCAAACATTGCAGACTCTCTGTGCCAAACATTGCAGACTCTCTGTGCCAAACATTGCAGACTCTCTGTGCCAAACATTGCAGCCTCACTGTGCCAACATTGAAGCCTCACTGTGCCAACATTGCAGCCTCATCGTGCCCAACATTACAGCATCACTGTCATTGCAGCCTCACCATGCCCAACATTGCAGCCTCACTGTGCCCAACATTGCAGCCTCACCGTGCCCAACATTGCAGCCTCACCTTGCCCAACATTGCAGCCTCACCGTGCCCAACATTGCAGCCTCACTGTGCCCAACATTGCAGCCTCACCGTGCCCAACATTGCAGCCTCACCGTGCCCCCATTGCATCCTCACTGTGCCCAACATTGCAGCATCACTTTGCCAACATTGCAGCCTCACCGTGCCCAACATTGCAGCCTCACTGTCATTGCAGCCTCACCGTACCCAACATTGCAGCCTCACCGTGCCCAACATTGCAGCCTCACCGTGCCCAACATTGCAGCATACATTCTGTCTATCACAGGCGCGGGGTTAGAAGGAGGCGGGGCTGTGTGTGACGGCGAGCAGAGCGGAAGCAATTCCAATAGCTTTGCTCTAGATCCGACCGGCCCTGATGGGGCCCCATGTGCATCTGGGGCCTCTGGGCTGTGCCCAGGTGTGCCTGATCAGTAAAATGGCCCTGATCAGCAGTCTGGAGGTGTTCTTGACCAAGCTGTGCTGCTGCTGCAGTGAAGGTCAAAGGCCGGGCTAGGCAAAAGACATAGGAAGTTTAACACTCTATGAATTTGGAGTGCAAACATGGCTACTGATAAGGCAGTACAAGAGAACAACTCACCCAAGCTCTACCGCTATATAGTATAGTTGGTGTGCAGAGTAGTCGGTGCTCTGGCTTATTAAGCTCACAAAAGATCCATAGAAAGTACAGGCCGCCAACTCGACAGCTTCTCCATAGAAAATATTTTTTTAAGCATTACAGCAGTAACATCATCAAAAACTGACGCGTTTCAGCCTCAGGCCTTCATCAAAAATAGCTTTTGATGAATAAATATTTTCTATGGAGAAGCTGTCGAGTTGCCAGCCTGTACTTTCTATGATAATGCAGTACAGCCAGCCCTTCTGTACTGGGACCGGACCCCATCAGTTTAAAAGGGGGGCCCAGGCACCTGCTGAGCAAGAGGTCCGGCTGTACTGTTTTATTGCATCCCAGTGTGGCAAAAATTGTCCACAATGTTGGGTTCAGTGAGCAGTAATGCCTGCCGAACCAGGCCCATCAAAGTAAATCTAGCACATGCGCCCATTCCATCTGCTGTCTGGGCCCCCCTGTGTGCCCCTTTCCCTCACAGTGCTGCTGTCCTCTTTCCTCTTCTCTCCTGCCGGAAGCTGCTGCTGGCACACAGGGGGATGTTTTTAGGATAGGGGCGGTTGAAGGGGCAGGTAAACATGTCATTTTCTGGCACTTTCCATTTCTGAATAAACACAGCAAGCGATCAATACCAATCACGCCTGTGTCTATTCGTCATGGAAGCATAGTAAACTGTGTTTACTTTGCATCAGTTTGTAAATGAGCAGGAAGCCTTGGAGCACTTCCTATTCATTCATCTGTGCAGCTGAGGCAACAGGGACTGATAAATCTATGTCCTCATTCAGCCCCTTTGACATCATTGGGTAAGCCATAGGGAAGTCCCCAAGTCCCCGTGCGTCCGAGGGGGGCGGGGTCACCAGGTGGCCCCGCCCTCCGTTATATAAGAACTGTCAGAAGAAGAGAAGTGTCACACAGCAGGAGCCTCCCATTTCCCGGAGTGGCCCGAGAACGAAGCGGGGAAGAGGAGACACCATGGAGGAAGATGCCGGATGTGAACACCGGAGCAAGAGGCAGAGGATCGGAGGAAGAAGAAGATGGAGGAAGAAGAAGATAGAGAAAGAAACCGAAGGATTAAGGAAAGAAGAAGGAAGAAGATGGAAAGAAGCAGACTTAAATAAAGGAATTGTCAAAAACTGGCTTTTGTCATTTTTAACACTTTTGTCACTTTTTTGATGAAATAGTACCATTTCACACAGGGGGGGGCGGGATCTGGGGTCCCCTTGTTAAAGGGGGCTTCCAGATTCCGATAAGCCCCCCCGCCCGCAGACCCCCACAACCACTGGCCAGGGTTGTGGGGATGAGGCCCTTGTCCTCATCAACATGGGAACAAGGTGCTTTGGGGGGATCCCAAAGCACCCTCCCAATGTTAAGGGCATGTGGCCTGGTATGGTTCAGGAGGGGGGGTGCTCTCTCGTCCCCCCCTCTTTTCCTGCGGCCTGCCAGGTTGCGTGCTCGGATAAAGAGTCTGGTATGGATTTTTAGGGGAACTCCACGCCATTTTTTTTTTTTCAATTTGGTGTGGAGTTCCCCTTAAAATCCATACCAGATTTTATTGTTTCACTTTAAGCATTATTTAAATCACTGCTCCCGAAAAAAACATCTGTTTTTGCATTGATACATGTCCCCTGGGGCAGGACCCAGGTCCCCAAACACTTTTTATGACAATAACTTTTTAAAAATGAATGACGTTCAATGACTGTTCTCTGTATTACGGGGAGCCGACAATTCATTATAGCCGCGAGTGCTTTTAAAAGACTTTTTTTCCTGCAGAAATGACACATTGTGACAAACTGACAATAACTTTTTAAAAAGCACCATTACATTGCCGAACACCGAACTCTAACCCGAACATACAGTAAATTGCTCGGGTTCGGGTCCGGGACCCAAATACCCAAAAGTCCGGTACGAACCCGAACTTTACAGTTCGGGTTCGCTCAACCCTAGTTGTAATCTCTTTATGTTAACTGTATACATTCCTTGTACTCAAATAAAATACTTTTGACAAGGAAACTCTCTATTTTTCCTATTTACCATTATCATTGAAAGTGAAAGTATAAGAAATGACACAAATTTTGGATTGTCCCCAGAAAAGTAATAGAGGGGAAATCTTCCAATGGGGACACTAGTTCTGGTGAACTTGGGGTTTCTTATATGATAATAGCCAAAACATTTTGAAGGATTCCAAATGTCCCACTTTGTTATTAATTGACCAGAAATAGTTGTTTATGCCACATTGAAACTAACTGCTACAAACTGTTTCCACTCAATGACCAATAAAGGGGGTATTTGGAAGCCCACAAAATGTGTTGGATCTTATCATATGAGGAGTTAAATATTTTTCTGCATTCTCAAGAAATAGTGGGTAGACCATGTCTTCTACTTTGTAGAAAAAATCCTAACAGGAGTCTTAACCATTCCCTACTCCATCCAAAAATGTAAAAGTTTTTGCTTTACATATTGGTCAACCTGGGTGCCTGCAACAAGCTTAGTAGGGGCTGACCATCATTCTCTATTCACGTACACTCCAGCTGGAATTCAAACCGGAGGAGAATGTTACTTTATATTTTTCAGGGTTTTTTTTCAAGGGTCAAGGGAGATAGGACGGGGGATTTATTAATACCTTCTGTAATAATTTGAAGTAGAAAATGATGTGCACAGTGCAGCAACCAGTGTTGGTCATCTTACTTTAAAAAAGTAATTAGTTAACTTACAAATTACTTCTCCCAAAAAGTAATTGCGTTAGTAACTCAGTTACTACATTGGAAAAGTAATTAGTTACTCAGCAAAGTAACTGTGACAGGGGTGGCAGCGGTGGTACTTGAGGGGGTGGCAGCGGTGGTACTTGAGGGGTGGCAGCGGTGGTACTTGAGGGGTGGCAGCGGTGGTACTTGGGGGGGTGGCAGTGGTGGTGGTGTACTTGGGGGGTGGCAGTGGTGATGGTGTACAGTACTTGGGGGGGTGGCAGGCACCGGTGGTACTTGGGGGGGTGGCAGCGGTGGTAGTGCCATCCTCTCCCACCACCACCTCTGCCTCTGATCCCATCCCCCACCACCACTGATCTCATCCCTACCCTATCCCCCCCATCACCTCTGTTGTAGAAGTGATGGTGGGTGGGTAGGGATGGGATCAGTAAGAAGCAGAGGTGGTGGAGGACTTGGGATGGATCGATTGCACTGCAATTCGAATCGTCAGACAGTCACTTACTTGAATGCCTCCAGGGATGCCTTTCCTCATGGGGAGAGAGGGAGACCCTCCCCTTCACTCGATTGGTGTCAGCTGGTCCGCTGACTTAATTTTTCAGTGTCCGCCCTGCCTCCCTACATTCTCTCTCTCTGGATAGGCGGGTGGTATGGGGCGGTCCAGACAGTCTCTCTGAGTCTCAGCCTCTTCTCAGCTCAGCGGGCGAAAGCCCCCTCCCCGCGGCGGGGCCTCCTGGGCGGTAGATGTAATTGCGATAACGCCGCCCAAGTAATGGGAACTGAGTTACCATGAGAGGAAGATTAATCAGTTAGATTACTCGTTACCCTCTAAAGTAACTGTGTTAAGTAACTCCGTTTATTTTAACTGAGTTACTTACATCACTGGCAGCAACCAATCAGAAAACGTCTATCATTGGGTATTTGATAGAAAAACTAAGATCTTGCAACTTACCCATACCTCCTTTATAGATTCTAACATAGGGGAGATGCACTTAACACTATTAGCCAGGTAGTTTAACATCCTACCAAGGATCTATACCAGGGGTCCTCAAACTATGGCCCTCCAGTTGTTCAGGAACTACAATTCCCATCATGCTTAGTCATGTCTGTGAATGGCAGAGTTTTACAATGCCTCATGGGATGTGTAGTTCCGCAACAGCTGGAGGGCTGTAGTTTGAAGATCCCTGATCTATACCTTCTATCCTCTGGTCTCACCCTTCCTTTGGAAAAACTGCAGGGGAATCGGCACCTTTGCTCACATATGGTGGCAATGCCCAATGATACAAAGATACTGGTTATCATTACTGGACCTTATAACCCAAATTAGCGATATTACCATTGCAGCTGATCTTTGGATTTGCCTGTCCCATAATATACCTTCCTTTTAAAATACTACAAACACACTCTTTTCCTCCCGCTACTTCAAATGTTCTCATCACTACAGTCAAAAACTGTAAAAATGTTGATTTGACCAACGATAAGAACAGGGGTCTCCAAATTTTCTACACAGAGGACCAGTTTACTGTCCCTTAGACCTTTAGCCAACCTTATATGGTGCAATTTTCTTTCCTGCAACCACAGGTTGAAAAGAAAGTAATTTGATTGATTCCCCCATTAACACAGTCAGTGTTTATCGGGGAATCCCTCCTGTCCCTGCCTAGAGAAGACAGTGATTATTGGCTGCAGCTATAGCCGCTGGCAATAATCGCATGAAAAATCTGATATGCTAGCTGTACCCAAGTCGATCAATGGATTGTTTTGGGTACAATCAGCCTGCCTATACATGGTTCGAAGCTCAGCCGGTCCCTGCTGAACCGGCCGAGAGTTGAACCATCTATGGCCGGCTTTAAGCGGGGCAGGACTATGGAGAGTGCAAGTAGAAAATGGCCCCGCAGCAGTGAGAGTAAACAATGCCTCAAGCTTGGTGATAAATAGGATTAAAACATTTACATAGAACCTGTGGTCAGCAGGAGGAATAATACCCCATCATTGGTATTAGTGGGAGGAATTGTGCCCCATTGGTGTTCATGGTAGGAATAGTGCTCCATCGTTGGTGTCATTGGGAGAAATAGTGCCCAATTATTGGTGTCAGTGGCAGTAAAAGTGCCCTATAATTGGTGTCAGTTACAGGAATAGTGCCCCATAATTGGTGTCAGTTACAGGAATAGTGCCCCATAATTGGTGTCAGTTACAGGAATAGTGCCCCATAATTGGTGTCAGTTGCAGGAATAGTTCCCCGATAATTGGTGTCAGTTGCAGGAATAGTGCCCCATAATTGGTGCAAGTGGGAGGAATAGTGCCTCATCGGTGTCAGTGGGAGGTATTATGCCCCATTGTTGGTGTCTGTAGAAGGAATGGTACCAAGGGTCTAAAGACAAGTGAGGGGCTGCAGCTTGGAGACCACTATATTAAAATAATTTGAACAAAGGTTCTTAAACAACTTAAAATAAAAGTTTTCAGTCTATACCCAGCTTTATAGCCATTCCCACCCTCCCTACTTTTTCATATCTAGTCTCCCTGGCCTTTCTTTTCCTTTTCTGCCTTTCAAGCCCTCTAAATATGGAAAATTATAGTGTTGCTTTGCTGAAAAACTCTTTATACTTACACTATATTACCCAAAGTATTGGGACACCTGCCTTTAAACGCACATGAACTTTAATGGCATTCCAGTCTTAGTCGGTAGGGTTTAATATAATGAGTTGGCCCACCCTTTGCAGCTTAAACAGCTTCAACTCTTCTGGGAAGGCTGTCCACAAGGTTAAGAAATGTGTTTATGGGAATATTTGACCATTCTTTCAGAAGCGCATTTGTGAGGTCCGGCATTGATGTTAACAAGAAGACCTGGCTCAAAGTCTCCACTCAAATTAATCCTGAAGGTGTTCTATTGGGTTGAGGTCAGGACTCTGTGCAGGCGAGTCAAGTTCCTCCACCCCAAACTCGCTCATCCATGTCTTTATGGACCTTGCTTTGTGCACTGGTGCGCAGTCATGTTGGAACAGGAAGGGGCCATCCCCAAACTGTTCCTACAAACTTAGAAGCATAAAATTGTCCAAAATGTCTTGGTATGCTGATGCCTTAAGAGTCCCTTTCACTGGAACTAAGTGGCTAAGCACAACCCCTGAAAAACAACCCCACACCATAATCCCCCTCCACCAAATGATTTGGACTAGTGCACAAAGCAAGGTCCATAAAGACATGGATGAGCGAGTTTGGGGGGTGGAGGAACTTGACTGGCCTGCACAGAGTCCTGACCTCAACCCGATAGAACACCTTTGGGATGAATTAGAGCAGAGCCTGCGAGCCAGGCCTTCTCATCCACATCAGAACCTGGCCTCACAAATGAGCTTCTTGAAGAATGGTCAAACATTCCCATAGACACACTGCTAAATCTTGTGGTGAGCTTTCCCAGATGAGTTGAAGCTGTTATAGCAGCAAAGGGTGGACAAACTCAATATTGAACCCTATAGACTAATGCTCCGTACACACGGTCGGAAATTCCGACCACAAAATCCGGCGGACTTTTTCCAAAGTTGTCGGAAAATCCGATCATTCTGAACGTGGTGACGTTTGTTGCGTACGACGGAACTACGTAGAGGCTATTAGCCAATAGGTTTGGTCTCGTAATTTGATCTGAGCATGCGTGGCACTTTGTCCGTCGGAATTCTCTACACACGATCGGAAAAAGTCTGATCGGATTTTGTTGTCGGAAAATTTGAGAGTCCAATGGAGCCCACACACAGGCGGATTTTCCGACAACATGGTCCGATCGGACATTTTCCGCCGAATTTCCGACCGTGTGTACGGGGCATAAGACTGGGATGCCATTAAAGTTCATGTGTATGTAAAGGCAGGTGTCCCAATACTTTTGGTTGTCTAGTGTATGTGGAGGCTCACATGTAAAGCCCTCTGGCTTGTTAATCATGTGGGGTTTTTTTTCCACTAAAACCTAATAAAGAGAAAATAAAAAAAATATATATATTATTGTTCTGACCTTTTTCAAGGTGATACGCGATGCAGTCTGATTGGCTGTTCTGAGTTACTGCCCACCATTGCTCTGCTCTACCTGATTGTTTTCGCAAGCAAAACATAACCAGAACATAAAATGATTCTTGATGGTTGAGAAATGCAAACAGAAAAATAAGATAATAAAGTTTGTTAGTTTAAGAGCAGTTAGCAAAATGAATAAAACCCAAACATTAAAATCCGCATGAAAACTCCAGAGATTCGGGGGAAGAAAAAAAAAGTATATTTAGCTTTCAATAAGTCTTCATGAAGCATTTATAGCTTCAAATTTTCAGTCACATTCAATTTGTTCCACGTCATTTAACATTCTCTCTCACAATATTCAGGAATCTAAAAACAACTTAACGGTGAAATATGCAGATAGACTTTGTGTGATACACATTGTAACTGCATGGTGATCTAAAAACCATTGCGCACCGTGGTTTCAGGAAAGGGTAATGTAAGGTGGAGATCATAATTCTTACTGACGCTGTTAACCGATTGGATTCACAAAACAATCTATCCAAAATATTTATTTCTCGTACATCCCGGGACACAGAGCAGCCATATATATTACTACCTGGGTCATGCGCTACCTATAGGTGAATGGACACTGGTAGAATAACCAAAAACAGGAAGTGATCCCCTATATAACCCCTCACATACAGGAAGTACTCCAGTTTTTTCGCCAGTGTCTAAAATGGTGGATGGTCACTTTTGAGCTCTCTGTGAGCTTCCATGCTGTAAACCCAAACAGGTTCTTAAGAATCAAGGGACAGGGTTTCTAGATTGGATCCATTTCAAAAAGCTACTATGCTAAGATAAATGGTACCCGAGCCCTGTAAGGAAGATTAAAGGATTAACAACTAGGTTTTGCCTGTAATGCAACCTTCGGGTGCTGGACCCTGCATAGTGGAATCCTGGACACCACAGAGCTAAGGCATTCCTGCACTGTGCTGTACAGGTCCAAGGGAGTGGACCCTCATGCTAAAAGGGTACCCAGTCCTTGAAGGACCGTGTGACATAACCCGCCAGGATGGGTGAAGTTTTCAACCTCATCAAAGGCTTTTGAGCTTTGTCATAGAGGAACAACATTTTCAGGTTGTGGCTTTGCCCTTTGGGCTCGCAACCGCACCCTGGGTCTTCACAAAGATCCTAGCACCCGTACTGGGTCTTCTAAGATCTCGAGGGATCTTTATTGCAGGCTACTTAGATGATCTCCTACTCAGGGATCAATCGCTGCAGGTTTTGATAAGGAACGTGACCTTTAAAGTCCAATTCCTGGAACATCTCGGATGGATCATAAATTCAGAGAAGTTGGCCCTAAATCCGGTTCAAAGTCTGAAAAACTTAGGCCTTATCATGGACACAGTCCAGGCAAAAGTTCTTGCCTCCAAGAAGGGTCGAGGCCCTCATTTCAATTCCGTATGCCCAGTTCAATTCCAGGGCATTGCAGCAGAATATTCTGTCTGCAAGGAGCAGGAAGATGCAGGCTTTGGATTCCTGCATGATCATAACCCCCAAGGCTCAAGGAAGTCTTGCCTGGTGGTTAATAGACCAGAATCTGGTACAGGGAAGGTCTTTTCTTCCACTGTCATGGAAGGTAGTGACCACAGATGCCAGTCTTTCCGGCTGGGGCACAGTCATGGAAAGTTCCACAGTCCAGGGGAAATGGACTCTGACAGAACAGGTATTGCTCATCAATGTGCTAGAGCTGCGGTCAATATGCCTCACGCTGAATTATTGGACATCAAAGTAACAGGGTCACCCGGTAGGGGTGCAAACCGAAAATGCCACGGTTGTGGCCTATGTCAATCATCAGGGTGGCACCAAGAGTCGTCTGGCCCACATGGAGGTCAGTCATGTGCTATCCTGGTTCTATTTGTGGGCGTTCATTGCTTGCTACAGAACTGAAGTACTTCCTGTATGTGAGGGAAGTACTTCATGTATGTGTTATATAGGGGATCACTTCCTGTTTTTGGTTATTCTACCAGTGTCCATTCACCTATAGGTGGCGCATAACCCAGGTAGTAATGTATATGGCTGCTCTGTGTCCTGTTATGTACTCAAATAAATGGATTTTACAGGTAAGAATGAAGAAAAAAAAATCGAATTTTCTGTATTCACTGTTAAATATGCCTTTCCTTCATTGGGGCACACTTGTGTTAGGCAGCACCCTCTACTGGTGGGATGGCAAAAGGCTGCTCCTGGGACTTCTGGTCCCCAGCTTCTTCACTAGACATTGGTCAGTTTTTAATACTGCGTATTTTCGGTAGACTTTAAAAAAAGCAATATGCTGTAGCAAATTTAAAAACAATGGTGACATGGCAAAAGCCTATTGCTGGGGCAGGACTTATCATTAATGGTGGAAGAGGGGGTGGGTTTAAAGGAAAACTGTCATGGGCAAAAAACCTTAGCTTGCTTTTGCTGATTGCATTGTGAAAATGTTGATATGTCATGGTGATCCTATGGCTGGCTTCCTTACTTGCTAATTCACTGGGTACAGGTATACGAAGCACTGTCTTATGTGTATGGTTTACAGATTGTGACTTATGAAGGATAAAAGCCACAGCATTTTGGATACAGAATTGTAAATTGGCCTCCTTGCACATTGGACAGTTGCAGTCAGTACCCTTACGGAACAACCTTTGAGATAAACCCAGCTACAGGATAAGCCACCTAGAGAGGTTATTATGTCTGCATTAAAATGTCGGAAAAACAATGTGACAGCAGGAAACACAGCCTGAATATTTATAAAATAAAATAATTCATATTTAGAATCAGGAAGTTTTTATTTTAGTTGCAGTTTATATATATATATATATATATATATATATACACAAATCGGATGCTTTGGAACCGCATTCAATTTGAATAACATGTGAATCGAACCAACTTTCAATGAAGCCGATTCACACATGTTCGGGGCGGCCGCAGTCCGTTTCTAAAAAGGGTCCTGTGCGATTTTGCGTCCGGTTTAGATGCAGATTCAAGTAAAAATTTGCAGCTGAATAACACCTGAACCAGTCAATAAAACCGCACCAGACTGCAAACTGCAGCTGGACGCATATGAACCCAGCCTTGATTTTAATATTAGCACATTATTAACATCATGCAGTTATCAGAATGCTATTTTTTTTTTTGCTATTTTAATACAGGGTGTAACAATGGTTTTGCAGAGAATTCTGGGTTTTCTAAAGCATGAACATAGCAGTAGATTCTTCTGTTGAGACTCTCTCTCTCTACCTAAAGGTCTAGTTGCAGCCATTTGGAGCAGGGCAAGGCTTTTTAGTTATCCCTCCAATTTAACTTTGTGTGCAACTTGAGCTTTAGCTTCTTAGCACCAAAATTACTTTGTATAACTTGGCACAAGGTATTGTGAGTATTGGCTGGATAGTGGAAGTAATGTTTTTTTGTGGTTGTGGTTTAATTACAGTTAAACTCGGTAGTCAGATGTTAGTAGAATAAAGTTTAAGCCTCTATCTACACAAACAGTTTGAATAATATGGGGGTACCATCATCCTAGTAATGATATTTGGAGAGAAACTAAGGGCAACCACTACTAAGCCCTCAGTAGAGAAAAAACATATAAAAAATGTAAGTTTAATTTATACAAAAGTATTAAAAAGACACAAATCCACAAGTTGGATAAAAACAATTGGTAGTAACATTGTCGGCTCATGTATTATACAAATAGTCGGCTGGTAACATGATATCGTCAGACATACGCTAAGGACATGGAACAATTGAATTCTCGATGTACTGTATATCTGACATGTTTCACGGCTGTAGCTGCTTCATCAGGAGAAATTATATAAAAAGTGTAATCTAAAACAGAACGAAAAAGAGCATTTTAATATTGTTCCACTGAGTGATAATGAGGGGAAGATGGTCACTGATTTGCTTACCTAAGAAAAACCATCACTCAAATGGCAGTCAAGACAAACATGAGGGTGCCCAAAAGGCTCCCCCTATGGCGGAAATGGGGTACAGATAATATATGTATATCAATATCTCAATAAATTGGTGAAAATAAAAAGATATGTGTTTGATAGTCCATGTATGACTAATTGGGGTCATTCTTATTGGTGCAAAAAAAGGTACGAGACATATGGATGAGGGCAAAAAAGAATCGACAAAAGGAGGGGGGGGGCAAGAGGGAGGGGAAGGGAAAAAAAAAGGGAAAGGGGTTGGGAGGAAGAAGGGGAACAGGGTGAGGGAAAACGTAATGAAAGGTCATGTTAAAGGGTTAAGGTAAGGGGAATAGTTGGTATACTGTAGTTTACCATGTTAATGGTAGGTAAAATGTTAAGCAAAAGTAAACTGGTTAAAAAGAAGAGAAAGAGAGTTAAGGAAGATGGAAGCAATGAGGATAAAGAGCAGTGAGGACAGCATGGCTCTGGAGGGAGTCACTTTGCAAGCTATGTGTGCCATAATGTGCAAATATGTTGTACATACTTTATACATTATGGTGAAAAAGCTCCTGGTGGCCAAACATTTTTTTGGGATATATAATTCTTAAAGTATTAGGGCTATGTAAAAAATGTCTCTTTCTAAACAAGCATGCTGTATATATAAATATTAAAATTCCCCATCTCTATGCTTGCTTCAGATTACCGACTCTTTGAAGACAAAGCATCAGCATGACAGCCAGAAGATGAGCATTGCCAAAAGGAAAAGCCAGCAATGGCAGCCTACATAATTTTTACAAGTAATTTTGTAGAATCGCTTAAAGTATAAGTTCAACTTTGGGAACATGGAACATGGTCTCAATGTTGCAGCCGCTGCCTGATCACTACAACTATAAAGGCCATGACATCCTTTTCAGCTGCTGGCTTGTAGTTCTCAAGGAGAACAACACTCCACAGCACTATGGTAGTTCACTTTTGCATTTATTCTTTTTTTTTTAAAGTGAATTTATCCTTTAACCAATATTCGACCTGCTCACGCATATATACTGCGGGCGGTTGGCTCTCCTGCGCGAATCGCCATACCTGTACGGTGGCGTGCTCTCGCTCCCGCTGCACGAGCGTGCCCGCGGGTCGGGTGGACTCGATGTCCGCCGGCGACCCACGATCGCCTATTACAGAGGCAGAACGGGGAACTGCCTTTGGAAAATAAGGCGATTCCCCATTCTGAGAGGGGAAATGTCAGAGATCTACTGTTCCCAGTGATCGGGAACAGTGATCTCTGTCATGTCCCTGATAGCCCATATCCCCTACAGTTAGAACACGCTGAGGGAACACAGTTAACCCATTGATCGCCCCCTAGTGTTAACCCCTTCCCTGCCAGTGTCATTTTTACATTAATCAGTGCATTTTTAGAGCACTGATCAATGTAATAAGGTCACTGGTCCCCAAAAAGTGTAATTTGGGGTCAGATTTGACCGCCGCAATGTTGCAGTCCCGCTAAAAATCGCAGATCACCGCCATTACAAGTAAAAACAATAAAAGTCTCTAAATCTATGCCATAGTTTGTAGACGCAATAACTTTTGCACAAACCAATCAATATACGCCTATTGCGATTTTTTTTTACCCAAAATATTTAGAAGAATACATATCGGCCTAAACTGATGAATAAATTAGTTTTTTTATATTTTTGTTTGGATATGTATTATAGCAAAAAGTAAAACATTTTTTTTTCATAATTGTCGCTTTGTTTATAGCGCAAAAAAAAAATAAAAAAAACGCACAGGTGATCAAATACCGCCAAAAGAAAACTCTATTTGTGGGAAAAAAAGGACGTCAATTTTGATTGGGTACAGCGTCGCATGACCGCGCAATTGTCAGTTAAAGCGACGCAAGGGGGAAAATTCTTTCCGGCTGATGTGGTTAAGTGACCAGGTTAGAGAGGTATTATTTACAGTTAAAGTGGACCTTGAAGCAAAAATGCAGGGTCTACTTTAAAAAAAAAAGACGTATGGCCAAAGTTCATTTGCAAAAGGAGGGGTGCAACTGCGCAAACCAAAAAAAGGGGGTGGGGGAGGGGAGAGAGCTGAAATGAATCGGCTACACAACAATAACAACCAATGCCGCAGCCACCATCAGGGTGTTCACACACCGACAGTACATGGGAATAAATATATAAATAAATATATAAAATGGGGCGCCAGCATACATACGTAGAAAGGTTAATAAAATAACAAGAGTAAATTAAATAGATAATCAGATAAAAATGTGGCGCTGATACACGTCTACCACTCCAAGGGGGATCATCCAGCCAAGGTGGCTCCAGACACAGCGTCCAAAGGAATTAATGGAATAAAAGAAGGAGTATAGCATCAAATAATAAATAAGGCTATACAGACAACCTCAGGTGGGTGAATCAAACAATATAAATAAATAACCCTTGTGTCCAAGAAAAATAAAAATAGTGCAAAGTAAGGACTAAAAGTGGCAATAAATAATCAAATATACAATGGCGAATAACATGCATAAGCCACAATTCGATTAAAAAATATTATTAATAATGCACAAAGCAAACCGTGAATAAATGCACCTGTGTGTTAAAAACAAACAGCACAAATAAACCTGTGTTGAAATAATTATATATATATAATAACGTGAGTCCAGGATAAAAGTGTATATATATATAAATAAAAAATAAACGACAAGTCCTGTGGAAATATCCGCTTGATTGCACAGGACTTGTCGTTTATTTTTTATTTATATATATATACACTTTTATCCTGGACTCACGTTATTATATATATATAATTATTTCAACACAGGTTTATTTGTGCTGTTTGTTTTTAACACACAGGTGCATTTATTCACGGTTTGCTTTGTGCATTATTAATAATATTTTTTAATCGAATTGTGGCTTATGCATGTTATTCGCCATTGTATATTTGATTATTTATTGCCACTTTTAGTCCTTACTTTGCACTATTTTTATTTTTCTTGGACACAAGGGTTATTTATTTATATTGTTTGATTCACCCACCTGAGGTTGTCTGTATAGCCTTATTTATTATTTGATGCTATACTCCTTCTTTTATTCCATTAATTCCTTTGGACGCTGTGTCTGGAGCCACCTTGGCTGGATGATCCCCCTTGGAGTGGTAGACGTGTATCAGCGCCACATTTTTATCTGATTATCTATTTAATTTACTCTTGTTATTTTATTAACCTTTCTACGTATGTATGCTGGCGCCCCATTTTATATATTTATTTATATATTTATTCCAAAGTTCATTTGGCCATACTTCTCATGTCTGCTGACTTCACAGAGCCACACCAGGCTCTGTATGTATCACGGCAATAATGTTGGGATCTACCCAGATGCCTTGCAGGCAGTTGGCTTAGCCTCTTAATGTGCTGCTGAGAGCTTGAGCCATCCGTTCCTGCCCCCTTTCCTGCCCGGTGCTCCAGTGAGTGCTGGAGGAGCAGAGTGGTGACTGACAGTCACCGGTTTCTGCTCAAAAAAAAAAAAACTCCTGTGTTGGCTCCCCTTTACCAGGCTCCACTGGGTTGTACTGGCTGCATACACTCTCCTGGTTATACTGGGCATGTCGTATTGGTGCTGCAGTGCTGGTTTAGTGGAAGATTTTTTAGTATGGCTGTCTGCTCAGAGCAAACCAAAAATGGTCACGTGATCGCTCAGTTCTCAGGCTT
The DNA here is from genome assembly GCA_028564925.1 of Lithobates sylvaticus. Taxonomy (NCBI): domain Eukaryota; kingdom Metazoa; phylum Chordata; class Amphibia; order Anura; family Ranidae; genus Lithobates; species Lithobates sylvaticus. The sequence continues at coordinate 173,998,903 of CM053034.1, read as the reverse complement.
ATGCCGCGTACACACGAGCGGATTTTCCATTGAAATAATCTTGGATTGTTTTTCTGACTTTTTTTTCTGAATTCCGCTCAACCTTGGCTTGCATTCACACGGTCACACAAAAGTTCGCACCTTTTTCCCATGATAAGTTGTATGCCGCGTACACACGAGTGGATTTTCCGTGGCAAAAATCTTGGATGGTTTTTCCGACGGAATTCCGCTCAAGCTTGGCTTGCATACACAGTCACACAAAAGTTTGCTGAACTTTCGACCATCAAGAACGCAGTGATGTACAACACTACGATGAGCAGAGAAAATTAAGTTCAATACTTCCGAGAATGCGTCAAATTGTTTCTGAGCATGCGTAGGAATTTTGTGCGTCCGAATTGATACAGACGATCAGAATTTCCGATCTAAACTTTTTCCGACCGAAAAATTGAGAACCTGCTCTCAATCTTTTGCTGGCTGGAATTCCGCCAGCAAAAGTCCAATGGATCATACACACGTTTGCATTTTCCGACCAAAAGCTCTCATCGGACTTTTGCTGGCGGAATTTCCGATCGTGTGTACGCAGCATTAGAGTCAGTGGGGGATAGCTTGTAGCATCAGACTGATGCTGCAGCAGGTAAGAATGCATGTATATTTGTGTTTTATATTCTCACAATTCTACTTCTACAACAAGTCCCTGATTCCATCACATAAAGCAACTTTACAGTTAAAAAAAAAAGTTAACTAAAAAAAAAGTTACTACGTATACTAAAGCTTGCCATAGAGGGTTCGAACCTCAGCTGGGTCAAAAGGAACTGGCTGAGAATCGAACCATGTATGGGCAGGCTGAATATACCCAAGTTGATCCATCAATCAACTTGGGTACAACCAGCCTGACGGATTTTACATGTGATTATTGCAACTGTTATAGCGGGTAACAACATTCACTGTGTTCTCCCAGCTTGCCCAAACCCGTCTTTACTGGGAAATATTACATATCCCTCATCTAGTGAGAAGACCATCCTGCACTGTTCTGGAGCATCTTCCCGTAAGGTTTGGTATACTGAAAATTCTCTGGGATCTTACTGAAAGGATAGCGAGGTCACCCTCTGCAGTACAGCAGCCGGGGTAAGGCAAGTATTACTTTTTTTTGTTTTTTTCCCTACATTTTTTTTTTTTTTTTTCCTTTAAGCTGCTATATGTGATGAGAGAGAGAGGGAGGACCTGATTTATCAAGCAAACCTGATGGACTACTGTCTCTTATCACTCTTAATGTGCAACTAAATGTATTTAACTATATGGTTACTCTCACTTCTTTCCATCAAAAATCAGATAACGCCAGTAAATCTGCTTTGGATAGAAAGAAATCCATTCCCTCAGCGTAGTTAATTAAACCGTTTATCAGGACATTAATGCTCTACCCAATTATTCTTACTTTATCTTGCTTCTCAGACCGACTTAATTTTTATGTATGCAATTTACAAATGATATAGAGAGACATAAATTGTGCTACAACCGTGGCATAATTAAATTCACTCTGGCTGGGTGACCTGATATTTACCTGCATGCAACAGATGCAGTATTTTAATCGCCAAATGTTTTATTACATCCCTGCTTGCTTGGGAAATAAGATTTAATAATTACATTGAAAAGGACATTGAATATCTTAATTAAGAAATAATGGTCCGGCAGGTCCAGCACGCTACGCCCCACAGCCTTTTCAATGCTGAACACACTTAAGGTAAATCTGTCACAAATTTGGGCAATTCAAACTGAGCATATAACAACGAAATATGACAAATGCACTAAAGGTTACCCACCATATAAAAAAAAAAATGGGTAACAGAAATGAACCACCATTAGCAGTCAAGTTAGTCTCCCTCTCTACCCTCCTACCTACATATCGGGATGATACTGCCTTTTCCTTTATTATCCTTCCCGATCGATCTTATTTGTTAGTCTCATCTGACATGTTCCTAGGAACTAATTTTTAAAGAGGAAGTAAACCTTCCTCAAAAAAAAAAAAACGGAACCTGCAAGGCAAAGGCATAATGAGCTAGTGTGCATAGCATACTAGCTCATTATGAATGACTTACCTGAGAACGGAAGCCCCTGAAGCAGTCCTCATCCACGATCTTCTCCGTCGCCATCATTCCCGGAGTGACTTCCGGGTCTCGCCGCTCCAGCGCTGTCATTCGCTGGAGCGGCAATGACGTCACTCCCGCGCATGCGCACGAAGGCAGAATATCGCCGTGATATCGCCATGCGCAGTGCGCCTGCGCACCGCTGTCTACGGCGCAGGCGCCGTACACAGCAGTGCCTGTTTTTTTATAAATATCTCCTAAACCATGTAGGTTTAGGAGATATTTATTGGACCTGCAGGTAAGCCTTAATCTAGGCTTACCTGTAGGTCAAAGTGGTTTGTAAGGGTTTACAACCACTTTAAAACTCTATTGACATGATATGCATTTCATGAAGGCATAACTTCTTAGGGCTCATTCCGATGGGCGCCAAGAACTGTCCTCCGCGTTGAGATATTTTTTTTCCTGCATCTGTGTCCACCTATGAGCAGCACCCAGGTAACCCATAGAAGTGGATGCAGATGCAGCGGCTGCACACACACATTTGCATACCAAAATCTGACATGTGAGCAGGAGCGGGTGCATGGATCTTAAAACACGAAGGGTTTACCGTATTTGACAGCGTATAAGACGACCCCCTATTTTTCCTGTGAAAACTTAGGTTTGGGGCTATATTCGCCATATAAGACTACCCCCCTTCCGAGGCAACACCATTTACAAAAAAATATCAGAAACAAAAAAAAAAACATCAGAAAAAGGAAACTGGTGAACTACAAGTCCCAGAGATACCAAAATAGCAACAATGAATCCTCTCCTCCAAAGCACCATAAATCATACCTGTATTTTAGGGGAGAGCTGGATGTGCAGTCAGTGCTGGTGCAAGGATTTTTGACACCCTTGGCGAAACCTAATTTTGCCGCCCCCCCTTGGCTCCACCCCTGACTCCACCCCCTTTGCCCTTCCCATGTATACCCCAACTTTTTAATGAAGTGCCCACCAGCGCCCATGAAATGCAGCCTCACCAGCACCCATCAATGCAGCCCACCAGCGCCCATCAATGCAGCCCACCAGCGCCCATCAATGCAGTCTCGCCAGTGCCGATCAAATGCAGCCCACCAGCGCCCATCAATGCAGCCCACCAGCGCCCATCAAATGCAGCCTACCAGCGCCCATCAGTTAATGTTTGCTTGCTTCCATTAATTCGGGAGTCGGGACACAGACACAGTCCTCCACTGCCGCTGCGCCTTTGACACTATGTGCGAATGGAGCGGCGGCTGCCTGCTGATGCCGAGACTTATTTGCTTGCTGCAGAGAGAAGAGAGTAGGAACTCTAGTGGCCGGGCGCCCTAGGCAGCAGTGCGCCCTAGGCGGCTGCCTAGTTTGCCTAGAGGTAGCACCGGCCCTGTGTGCAGTACAGGATGCTTTGTTAATATATAGAGCACCAAGTACATACAGTATATGATGCTGTGTTAGTACAGTAGCGCCAGGTACACTTCAGAATACAGTGTGCACCGCTGAGCCAATCACAGCAGGCATTGTATTTTACTAATCTGTTGATGGATACAAAGCCTGCTCGGATTGGCAGAGGCTGTGACATCAGCCCGAGCCGCTCTGACTCATGTAGCCTGCTCGGATTGGCAGAGGTTGTTACCCAATCCAAGTAGGCTCTGTATTCATCAGAGTGCATCGCCCGCCGGGATTGGCTGAGCGGCGCATACTGTATACATATTACAATTTTACAGAGCGTCGGACGGACTGATATCCATCTGGCGGCTTCTTCACCCGGCGTATAAGATGACCCCCGCTTTTTGGCTGTGTAATTTCGGTGTAAAAGGTAGCCTTATACGCCAGAAAATACAGTATTTACTAAAGGCAAATCCACTTTGCACTACAAGTGCAGTCGCTTTAGATCTGAGGGGTACATGCAAGGGAAAAAAAATATATATTTTTTTTAGCTTGCACATGATTGGATGATAAAATCAGCAGCACTTCCCCTCATATCTACAGCAACTGCACTTCCAAAAAAAAAAAAAAAAAAACCCTGAAGAAGGCCATCAAGCCGGAAACGTCGTGTTTATCCAATAAGCCTATTTGTGTCTTTACGCACTCTGTAAATCCAATCAAATGTATCGATATTGATGTATTCTTTTGTCTTTGATGACTTGAGTCTTTTATTCAATATATGTTTTTTTGTAATAAATTTCCTATTTTTGATACAATACATTGTCCTTAATCACTTTTAAAGTCCCATCTACCAATGGGGGTTTCATGTTTTTTTTCTATCAATCCTGGGATGTGGTGACTTCGAACAAATGATTCCAAGGGTCTTGGAATTCTTTTTTCGAAGCCCTTAGGAGAAAAAGTTGCAACCTTCGTAACTGTATTTTTGATTGACAATACTGTTGCATTTGTGCACACCGAATACGAGACTTTTGCATGGGCCAAAAAAATCGACCAAAAAACGTTGGTTCATCAGGAACCGGCTGACTTTTGGGCCATGTGTAAAGTTCCCTGTTTGATAGCCAGTCTCACAATCGGCTTCTGTCAAACGAGCAAGCTGGAAAATCATCACCCACCAGCGCTTGCCGCCATTGTGTTCTCGAGGAGGCAGTCCTCTGTCAGAACACAATAGCTTAGTAGGGAGATATCCACACTAACATCGCTTGTGGTACGGCGATCCGTACATTTATTTTTAGAGCAGCCCGTTCTAAAGTGTGTACCCAGCCTTATGCAAAATCAGCAATGTCATGTTCTTTAGGGCATATTGCTCTAAGCCATACTTTGTGATAACTTTAAATAGTTCAATAAAACAAATATATATATATATATATATATATATATAGGGATAGAGGTAGCTGATGTTGCAAGCAAATCTAACTTTTATTGTCTCTGCCAAGCTTGCCATTGCAAAAAAAAAAAAAAAAAAGAGCTCACCTTAGATTGAAGCCCCCGCAGCGGTCCCAGTACACAGCTCCGGCCAGAGACATCACTCCCAGAGTTACTGCCAGGTATCGTGTGCTCTGGCTGAAATTGGCTGGAGCCGCGATGACATCACTCCCGCGCATGAGCCGCCCGTAACGGCACATTAGCTGCAACAACGGCACGAACGAGGCATTGCTTCAGTGCGCATGTGCCGATGACGTCTCATACAGGGCATATCTCCTAAACCGTGCAAGTTTAGGAGATATCCGGGGTAGCTACAGGTAAGCCTTATTAACCACTTTCAGACCGGACCAATTTGCAGCCAAAGGACCAGGCCCCTTTTTGCGATTCGGCACTGCGTCGCTTTAACTGACAATTGCGCGGCCGTGTGACGTGGCTCCCAAACAAAATTGACGTCCTTTTTTTCCCACAAATAGAGCTTTCTTTTGGTGGTATTTGATCGCCCCTGCGGTTTTTATTTTTTGCGCTACAAACAAAAAAGAGCGACAATTTTGAAAAAAAAATGCATTATTTTTTGCTATAATAAATATCCCCCAAAAATATATAAAAAAAACTTTTTTTTTTCCTCAGTTTAGGCTGATACGTATTCTTCTACATATTTTTGGTAAAAAAAAAAAAAAAAAAAAAAAATCGCAATAAGCGATTATTGATTGGTTTGCGCAGAAGTTATAGCGTTTACAAGATAGGGGATAGTTTTAAAGCATTTTTATTAATATTTTTTTTTTTATTAGTAATGGCGGCGATCAGCGATTTTTATTGTGACTGCGACATTATGGCGGACACATCGGACATTTTTGGGACCATGGTCATTTATACAGCAATCAATGCTATTTAAATGCATTGATTCCTGTATAAATGACACTGGCAGTGAAGGGGTTAACCACAAGGGGGCAGTGTAGGGGTTAAGTATGCCTAGGGGTGTGTTTCTTACTGTGGGGGGGGGGGGCGTGGCTGTCAGCTAGTGAATGCCGATCTCTGCTCCAATCACAGGGAGCAGAGATCGGCGTCACTAGTTGCTAGGCAGAACGGGGAGATGCTGTTTATCTCGGCATCTCCCCGTTCAGCCTTCCCGTGAGACGATCGTGGGTGTCCCCGCAGCGATCGAGTCAGCGGGGCCCGCGACCGGACTCACGGGGGTTTTTAGGGGAGAGCTGGATGTGCACGCGCTCCCGATGGCACAGACAGGCATTAAGGAGGGACTTATATATACGCCCTCCTGCCTGTACGTGCCATTCTGCGACGTATATCTGTGTGCGCCGGTCGGGAAGTGGTTAAAGGCTTACCTGTAGTAAAAAGGGGATAATGCCACATACACACACACGAGCGGACCTTCTGACAGAAAAAGTCAGACGGAAGCTTTTCAGTGTATATTCCGATCGTGTGTATGCCTCGGACTTTTTTTTTTTTTCCCGAAAATTCGGACGGACCTAGAAATATAATATGTTTTAAATATTTCCGATGGAACCAATTCCTATCGGGAAAACCACTAGTCTGTATGCTGTTCTGACGGACCGAAAATTACGCATGAAAAGTGTATAATGAATGACCAGCCTAAGGCCCCTTTCACACTGGGGCATTTTTCAGGCGGTACAGCGCTAAAAATAGCGCCTGTACAGCGCCTGAAAAAATCCGGCCCCATTCACTCCAGTGTGAAAGCCGGAGGGCTTTCAGACTGGAGCGGTGCGCTAGCAGGACGGTAAAAAAAAGTCCTGCTAGCAGCATCTTTGGAGCGGTGAAGGAGCGGTGTATTCACCGCTCCTACCCATTGAAATCAATGGGACACCGCGGTAATACTTTTTTAACCCTTTTTCGGCCGCTAGCGGGGGTTAAAACCGCACCGCTAGCGGCCGAATACCACGGCTAAAATGACGGTAAAGCAGCGCTAAATATAGCGCTGCTTTACAGCCGCCGCCGCTCCCGCCCCAGTGTGCAAGGGGCCTAATAGTTGTCCTGTGGACAGATTCTCCCACCTGAGCTGTGGATCTCTGCAGCTCCTCCAGAGTTCCCATGGGCCTCTTGGCTGCTTCTCTGATTAATGCTCTCCTTGCCCAGCCTGTCAGTTTAGATGGACGGCCATGTCTTGGTAGGTTTGCAGTTGTGTCATAGTTTTGAATGATGGATTGAACAGTGCTCTGTGAGATGTTTTGGGATATTTATTTATTTATAACTTAACCCTGCTTTAAACTTCTCCACAACTTTATCCCTGACCTGCCTGGTGTGTCCCTTGACCTTCATGATCCTGTTTGTTCACTAAGGTGCTCTAACAAACCTCTGAGGGCTTCACAGAACAGCTGTATTTATACTGAGATTAAATTACACACAGGTAGACTATTTACTAATTAGGTGACATCTGAAGGCAATTGGTTTCACTAGATTTTAGTTAGGGGTATCAGAGTAAAGAGGGCTGAATACAAAATGCACGCCACACTTTTCAGATATTTGTAAAAAAAACTTTGAAAACCATTTATCATTTTCCTTCCACTTCACAATTATGTGCCTTTTTGTGTTGGTCTATCACATAAAATCCCAATAAAATACATTTACGTTTTTAGTTGAAACATGACAAAATGTGGAAACTTTCAAGGGGTATGAATATTTAGGTACTGTAACTTCAGCTACCTATAGGATCATTGTGCATTTTTTTTATTACAATGCAGAGTTTGATCTTTATTCATTTTTTTCCACAGTTGTTTAACACTTCATAAGAAAAAAAAGCACAGCATTTAACATACTCGTAACAATTATAAAAAGTGCATATTAGCCCCCCACCCCCACATATTCATACATAGGTTCTTATGCACCTATTCCCAGTCTTATCTATTCCTCTTCCGTCCTGGGTAGAGCGCCGTTATGATTAGGCCCTCTACTCTAGGACATTCATTTTTACCATCCAGGGATGCCACATCTTCTTAAACTCTTTGAGGTTACCTCTCTTTATGTAGACTGTTCTTTCTTTACATAGGGTCTCATTTATTATCCTAATCCAATTGTCTACTGTAGGGGGATCCCTTGACTGCCATTTAATTGCAATCAATTTCCTGGCCTGAAACAAGCATCTTACGATTGCTACTCTTTCCTTTTTTTCTCTCCTATTTCCATTCTATGTCCCAGTATACACACCTTAGCTTCTCTCTCAAGCTTGATCCCAAATACCTCTTTGATGTTATTAACCACTCCTGACCAGTAACGGTGAAGTTTAGGACATTTCCACAGCATATGCAGGAGATCACCAGTCCCTTGGCATCTAGGGCAGCTATCGTCACTCCTCCTCCCAAATTTAAACAACCTTTTCGGGGTGTAGTAGGCTCTGTTTATCAGCATCAGGTGGGATATCCTCTGCGGAGGGGATATTGAGACCATCGAGCCCATCTCAAGAATTCTCCTCCACTGTGCGCTAGTTATTGCACCTATGTCCGCTTCCCATCTAGCCTTTACCATTTGGAGTTTCTCTCCTGCATTCACTTCTTGACCCATTTGCCCATATATCTCGGATATTAACCCTTTAGTGGAGCCTGTTTCTAGTATCTTTTTAAAAAGAGGGGTTTCTGTCCATATCAATTGCTGTTCCAAAAATTGGGCCTCTAAGGCGTGGGCTATTTGTAGGTATGCATAGGCCGTATATTTTAAATTCTCGCTTCAGGTCTGAGAAATTTTTTAACGTGTTACCTCTATACAGTTGTCTCAATCTAGTGATACCCTGTTTTTCCCATATTTTGATTTTTCCTATCTGGAGAACTTCGTTTAAATTTTTATTGTTCCATAGAGGGAAATACTCGGAAATTCCGTCATAGTGTAGCTGTTTTTTGACGATTGTCCATATTTTAAATTATCATTTTTATTGTGAGGCATTTATAGCGGAAAGAGTCCGCTTCAAGAGTTTCTATTATTGTTTTATGCCCAGCCTCCAATAGCATTATTCTTCCACTTGGGGTGCCCCCCCCTGGGACACCACATCCTATTAGTTGCTGCAGTTGAGATGCCAGGAAGTACTGTTCCGGGTTGGGCACCGCAAGACCCCCTTCCTTCACTGGGAGTTGCAGGGTTCGAAGCCGAATCCTGGCCTGTCCCCCCTTCCAAATTAATTCCCTGAAGAGTGATTCTATTTTTTTGAACCACTTCCTGCATATCCACACTGGCGAGTTGTGCAATATGTACAATAATTGTGGCATCCAGATCATTTTAATCAGCCCACACCTTCCCGCCACTGATAATGGGAAACGTTTCCAAATGTCTATCTTTTTTTTAAATTTTGCTAGTAGGGGTTCAAGATTTTTACTTATAAATTGGCTGGGATCCTTTGTCAAAACTATCCCAAGGTATTTCAATGAGTCAACTACTGCAAGATGGGGTGCCCCTGATATTCGTACTTCAGTGGTGGGGTCTATTGGTAATAATACGGACTTTTCCCAATTTATTTCTAATCCTGTAAATCCACCAAATTCCTCTACTATGTTCATTGCTTTGCTTAGAGACTGACCTGTATCTCCCAGGAAAAGTAGCACATCATCCGCATATAGCGAAATTTTTTCTACCCTTCCCAGCTTCCTCTGGAAACCTAATATCTCGGGGCTAGATCTTATAGCGATAGCAAGCGGTTCCATTGCGAGGGCGAAGAGGAGGGGCGATAATGGACACCCCTGCCTCGTCCCCCTCTCCAGCTCTATCTTCTCTGAAAATTCGTTATTGATTTTCAGTCTAGCAGTAGGTCTATTATATAGTATTTTTATCCATCTAGTAAAGGAGGGTCCAATTCCGAAACTCTCTAAGATTCTCCATATGTAACTCCATTCCACGGTATCAAATGCTTTAGATATATCCAGTGAAAGTATAGCTTTTGGATCCTCCTTCACTACAGGGTTCTGTAAATTTAAATATGCTCTTCTGATATTAATACTTGTGGATCTGTCTGCTATAAATCCTGTCTGGTCCGGATGAATTACTTTTGAAATGACTTTATTCAACCTGATTGCTAGCACTTTAGCCAAGATTTTGGCATCAGAGCATAGCAGAGATATTGGCTTATAGGCTGCGACATCTGCCGGAGCCTTTCCTTCCTTCCAGAGGACTATAATAGTTGCCTCTACCATTGATGTGGGTAGCCGCCCTTCCCTGCCCACATCTTCTAATGTCTTTAGTAATTCTGGTAGTAAGACCCCTCCATAGTATTTATAAACCTCTACTGGAAGCCCATCCGGGCCTGGGGACTTTTGATTTGACATGCTATTCACTGCTTGCTGAAGCTCTATGAGGGTTATTGGGGCCTCTAGTTCCTCCCTTTCTATGGGTGAGATAGTCGGGATCTCCAGGTTTCCAAGGAAGTCCTCCATTGCCCCCTCTGCGCCTGATCTCTTAGATGTATAGAGATTTTTATAGAAGTCCCTGAAAGTCTGAACTATCTTTGTGGTATTAGATATAATCTCTCCTCCTTCTGTTCTGATAATCTGGATAGCAGATGGTGGAGAGTTAGACCTCACGAGCTGCGCTAGCATCCTGCCAACATTTTCTCCTTCTGCGAAGGTAGCATGCCGCTGGAAGAGTCTTCTAGTCTCCACCTTCCTCTTTATGACTAACTTGTACTCTTGTTGCTTCTCCAGCAGTTTTTTTTCCCTCACCTCGGACGGGTCTAGTGTATATTGATTTTCGGCTTCTAGCATCTCTCTCTGGCTTTTTTCTTCCTCTACCCTAGCCTCCTTATTGAATTTAGCCACTTGTTGTATGAGAATACCCCGAAGGAATGCCTTCAGGGTATGCCATATTATACTAGGAGCCGCTGTACCCTTGTTAAAGACCAAAAATTCTCTCAGTTTAGGAAGGATCTCATCCGCTTCTTTAATTAACTCAAACCAATTTGAGTTTATTTTCCAGTCCCTCACAGCTCTTTTCCCCCCTACATTCACTGTCACCACTATCGGGGAATGATCTGATATTCCTCTTGAACAATATTTAACCCTTTCTACCATCTGTAATGCCCTATCGCTCCCCAGCGCCAAATCTATCCTGGAGAGCGTTGAGTGCGTAGCAGAGCAGCATGAGTATTGCTGTATTCCAGGGTTACAGACCCTCCATATGTCTGTCCATCCTACTTCCTCCAAGAATTGACTCAATTTATTTTTTCCCGTAGTATTGGGGGTTATCCGTATGGGAAACCTGTCCAGTCTTCCGTCTAAAACCTCATTGAAGTCCCCTATTATAAAAGCTGGTATTTCCCCTTTATCCATCAGGAATTCGTTCAGTTTAAACAGAATATCCATTTTAAATGGAGGAGGAATATATATGTTTGCCAGCACACACATGCAGTTGTCAACTGTACAGTGCAAAAAGATATATCTACCATCCTCATCTATACTGATCTGTCTGCAGGAAAAATTCACCCCCGCCCCTACCAGGATACTAACCCCTCTACTATATGAGGAGTATACTGAATGGTATTGTTTTGGGTACTTCCTACCCTGCAGAGACGGGGCAGTTTCTTTGGTCAGATGAGTTTCCTGCAGACAGATCAGTCCCGCTCCATATCCCTCCATCACTGAAAAGACAGCTGCCCTCTTCGCCACTGTCCCCAATCCCCTGACATTCCAGGATCCTATGTTAATTATCATGTCTTACTTTGTAGAGTGGAAAAATTAAGACAACCCATAGTACAATCACATTCTCAACAAAATATAAAAAACAAATCGTGAAATTTTCTCTCCTCCCCCCTTTTTATTTTTTTTTGTGATAGGATCCTGTATCGAAAACATAACTGATCCCCTATCCTGAACAAAATAAACCTTGTGTATCTTTCAAACCTTCCATTACTAAACTTATAACCTTGTGTTGGCATTCCCTATATTGACCTTTTGTGAAGCTTTGTATTTTTACCTCCCTTAATCCTTGTGTTAGGTGCATTATTTTCGAATCTACCCTCCCCCCCCCATCCCCCTTCCCTCCCTCCCCCCCACCTATCTAGGTGTACCCCTGGGGGCTTCCAAGTGACCGTAACCCATATTACCCATACCAAACTTTTACTTCCATCCATCCCACTCTTACCTCATCTATGTGTATCTATCCCCCCCTCTCCCCCCCGATCCTACAACGTTAATAGTGTCAACCCGTGACTAATTGCAAAGTGTTACAAAGTATTACAAAGAGAGGGGAGAGAAAAAAAAAAGAAGGCAATTGTATACAACTTTTAAATTTTAAGTTTCCCCCCTCCCCTTAGGTTATCGTAAGTCTCTCCTTGTTCTCTTCTATCCATTTTCCCACTGCTTCTGGGGTATAAAAATCTGCGTCTCCCCAAATGCTGTCACACGCAATCTTGCAGGGTAAAGGAGGGCGTAGGGCAGCTTGAATTTCTGCAGGTTGCGTTTGATCTGCACATACTCAGCTCTCTGTTTCTGATGTTCTGACGAAAAGTCGGAGTAAAATGAAATTTTTGTCCCATTAGAGGATACTTCCAGCTTCCCTTGCACTCCGCAGTAGTGCCACTTTGTCCTTATAATTTAAAAATTTCATCACAAGTGGTCTAGGAAAGCCCCCTGCTGGTGGAGCTCTAAAGGGTACTCTATGGGCTCTTTCAATAGAGAATACAGTTGAGAAGGACTCCTTTCCAAAAAGTTCAACCAGCCATTTCTCTAAGAATTCCTCAGGCTTTAGGCCTTCAGTTTTTTCAGGCAATCCAATCACTCTCACATTATTCCTACGGAGCCTATTCTCCATTTCCTCAAATTTTTTCGCATGTCTAGTTATTTGTTCTCTCAATGTTTTTACTTCCAAGATTAATGGGGACACGTCATCTTCCAGCTGACTAGTTCTCCCTTCAAGGACTGACGTTCTCTGGGCTGTCTTTTCCAGCTCTTGTCTAACCGGTAACAGGTCCTCCTTTACTCCCTTCATTTGGTCACACAGTTCTTTGAGTGAACCATCGCATGCGTTTACCGCTAACAGCACGTCTTTCAGAGTTGGCTCCTTCTCTAGGGGTAAGCCTTGTTCGGCGGTTGAATTAATATTTACATTACTATCATTTCCTGTCGCTCCTCTGTTGCTCATGGCTTTATTTATCGTTGCAGGTAATGTAGTATTACTGGGTTGACCTTTTTCTATCTAAAGAGGCCGCCTGTTGTGCTTTGGTCAGCGTCCCCTTTTTTGGTGGCGTCTGCGCAGGAATGTGCTCGTATTGTTCCAGTTTTGCCGCCGCAGATGCTGACTGCGTTTGTTGGGGGTTTTGCTGGGGGTTTTTCTCCTTAGCCGAGCGTAGGTGTTGCATTGCCAAATCTCTACTTAACAATCAGAAATCAGAAAACAAGACACTTATATAAGCGGAGTTCCAGCAGGAAACGGCCACAAAGGACAAATATATAGATATAAAAAAAAAAAAAAAAATATATAGATAATTAGTTTCTCTCCTTGTGTCCTAAAAAAAAAGTCACTTCCTCTGAACACAGCTACTGCTTTTTTCCTTTTTTTTTTTTTTCCCCCCTTTTCTTGCGATAGCTTTGTGTAAACTCAGTCCCTTAATTTAAAGCATACACTTTTTCACCCTTAATCCGGCAATAGTCCGTTTTTATTGTTCCCAGTAAATATTTATTTATGACAGTACCTGGAATTTTGCTATAACGCTGGGTAGGCTATAGAGGGAAGAAAAAAAAAAAAAAAAAGTATCACTGGAGAAAAAAAAAAAGGGAGAGCAGTTCTCCACTGTCCACCAGCAGCCCTCTTCCACCTCAGCCCTCTATAGCACACCACCAAGAACAGAAAGCAGCAATCCAATGTCTTGTGACCAAGTTTTTTTTTTTTTTTGCTTTAAAACACTTTCAGTTTACTATTAGTACTCACGCGTCCAGGCTTGCAGGGGTGCGAGGGGGTTATCAGATTGTGGTTAAAGGCAGACAGAGCCTTACCGCTCGCTTCCTCTCAGCATGTACCAGTGTGTAGTGTGCAGCAGCAAGCCGATGTGTGACGTCACCTTCGGCTATCTCCGAGCAAGCATAGGGAGGCTTAGAGCAGGTCGGCTTACCCCTGCAACAGCTTCGCCGCACACAGCTCACGGCTCCTTCACGTCCTACAGCGCTGCTCTACAATGAAGGAATTACACCGGCATCGGCTTCGCATGGGTCCCGTTATAACACCAGCATCCCAGGGTCAGATCGGGGAAGATCGGGGGATATCACACAGGCGAGCTCCTCATCCCTCACGCATCGCGCCTCTCAGCTCTCACACCTCTCTCACACCTCTCGTGTCCAGTCACGCCCCACAATGCAGAGTTTGAGTTTAGTTTTTTTTACGAGTTTACTCTAATCAAAGAGATGCAGTGTGGAAAAACTGATACATTTTACTTGCATTACAGCCTAGCTTTGCAATTATTAGTTTGTAAAATGTTATCAAAAAATAAAATCTATAATTTTATTAACCCGATTCCCGCCCACCCCAGCATCCCTTTAAATAGCTCTGAACACCCAGGAGGCAGGGACAATCTGCAATCAAATTGACCACTGTCACAGTGGTCACGTGATCAGAGGCCAGTCCCACCAGCTACTGATCTTTATTCAGATCGAGGGCCGCCTCATAGATCGGTCTTTGTGCTGGGAGTGTGAAGTGAGCAGGCTTTCAGCACATAAACATAGGCCACTCAGTAACCAATATGTAGAGTGTGTGGGGGTTGTTAAATCTCACCCTCTTGCTGCCGCACATGTGTTGGGTGGTCATAAAGGGGTCAAAAACGAACACACTAGCACATTCTGAATAACTACAAAAAAATTTTTTTTTTTTAAATAAAAACATTTTAATAAAATACTGATATGTTAAAACAGGCAGAACCGCTTATCTGTATACAGAATAAAAACTCTGTATTATGAACAATTCAATCCGCAATATACAATAAAAACATTCTTAATCTTTAATAAAGATTTATATGTACAGACATTATTAGAGAAAATTTTTATTTTTTTTAATGTTCCAAAATTAGGCTAAACTGACTGTCACTATTAATCATATGTAAATTTTATTGAGGCCATACAGGAAAGGGTTTATTCACATGATGTGAGAATGTTGGGGGAATACCAGTCAAATAAAGAGCAAAGTAAGTTGGTTGGCCCTTTACTTAAAGTGAGAGGTACTCCTCAAGGGCGGGGCTAGTCATTTTTATGGGCCATATTTGATATGGTGGGAGAAGTTTTTCCAACAACAGATAACTATACTGTGCTATTATTAACTTTCATATATACCGTATATACTCGAGTATAAGCCGAAAGTCCCCCCCTCGGCTTATACTCGAGTCAGCGCCATCTGTCTGCATGAACAGCGTGTCATGCAGACAGACGGCAGGTTCAAAAGCCACGCCATCTCCTCCCCCCGTCCGTGATAGGCGGACACTGATTTTCCCAGCAGTAAGTCAGTCTGCAGTGTTCCGCCTATCACGGACGTCCTGTCATTCTCATCTCATGGACGAGGATGAGAGGACGTCCGTGATAGGCGGAACACTGCACACTGACTGCTGGGAAAACCGAGTGTTCCTCCTATCACGGACGAGGAGGAGGAGGAGGCGCGGCTTTTGAATGATTAATGGCGCCTTACACGCTGATCGCCCGGATCAGCATGGGGGACACAGAACAAGCGATCGGCAGAGGAGGCACAAGGAACAAGGAGGCAAGAAGGCAGAAATGGGGACACGGGGGGGGGGGGGGGGGGGGGGTTTGTACAGGACACAGGGGACATGCAGCTGCAGATGGGCATTTGCTGACCCTCTTTTCCACTAACAGTAGCTGCTGCACATTTCACCCTCGGCTTATATTCGTGTCAATACGTTTTGCCAGTTTTTTTGTGGTAAATTAGGGGCCTCGGCTTATACTCGAGTATATACGGTACATAGGTGAAAGGCCAACTTGCTCAGTCTATACTTGTAGTTGGAATCAGGCAGCATCATCAAGTGTTTTTTGCAATAATAGGAAAGCCGGTATTTAGAGCTATTAAGGCCAGGTACGACTGACATGCGTGGGACCTTGTAGAAGCCTTTTTTGATCATGTAACAAAGTGTGTACAGCTGGTGGCCTCATGCACAATGGGGTTGATTTACTAAAAACTGGAGTGCAAAATTTGGTGCAGCTCAGCATAGACACATATCAGATTCCATTTTTTTTTTTGCCAAAGCTTAAATGAACAAGCTGAAGTTAGAAGCTGATTGCCCATCATGCACAGCTGCACCAGGTTTTGTACTTTCCAGCCCTACTGCTGGCAGCCTACAGAACTCTATGAGAGGCTAAAAGCTGCTGCAGCTGGACGGTGCACCGAGCAGTACTATGGTTTAGGGCAGTTTGTGTCCAGGTGGGAATTTGCCCCTAGGAGCCTACTGCCCTAAACCTCAGTACCACTTGGTGCACCATCCAGGGCAGTATGTGCCCAGGGACGAATGCCCAGATCTCAAACTGCTAAATGTTAGTACCAGATGGTGCACTGTCCGGCCACAGCAACTTTCACCTTAAGGCTGCATTCACACCTGAGCGTTTTGTCGCCTGAATACATTATTCTCTATGGAGATGGTTCTCATCTTCACTCCAAAACGCCTGAAGTTCAGGACCCTTTTTTGTCGCACGAATCGGGCAGAGTTGGGCGGTTTTCTTTTTTACATTGGTGACCTCTTGCTCTGCACATAATCGTGGCAAAACGGTGTAAAAAAAATGCAGCAAAGTCGCTGAAAAAAACACCACAATTTGACTGAAAATGCTATGCTCAGGTGTGAATGCAGCCTCAAAGAGTTCTACAGGTGCCTTCTGCCCATGCCAAAATGCTCCTTTCATGCACCAGAGCAAAGCACGCAGTGTGCATGAAGTCCAGGGGTGCCGACTTTCCTATTGTTGCTTTATACACAGAAAAGTGCAGCTGTACATCTTTTCTGCTAGTGGTCCCCTGCATCTGTTCTTTGGGATGACCAAACTCATGGAGTGGGCATCAAGCATCTTTAGCCCACAGGCCTATGATAGCCTCATTGACTGCTAGGAAATCAGTACAAACCCATTACTACATCCCTTACTAAAGTCTTCCTCTGGCCCATTAGTGGTGCATTTGAATGCTGGTTAAATAATATGTTGGTCATATCATTTGTACACAAATCCCCAATGTGCCCCTGTATGGCCAACATTTTAGTAAACATAAAAAGAAGAAAAGAAAAAATGGAACAATCTATGTAACAGACGGTTTCCATCATCACATTAAAATCTGTTCATAGGCTTTTTCAGAACACTAAAATCCTGGGTAACTACCCATTTTGAGGTAATGAAGAGCGCATAAATCTGTGGTGGTGCAAATACTATGGTTTAGTAGAAAGTCAAGTGAAAAAAAAATAAAAAATAAAAATAAAAAAAAAATAGAATCACAGCTGTGCAGTCTTTTAATCACAATTCATCGTGGTTCCTGGTAAGGTCTTCTCCATAATTTGTAGCCTGGCTTCCTACAAACATGTTCCAATTATTTATTATCTCCTCCTTGGTCAGTAGTTTATCCTGTAAGCAAAAAGACAACAACGTTAAAAATGCATTTTACTGCCAGCCAGGCTTGTGTATGCAAACTGTTTGAAAGGAAGGTGTCCCTACTGTCCATCACTGTATTACTATACATCACTTAAGAGAGTTCTGAAGGGTTGCATGAGGTTATAGCCTCAGGTTATAATACGCAACGGCATTGCGTTACTTTAACTGACAACTGCACGGTCGTGCGACGCTGTACCCAAATAAAAGGTTTGCAATTTTTCTTCCAAAAATAGAGCCTTCTGGCTTTGGTGCTACTTGATTACCTCTGTGGTTTTTATTTTTTGTGTTAAAAAAATAAAAAATCAAATTTCTTCATAAATTTAGGCCAATACGTATTCTGCTCCATATTTTTGTTCAAAAAACACACACACACACACACACACACACACACACACACACACACACCTTTAAAAAACATATTGATTGGTTTGCACAAAAGTTAGCGTCTACAAACTATGGGATATTTTTAGTAATAACGGCGATCAGTGATTTATAGTTCAGACTAAGAGGGTCTTAGTCTGAACACACGGAGGAGAGGTAAGCAAACAGGGGAAGATCACTGCATAACCGTGACAGCCCTGCTGATATCTGGAGGGATACATATATACTTATAGGCTATCATTCTGGAGGAAGATTCGGATGCCTATCCTGAGTCCAGCATCTTAAGCAAGCAGGGGGCTGAGAGCGATGTACGAGTGGAAGTTACCCTAAAGAAAATCCATTGTAATGCCCGTCTGACCCTCTGTAACGGAGGGTCCCATACCTCTGGTAAGCGGCCAATCTTCTCTGGTGGTGGTGCTTTTGGCAAGTCACACAACTTGATAAAGATATTCGCCATTGGACGCTCACTTCAGGAAACTTTTTACATCACTACTAATTTTTCCCCATTTTTGAAATACACGCAATCAACATTGGATTGTTTTTGTTAAAATATATTTCTCACACGAATTTTTATTAATTTTTCACATGAACTTCTATTATTTCAATTTCTCACAAACTTTCACTGTTTATATGAACTTAATGTTTGGATATTTATGCACATTTAGTTGATTTATAATCTTATTTTTCAACACTTTGTTTCACTTTGATACCATTACCTTTGATAGGTTCTTCAGTGTTTTTTTCTTGTTTATGCTAATGCTTAGTCCTCTATGCAAGTTTTAATGGATTAGACATTATATTGGTATTCATTACACTTATTTGTTCCCCGCCACTAGGGGTTACAGTTAATGTGAGTCCTCATTCAATAAGGTTTTTTCACGTCTATTGGTATGCGCAGCTTTTTGTTTCTTCCAAAACTTCCTGGAATCAACCTGCCCTTGGCTCAGGCAAGCAGGAGGTGGTGTGCTTAACTGAAAAAGCCCCTCATACCCTACTGAAGACTCCTGGGATGTGTGCCATAAATTTGCCTAGGCCTGGAACTAGAAAGGAACTGAAGAAATGTAAAAAATAAAAAAATGTAACAAGTAAATAGGATATACATTCCTATCCATGTATTAATTGCTAGGACCAGTAAGATTAAAAAATAGTCAATGTTGATTGAGAGAGTGAAGTTTTGACTTAACCTAAAACTCCAGCCAAATCATATATCCATTTTAGAACGAGTGGACAAAAGGTTTGAATCTGTCAGGTTTTACTTTATCCCCGTTTGGGAGATTTTCCCTCATTTCCTGCCCTAGTGACCGCCTAGGAAGGAAGGAAGGAAGGAAGGAAGGAAGGAAGGAAGGAAGGAAGGAAGGAAGAAGGAAGGAAGGAAGGAAGGGAAGGAAGGAAGGAAGGAAGGAAGGAAGGAAGGAAGGAAGGAAAATCTCCCCAGTGGGAACACAGGCAGGAAAAAAAAAAAAAAAAAAAAAAGAGAGAGACTCAGATTCAGGACCAAAACCACATTTATTGGTTTGAATGGGAAAGGGTTTCATGTGCCATCGATGTCCTCACTGGGGGGATTTCTCCATAACATGACGTGAGAAGATATAACCCATGAAAAGCAGACAGGGAAAAAAAAAAAAGGACTAGAGTCTCATCCTTACCCACTCACACCCACTGCAAACAAAAAAAATATTGCAAAGAGTGCGAGACACAGACAGCGAAAGGCAGAATTGTGTTACTTTCACAAGTCCATTTACAGAACAATGTTCCTGCAGTAAAATTGAATTTCTCACAAGAGACCTTCTTAACGTTTTCCCCCCTGATAATACTGCTAACAGATTGCTAAATCTGCTGAAGGCAGCAGTCCTATTCAATTCTGTATACAGCAGAGAATGGAGATGTAGGACGCTTTAAAGTTGTTCTAAAAGGAAAATGTTTTTTTTATCTTAACCACTTGCCTGCTAGGCACTTTCACCCCTTCATGCCCAGGCCAATTTTCAGCTTTCAGCGCGGTCTCTCATTGAATGACAACTGCGCAGTCATGAAACACTGTACCCAAATTAAATTTGTATATTTTTCACACAAATAGAGCTTTCTTTTTGTGGCATTTAATCACCACTGGGGTTTTTACTTTTTGCTAAACAAAGAAAAAAAAAAAAAAAAGTCAGTTTGTTATAAAATTTTGCAAACAGGTAAGTTTTCTCCTTCACTGATGTGTGCTGATGAGGCTGCACCAATGAGCCCTGATTATCAGTACCGATGTCCCTTTAACACAAGGCGGTTATCATTTTTCTCCTTCTCTCCTCACGCTATCCGCATGAGGAAAGAAAAGCTGATAATTGGCTTGCGTTTACATTCCGTGATCAGCCGTCAAAAAAAAAAAAAAAAAAAAAAAAAAAACACAGCTTTGATTGTCCCTTCACCCTGATCTGTGATCAGCCGAGTCCAAAGGACACAACAATCATAGATCACGCTGCAGGATGCCCTCCCGGCAAACTAACCCCACGCTAAAGCCATCTTTCAGCTATACCGTGGGCAGGAAGTAGTTAATGAATTCCCTGCATAAGGCCCCTTTCACACTTGTGCGACTTCAAAGTTGCACGATTTTGCCCCGATTTCAAGGAATGCCTGTGTAAGTGGCATCAAAATCGGACCAAAGTAGTGCAGTGACTACTTTGAAGTCGGAACGACTTGAAGTCGTACTAATATGAATGGCTGTCATTGAAAATCATGGGGAACGACTTGTCATGCTACTTTGCAGTCCCAAATCGTGGGACAAGTTGTACAAGTGTGAAAGGGGCCTTAGGGTAATAATAAAAAAAAAAATAAATAAATAAAAAAATCTTGCCATTTGGTTTGCCCTCCCTACCCAAATAGGTTACCCAGCTTCTGTATTGATTCAGCACTGACTGTCTGCCAGTCCGGTTCCTCCCTACTCTCACAAGCTTGGCTGAGAGCAGCAGGAGCCATTGGCTCTTGCCACTGCCAGCAAAATCCAGTGAGCAGAGGAGTAGGGGATGGGGCCAAACTGCGCTGTGTGTGTCAATAGACACAGATAGCCTAGCTCAGGATCGAGCCCGCACAGCAAGTGCTTGTTATGGGGGGTAGACACAGAAGAGCAGGAGCCAAGAACATCAGCAAGGGACCACCAGAAGAGGAGGTTCTGGGCTGCTTTGTGCAATACCATTGCATAGAGCAGGTGAGTAGAACATGCTTGTTCTTTTATTTAAAAATAAATGCCTTTAAAAACACTTTAAGGGTTAGGAAAATAGCGTTAAGCTAAAATAGCTGTATATGATGCTCTTTGGACTTCAGAGAGTTTACAATCCAATGCTTGTGTGGACTGAGCATTGGTGAGAAGGGAGAAGGCATTCCCCCATTCACACAAGCAACTGGAGGAGTCCTCCCTGCAGTGCCATTGTATTCTGACCCCTCTGTTATGAGAATACACTGAACACCACTACAGCTGTAGGGCTGCAGGCCCTGATCAAATTAAAATTTTCCAACAGTCCTGTTTAAAAGAAGTAGATTGTTAGATCGGGTTCTTTCACGTGTGAACGTTCATAGATGGATCAAAATTTGGCTGGTTCAGCAGGGACTGGTTGAATTGAATCCATCTATGGCCAGCTTTAGGAGCATTATGGCTTTTTCATTATTTGGCCTAGGATTGAACAGAGGCAGCTGGATACTTTGAGCAAGATAAATTAGGATGGAGGGAAGGGAGACGCCCATGGAGGAAAGAGATGATCCAGAAGGGCGAGGACACAAAAGGTGAGCGTGAGATGCTCCTAAAGGGAGAGAGAGAAACGTACAAATAGATCCCAGGAGTTGTGAATGTAACTTGGCATAGCATTAAAAGAGAACTTTTCGAATTCCATCAACATAAAAAAAAAAAAAAAAAAAAAAAAAAAAAAGGTATAAAATATATGGGGTGAGTGGCAATCACGCAGGTGCCACGTATAGCTCCTTTTCATTCATTTTACTCATGCCCTTTCATATAGGATTGTCGAGCATCCAACATTCCAATGCGATTCTTGGTTCAAAACAGTTGCTCATATAGTGACAACGAATGAGTAGAATCTATGCAATTGGGTATAAAACATTTTAGAACATTTCCAACTACCTTGCTGGAGTCAGATTCATAGATCAGGTGTCTGGCCTCAGCCTGGGCATGATCATAGTCCTGGGGAAGAATCCAGTGTCTGATTTCTTCGTGGTCCATTTTTCCATCTTTGTTGAGGTCCCGGAAATCAGAGAACTGCTCCCTCTCTGTGGCCACCCATTCAGGCTCAGGAGTCCCTTCTTCATGTGAAAACATATCCGCTAGAAAGAGCAGGCATTAGATTTAAAATAAAGATATACAGAAGATAATGTACAGAAAATAACAGTAGATTTCACAGTAAAGATCTCTACAATCACAGCTGAAGTAATCAGTCTGTGCCAAAATATGTTTATTCTGAATCAGGAAAGAAGAATTACAGGGGCACAAGCACAAATATAATGCTTTTTATACTGTGTATGTGCAGCACAAAGCTTGGAGTTTAAAGGAGATGTAGGGAGTTAATTAACAAAATTAAGTTATTAAAAATAAAAATATCAGACCTCAATGCTGCAGGTGTCCCCCGTTGGCTCCAAGAACAGAGATCACATGACCAATAATCGCTCAGCTCTCGGTCTTCCTGGAACGGAGAGCTGCGACTGTCAGTCACTGCTCTCCACTCTGCCTATCCAATGCCAGGCTGGAGATGGGATGGGGGCAGCTGGCTTCAGCTCTGAGCCATGCGTTCAGAACCTGAGCCAGCTGTCAATGTGGTCAGGATCCTTCAAGAGCCAATAGCAATAGCCGGCTGTCAACTGAATCTGGGTCACAGAAGAGCAAAAAGTAAGTGTTCTCCTGTGACCCAGAAGAGACGTATAACCAAAAATACTCTTCTTTTAAGGGCTAGTTTACATAAGCATTGCCCTCTGATCAGCAATTGCACAGGGAATTGCTTTTCAGAGGGAATTTGAGGGGCAGTGAGGCCCCTCCACCGCCTGTTTAAATCTCCCAGAGGCCCGCAACACCTTGCCGTTACTGTGTGCATTGTTGAATGGGTTGTGTTTACTGGGTTGTAGTACCCGCCAAACATGACGGGGGGGTTATTCTTGCCATGGCCACACAACTGACCGATTTGGCACTTTGGGAAGAGTCCCAGGCTTGTAATGGTACATTATGTCCTTTATTATTTTTTTTACCACTTGTAAAATCATCACAGCAGTTTGCAGATTACCATAGTCGGATTTGCCTATGCAGTGTTTGCATAGGCCGCAGGGGTCTCCAAACTACGGCCCTCCAGTTGTTCAGGAACTACAATTCCCATCATGCCTACTCATGTCTGTGAATGTCAGATTTTTACAATGCCTCATCGGACGTGTAGTTCCGCACCATCTGGAGGGCTATAGTTTGGAGATCCCTGGATAGGGCTTTGTCTGGTTGTTCGATAGAAGAGAGGAACCTTCTGAATCAGCAAGCATGCAGGTATTTTTTTAGGCATCATTTACACAGCCATAGAGGGACAAAAACCTTTAAAAAGGAGCTTATTTCTGTGTTTGCGTACAGTCTGGATGTGAATTATCTGTGTCAGCTGTCCCTGTATGCATGTAACCACTCAAATGTGCGCTTACAAGTGTACAGCATCTGTCAGCCTGTCATTGATTTGTACAGGCTTCTGTCAGCATTTGTACACAGACACCTGCGACTCTTGGGCTTAGATCTCCTTCTTGATGTATGGCCCTCTGTGGCACACAAACACCATGCCTGCCTCAAATGTAGCAGTGATAGGAATGAGTTCTAAATGTATTATTATTATTATTATTATTATTATTATTATTAATTACATCTACTGTAACTACAGTGCCTTGAAAAAGTATAGATGTAAAAAAGGCATTTATAATGTTTTTTTGTAAGTGATCACATTCCCTCTGTTCTCCGCTGTATAAGAGGTAGAGGGAGGAGAAGCAGCAGCATATTGAGCTTCCCAGTGAATGGCTGTGCAGCGGGGACTTGTGAGGACAAGTCTGATTATTGGAGGAGAGTACACCGAGTTCCCAGCATTGCTAGAGAACTGACTACGCTGTGCTCTCCTTAGTTTGGTCAGTTTTTAATAGTAAAGCAAAGGAACTGGCAGGAACGCCAGGGATTTTACACAAAGATAGTAATACAAAGAGAACAGGATACTGTCTCATACAAGTACATGGTACAGCAGACACGTCAGGAATATCAAGTGTTGGGGTAACAAACGCTTTAAGGTGGCCATAGACAGCTTGAAAATTTGATCCATGTGAAGGCTATTGATCGATTTCAGTACAACCAGACTGTCTTTATTTTCATTTAATCACTGCCAGAGGATATAGCCACCAGCAGTGATTATTGGATTCTGATGGCAAGGAAAGCTCCTGCTGCCAGAACACAATAGCGCAACGGGAGGGATTACCCCATCAACATTGACTGTGGAGATGGGGGAATCAAGCAATTGTGGTGGAAGGAAAGAAAAAAAAAAAAAAAAATTGTATAATGTATGGCCATCCTTAGATTGTAAGCGCCTTTAGGGCAGGAACTGATGTGAATGTACATGTAAAAAAAAAAAAAAAAAAAAACTGCATAAACAACAAACACCACCACCTACTATAAGACCCCTTTCACACTGGGGCATTTTTCAGGCACTTTAGCGTTAAAAAAAAAAGCGCTTGAAAGAAGCCTCATCTGCAATCCCAATGGGAAAGCCCAAGTGCCCTTTCACACCCCCAGCACCTGAAAAACGCTCGTAAATCGCTGCTCAAACTAGCGTCGCTTTACCAGCGTTTTTCGAGCGCTTTTAACCCCTGCTAGTGGCCAAATAAAGGGTTAAAAGCGCCCACAAAGCGCCGCTGCCAAAGGCGCTTCCCATTGATTTCAATGGAAATGGGCGCTTTAGGGGCGGTGTATTCACCACTCCAAAAGCGCTGCAAAGAAGCTGCTTGCAGGACGTTGACCCCCTGCCAGCGCAGCGCCTCAGTGTGAAAGCACTCGGGCTTTCACATTGGGATTGCAGTTGCGGCTTCTTTCAGGCGCTTATTTTAACGCTAAAGTGCCTGAAAAACGCCATAGTGTGAAAGGGGTCTTGGTGTGAAAGCACTCGGGCTTTCACATTGGGATTGCAGATGAGGCTTCTTTCAGGCGCTTTTTTTAACGCCAAAGCACCTGAAAAACGCCCCAGTGTGAAAGAAAACCTGTTACTTAGGCCATCATGAGTAAAATACAAGTTCACTTTTAAGCATGTTTATTTCAGCTCTGTATTTAAAGTGGTGTTTCCACCAAAAAAAAAATAGCTTAAAAAAAAAACAAACATTTTTTACTCACCTCTAAATGCCTGTTGCTAGGGGGGTCCCTCGTAGTCTGCCACCTTCAGTGCCTGGGCACTGACATCACTTCCCCTCGGCGCCGCACAGTCATCTGGGACCTGTCACGTGTCCCAGATGACTGCGCGGCATATCATGGTGCACGGCGCCGCTCGCGCAGTGGGTGCCTGGCTGTGAAGCCACAGCCGGGTGCCCACAGTAAGAATGCAGGCGCCGCGAGCGGAGGGGGGGGGGGGGGGGGGGGATTCGCTGGACCCTGGGACAGGCAAGTGTCCAATTCTTAAAAGTCAGCAGCTGCAGTATTTGTAGCTGCTGACTTTTAAAAAAAAAAATTCTTTTTTTTTTTTTCTTCTTTCTTTTTTAGGGGGCACCCCACTTTAACTGCCTAAAATTCCACATTAAAATTCTGTATTCAGCCTGTCTGAACTCATTCATTTATTAGGAATAATACAGATTTAAATGTAGAAAAACATTAATAAACCATATGCAGGCACAAGATAAACCAGCACAAAAATAATCCTTCCAAAAAAACTTCCCATCTGTGTTCTACACAACACATGACAAAATTGAAATGAAAAATAAGACAGATCAGAAAAGGTTTCATTATGTCAATTTTGATTTGGGCACAAAAAAAATAAAAAAAATAAAAAAACACTATGTAAACCTCGAATAACAGAATGTCATCTTTTTTTCCTTCTGTCTACCGCTGAGAAAACAACATTCTTGATCAACACGTAAATTAAATTACTTTACCTCTCTCCATTACCGAAGGCACTCTGGGAACACATCCTGTCATTACCAAGTAGGGTGCTGCCTTCTATAGCACTGTGACATTGTACACAAAACAATATACACAATTTGGACCACTTTACCCTCGCTGGGAAAACAGCAGGCCAGTAGGTAAGCACCAACCTCGACAGAACTTTGACCAAAGAAACATTTTAATTGCCAGGAGCCCATTAAACGTCTTGGGAGAGCGGCTTGCCGGCTCTTATAGTAGGATGCGTTTCTGCCTCATTTCATCATACACAAAAGGGGACACAATTATAGGTCTAATTTAAGCACACCTGCATTATTTCAAATCAGATGTATATAGATTTAAATATATATAAGAAAGAGCCAGGCTTCATTGGCACAGTGTGAGCAGTCAAACCCAGGTAGTCGTTCCCAAACTTTTTAGACTTGTTGCGATGTTCTGCAGCTGCCTGAAATTAAGTTTGCAACTGGGGCAGCAATAAATATATAGCCGTTAATAACCCCTGAAAAAGCCACTGGGGCTGATGTATGAGAAAAAAAAAAAAAAAATGAACAAAGCAACCGGCTAAAGAGACATTCTTAGGATGCAGAGATCTAAAAACAGTCTAATTTATTTGAAAAATAAGTGGTCTGCTTTCTTACTAGTCTCCTTCCCCCCCCAAACACACCCAATTTTTCCCCCAATAGGCCCCTTTCACTAGGGTTGCCACCTGTCTGGGATAATCCCAGACAGTCCGGGTTTGGAATCACGTGTCCGTGTTTCAGACTGCCTCAAACCCCGACACATTATTCAGACCAGACTAGGGCTTCCCAGCAGGGTTGCTTGTTGCAGTTGTCTAAACCAAGAGTGTGTTATACTCTCTTTCATGCTGCCCAAAGCCAGCGCTAACAATTCCCCCCCCCCCCCCCCCCCCCCCCCACAGACATTCAGAGTCCGCTCTTATATCAGGGTTCCCAGAGCATCCCTTACATCAGAGTCTGCAGAGTCTCCCCTTACAGTGAAAGGGAACTCTGCAAGAACAGATTTAAAAAGGGGGAACTCTGCGGATTCAGATGTAAAAGGGGAACTCTGATGTAAAGTGGGGCTCTTGTGATTACCTTCATGTGATTAGAAATGTTATTTAATTGCAAAATATATGTATAGTTTATTCTATAAAAAAACAAAATGCTGTGCGCTGCTCAAGTGTTCGGGTTTGACTTGAAGAAAAGGTGGCAACCCTACCTTTCACACCATCATGCTGTCTGTGTTTTTTCATCCATCCATTGAGGGATGAGAAACAGACAGCAATGCATACCTACCTATGGGCAAACTGATGTAAACGGATGATCATCAACACAAATTTTGGCAAGTCTTTTTTTTTTTTTTTTTTTAAATAAAAAAAGTCCCCTATGTAGATCCATCATCAATCATGTAATCCAGAGATGCAGGTCCACATCAATTACAATAGCCGCCAAATCGCATTACAAAAAATAAATAATAAAAAAAATAAAACACACACACACACACACACACACACACGCGCCTGCCCAACTCAATAGATCCCTTTAGCAACGGGGGGAGGGGGTGCTCTCATTCACCGGATGACCCCACCCTCTTATGACACAATTGCCCCTTTGCTTACTCTAAATGCAGGGGAAATACACCGGCAAGTGTCAGTAGCGGTCAGGTTCAGCAGGCAGCGGGTTTTTGCCTTGGCACATTCTAGGGGTAATGGATTTAGGTGACAGTTACCTGTATGGATATAAATGCTGTGGAAACATCTTTAACAATATAACCAAGTCCAGTTGAATGCAACCAACTACTACTAGCTATTCCATGACCTGCATAAATAAGAATTTTCAGAGACTGTTACCATTAGATACAAAGTCTTACCAATATATTCATCTTCATCAACAAATCCATCTCCATTCTTGTCAATATCTTCCAAGGTCTCCTACAAGATAGAATACCAAAACAATAAATAAACGCATCTGAACAACAGTCTAAAGCAGGCCATAGATTATGCAATTTCATTTCCTTCCACCATGGGTCAGTGTTGATGGGGAATCCCTCCTGCAGTGCTATTGTGTTCTGCCATCGGGGAGCCTTCACAATGCTTAGTTTTGCTGGCTATAGCTGGCAGCACACAGTTCATCCGAAAGAAGAAGAAGAAGAAGAAGAAGAAGAAGAAGAAGAAGAAGAAGAAGAAGAAGAAGAAGAAGAAGAAGAAGAAGAAGAAGAAGAAGAAGAAGAAGAAGAAGAAGAAGAAGAAGAAGAAGAAGAAGAAGAAGAAGAAGAAGAAGAAGAAGAAGAAGAAGAAGAAGAAGAAGAAGAAGAAGAAGAAGAAGAAGAAGAAGAAGAAGAAGAAGAAGAAGAAGAAGAAGAAGAAGAAGAAGAAGAAGAAGAAGAAGAAGAAGAAGAAGAAGAAGAAGAAGAAGAAGAAGAAGAAGAAGAAGAAGAAGAAGAAGAAGAAGAAGAAGAAGAAGAAGAAGAAGAAGAAGAAGAAGAAGAAGAAGAAGAAGAGGAGGAAGAGGAGGAGGAGGAGGAAGAAGAAGGAGGAGGAGGAGGAGGAGGAGGAGGAGGAGGAGGAAGAAGAAGAGAGAAGAAGAAAGAAGAAGAAGAGAGAAGAAGAAGAAGAAGAGGAAGGAGAAGAAGAAGAAGAAGAGGAAAAGAAGAAGAAAAGAAGGAAGAAAGGAGGAAGGAAGAAGAGAAGAAGAAGAAGAAGAAGAAGAAGAAGAAGAAGAAGAAGAAGAAGAAGAAGAAGAAAGAAGAAGGAAGGAAGAAGAAGAAGAAGAAGAAGAAGAAGAGAAGAAGCAGAAGAAGGAAGAAGAGAAGAAGAAGAAGAAGAAGAAGATAAAAAGAAGAGAAGAAGAATAAGAAGAAGAAGAAGAAGAGAAGAGAAGAAAGAAGAAGAAGAAGAGAAGAAGAAGAAGAAGAAGAAGAAGAGGAGGAGGATGGAGAGAGGAGGAGGAGGAGGAAGAGGAGGAGGAGGAGGAGAAGAAGAAGAAAAGAAGAAGAAGAAGAAGAAGAAAGAAGAAGAAGAAGAGAGAAGAAGAAAGAAGAAGAAGAAGAAGAAGAAGAAGAAGAAGAAGAAGAAGAGCGAGGAGAGGAGAGGAGGAGGAGAGAGAAGGAGGAGAAGGAAGAGGAGGAAGAGGAGGAGGAGGATCCGGAGGAGGAGGAGGAGGTGGAGGAGGAGGAGGAGGAGGAGAGAGGAGGAAAAAAAAAAAAAAAAAAAAAAAAAAAAAAGGAGGAGGAGGAGGAGGAGGAGGAGGAAGAAGAAGAGAGAAGAAGAAGAAGAAGAAGAAGAAGAAGAGAAGAAGAAGAAAGAAGAAGAAGAAAGAAGAAGCAAAAAAGAAGAAGAAGAAGAAGAAGAAGAGAAGAAGAAGAAGAAGAAGAAGAAAGAAGAAGAGGAGAAGAAGAAGAAGAAGAAGAAGAAGAAGAAGAAGAAGAAGAAGAAGAAGAACCACGCAAGCTTGATAACCAAAAGAATACATTACAATGCAACACATTATATCACTTTTTATTCTGTCGTACAGAATTTTCGTAGGTTTAGTAACCACTTCATTTTTGATATGAGACTAGCATGCAAAGAAAAAAAAAAAACGGACAATCATTCATCCGATATTCTCATCCTGTGTACAAGGCTTAAAGAGGAAGTAAACCCTGATGGGTTTTACTTCCTCTTTATTTCCCTGCAAAAGGTAAAGTATAATGGGCTGCTATGCATCGCATAGTAACCCATTATGTGTCACTTACCTGAAACCAAAGCATGCAATGTCACCGCTGTCCCCCCTAGCAGCGAGCCTCCATCTTCACCCCTCTTCCTTCCGGGGGTGCGAACTCCGGGTCTGTGACTGGCCGGAGTGGCGTGACGTCACTCTAGCGCATGCGTGCGGGAGTCGCCAGTCACTGCATGACCCCCTTTAGAAAATGGCACGATCTGCCTTTTCTAAAGTGTGCATGCGCCGTATACATTGGCGCACAGCTTTATTGTAAATATCGCCTAAACCGTGGAGGTTTAGGAGATATTTCCAGCACCTACAGGTAAGCCTTAATATAGGCTTACCTGTAGGAAAGAGTGGTTGTACAACCACTTTAAAAACCATGAGATTACAAACACACTACCATGAGAACAAAAAACACACTACAAAGATCCTAACACTTTGTGAAACAGCAATCTGAAGGCAATGGTTTTGTCTGCTGTGTGTGCCCACATCTGCTACAGAGTCTCACTATACAATAGTCACCTGTGCATCAGTTTACTGACAAATAATCTACTGGCAGGGAGCTCTTAGTGAATTTGCCTTCCCAGAGGAAGCGTGTTCAGTGAGCAATGCAGGCAATCGCAAAGACTCGCAGAGCTCCGACTTCAGTGCTTGCCAATTGCAGTTCCCTTAGGAAGCCTCTACTGAAGAGAGCCAAAAAAATAATAAAATCCCAAACTCCAGTAGTAGCCTTTAGACACCAGTTTTATTATCCAATTATGATCCAATAATTCAAGTGCTCTTTTGGACATTTAGACATAGCGCCGCCCCCCCCCCCCCCCCCCCCACGAGAGACTTTGTACACTTACCTGAATCTCTGGGAGTTGTTTTTTTTTTTTTTTTTTTTTTTTATACTTTCTCCCCCCCCCTTTTTTTTTAAATGCATACAGGTTATGCGGTCATGACTATGTGAAACTTTCTTTAAAGCGGAGGTTCACACAAAAATTGAACCTCCGCTTTTTGGAACCCTCCCCCTCTCCGGTGTCACATTTGGCACCTTTCAGGGGGGTGCAGATACCTGTGGGAGTCTACGCCTCTTCCCGCCCCCCCCCGCGCTGTCTGCTGGGACACACACGCGTCCCAGAGACAGCAGGGACCATTCGGATTGCGCCGCTCGACTCACATATGTGCAGTAGGGAATCGGGAAGTGAAGCCGCAAGTCTTCATATCCTGACTCCCTTACCGAAGATGGCGGCGGCAGCATCCGAGGACCGAGGGACGGTCCGGCCTCGGGTGCTCGACATTGCGGGTGCCCTGG
This sequence comes from Lithobates sylvaticus, assembly GCA_028564925.1. NCBI lineage: Eukaryota > Metazoa > Chordata > Amphibia > Anura > Ranidae > Lithobates > Lithobates sylvaticus. The sequence goes on along the minus strand of CM053034.1, from coordinate 173,967,902 downwards.
ACAGGTTAATCTAGGCTTACCTGTAGATCAAAGTTGTTTGTAAGGGTTTACAACCACTTTAAGGAAACCCACACAAGCACAGAGGTCACATGCAAACTCCATGCAGAAAGTGTCCTGGCTGGGATTCGAACAGCAGACACCAGTGTAAGGCAGAAGTGATAACCACAGAGCCATTGTGAACCATTCCACTAATCACATAATACCCAGCTAGTAGCCAAAAATGTTACAGCATATGTATAGGGAGAACAATTTGGTTTCTTTTTTTTTACATTGTAACTCCACTCAGCTCACTGGGAAGCCTTTCCATTTCTTAAAGCGTTTGTTACCCCAACACTTCATATTCCCGATATGTGCCTGTACCATGTACTTCTATGAGAAAGTATCCTGTTCTCTTTGTATTGCTTCCTTTGTGTGAAATTCCATTAATTCCATTCTATTAACCACTTCAGCCCTGGACCAATTGGCAGCCAAAGGACCAGGCCCCTTTTTGCGATAAATTGGTAAACAAAAAAAAAAAAATAAAAAAAAAAATAAAAAAAAAAAAAAAAAATCGCAATTAGCGATTATTGATTGGTTTGCGCAAAAGTTATGGCGTTTACAAAATAGGGGATAGTTTTATAGCATTTTTATTAATATTTTTTTTTTTTTTTTTTTTTACTAGTAATGGCGGCGATCAGCGATTTTTATTGTGACTGCGACATTATGGCGGACACATCGGACATTTTTTGGGACCATTGTCATTTATACAGCAATCAATGCTATTTAAATGCATTGATTCCTGAATAAATGACAGTTGTAGTGAAAGAGTTAACCACTAGGGGGAGGGGAGGGGAGGGGTTATGGGCTGTGACGTGTGTGTGTTTTTTTACATTAGGGGGCGGGGCTGACGTCATTGTTCGGCTTTCCCGATGACTGGGAACAGCCAATCAATGACAGGCAGAGTAGGAAGCATGGGGAGAGGTTTGTTTACACAGACCTCTCCCCGTTCTTCAGCTCCGTAACCCGATCGCGGGACACCAGCGGCGATCGGGTCCGCTGGTCCCGCGGCCAGGGTCACGGAGCTCCCGACCGCGCCGCTGGCGGTGCGCGCGCATCCCACGGGCAGGCATTTAAAGGGCCACGTACAGGTACGTGGTTTTGCCATTGTGCCATTCTGCTGACGTATATATGCAGTGGGCGGTCGGGAAGCGGTTAAAAGCATACAGCGTGGTCAGTTCTCTAGCTAAGCTGGGAACTCAGCCTGTTCTCTTCCAATGATCAGACTTGTCCCGACACGCCCCCGCTGCACAGCCATTCACTGGGAAGCTCAGACTATGGCTGCTTCTCCTCCCCCCCAGCTCTTACAACTGAGAACAAAGGGAATGTGAACACAAAAAAAAAAAAAAGGGAAAAAAAAAAAAAAAAAAAAATACAAAACTGTTTTGCCTTTCATTTCTATTTTAAACTGAATGGGTTGTTTTACAAGGGGATCGTTTACAATCACTTTAAGCTGAAGCTGGCTCTGCATACCCTGCACAATCACAGGTACAAATGTGGTCAGGTCTGTTTATATACCTACCAGTATAACGATATCCTTCATATGCTCAAATTCTTCTGGGTGGAGGAATGATGTAAACTCTTCCCGATTCGCTAGCAGGTCTGCGTTAAGATCCGCCTTTGTGAACCTCCTCTCATCACGTGGCAGCATTCTCTTGTAGCTGAACTGGTCTACATCCTGGAACTCCTCGGGGTTTGCTGTGATGGAATAACAAATAAATTCAATACCAATGTTATACGTTTCCAGTATCTCATGAGGGCATTACATGCAATTGACCATCTCCAAAAGTTGAGAGGATTTCTGCAAAGTTTAAATTTTTACATGGCAGACTGGAAAGTGAACCCCTCACCTGCTTGATGTTTAAAGTGATTGAAAAAGCTTGTTTTCTCAAAATAACAAACATGTTATACTTACCTGCTTTGTGCAATGGTTTTGTACAGAGCAGCCCCAAAGTTCCTCTTCTGGGGTCCCTTGCTGGTGATCTCTTCTGTGTGCCCCCACTTGTGCAGGCTTGATCCCAAGCCAGGCTGTGTGTTTATAAACAGCCCCGCCCTCTTCTCCTTCCCCACAGGATTTGACTGACAGCAGAAGGAGCCAATGGCTCCAGCGGCTGTCAAGTCTCCTCTGAGAAGAGAAAGAGGGAAATGTGGCTGCAGATGGGCAGAGCACTGGATCGAGATCGGGCTCAGGTAAGTGTTTAAGGGGGAGGGGCTGGAGGGAGAAACTTTTGAAAGGTTTTTTTACCTTTACTGTATAACCACTTTAAAGCAAATCACTCAGCTTTTCCTAAACACCTCTCTTTCAGTGAGAATTCATTACCGGAATTATGTCTAGATGCGGTCAACAAGGCAAGGTTCATGCCAAGGTCAAGACCTGATCATCCTGGTCTGCAGTTCCCAATCGGTCATTTTCACCACCTGCTGAGGAAGGGAGTGGGTCAGGGCCAGAGCTTCCATCCATCTGCCCACCTTCCTCAAGTATCTGATAGCTGAGATCCTCAAGATGGCTGGCAAGGCTGCCCACATCAGGAAGACCCGCATCATCCCATGACCCCCCCCAGCTGGCTGTCCGCAATGATGAGGAGCTCAACAATCTGCTCCTTGGCGTCACCATTGTCCATTGAAGAGTCCTAACCAACATCCAGGCCGTGCTGCTGGCCAAGAAAACAGAGAGCCACAAGTTTGCCAAGGCCAAGTAAAAAACTGAATATTTTCTTTTCTGGCCTACCTAAAAACCTAAACACAAAATGAAAGCGATATTAAACCCAAAAAATAAACAATAAAATAAAATAAAAAAGGGGGGGGGGGGGGGAAATGATAAAATTGTAGCTTATCAATCAATAGATTTGGTGGCTCCCCCCCCCCCCCCCCCCCCCCCCCCCCCCTCTGCTTTCACCTGGTGATCTGGCCACTGAACACACCCCTCCTGTCTTAGAGTGCCCCCACTCTGGATGAAGGAGCACAGGGAGCACCTTTGGATAGCAGCATTGTCAGTCTGGGGGGGGGGGGGTGGGGTGTTAGATGTACCAGAAGATTTAGATACACTAACAATTTAAAGCCAAACTCCAATAACAAGCAGTTACAGCAAACCAATTTTTTTTGGATAAAGCTTTTACATAAATAAATGCTGATCATTGCAAGCACCCCTGTCAGTGTTAAATGGTTTGTCTCATTCCTGCAAACTGATACATCTGCAAGACAGCATGTTTTTTGAAAAAAAAAAAAAAAAAAAAAAACAAGATTACTGGCCAGACCACCAGGGGAAAATAGAAGAAAGAAGGCCTAAAAAAAGGAAACTATTGCAGCCATCATATCTACTAATTGGTAAGCTGCAATTAAATAAAGGTTTGCTTTTGGGTTCAATACTGCTTTAAACTCACCCATGTAACTTAGCCATTGTCTGCTAACAGCTATTGATGTCAGAGCCATTTGCCCTTCTCTCAGTCATTGTGTTATGATGTATTACAGCATGCAAACTATAGGAATGTGAACCCAATGATTGCCGAATGTAAAATGCTGTGCAAATATTGCAAAACTGACCACTAGAGTGAAACACACACCTTCAGACAGACAATCTTAAAGCCCAACTGAAATTTACCCCAAAAACAAATAAAGGAACCCTGGGTGTAGCCAAACAGTAAATTGGAAGATCAAACCCCTTTTTTTTTCTGGACATTCGGTTATAGAGAAGGATCCAGTTCTGTGTGGAAGAAGCAGTCTCTCTATACGGGTCCAACATGCTCCCTGTTGAGTCAGCCAATACCTCTGCAATAAGCAAAGCTCATTGTCCTTACTGATTGGGGAACTCTACTTCCAACTTAACAGGGGGTGCACTGGATCCCCGCAGAAAGACAGTCGCTTACACACAGATAGTAGCGGCCCCTCGGCATCTAAATGATGGGGAGATGGGCCAATTTCTTCCAAAACAAGCTCTAGTGCCAGTAAAACAAGCAGTAATATCTTCACAAGTTACTGTTAGACTACAACCCGGGTTCCTTTATTTACTTTAAGGGGACACTTTTTACCACTTAACAACCGGCCCATAGCCGAATGATGGCTACAGGGCGGTTCAATAACTTACTATGACGTCCTCCCAGAATCGCACACACGGGAGTATCCGTGACTGTCAATCACGGTAAATCGTTTTCATTTTCTTAAAACACATTTTCCAAAAACTTGTAGAATAAATAAATAAATAAATAAATAAATGACATGTTCAAAAGACTCATTATGCCTCAGATTATACGTTGGGTTGTTTTCTTTCCAAAATGGGGTCATTTTTGAGGCGTTTCCATTGTCCTGGTGCGCCAGAGCCTTCAAAAAAGTGTAAGAGGTAGTCAAGAAATTATGTAATTTATGCTCAAAAAACGCCTGATGGTGCTCCCTGCATGTTGGGCCTCTGTATGTGGCCACGCTGTGTAAAAGTCTCACATGTGATATCGCCGTACTCAGGAGGAATAGTAGAATGTGTTTTGGGGTGTAATTTGTGCTATGCATATGCTGTGTGTGAGAAATAACCTGCTAATATGACAATTTTGTGAAAAAAAAACAAAAATAATTTTTTTTTTAGAGGGAGATAGATAGAGATATTTATCTCTCTATCTATCTCTCCATCATCTTGATTTAGCAAAGAATTGTGGAAAAAAATTGTGGGAAAAAAAAAAAAAAATTAATAAAAAAAAAAAAAAACTCACCATGCCTCTAAACTAAATACCTTGGAATGTCTACTTTCCAAAAAGGGGTCATTGGGAGATTTGAACTTTCCTGGCTTGTTGTAATGAGAACTGAGATAGGCCGTCTGGCACCACAGCTTGTGGACTCTAACTTTCACAAAGACCAAATAATATACACCGATTTGGGTTATTTTTACCAAGGATATGTAGCAGTATAAATTTTGGCCAAAACTTAAAGAAAAATTACTAATTTGCAAAAAAAAAAAAAAATTTTTAACCGAATTTTCAGTCTTTCTTTTATTCTTTTATAGCCCAAAAAATAAAAAACCCAGGAGGTAATTAAATACCACCAAAAGAAAGCTCTATTTATGTGAAAAAAAGGACAGAAATGTCATATAGGTACAGTGTTGTATGACTGAGTAATTTTCATTCAAAATGTGAGAGCACCGAAAGCTGAAAATTGGTCTGGTTAGGAAGGGGGTTCAAGTGTTGTAAAAAAGGTTTGTTTTTTCTTTAAACAAAAATATGTTATACTTAACTGCTCTGTGCAAGGGTTTTGCACAGAGCAGCCCTGATCCTCCTTTTCTGGAGGTGCTCCGTGGCGCTCTTGGCTCCTCCCCTTCATCAGGTGCCCCCACAGAAAGCCGTTTTTCAATAGGGGCACTCGATGGGAGGCTCCCCAGTCCAACTGCTGCATCCATTGACAGCAATGGCTCCTGCTGCTATCAATCTGCCAATGAGGAGAGAGAAAGCAGCTGGAGCCGCTGGGCTCGTGCACATCGCTGGATCAGGCAAGAAAAAGGGGGACTCTGGGGGGGAGCTGCAGCAAAGAAGGTTCTTCACCTTAATGCATAGAATGCATTGGGGTGAAAAACCTTGAGACTTTACAATCACTTTAAGCACACCATGAATTTGATAGCCAAGACTATAGCTACAGTAGGATTATCCAACATTCAATGTCATTTCCAGACTTACCCAAGTAGTACCCATAGGTGGCCTGCTTGTACTCTTCCCATGAAATGTGGTTATCCTGATTGACATCGTAGTCCTTCCAGACTCGTGCTACGTTTTCATAGATATATCTTTTCTGGACCCGTTTAATCCATGACGTCAGCTCTTCAGTGCTTATAAACCCATCACTGTCATTGTCTATTCTGTCCACTATTTTCCTGCAAACAAATTAGAAAGGTGCCATGAGATTTACAAATGGTGAACAGTTATCTGTGATCAAACTAGTTTTTAAGCAGGTCTTCAAGGGATACTGTAAAATAGTTATACTTGAATAAAAACTGAAGCTGCCATTTGTAACTTGGAAAAAAAAAAAAAAAAAAAAAAAAGTGTTAGTCAGCAGGCAATCATATCAAGTGTTATATATATATATATATCTCTTTATTCTTGACAATAAAGTAACAACAGGTAGACAAGCAGTAGCCAATATGAAATCCCCTTCAACAGGGCTTAAGCTTTAATGCCAGACTTCTTATATGGACTATAGCACCCTCTACTAGGAGATAGGAGTAATCTGGCATTTTAATTAGAGTCATGGTGCCATAGTAAATGCTTGTCTTCTGATTGAGATCTTCTAGGAGAGGGTGCAATAGTCCATATAGGAAGGTCACAAATAAAGCAATCTGGACACTTCAGATGATCGTCTGGCCCCCAATCTTTTTTCTCATTTGGATGCCTCAAGTTGTGCGGTACCCACCTGGTGTAACCAACCCCCTCACCTTTGTGTTTTTTGAGCTGCCAAATACAAGCTAAAACAGACTATCAAGAAAAAAAATCCTTCAACAGCGGCTTCTGTAAAATTATGCTTTCAGGTTTAGCTTAAAAGTAGAACATGGTATTTCTTACACATGTAGAATTACTATCCATAATTTGTTTTGAATATTATTGGGAAGGGTCAGAATCATGCTCAGGCTTTTAGTGCCATCAGTGTCTCTTTTTTGGAGATCTTCTGTTCCAGTGAAGGTGGTCACCAACACAAGTTGTCAGGGAAGATTCTCCAATGGCAACATAAATAGCAATAATATATTTCCGTTAGTAATGTGAGCAAAGGGCTAGACCAGCCTTTCTCAACAGTTTAACATGGAGGAACTCTTCGAATAACTTTTTGGTCTCAGGAAACCCAATAATTGCTATATCTACAGCTCACGGTATATTGTGATGGTCACTGGGAGGTATTCGTTTTACACTTGGGAACACTGGAAAGGACACCCTCTTACAAATAGCTAAAAAGCAGTAATTCATCGGAGAGACAAAAATTGCCAATTGTTCAAGGGACCCCTAGCAACCTTGCGAGGAATCCTAGGGTTCCACAGGACCATGGTTGAGAAAGGCTGGGTTAGACCATCTACCAGGTTTATTGTGCTCTGCACCCCCTCTCGCAATCTCGCCTTAGTCCCTGGGCCTTGCAGCCAATGTCCTAGGGACAGTAAACTGTAGACCACATCCCCTTTTCATCAGAACATGGATAGGGGTATTTTGTAGTTCACAAAGGTGAGCAGGGCTGATAACACTGCTTGAGACTTCAGTGCAATGCAGGCATGGGCACAGGAAGTTGTCAGCTCACTTTATTTGCTGCTGGATCAACAGGTATTTTTCTTTAATTATTGGACACAACTAAATATTTTCAATGGTATATTTAAAAAAAATAAAAAAAAATAAAAAAATAAAAAAAGGGGGGGGGGGGTGGGGGTTAAGCTTTAAAGAATTATTTTAGTATTTAGGTTAAGTGTTGAAGGTATAACTTACTGCTGCACCATTGAATGATAACCCAGCACAGTAACAGATGGCAGCGCGCAACCAGGCGCTACTGTGCATTAATAAAAATGCTGCAGGTATTTTTGTGTGTGGAATTGGGTGTGTTGGGTAATACATGTATGTTATTGTGCGTTAAACACACCAGAATGGACTTCCATTATGTGAAGGAGTCCCTCAGGTAAGCTGCTAGATTTACACATCGCCAATGTCAAGTACCTACTGTACCGTTCTTTTCTACAGTTGGACGAATTGGATGCAGGGACACATGGGATGCCTTTGCGAGTCCCTGTGCCTTTAAAGCCGGGCACACACACACTACGTTTTTTTCTTTGTGCAATCCAGCAGGTTGCACAAAAAAAACCTGACAGCTCCGGTCGGAGCCGCTGTACTAACCATGCAAGGTTAGTTCTGCCATTTCCACCGCTGAGCTGTTGTATTCTAAAAGGGTCCCCCCGCCAGAACACTCTAATGAGCACTCTCTGCCACTGATCGGGAGTCGGACGGATGCTGGTTTTCAAGCATGCGCGTCAGACAGAAACCGGCCGAACGGGCTCTGTCGGACAGACAGACATACACACGAGCCAAAATGTCGGAATTGTTTTTTTTTGGGGTTTTTTTTTTTTTTTTAAGCGCCCGTTGGGCTTAATAAGGGGTGCTTACTGTGCATGTTCTCCGGCTATGGGAGACATTGAAATTAAGAGTGATGCTTCGTACACACAATCAGACTTTCCGGCAGACTTGGTCCGGCGGACCGGAATCCGTGGGATAATTCGATCGTGTGTGGGCTCCAGCAGACTTTTCTTTCCCAAAAGTCCAACGGACCTAAAAATAAAACATGTTTCAAATCTTCGACGGACTCGAGTCCGTTTGAAAAATCTGGTCGCCTGTATGCTAGTCCGACGGACGAAAATCGACGCTAGGGCAGCTATTGGCTACTGGCTATGAACTTCCTTAGTCTAGTCTGGTCATAAATCATCACGTCCGAATCCGTCGGACTTTTAGAGCGATCGTGTGTGGGCAAGTCCATTCGTTTGAAAGTCCGGCGGAAAGACTGTCGGACTTAGTCCGTCGAAAAGTCCGATCGTGTGTATGCGGCATTAGGAGCACATTATACAAAGATACCTTAACGTGGGCACTGCGGCTTAGGTATATGTTTGCACCCTTTTTTTTTTTTTTTTTTTCCATGTACACTGTTAGACAGGGTCAATTTGGTTGTTTTGCAGGCTGGCAAGTGTGCTGGGCAATCTTTGGTTTTTTTGTGACATGCACTTCCGAACAAATGTGAAAGTGCTAGATTTCTTGAACCAATTTAGAAGAAAAAATAAGAAAGCAGATTAATTGAGAAAGTCAGCCTAAACAGAAATATACAGGTCTTGATATGCATTGAATGTATGGAAAATTTTATTTAGTTTTTATTTTAAGAGACAATAAATGCTTGGTACAGAGACAATTTTTAAGAAAGCAAAAAGCAACATGCAGTGTAAAATTGCCCTCAGCGAATATCAAATAATAGATACATTGTCACAGTCCTGATGATACATTTGTATTGCATTCTGAGATGAGCGCTGAAATGATCAACTGCAGCACATGATTGATTGTAATTTGGAGGTCACTGAATGACTAGCAGTAATATACTACAGATACCATCATATGTCTTCTCAGTCCCCCTATTTGAATTAAGCTCATTAAATCACTGACAACCCTGATGGTTGCACAAATGTATGTGCCACGTTATCAGCATTGTAAGACACTCCCCTGTCATCTGATCATCTGACCGCTCACCGAGGACGGCAGGGGGAACAGCTTCACAGTCTATGGACAGACTAAGCTTTTTGCACAATCTGGTTAGGAAACCCAACAAAAACGGAAATAGAAAATACACATCCTGAGATGGAATTACTAAATAAGCTAAAGAACAATTAGACGATTATCAACATCTAGCAGCCTATCGGAATTCCTCTTTCAGAAGTCTGACTGCAGAAAGTGGAAATTTGATTACTAATGGTTTACTTTGTGCATTGTATTCCTTACTGTGAGCTGTGCAGTCAGGATTCACAGGACTAGCGGAGGCTCCCACCTATCACTGCTGCCACTGCCAGGAAATGTGACAGGACATTACCATGTATGAAGCAGCACAATTGTCGAAAGAAAGTAGTAGTAGTAGTAGTAGTAGTAGTATTATACCTCTGCACTACACAGGGACAGCAAAAAAAATAAAGAATGAGAACATGCAGCGGCTCATGGCTATAAACATGCTGCACCTGCAGTGCTTTGCCTTAAAAAGTATACCCTCCGCTCCCTTTCAGTGGACAGTACCACCATTCAAGTGAAACGGGATGGTGCACGAAAAGTGATTCATCACTGGCTTTTTAGAGGGGCGGCAAGTGCTGCCACAAGTGTGAATGAGCCATTAAAAGCCCTGCAAGTACAGAAACATACCTATTGATCTGTCAGAAATATACTCAGGTCCCGAGTCTAGTTGAAGCCCCGATAGTTAAGAATGAGAAGTAACAGTTTTAGAAAACTCATTACTGGAGTGCCCAAGGAGGTATAAGAAGCCAGCAGGTGAAGCAGTCTTTTTTTCCTCAAATAAACAGGTCATACTTACTTGTCCTGGTTTTGCACAGATTAGCCCCGATCCTCCTTCTGGGGTCCCCCACCTGTGCCCCTGGCTCCTCCCCCTGGCCAAATTCCCACATAGAAAGCCACTTTCAAAATCTGGCACTTGTGCGGGCTCACCCCTGAGGCTCCCTGTCTGCGTCTATTGATACAGACAGCGCAGCTCAATCCCCGCCCACCACTACAGAATTTGACAGGAGCCAATGGCTTCCACTGTCAATCTGCCCAGTGAGGATGGAAAGAGCAGAGAGTAGCTTCTCTCATGCACAGCGCTGGATCGAAATCAGGCTCAGGTAAGTATGGGGGGGGGGGTAGAGATTCTGTGACACAGGTTTCTTACCTTACGAAGAGGAAGTAAACCCTCTTGTATTCTTTGTACTTATAGGTAAGCCTAGAATAAGGCTTACCTATAGGTACTGTAAATATCTCCTAAACCTGCGGAGGGGGCAACAGATATTTACTGCATACTGCGCCGATGATGTCATCGGTGCATGCGCTCTGAATGAACGGCCGTCCATGCAGTTTCTTCAGAAGCCTGTGCCGTGACTGGTGGCTACCGCATGGAAGTGATATCACGTGGTTCCGACCAGTCACACAGCTGAAGTCCGTGGCCCCAGAAGGAAGACGGGCAAAGATGGATGCAGCCTCGAGCGTGGAAGACGAGCGATTTGTTTGCAGGTAAGTTTAACATAATGTGCTAGTATGCAATGCATACTAGCACATTATGCTTTTACTTCCTCTTTAATGCATAGAATTAAGGTGAAAAAACACCTGGCAGTGACCCCCCCCCCCCCCACTTACCTGCTGTGCGCGTCCCCCGGCGCCCTCTTCTCCACGGAGTCTGGCCGTTGATTGGATAGATAGGAGAGATTGATAGCCATTCCACATCTACCACACACCAATTTCAGCAATTTCCAGGTTGAGAATTACGTATTTGTGCAGTAGTATTGCTGCACAATCAATAACTGAAGACAGGAAAGTTCCGCTCATTAAAATAAGACCTTGCAAAGTTATCAATTTCACACACAATAACGAAAAATAGGTCTCACCCCAGTCTGTCTTTGCTTTCCTCCTGAGTTAGCTGATCGAACGTCTTGGCCTCATCTTTGCCCAGGAAGGCCTCATGATCCTGCTGGAAGCTCTGGTTCTCCTCATGAACCTGAGTGTTGAGCTCGGGGTCCAGGCGTATCCTCTCCTTACGAAAGGTAGGTTTGGAGATCACCTCTCCTGCACACAGTAGCAGCACGTATAGAAACTTATGAGGCTCCATCACTTTTCTAATAGCAGCACAGGAACTGCAAGAAAAGATCAAACCAAGGTTATTGTATTCTCACATGTACTTCTATTTATACACACAATGGAGGAAATATACTAAAGCCTGGGGAAATTAAAAGTATCTATGGGTCAGATTCATTAAGCTTTGTGCTGAACTGACCTCTCAAACTGTATCATATGTGATATCACTTGAGGGGTCACTTTAGCACACCTTCAGTGTTATCTCTACTTGAAGAGTCAGGCTCTAGGAATCAGGTTTCACTGAAACCCTACAGTTCCTCCAGAGGTTACTGGGGTTCCTTGAATTGTGGTTAATTGACCTCACGTGTGGTGCCCGCATAGTTCTGGAGGTCAATGCCACTGGAAGAGCTAGCTGCAGAAACTCAATGATCTTTTTATCTGTATTTAAGGGTGGTATGTTCTCCACCACTGTAAACCCTTTCCACCAACCAGTACTGTCAGTAAATGATTGAATCACGTCTGCAAAACCTGTAAAAGGCTTTAAAGCTGCTTTCACACTCGTGGGCGTTGATTGTAAAAAGTCTTTTACCGTCACTATTCGGGCGCTTTTAACCCCCGCTAGCGGCCAATTAAAGGGTTAATTGCACCCGTGTAGCGCATTGGCAGCAGTGCTAATTCATTTCAATGGGCAGGAGTGGTATTATACACTGCCCCAAAGATGTTACTTGCAGGACTTTATTTTATTTTTATTTATTTTTTAACGTCCTGCCAGCACAGCGCCCCCAGTGTGAAAGCACTCTGGATTTCACACTGGGACTGCATGGGAGGCTTTTTTTTTTTGGCACCATTTTTAGCCCAAAAGCGCCTGAAAAATGCCTTAGTGTGAAAGGGGTGTCACATATGGACAATTTTAGGTACTGCAATTTGTCGCCATTTCAGAGGCTTGCTCAATTTTAAATCTTGACATGTTTGGTATCCATTTAGTCAATGCAACATCATCTTATATTTTACCAAAACATTGGGTTTGAGTGCACTGAAATGCATTTAAGAGAGAGAGAAGTGTGGGAATTTTGTTTATTGTAGAATTATACTTATTTAGGTGGATGCCAGCTCTAAAACTGAGAAACAAGCAACTAAACACTGCCAATAGCTCAGTTCTCACAGCTCCATGAACAGAGAGCAGTGACTGTCAGTCACCGCTCCCTGCTCTGTCCCTTCCCCTCGCTCACTGGAGTGCTGGGCTGTGGAGGGGGTCTGAGTGGCCGACTCAGGCTCTCAGCCCCTCACTAAGAGGCTGAGCCGGGTCCTCGTCCAGGCATGTGGGTAGATCCTGACCATATGATCGCAAACTTTCCCGAGCCTGGACTGGCTCTGTGACGTCAGCGGAGAGTGGGCTTCAGGCCGTTCTGCACTCCTGTGATCTAAAGAAGTACAGCCAAACGCGTGTTGGGTGTACTTCTCCTTTAAGTCTATTTTTTTCCTGAAAATTTTTTGATAAACGGCTGCACATATATCATGCAACAAGAATATTGCAGTAAGACCCATCATTTTATTCTCCAGAGCCTCTGCTTTCAGAAAATATACTGTTTGGAGTTTTAAGTAACCTTCTAGCAAAAAAAAAATAATGCAATCTTAACATGTATGTGAAAAAAAATGTCAAAAATCACCCCAGTAGGCAAGAGGTTAAAGTAGAATTCCAGCCTAAAGCTAGTCTTAAAAATGTTCCCTCCTCACTACCTATGCTGCCTAATCTGTTAAAAAAAAAAAAAAAAAAAAAAAAAAAGGCTGGAATTCTACTTTAATACTAAGAGCTGTGCTCAGAACACTTGAATGAGTTCACGCTGTGCAGTGCCAGAATAGAGAATTGAGAATGGAAACATATATCAATGTGGTTATGACATAATACCAGCACTACGGAAGAGCTGCACATTGTTACCCCCGATAGGTCAGTGTACACATTTCCTCCATCTCACCGAACACACTCACATACACAACACTTTCATCATTTACTGGTGTGCAATCATTATCTCATCACACATTTACTCCGCATTTCCCAACCTACAAGGGTATAGCACCGCGATAACCTGCAGTATCTAACCGCCTCCTGTACTGATACAACCCCCCACCTGCCCCATCCACTTACACTGCCAGCATTCTGTATGGCCTGGTTCACACCTATGCAGTTAGCTTTTGATCCGTTTCTACAGTGCGTTTTGCACACAAGTTTGACACACTTTTTTTGGCCAAGTTGCTGTTGAGCAGATTATAAAAAATAAAAAAATAAAAAAAACACACATCAAAATGCACTACATTGCTTTTCTGCAGTATCTTCATTGAAGTTTGTTGAACTAAAATCGCAAAGTTTTGCATTTAAAAAAGTCCGACACATTCCAGTGGCTGAAGAAAAAAAATAAAAAAAGCATAGATATGAACATGCCCTGTAGGAAACCATGTTAAATGTACCGTTTTGCCTTTCTGCAAAAAGCTCAAAAAAAGCCTGTGCCGTGACTGGTGGCTCCCGTGCGCATGTGTGACGTCACACAACCGGAGTCTGCGGACCCGGAAGGAAGACGGGAGAAGATGGATGCGGCCTCCAGTGGGGACAACGCCGGGCCAAACTAAGAGATTGGGGGAGAAGGACTTTGGTCAGGGAGTAGACCAAGAATCACTCTAACAGAGCTCCAGCAATTCTCTGTGAAGAGAGGAGAACAAGCATTTCTGCAGCACTCCATCAATCAGGCCTGTATGGTAGAGTGGCCAGATGGAAGCCACTCCTCAGTAAAGGGCACATGACAGCCTGCCTTGTGTTTGCACCTGAAGGACTCTGACAATGAGAAACACATTTCTCTGGTCTGATGAAACAAAGATTGAACTCTTTGGCCTGAATGGCAAGCATCATGTCTGGAGGAAACCAGGCACTGCTCATCACCTGGCCAATACCATCCCTACAGTGAAGCATGGTGGTGGCAGCATCATTCTGTTGGGATGTTTTTTCAGCGGCAGGAACTGGGAGACTAGTCAGGATCAAGGGAAAGATGAATGCAGCAATATACAGAGAAATCCTTGATGAAAACCTGCTCCAGAGCGCTCTGGCCCTTAGACTGGGGTGAAGGTTCATCTCCCAACAGGACAACAACCCTGAGCACACAGCCAAGATAACAAAGCAGTGGCTATGGGGGCAACTCTGAATGTACTTGAGTGACCCAGCCAGAGCCCATACTTGAACTTGATTGAACAACTCTGGAGAGATCTGAAAATGGCTGTGCACGGACGCTCCTCATCCAACCTGATGGAGCTTGAGAGGTCCTGCAGAGAAGAATGGGGGAAACTGCCCAAAAATAGGTGTGCCAAGCTTGTATCATCATACTCAAAAAGACTTGAGGCTGTAATTGGTGCCAAAGGGGCTTCATCAAAGTATTGAACAAAGGCTGTGAATACTTATGTACATGCGATTTTCTGCAAAGATTTCAACCAAACTTTTTTCACATCATCATTATTATGGGGTATTGGTTGGAGCCTTATTCCAAAATAGAATTCATCATTTCCTCAAAATTCTACAAACGCCAGTACCACGCGGTAGAATGTTCAGCCCTGCCCAACCACAGCCTGCCATAGACTGACAGGCTGCCCACATGGGGATGCTGCGCCTGTCCCTACTGGGTGTGAGGATCGCACTGTAGCTGGGTGGCCCCATGTGTAAGGCCCCCCCCCCCCCCCCCCCCCAAGTCTGTTTTGTATACATTTCCATGAGGAAATTCCTTATGTTACAAACCCCAGATCGCCCATTAGTTGGTCACTTTATGGTTGTA
Organism: Lithobates sylvaticus; assembly: GCA_028564925.1. Lineage (NCBI taxonomy): Eukaryota > Metazoa > Chordata > Amphibia > Anura > Ranidae > Lithobates > Lithobates sylvaticus. The sequence goes on along the minus strand of CM053034.1, from coordinate 173,952,766 downwards.
AAATGTTATGTGTAGATAACATTATAGAATAAAATTTTAGTTTATTCTTCTGATCATTGCCCCTTCCACTAATCCAGAAAAAAAAACACCTTCCTGAAATTCCCTCTCTATAGAATGCAGCTCTAGAATTTCATAAATGTAGCTGGAAATAATGTCCACATTCATGCCAGAAATTATAACAGTCAACCATGGAAAAGTGTGCCCTCTCACTCACCCCTGAGCAAGTGTGCTCTACAACTAAGCCCCCAGGCATGCATGCCCTGCCCAAGAGTCTCTGACATGTGTGCTCTGCTACTCTGCCTTGGGCAAACCTGGGCCCTGCAACTCTGCCCTTGGGAAATGTGCTCAATCCTCACCGCCAGCAGTGACCCAGCCCTCACAGCCCTGGTCCAGCGGTGACCCGGCCCTCACAGCCCTGGTCCAGCGGTGACCCGGCCCTCACAGCCCTGGTCCAGCGGTGACCCGAGCCCTCAGCCCGGGTCCAGCGGGGACCCAGCCCTCACAGCCCGGGTCCAGCGGGGACCCAGCCCTCACAGCCCGGGTCCAGCGGGGACCCAGCCCTCACAGCCCGGGTCCAGCGGGGACCCAGCCCTCACAGCCCGGGTCCAGCGGTGACCCAGCCCTCACAGCCCGGGTCCAGCGGTGACCCGAGCCCTCAGCCCTGGTCCAGCGGTGACCCAGCCCTCACAGCCCGGGTCCAGCGGGGACCCAGCCCTCACAGCCCGGGTCCAGCGGGGACCCAGCCCTCACAGCCCGGGTCCAGCGGTGACCCGGCCCTCACAGCCCGGGTCCAGCGGTGACCCGGCCCTCACAGCCCGGGTCCAGCGGGGACCCAGCCCTCACAGCCCGGGTCCAGCGGGGACCCAGCCCTCACAGCCCGGGTCCAGCGGGGACCCAGCCCTCACAGCCCGGGTCCAGCGGGGACCCAGCCCTCACAGCCCGGGTCCAGCGGGAACCCAGCCCTCACAGCCCGGGTCCAGCGGGAACCCAGCCCTCACAGCCCGGGTCCAGCGGGGACCCAGCCCTCACAGCCCGGGTCCAGCGGGGACCCAGCCCTCACAGCCCGGGTCCAGCAGGGGGCCCAGCCCTCACAGCCCGGGTCCAGCAGGGACCCAGCCCTCACAGCCCGGGTCCAGCAGGGACCCAGCCCTCACAGCCCGGGTCCAGCAGGGACCCAGCCCTCACAGCCCGGGTCCAGCAGGGACCCAGCCCTCACAGCCCGGGTCCAGCAGGGACCCAGCCCTCACAGCCCGGGTCCAGCAGGGACCCGAGCCGACCCAGCCCTGGTCCAGCGGTGACCCAAGCCCTCACAGCCCTGGTCCAGTGGTGACCCAAGCCCTCACAGCCCTCAGCCAGCGGTGACCCAGCCCTACCGCTGACCCCTGGGGACAGGTACACCTACCACTGATTCCTGGGGACAGGTACACCTACCACTGATTCCTGGGGACAGGTACACCTACCACTGATTCCTGGGGACAGGTACACCTACCACTGATTCCTGGGGACAGGTACACCTACCACTGATTCCTGGGGACAGGTACACCTACCACTGATTCCTGGGGACAGGTACACCTACCACTGATTCCTGGGGACAGGTACACCTACCACTGATTCCTGGGGACAGGTACACCTACCACTGATTCCTGGGGACAGGTACACCTACCACTGATTCCTGGGGACAGGTACACCTACCACTGATTCCTGGGGACAGGTACACCTACCACTGATTCCTGGGGACAGGTACACCTACCACTGATTCCTGGGGACAGGTACACCTACCACTGATTCCTGGGGACAGGTACACCTACCACTGATTCCTGGGGACAGGTACACCTACCACTGATTCCTGGGGACAGGTACACCTACCACTGACCCCTGGGGACACGTACACCTACCACTGACCCCTGAGGACACGTACACCTACCACTGACCCCTGGGGACACGTACACCTACCACTGACCCCTGGGGACACGTACACCTACCACTTACCCCTGGGGACATGGATACATACATACATACATACACCTACCACTGACCCCTGGATGCATACATACACACACCTACCACTGGATACATACATACATACATACGTACGTACGTACGTACGTACACCTACCACTGACCCCTGGGGACACGTACACCTACCACTGACCCCTGGATACATACATACATACATACATACATACATACATACATACATACATACATACACCTACCACTGGATAGATACATACATATACATATACATATACATATACACACACACACACACACACACACACACACACACACACACACCTACCACTGACCCCTGGGGACACATACCTCTCGCCCTGTCCTGGACACACATGCCCCCCTCCTCGTGTACACTCACCCCGGTCCTCTGCATTCAGTCACACACCCTCCGCCCTGTCCTCAGCCTCCTCCACTCACCCGGCGGGTCACTCTCACCCTGCACTCAGCATGTCACCGTGGACTTACTTGCTCCGTACAGGGATGGGAGCCGCTGTCAGCCAATCACGTGCGAGGAGACGTTGTGGTCTGTCAGCTGTCACGCCGCTTCCTATTGGCTGGGCGAGATTCAATGACTGGGAGGAGCCAGGGCGCCACGTTGCATCGTAGCCTGGGGTGTTGTGTGCTGAGTACGGCAGCGGAGGGGTTACTGGAGGGCAGCCTGACACCGAGCACCGCCGAGATATCATATCATAGAGGAGAGAGGATAGAGGGGCCCCTGTGTGCCCCCAACAATACAATTCACCTTGTATGACCCCCCCCCCTTACCTGGACACATACATAGAGGGGGCACAGTATTGTATTACATTGTAAACACACTTTTATTTTATTATGAAAATTGAGGGACAGACATTCAGCAATCCTGAGCCACTTACCCTGTGTTATGATTATCCCCTAATGTGTGACCCCCTAATGTATGATCCCCTAATGTGTGACCCCCTAATGTGTGATCCCCTAATGTGTGATCCCCTAATGTGTGACCCCCTAATGTGTGACCCCCTAATGTGTGATCCCCTAATGTGTGACCCCTGATGTGTGATCCCCTAATGTGTGACCCCTAATGTGTGACCCCCTAATGTGTGATCCCCTAATGTGTGATCCCCTAATGTGTGACCCCCTAATGTGTGACCCCCTAATGTGTGATCCCCTAATGTGTGATCCCCTAATGTGTGACCCCCTAATGTGTGATCCCCTAATGTGTGATCCCCTAATGTATGATCCCCTAATGTGTGACCCCCTAATGTATGATCCCCTAATGTATGATCCCCTAATGTGTGATCCCCTAATGTGTGATCCTCTAATGTGTGACCCCCTAATGTGTGATCCCCTAATGTGTGATCCCCTAATGTGTGACCCCTGATGTGTGACCCCTGATGTGTGATCCCCTAATGTGTGACCCCTAATGTATGATCCCCTGATGTGTGATCCCCTGATGTGTGATCCCCTGATGTGTGATCCCCTAATGTGTGATCCCCTAATGTGTGACCCCCTAATGTGTGATCCCCTAATGTGTGATCCCCTAATGTGTGACCCCTGATGTGTGACCCCTGATGTGTGATCCCCTAATGTGTGACCCCTAATGTATGATCCCCTGATGTGTGATCCCCTGATGTGTGATCCCCTGATGTGTGATCCCCTAATGTGTGACCCCCTAATGTGTGATCCCCTAATGTGTGATCCCCTAATGTGTGACCCCTGATGTGTGATTCCCCTAATGTGTGACACCTGATGTGTGACCCCTGATGTGTGATCCCCTAATGTGTGACCCCATAATGTGTGACCCCTGATGTGTGACCCCTAATGTGTGATTCCCCTAATGTGTGACACCTAATGTGTGATCCCCTAATGTGGGATTCCCTAATGTGTGACCCCATAATGTGTGACCCCCTAATGTGTGACCCCCTAATGTGTGATCCCCTAATGTGTGACCCCTGATGTGTGACACCTGATGTGTGACCCCTGATGTGTGATCCCCTAATGTGTGATCCCCTAATGTGTGACCCCTAATGTGTGACCCCTGATGTGTGACCCCTGATGTGTGATCCCCTGATGTGTGATCCCCTAATGTGTGACCCCTGATGTGTGACCCCTGATGTGTGATCCCCTAATGTGTGATCTCCTAATGTGTGACCCCCTAATGTGTGATCCCTTAACCACTTCAGCCCCGGACCATTTGGCAGCCAAAGGACCAGAGGTCTTTTTTCAATTTCGCACTGCACTACTTTAACTGGTAATTGCGCGGTCATGCAATTTTGTAACCAAACGAAATTTGCGTCCTTTTCTTCCCACAAATAGAGCTTTCTTTTGATGGTATTTGATTGCCTCTGTGATTTTTATTTTTTGCGATATAAACGGAAAAAGAGCGAAAATTTTGAAAAAAAAAGAGATTTTCTACTTTTTGTTATAAAAAAAATCTAATAAACTCAATTTTAGTCAAACATTTGGGCCAAAATGTATTCAGCCACATGTCTTTAGTAAAAAAAAATGCCAATAAGCGTATATTTATTGGTTTGCGCAAAAGTTATAGCGTCTACAAACTAGAGTACATTTTCTGGAATTTACACCGCTTTTAATTTATGACTGCCTATTTCATTTCTTGAGGTGCTAAAATGGCAGAGAAGTACAAAACCCCCCCAAATGACCCCATTTTGGAAAGTAGACACCCCAAGCTATTTGCTGAGAGGCATGTTGAGCCCATTGAATATTTTTTTTTTTTAGTCCCAAGTGATTGAATAAAGACAAAAATAAAAAAGATTTTTTTTTTTTTTTCAAAAAGTTGTCACTAAATGATATATTGCTCACACATGCCATAGTTATATGTGGAATTGCACCCCAAAATACATTTTGCTGCTTCTCCTGAGTATGGGGATACCACATGTGTGGGACTTTTTGGGAGCCTAGCCGCGTACGGGGCCCCGAAACCCAAGCACCGCCTTCAGGATTTCTAAGGGTGCAAATTTTTGATTTCACTCCTCACTACCTATCACAGTTTCGAAGGCCATAAAATGCCAAAATAGCACAAAACCCCCCCAAATGACCCCATTTTGGAAAGTAGACACCCCAAGCTATTTGTTGAGAGGCATGGTGAGTATTTTACAGCTCTCATTTGTTTTTGAAAATGAAGAAAGTAAAGAAAAAAAAAATTTTTTTTCTTTTTTCAATTTTCAAAACTTTGTGACAAAAAGCGACATCTGCAAAATACTCACAATACCTCTCAGCAAATAGCTTGGGGTGTCTACTTTCCAAAATGGGGTCATTTTGGGGGGTTTTATGCCATCTGGGCATTCCATGGCCTCCGAAACTGTGATTGGCAGTGAGAAGTGAAATAAAAAAATTACACCCTTAGAAAGCCTGAAGGCGGTGATTGGTTTTTGGGGTTCCGTACGCAGCTAGGCTCCCAAAAAGTCCCACACATGTGGTATCCCCGTACTCAGGAGAAGCAACAGAATGTATTTTGGGGTGTATTTCTACATATGCCCATGACATGTTTGAGCAATATATCATTTAGTGACAACTTTTTGTAAAAAAAATATATATATATTTTTTTTTTTTCATTATTCAATCTCTTGGGACAAAAAAAAAAAATATTTAATGGGCTCAACATTGCTCTCATCAAATAGCTTGGGGTGTCTACTTTCCAAAATGGGGTCATTTGGGGGGGGTTTGAACTGTCCTGGCATTTTATGCACAACATTTAGAAGCCTATGTCACACGTCACCCACTCTTCTAACCACTTGTAGACAAAGCCCTTTCTGACACTTTTTGTTTACATGAAAACATATTTTTTTTTTGCAAGAAAATTACGTTAAACCCCCAAACACTATATATAATGTTAAAGCAAAGGCCCTACAGATTAAAATGGTGGGTGTTGCATTTTTTTTTTCCACACAGTATTTGCGCAGCGATTTTTCAAACGCATTTTTTGTGGAAAAAATACACTTTTTTTTATTTTAATGCACTAAAACACACTATATTGCTCAAATTTTTGATGAAATAAAAAATATGATCTTAGGCCGAGTACATGGATACCAAACACGACATGCTTTAAAATTGCGCACAAACACGCAGTGGCGACAAACTACATACATTTTTAAAAGCCTTTAAAAGCCTTTACATGATACCACATTAGATTCACGGAGGAGGTCTACTGCTAAAATTACTGCCCTCGATCTGACCTTCGCGGTGATACCTCACATGCATGGTGCAATTGCTGTTTACATATGACGCCAGACCAACGCTTGTGTACGCCTTTGCGCAAGAGAAGGGGGGGGGCAGGGGTGCTTTTTTTTTTTTGTTTGTTTTTTTTTTTATTTATTTAGCTTTTTTATTTTATTTTTAAACTGTTCCTTCCATTTTTTTTCTTTGTTATGATTTTTATTGTTATCTCAGGGAATGTAAATATCCCCTATGATAGCAATAGGCAGTGACAGGTACTCTTTTTTTGAAAAAATTGGGGTCTATTAGACCCTAGATCTTTCCTCTGCCCTCAAAGCATCTGACCACACCAAGATTGGTGTGATAAAATGCTTTCCCAATTTCCCAATGGCGCGGTTTATATCCGGGAGGGGGGACATTCCCTCCCACTGCTTGTAAAAGCAGTCTAGAGGCTAATTACCCGCTAGAATTGCTTTTACATGAAAGCCGATCACTGGCTGAAAAGAATGATACCAAGATGATACCTAAACCTGCAGGCATCATTCTGGTATAACCATTCAAAGTCCAGCAACATACTGGACATATATTGTAAATTTTTTTTTTTCATGCAGCCTCTTGGCTGAACGAAAAAAAGAGATTGATTGGTGGGTATGCCCACCATTAGAATACCTCCCTTCATCCACCCACTTCTAATGATGGGCATACATGCACCATTTATATATGCCGATGCATGGGGGCATCCTCCCGCAAAAGTTATGCCGTGTACACACGGTCGGAATTTCGACCGTATGTACGTGGCATTAGGAGCCAATCGCTCCTCCCCGCCCCCTGCTGCCCCCATGCTTCGGCATATATGCTCTTTTTTTAACTGTGGTGGTGAAATCACCTCCTACAGCGTTGGAGTCGCGGCTTTATGTATCGTGGGAGCAAACGCTGTTGCTGTCAAGATAAATAAATCCGCGTTGCAACTGAATGGCGCACCTGAAAACAAAAAAATGCTTAACACTAAAACACAGTAAACAAAATTACATACCTGAAAAGCAAGCATGATAAAACATGATAAAACATAATAAAACATTGCAGAATAGAATGGAGTAAAAAAAGAGCAACAATAGAGAGAGAATAGAGTGAGAGAGAGAACAATAAAACGACAACTATTTTATTTTTTTTTATTTTTTTGAGATTCACAGGTAAAAAAGCTCCTGACTGAAGCGACTGAATCAAAACGCTACCACAAAAAAACTGTTAGCGATCGCAGGGATCAGGCCTGACTCTGCGAACGCTGCAGTTATGTGTGCTTAGTGTTTTGTAAGTGACAGTGATCGATCGATACTGCACTTGGGTGGGCTGGGCTGGGCGGAGGGGGAAAACGCAGGTGCTAGCAGGTATCTGGGCTGATCCCGCTAACAATGCGGTTTTTTTTGGAACCCTAAACTGCTGGGACGCTAGTATAGATCTGATCAGATCAGATATTGATCTGTTCAGATACTGTGCCACTAAGGGAGGTGTATGCTTTGCGCGTGGGTGTTTGCGGTACTGGCACTAACCTGGGGCGACGCAGACCTTATTTGACCCTAAAACCTAATTGATATCACCCGCCGGGCGATCAGGGGGTTAAACCGTTATTGGGTAATAAATGGCGGGTGCCCTGACAGTATAAAAAACAAGCTAACTAACCAGCGTCACCCGTAACAGTAATACAAAAAAAAAACTGGTTACCTAGCGACACTAATGCAGCGATCAGAAAAACGATCGCTTAGTGACACTGGCAAAAGGGGGTGAAAGGGTTAACTAGGGGCAATCAGGGGGTTAAACCTTTATTAGGTAATATATGGGGGTACCTGACGCTATATAAAAACCTGACGGGGAACCTAAATAACGAAATAACTAACTGGCTAACCAGCGTCACCAGTGACAGTTATACAGTGATCACTGGTGAAAGGGTTAACTCTAGGGGCAATCAGGGGGTTAAAACCTTTATTTAGGTTGTAATATGGGGGTACCTGACCTATAAACCTATTTATGAACCTATATAAACATGGCGGTTACCTAAAAAAAAAAAATGGTTACCTAGCGACACTAATGCAGCGATCAGAAAAACGATCGCTTAGTGACACTGGCAAAAGGGGGTGAAAGGGTTAACTAGGGGCAATCAGGGGGTTAAAACCTTTATTAGGTAATATATGGGGGTACCTGACGCTATATAAAAACCTGACGGGGAACCTAAATAACGAAATAACTAACTGGCTAACCAGCGTCACCAGTGACAGTTATACAGTGATCACTGGTGAAAGGGTTAACTCTAGGGGCAATCAGGGGGTTAAAACCTTTATTTAGGTTGTAATATGGGGGTACCTGACCTATAAACCTATTTATGAACCTATATAAACATGGCGGTTACCTAAAAAAAAAAAATGGTTACCTAGCGACAGCAGTGACACTAATACAGCGATCAGAAAAACGATCGCTTAGTGACACTGGCAAAAGGGGGTGAAAGGGTTACCTGGGGGGCAATCAAGGGGTTAAACCTTTATTAGGGGGGGGTAGGGGGCTACCTTGGACCTAAAACTAACTGCCCTGACAGTTATTACAGTCACACTGACACTAAATGCAGTGATCAGTAAAAAAATGATCACTGCAATTAGTGACACTGTGACTGGGGGGGGGGGGGGGGAGGGGGTGATCTGGGGGGTGATCAGGGGGTGACAGGGGGGTGGAATATGTGCCTAACTGTACTGGTGTCAGTGTAGTGTTGTGCACTAACCTTAACATGTTCGCCGCTCGGCGTCTCCGGTCACATAGACCGGCGCACCGAGCGTGACATCACTTCCGCCTTCCTGTCTATACAATAGACAGGAAGGGGAAGCTTTTCATTGGCCAGGAGCGATCGCGAGGGGGTGGCCAGAAACCACTGGCCGTCCCCTCGTCCCGGATCGCTCCTGAAGCGATCCCGACCGTCCCCGCCGGCGGAGGGGGGTCCGATCGGACCCCCCAACCGCCGGAAGAATGTCACGTACAGGTACGTGATTCTGCCTGTACGTGCCATTCTGCCGACGTATATATACAGGGGGCGGTCGGCAAGTGGTTAATATGTGCCCCCCTAATGCGTGACCACCCTATATGTGACCCTGATGTGGGGACCCTAACTCAACACTGGCTGTATAGTCCCAGCATTTTGCCTTATTTCCCTCCAATCCTTTCATTTCTTTCTTCCCTCGCCCCTCCTTTATGTCCTTCCTTCATATACACTCAATGGGGGAGACAATGGGACGGATTCATACACCATTCACATTATGGAAATGAGAATGAAATAAATCTGTCATATTCACTAATATCTTGTCTTTTATCTGCTCATTTCCTAGGAAAGTTATGAGATTAAATGCTACATTTCAAGATATTAAACCCCAAAATGTATTATATTACAGCCTAATAATCATTAGATGTGGTGGCTGCATTAGTTTAATTTTTTTTAGGCTTCCCCCCCCCCTCTGTTTTCACCTGGTAATCTGGCCAGTAACACACCTCCCCTATTAGAGCGCCCCCAATCTGGATGGACAGGGCTGAACATTCTACCGCCTGGTACTGGCATTTGGGGCCCGTTTTGAGCCTTATTCCAAAATAGATTAAATTCATAATTTCCTCAACATTCTACAACCAATACCCCATAATGACAATGTGAAAAACGTTTGGTTGAAATCTTTGCAAAAAATCCCATGTACATAAGTATTCACAGCCTTTGCTCAATACTTTGATGAAGCCCCTTTGGCACCAATTACAGCTTCAAGTCATTGAATATGATTCTACAAGTTTTGCACACCTATTTTTGGGCAGTTTCTCCCATTTTTCTTTACAGGCCCTCTCAAGCTCCATCAGGTTGGATGGGGGGCGTTGGTGCACAGCCATTTTCAGATCTCTCCAGAGATGTTCAATCGGGTTCAAGTCTGGGCTTTGGCTGGGTCACTCAAGGTCATTCACAGAGTTGTCTCGTAGCCACTCCTTTGTTATCTTGGCTGTGTGCTTAGGGTTATTGTTCTGTTGGAAGATGAACCCTCGCCCCAGTCTGAGGTCCAGAGCGCTCTGGAGCAGGTTTTCATCAAGGATGTCTCTGTACATTGCTGCATAAATCTTTTCCTCGATCCTGACAAGTCTCCCAGTTCCTGTCGCTGAAAGATTGAGAGCAGGTTCTCTATTTTTGGGTCGGAAAAAGTTCTGATCGGAAATTCCGATCGTCTGTACAAATTCCGACATGCAAAATTCCTGCGCAAAATTCCTACGCATGCTCGGAAACAATTAGACGAATGCTCGGAAGCATTGAACTTCATTTTCTCAGCTCGTCGTAGTGTTGTACGTCACTGCGTTCTTGATGGTCGAAAGTTCAGAGAACTTTTGTGTCACTGTGTGTATGCAAGCCAAGCTTGAGCGGAATTCGGTCGAAAAAAACATCCAAGATGTTTTCAACGGAAAATCCGCTCATGTGTACGGGGCATTACATTAGTCTTTTGACTAAAATGCCATTTTAGTTTTAGTCGTATTTTAGTCATCTCAGTTGTTTTAGGCCCCTTTCACACTGGGGCGTTTTTCAGGCGGTAAAGCGCTAAAAATAGCGCCTGTACACCGCCTGAAAAAAACGGCCCCATTCACTCCAGTGTGAAAGCCGGAGGGCTTTCACACTGGAGCGGTGCGCTAGCAGGACGGTAAAAAAAGTCCTGCTAGCAGCATCTTTGGAGCGGTATAGGAGCGGTGTATTCACCGCTCCTATACCGCTCCTACCCATTGATTTCAATGCAATACCGCGGCGCTTTGTGGGTGATTTTGACCCTTTTTTTGGCCACTCGCGGGGGGTAAAACCGACCCGCGAGCAGCCGAATACCGTGGCTAAAACAACGGTAAAGCAGCGCTAAATATAGCGCTGCTTTACCATCGCCGCGGCTCCCGCCCCAGTGTGAAAGGGGCCTTAGTCTTAGTTGTATTTTAGTCGACAAAATTAACACTGTTTACAATCGCTTTTATAAATCAACCCCTATGTGTGTTAGTTGCCCAAAAGAAGCTCTGGCCCATTTTGCTCGAGAGGCTTAACACGATTTTTAAACTTGCCTTTTGCCGTGATCGCAGTGTGGTTCTGTCTTGCGACAATTGCAGCAGAATCGCCCCGCATTTGGGGTGTCAGTAAGAATAAAGGCACCCAAATGTGTGTCATGCATTTCCAAATCGCCTAAAGTGAATTGGGCCTAATACAAGTGAAATTTTTTGCTCTAATGTCACGTACACACGATCGGAATTTCGGCCAGCAAAAGACAGATGAGAGCTTTTCATCGGAAAATGTGACCTTGTGTAGGCTCCGTAAAATCGTGTGGTACCGGCGCTGGTTGATGTGTTACAACAATAAAATAAAAATAAAATAGAATCCTATAGTGAGCTGCAGTTTGTGTAGGCTCCATAGGAATTTTTCTGGCCGAATTCCCGCCAGCAAAAATTTGAGAGCATGTTCTCAATTTTTCCGACGGAAAAGGTTTCTATTGGAAATTCCGATCGTCTGTAGCAATTCTGACTCGCAAAATTCCTACGCATGCTCGGAAACAATTCGACGCATGCTCGGAAGCATTAAACTTAATTTTTTCTTGGCTCGTCGTAGTGTTGTACGTCACTGCTTTCTTGGCGGTCGGAATTTGGTGTGACCATGTGTAGGCAAGACAATTTGAGTGGAATTCCATTGGAATTCCGTCGGGAAAACCATCAGAGTTTTTTCCGACGAGAAGTCCGATCGTGTGTACGCGGCATAACAGTTTGAGATTATTTTCCTTGAATCCTATATTGATGAACATTCTCTAACTATTCAGATTATTTTCTTTACTGTTGGACCAGACGGGCTGAGGCTCTGAGCTATCTGGGTGACCTCTGTACATACAGTATTACTGACCTTGTTAATAATTCTGATGAAACTGTCTGGAAAGAGCATGGGTGAAAGCTTATGATGCCTGCAAAATGTGATGACATCACTGCAAGCCTGCCATGACATCACTTGGAATAGATTGAGTTTTGCCTCTAATGCACACGGTCGGAATTCTCGTCGGAAAAAGCTCTGATGGTTTTTCCCGTCGGAATTGTGACGGAATTTTCGCTCAAGCTGTGTTGCCTACACACGGTCACACCAAATTCCAACGGTCAATAACCCCACGGCATAAAACACGTTCGACTGCACTATAAAAGGGAAGTTTAATGCTTCTGAGCATGCGTCGAATTGTTTCCGAGCATGCGTCAGAATTTTGCGTGTCGGAATTGCATACAACCGACCGTGTATATGCGGCATTAGTCTCATATACAATATTCTAGTATGAAAACACGCTGCCAGCAAGTTTTGTTAAATTAGATTACTGGAAAAGGAACAAAGCCTGAAAACGCCGGTAATTCAGGAAAGTGTAAAAAGTCACAGGCACAGAACACAAGAGCTTCATTGACTCTGGCACTGAACTCCGAGAAGTCAATTTGTGTAAGAATTAGCGCATAAATCTTCTCACTTAGCAATTTGCCATTTCATCACTTCTTCATCCCCTGTTGCAGAGCTTCTCTGGCATAACTGGTGGGGACAGAAAATTAAGCAAAGTGTAAAAATGCAGATAATGAGGAGACCCTCCATATCTCCCAGGGAGGAAGCATCGTTTATTGGAAAGAAGAAGACCTCTGTGGGATTTGCTGTAGGACAAGGTTACATTCTTAACTAAAAATGGATGACACAATAGCAAAAAATAAATTTACATGAGCCAGCGCAATTATACAGGCCTCCGGGTCAGTTCAGTTTACGTCTCCTTTAGCAGCTTAGAGTTTAAAGAGAATCATGATTAATTAAGGGTAGTGATAGAGCGTGCCTTGTGTGTGGATGAAAATATCTGATTCTTGCCATCCATAGCATCTGACATAGTGCAGGATAAGAGGATGGACTAGAGGAATTGATTGGCTTCCAAGAACAAATGTTCTCTCAGATATGTTTAATTGTGAGATTAAGAGAAGAAGGTGTTGAGTTAGCCCAGTTGTCTCCAAACTGCGGTCTGTGGGCTGGAATGCGTCCCTTTGCATGCCTTTATCCGGCCCTTGGGAATTCCTCTGACACACATGAAGTGCTATTCCTCCCACTGTTAGGGATAATGGGTTCCTTCCCTAGGGCACTATTCCTCCCACTGACACCATTGATGGGGAGTTATTCCTCTCACTGACACCAATTATGGGGTATAATACCACCCACTGACACCAATGATGGGATACTATTCTTCCTACTGACACCCATGATGGGGTACAATATCGCCCACTCACACCAATGATGGGGCTTTATTCCTCCCACTGACACCAATGATGGGGCAATATTCCTCCCACTGACATCAATGATGTGGCACTATACCTCCCACTGATATCAGTGATGGGGTACTATTCCTCCCACTGACATCAGTGATGGGGCACTATTCCTTCCACTGACACCAACGATAAGGCATTATTACTATTTCTATTACCCATTATTGGGCACATTTCCTCCTCCACATGCGCCATGTAATTTTTTTACTCCCACAGTCTGGCTCCCCTAAAGTCTGAAGGATAGTAAACTGACCCTTTGTTTAAAAAGTTTGGAGACCCCTGTGCTAGCTCTTTAAATTGTGCAATATTAAATCACAAACATATAGTACATAAATAAAATAACAATTTGTGGAAATGTAGTGCAAAAAAGTGACATGCAGAACTAAATATTGCAATTTTATGAAAAATTCCTAAACCATGTAAAAAAAAATTCATATATAGTGATACCTCGAATCGGTCATGAACCAAGGCAAATTTTCCTATAGGGCTCAATGTAAATCAGGTTAATCCGTTCTGAACTTTTTTTTTGTTGTTTTTGAACCACAAAAATATGAAACATAGTACAGTACAATATGAAGAGAGAGAACACAAAAGAGATGAACAAAATCCTGTGTAATAACATGGGCCATGCAGGTCCTCTTTATGGAGAGATCTGGCCATAAGCCATAAGAAGTTCCGTTTGCAGTTTGCGAGAAGCCATGTGGGGAAAACAGCAAACATGTGGAAGAAGGTGCTCTGATCAGAATTTAACTTTTTGGCCTAAAAGCAAAACGCTATGTGTGGCGGAAAACTAACACTGCACATCACCTTGAACACACCATCCCCACCTTGAAACATGGTGGTGGCAGCATCATGTTGTGGAGATGCTTTTCTTCAGGATGGACAGGGAAGCTAGTCAGAGTTGATGGGAAGATAGATGGAGCCAAATACAGGGCAATCTTATGCCGCGTACACACGGTCGGAATTTCCGATGGAAACAGTCCGATGGGAGCTTTTTATCGGATTTTCCGACCGTGTATGTATGCCCATCGGTCTTTTCCTGACGGAATTTCCGACGGACTTTGGATTGAGAACCTGTTCTTAATTTTTCCGACGGAAAACCTTTCTATCGGATTTTCCGATCGTGTGTATGCAATTCCGACACGCAAAATTCCGACGCATGCTCGGAAACAATTCGACGCATGCTCAGAAGCATTAAACTTCACTTTTATAGTGCAGTCAAACGTTTTTTAAGGCGTGGTGTTATTGACCGTCGGAATTTGGTGTGACCGTGTGTAGGCAAGACAGTTTGAGCGAAATTCCGTCGGAATTCCGACGGGAAAACCATGAGAGCTTTTTCCGACGAGAATTCCGACCGTGTGTACACGGCATTAGAAGTAAACCTGTAAACCTGTAACACACGATCGGACATTCCGACAACAAAATCCTGGATTTATTTCCGACGGATGTTGGCTCAAACTTGTCTTACATACACACGGTCACACAAATTTTGTCGGAAATTCTGAACGTCAAGAACGCCGTGACGTACAACACGTATGATGAGCCGAGAAAAATGAAGTGCAATAGCCAGCGCGGCTCTTCTGCTTGATTACGAGCATGCGTGGAATTTTGTGTCGGAATTGTGTACACAACGGATTTTGTTGTTGGAAAATTTGAGATCCGGCTCTCAAATTTTTATTGTCGGAAATTCTGACAGCAAATGCCCGATGGAGCCTACACGCGGTCAGAATTTCTGACAACAAGCTCACACCGAACATTTGTTGTCGGAAAATTCTGACCGTGTGTACGCGGCATTAGAGTTTGCAAAAGACTTGAGAGGTTCACCTTCCAGCAGGACAACGACCCTAAACATACAGCCAGAGTTACAATGGAATGGTTTAGATCAAAGCATATTCATGTGTTAGAATGGCCCAGTCAAAGTCCAGACCTAAATCCAATTGGGAATCTGTGGCAAGACTTGAAAATTGCTGTTCACAGATGCTCTCCATCCAATCTGACAGAGCTTGAGCTATTTTGCGAAAGAGAATGGGCAAAAGTGTCACTCGCTAGATGTGTGGTAGAGACATACCCAAAAAGACTTGTGCCTGTAATTGCAGAAAAAGGTGGTTCTACAAAGTATTGACTCATGTGCCACTTTGTGTTGGTCTATCACATAAAATCCTAATAAAATACATTTACGTTTTTGGTTGTAACAAGACAAAATTTGGAAAATTTGAGGGGGTATGAATACTTTTTCAAGGCACTGCATCTTAACACTCAGCCCCCAGTAAAAGGAGATATATTCTGGTTTTATAATTACCTACAATACAATGTAGGATTTACAAAAAAAAAATTGTAAAATTTTTAAAAAAGAAATTCTCGCTAAAAGAGTGACAATATGCACCTTAGTAACTGGAGTATCACACTATTTCTTGAACCACTGGGACAACGCTTATAAAATTATTTATAGAGGATAGATTATCCTCTTCTTCAAATTATCAAAATTATTTCCAGATGCTTCACCATTATGTTGGAGACAATGTGGAAGTGTGGGAAATCTACTTCATATTCTATGGGAATGTGTACCCATTTTTTGGAATGCTGTGTTCTCTTATAGCTAAAGTAACTGTTATGCCGCGTACACACGAAGGGACAATCCCGCGGGATTATCCTCTGGACTCAAGTCCAGCGGACAATCCCCTCGTGTGTGGGCGTCGGCGGACTTTTTGGCGCCAAAGTCCGGCGGACCAAAGTTTTAAGTTTGGTTTTAAAATTATCCTCTGGACTTGGCAGTCCGGCGGACAATCCCGCCATTAGTAGGCTAGTCCGCCAGACTTTTTAAATGAACGGACTTGCCGCTCATCGGCAAGTCCGTTCATTTAGCACGTGACTTCAGGTTACGTAGCTAGCGTAGGCAGTAAATGCCGCCGCGCTAGCTCCGTCACCTGGCATGGATTTAAAGGGACTCCCCACGCCGAAAAACGGCGTGGGGGTTCCCCCCAAATCCATCTCAGACCCTTATCCGAGCACGCAGCCCGGCCGGCCGGGAAAGGGGTGGGGACGAACGAGCGACCCCCCCTCCTGAGCCGTACCAGGCCACATGCCCTCAACATGGGGGGTGCCCTGGGGAAAGGGGGGCCGTGCGGCCCCCCCACCCCAAAGCACCTTGTCCCCATTTTGATGAGGACAAGGGCCTCTTCCCGACATCCCTGGCCGTTGGTTGTCGGGGTCTGCGGGCGGGGGCTTATCGGAATCTGGGAGCCCCCTTTTATAATTTTATACGATGTACCCCTACCCATTCACCTAAGGTGTAAAATGTAAAGTAAAAAAAAAACACACTTTTGAAAAAAATATTTTATTGCACTGCTCCGGGGGTCTTCTTCCGTCTTGGGGGTCTTCTCGCCGGACTCCTCCGCCATTTACCAAGCTCTTTTACCGAGCGGAGAAGTCCGGCTACCTTCTTCGTCGTCGTCGCCGTCGTCTGGGGGTCTCGATCCGCCTTCGGGGGTTTTCAGGGGTCTCTTCTGTTCTTGCCGCTGTCGTCGCTTTCTGCGCCGCCGGCGCCGCCCTCTTCTTTTTCTTCTTCTTGTTCTTCTTGTTCCCGGAGGATGCTGGGACTGTGACATCACAAGGGGGCGGGGTCACCATGTGACATGAGCATGTGACCCTGTCCCCTTGTCCCTATATAAGTGCCAGCACAGCGCGGCTCTGGCATTCCGGCCAGAGGGAGCGACGTGTCAACATCGGAAGAAGAAGAAGAACAAGAAGAAGAAAAAAAAAAAGGCGGCGCTGGCGGCGCAGAAAGCGACGACAGCGGCAAGAACAGAAGAGACCCCGGAAGACCCCCGAAGGCGGATCGAGACCCCCAGACGACGGCGGCGACGACGAAGAAGGTAGCCGGACTTCTCCGCTCGGTAAAAGAGCTTGGTAAATGGTGGAGGAGTCCGGCGAGAAGACCCCCAAGACAGAAGAAGAACCCCGGAGCAGTGCAATAAACTATTTTTTCAAAAGTGTGTTTTTTTTACTTTACATTTTATACCTTAGGTGAATGGGTAGGGGTACATCGTACCCCATACTCATTCACATAGGGTGGGGGGCCGGGATCTGAGGGCCCCCTTATAAAAGGGGGCTCCCAGATTCCGATAAGCCCCCGCCCACAGACCCCGACAACCAACGGCCAGGGTTGTCGGGAAGAGGCCCTTGTCCTCATCAACATGGGGACAAGGTGCTTTGGGGTGGGGGGGCCGCACGGCCCCCCTTTCCCCAGGGCACCCCCCATGTTGAGGGCACGCGGCCTGGTACGGCTCTGGAGGGGGGCGCTCGCTCGTCCTCACTCCTTTCCTGGCCTGCCGGGCTGCGTGCTCGGATAAGGGTCTGAGATGGATTTGGGGGGGACCCCCACGCCGTTTTTCGGCGTGGGGATTCCCTTTAAATCCATGCCAGGTGACAGAGCTAGCGCGCCGGCATTTACTGCCTACGCTAGCTACGTACCTAAAGTTACGTTCTAAATGAACGGACTGCTCCGTGTGTGGGCAAGTCCGTACATTTTCAAAAGTCCCGCGGACTTTGTCCGCCGGAGAAGTCCGGGCGTGTGTGGGCAAGTCCACACGCTCGGAAAGTCCGGCGAAGCCAGCTGGAAAGTCCGGCGGATTGTCCGCTGGACTAGGTCCGCCGGGAAAAGTCTGCACGTGTGTACGCGGCATTACTCTTGCTATTCAATCTCCACTGTTAGCTCTGTTGAGTTTATCTAAAGGTACCTATACAATTCAATTCAGAACTGTAATTTCCCAAATTTAATAGAGGTTTGTCTGACGATCACTAATAACTGGACAACCACAGCTCTTAATATTTTAAAGGTGATCCATAAAGTTAAGGGATAAGTTCACCTTCGGTAGCATCTTACATGATCCATATGTTTTTAGAGTGGAACATGTAACATATTCCCGATCCTGCAGCGGACTCCCTGTGACAGCAGGCAGAGGATCTTCTCCCTGTACCTGCTGTCACTATATGAAAAAAGCAAGGCCGTGTGGGCACACAAGCGCAATTTCCGACAGAAAGAGTCAGATGGAAGCTTTTCATCGTATATTCCGACTGTGTGTGTGCCCCATCTGACTTTTTCTGTCGAAAATTCAGACGGATAGAGAACATGTTCTATATTTTTCAGACGAGACAAATTACTATCGGAAAAAACGCTCGTCTGTATGCTGTTCCGACGCACCAAAAATGACACATGCTCTGAAGCAAGTACGAAACGGAAGCTATTGGCTACTGGCTAATAAACTTCCTTTTCTAGCCCCGTCGTACGTGTTGTACGTCGCTGCATTCTGAACGCTCGGAATTTGGTGTGACCGTGTGTATGCAAGACAGCTTGAGCGGAATTCCATCGGAACTCCGTCAGAAAAACCTTCAGAGTTTATTCCGACGGCAAAACCGGTCACGTGTACAGGGCATTACAGAACCCTATGAATCAATGAACTACAAGTAACGATAGCCATTGTGGCTGTTGGCTTGTAGTTCTCAATAAACTACCAAGGTGCTGTTGAGCTTTCTAGTAGTACATTGATTCTTCCTGTCTTTGTGAAACTGCCTGCCTGTACGATGCATTTGGGCATGTCAATTAATTTCATTGAGCAGAATAATCATTTATTCTAGCCATTGCAATGAATTAACACTGAAGCGCTAAACACACCTAGCATGATTGCACGTTTAGACGCATTTACACATGTTTAGGCACGTCAAGCACTTCTGCCAAAAACTGCTGCTCCTGAAAGAGCTGGCAGTGAGTTTTTTTCTGCCTCTACCTGTAAATGCCTATGCCTACATAAGCTAACATTGAGGGGCGTTTTTTGAGGCAGAAAAAAAAGTGGCCTTTTTAACACCCAGTGTGCATGAAGCCTAATGCTCCTCTAGCAGGATGTGCCTTGACTAATGGTGCTTGTTAAAACTGATTATTAATTGTTTTTCCTTCTTACGTTGTTTGTGTAAACCGTAAAATTTACTTTGATATGCAATACAGTAATGCCGCATACACACGATCGGAATTCCGGCCAGAAAAAGACAGATGAGAGCTTTTCATCGGAAAATGCGACCGTGTGTAGGCTCCATCGGAAATTTGCTGGCCGAATTTCCAACAGCAAAGAATTGAGAGCATGTTCTCAATTTTTCCGACGGAAAAGGTTTCTATCGGAAATTCTGATCGTCTGTAGCAATTCTGACGTGCAAAATTCCTACGCATGCTCGGAAACAATTTGACGCATGCTCGGAAGCATTGAACTCGGCTCGTTGTAGTGTTGTACGTCACCGCGTTCTTGACGTGTGTACGCGGCATGAGGTGAGTAAAGGTGAGTCTAATTTGTCTGTAAGTCCAACAAAGTTAGCCTAGGTACCCAATTAACCAGTTCAGCCCCGGACCATTTGGCAGCCAAAGGACCAGAGGTCTTTTTTCAATTTCGCACTGCACTGCTTTAACTGGTAATTGCGCGGTCATGCAATGTTGTACCCAAACGAAATTGGCGTCCTTTTCTTCCCACAAATAGAGCTTTATTTTGATGGTATTTGATTGCCTCTGTGATTTTTATTTTTTGCGCTATAAACGGAAGAAGACTGCAAATTTTGAAAAAAAAAGATATTTTCTACTTTTTGTTATAAAAAAAATCCAATAAACTCAATTTTAATCAAACATTTGGGCCAAAATGTATTTAGCCACATGTCTTTAGTAAAAAAAATGCCAATAAGCGTATATTTATTGGTTTGCGCAAAAGTTATAGCGTCTACAAACTAGAGTACATTTTCTGGAATTTACACCGCTTTTAATTTATGACTGCCTATTTCATTTCTTGAGGTGCTAAAATGGCAGGGAAGTACAACCCCCCCCCCCCAAATGACCCCATTTTGGAAAGTAGACACCCCAAGCTATTTGCTGAGAGGCATGTTGAGCCCATTGAATATTTTTTTTTTTAGTCCCAAGTGATTGAATAAAGACAAAAAAAAAAAAAAAAAAAAAAAAATGTTTTCAAAAAGTTGTCACTAAATGATATATTGCTCACACATGCCATGGTTATATGTGGAATTGCACCCCAAAATACATTTAGCTGCTTCTCCTGAGTATGGGGATACCACATGTGTGGGACTTTTTGGGAGCCTAGCCGCGTACGGGGCCCCGAAACCCAAGCACCGCCTTCAGGATTTCTAAGGGTGCAAATTTTTGATTTCACTCCTCACTACCTATCACAGTTTCGAAGGCCATAAAATGCCAAAATAGCACAAAACCCCCCCAAATGACCCCATTTTGGAAAGTAGACACCCCAAGCTATTTGTTGAGAGGCATGTTGAGCCCATTGAAATATTTTTTTTTTTTTTCAAAAAGTTGTCACTAAATGATATATTGCTCACACATGCCATAGTTATATGTGGAATTGCACCCCAAAATACATTTTGCTGCTTCTCCTGAGTATGGGGATACCACATGTGTGGGACTTTTTGGGAGCCTAGCCGCGTACGGGGCCCCGAAACCCAAGCACCGTCTTCAGGATTTCTAAGGGTGCAAATTTTTGATTTCACTCCTCACTACCTATCACAGTTTCGAAGGCCATAAAATGCCAAAATAGCACAAAACCCCCCCAAATGACCCCATTTTGGAAAGTAGACACCCCAAGCTATTTGCTGAGATGCATGGTGAGTATTTTACAGCTCTCATTTGTTTTTGAAAATGAAGAAAGTAAAGAAAAAAATTTTTTTTTTTTCTTTTTTCAATTTTCAAAACTTTGTGACAAAAAGCGAGATCTGCAAAATACTCACAATACCTCTCAGCAAATAGCTTGGGGTGTCTACTTTCCAAAATGGGGTCATTTTGGGGGGTTTTATGCCATCTGGGCATTCCATGGCCTCCGAAACTGTGATTGGCAGTGAGAAGTGAAATAAAAAAATTACACCCTTAGAAAGCCTGAAGGCGGTGCTTGGTTTTTGGGGTGACGTACGCGGCTAGGCTCCCAAAAAGTCCCACACATGTGGTATCCCCGTACTCAGGAGAAGCAACAGAATGTATTTTGGGGTGTATTTCCACATATGCCCATGGCATGTTTGAGCAATATATCATTTAGTGACAACTTTTTGTAAAAAAAATATATATATATTTTTTTTTTTCATTATTCAATCTCTTGGGACAAAAAAAAAAAAAAATTTAATGGGCTCAACATTGCTCTCAGCAAATAGCTTGGGGTGTCTACTTTCCAAAATGGGGTCATTTGGGGGGGGGGGGGGGGGTTTGAACTGTCCTGGCATTTTATGCACAACATTTAGAAGCCTATGTCACACGTCACCCACTCTTCTAACCACTTGTAGACAAAGCCCTTTCTGACACTTTTTGTTTACATGAAAACATATTTTTGTTTTGCAAGAAAATTACGTTGAACCCCCAAACACTATATATATTGTTAAAGCAAAGGCCCTACAGATTAAAATGGTGGGTGTTGCATTTTTTTTTTCCACACAGTATTTGCGCAGCGATTTTTCAAACGCATTTTTTGTGGAAAAAATACACTTTTTTTTATTTTAATGCACTAAAACACACTACATTGCTCAAATTTTTGATGAAATAAAAAATATGATCTTAGGCCGAGTACATGGATACCAAACACGACATGCTTTAAAATTGCGCACAAACACGCAGTGGCGACAAACTACATACATTTTTAAAAGCCTTTAAAAGCCTTTACATGATACCACATTAGATTCACGGAGGAGGTCTACTGCTAAAATTACTGCCCTCGATCTGACCTTCGCGGTGATACCTCACATGCATGGTGCAATTGCTGTTTACGTATGACGCCAGACCAACGCTTGTGTTCGCCTTTGCGCAAGAGAAGGGGGGGCAGGGGTGCTTTTTTTTTTTTTTTTTTTTTTTTTTTTTTTTTTTTTTTTTTTTTTTTATTTTTAAACTGTTCCCTCCATTTTTTTTCTTTTGTTATCATTTTTATTGTTATCTCACGGAATGTAAATATCCCCTATGATAGCAATAGGCAGTGACAGGTACTCTTTTTTTGAAAAAATTGGGGTCTGTTAGACCCTAGATCTTTCCTCTGCCCTCAAAGCATCTGACCACACCAAGATTGGTGTGATAAAATGCTTTCCCAATTTCCCAATGGCGCGGTTTATATCCGGGAGGGGGGACATTCCCTCCCACTGCTTGTAAAAGCAGTCTAGAGGCTAATTACCCGCTAGAATTGCTTTTACATGAAAGCCGATCACTGGTTGAAAAGAATGATACCAAGATGATACCTAAACCTGCAGGCATCATTCTGGTATAACCATTCAAAGTCCAGCAACATACTGGACATATATTGTAATCTTTATTTTTCATGCAGCCTCTTGGCTGAACGAAAAAAAGAGATTGATTGGTGGGTATGCCCACCATTAGAATACCTCCCTTCATCCACCCACTTCTAATGATGGGCATACATGCACCATTTATATATGCCGAAGCATGGGGGCATCCTCCCGCAAAAGTTATGCCATGTACACACGGTTGCACTTTTCCACGGGGCAAGGCTCCGTCGGAATTTCGACCGTATGTACGTGGCATTAGGAGCCAATCGCTCCTCCCCCCCCTGCTGCCCCCATGCTTCGGCATATATGCTCTTTTTTTTAACTGTGGTGGTGAAATCACCTCCTACAGTGTTGGAGTCGCGTCTTTATGTATCGTGGGAGCAAACGCTGTTGCTGTCAAGATAAATAAATCCGCACTGCAACTGAATGGCGCACCTGAAAACAAAAAAATGGTTAACACTAAAACACAGTAAACAAAATTACATACCTGAAAAGCAAGCATGATAAAACATAATAAAACATTGCAGAATAGAATGGAGTAAAAAAAGAGCAACAATAGAGAGAGAGAGAGAGAACAATAAAACGACAACTATTTTATTTTTTTTTATTTTTTTGAGATTTACAGGTAAAAAAGCTCCTGACTGTTAGCGACTGAATCAAAACGCTACCACAAAAAAAACTGTTAGCGATCGCAGGGATCAGGCCTGACTCTGCGAACGCTGCAGTTATGTGTGCTTAGTGTTTTGTAAGTGACAGTGATCGATCGATACTGCACTTGGGTGGGCTGGGCTGGGCGGAGGGGGAAAACGCAGGTGCTAGCAGGTATCTGGGCTGATGCCGCTAACAATGCGTTTTTTTGGAACCCTAAACTGCTGGGACGCTAGTATAGATCTGATCAGATCAGATATTGATCTGTTCAGATACTATACCACTAAGGGAGGTGTATGCTTTGCGCGTGGGTATTTGCGGTACTGGCACTAACCTGGGGCGACGCAGACCTTATTTGACCCTAAAACCTAATTGATATCACCCGCCGGGCGATCAGGGGGTTAAACCGTTATTGGGTAATAAATGGCGGGTGCCCTGACAGTATAAAAAACAAACTATCTAACCAGCGTCACCCGTAACAGTTATACGGTGATCACTGGTTGAAAGGGTTAACTAGGGGCAATCAGGGGGTTAAAACCTTTATTAGGTATTATATGGGGGTACCTGACGCTATATAAAAACCTGACGGGGAACCTAAATAACTAACTGGCTAACCAGCATCACCAGTGACACTTATACGGTGATCACTGGTGAAAGAGTTAACTCTAGGGGCAATCAGGGGGTTAAAACCTTTATTTCGGTTGTAATATGGGGGTACCTGACCTATAAACCTATTTATGAACCTATATAAAACCTGGCGGTTACCTAAAAAAAAAAACTGGTTACCTAGCGGCACCAGTGACACTAATGCAGCGATCAGAAAAACGATCGCTTAGTGACACTGGCAAAAGGGGGTGAAAGGGTTAACTAGGGGCAATCAGGGGGTTAAAACCTTTATTAGGTAATATATGGGGGTACCTGACACTATATAAAAACCTGACGGGGAACCTAAATAACGAAATAACTAACTGGCTAACCAGCGTCACCAGTGACAGTTATACAGTGATCACTGGTGAAAGGGTTAACTCTAGGGGCAATCAGGGGGTTAAAACCT
The DNA here is from genome assembly GCA_028564925.1 of Lithobates sylvaticus. NCBI lineage: Eukaryota > Metazoa > Chordata > Amphibia > Anura > Ranidae > Lithobates > Lithobates sylvaticus. The sequence continues at coordinate 173,928,249 of CM053034.1, read as the reverse complement.
TTATTTAGGTTGTAATATGGGGGTACCTGACCTATAAACCTATTTATGAACCTATATAAACATGGCGGTTACCTAAAAAAAAAAAATGGTTACCTAGCGACACCAGTGACACTAATACAGCGATCAGAAAAACGATGCTTAGTGACACTGGCAAAAGGGGGTGAAAGGGTTACCTGGGGGGCAATCAAGGGGTTAAACCTTTATTAGGGGGGGGGTAGGGGGCTACCTTGGACCTAAAACTAACTGCACTGACAGTTATTACAGTCACACTGACACTAAATGCAGTGATCAGTAAATAAATGATCACTGCAATTAGTGACACTGTGACTGGAGGGGGAGGGGGTGATCTGGGGGGTGATCAGGGGGTGACAGGGGGGTTATTTGTGTGCCTATGTGTACTGGTTTCAGTGTACTGTTGGTGCACTAACCTTTACATCTTCACTCCTCGGCGTTCCGGTCTTTCTGACCGGCGCGCCGAGTGTGACATCACTTCCTCTGCCTGTGTTTTGATTGACACAGACAGAGGAAGCATCTGATTCGCCAGGAGCGATCGCGAGGGGGTGGCCAGAAACCACTGGCCGTCCCCTCATCCCGGATCGCTCCTGAAGCGATACCGACCGCCCCCGCCGGCCGGGGGGGGGTCCGATCGGACCCCCCACGCGCCTGAAGAATGGCACGTACAGGTACGTGATTCTGCCTGTACGTGCCATTCTGTTGACGTATATCTACATGGGGCGGTCGGGAAGTGGTTAAAGGAGTTGTAAAGGCAGAAGGTTTTATTTTTATGCATTCTATACATTAAGATAAAAAGCCTTCTGTGTGCAGCGGCCCCCCTAATAGTTACCTAAGCTCCCTCTCTGTCCAGCAATGTCCACAAATGTCTCAGCCATCCGAGACTCTCCCTCCTGATTGGCTGAGACACAGCAGCGGCACCATTGGCTCCCGCTGCTGTCAATCAAAGGTGGCTAGCCAATCAGGAGAGAGAGGGGATGGGGCCGGGGCTCTGTGTCAGAGTACTCACCAAGGCCGAAATGCCGAGAACCCCTTGCAGTTAAGTGCACTCTACCCCTGGAAGTGGTACAGAGGATATAGGGCACAAAGAGGCACGAGTCACCAGCAGGCTAGATGGGACTTGAGTGATGATCACAGGTAGAGCTGGTACTCCATGCTGTGGTAGGCTTGGCACCAGTCTGGAGTAAGAAGCCCAGCTGGGGCTCTAACCCAGCGGATAGAGACTAGGGAGGAGTCCTTGGAGGAAACCAGGGGTCAAACACAGATAATCAAGTAGAAGCGAGTCCTTAGCACTAGCCGGGGTCATACACAGGAAGTCAAGCAGATGAGGCGGGAGAGAGTCCTTTGAACAAGCCGAGGTCAAACACTGAAGGCAGGTAGAGTACAGGAGTCCTTTAGGCAAGCTGGGGTCAAAGTACTGGAGAAGATCAGAGCAGGTCAGGGTCAATCCGGGTCACAACAGGTAATCACAAGATCGCAAAGTACTGAGGCAGGAACACAGGAAGCAGAGAGACAAACCAGCAATTAAACATGAGACTGAGAAGCCTTTTATAGGCCAGTAAGGAGATTTACATTATGCGCGCTGCAATGCACACGCGCCCGCGCGTTCCACGCTATCGTGCACCCGCATGCGCCGGAGCACCATTCTACCGTGCAAGCACGCGGGAAAGTGCCGATACTGGCAAGTCTGGTTTCTGTTATTTCTCTGACACTCCATGTCTGAGCTGTGACTCGGCTCGGGTGTCCCCATAGTAAGCACTATAGTAAGCTTGCTGGGCACTGGACAGGAGGGAGGGGCCAGGAGCACCGAAGAGGGACCAGAGAAGAAGAGGATCAGGCTGCTCAGTGCAAATCCACTGCACAGAGCAGGTAAATATAACATGTTTGTTATTTTTATAGAAAGAAAAAAAACAAGACCTTACAATCACTTTAACACAATCGGCTAACGTACTATACTGTAATAGGTCTATAATACAGTACTTTTCACATGAATAATGCTACTGTACTCTATACAGTACTGTACAGTAAAGTACACAAAATCACAACCACTTGTAGAGGATGCACGCAGGTGACAATGTACACCAGACACATGAACTAACTTATGTGATTGGACATGAGAGCAACTTGAAGGTTGGTATAAAGGAGACTTACTATACTGCACGACCCAGATGGTGATATAAACCCTAGATAATCTGGGCTACCTCAGAACTGAGTATTGTCTACAATTTTTGTATCATGCCATTGATATTGAATACTGTATCTTGATGGATGAAGCTGTCTGTACCTTTGATTTAATAAAAATTATTAGAAAGAAAACTCCTCTGCCTTAACGCCTCTGTTCATCAGATGGAAGCCACAGTGTCAGGGTACTGTGACTTGTTCTGCTCCCCCTACAGGGTCACCTCCCTGGAGCTGGTCCACCTTCCCTCTCCTTAAACGCCCGAAGGAGGGGGGGAGGCTCTGGCAGGCTCTAGTTCTCTTCTCCACTCCAGGTTGTGGGCATTCCGTTTGTCCTCATGTACAGTGCAAGGCTATTGGTCTGGATTGTAGGCCAGAGCACCTTAGAGAAGAAGCTTCAGGGGACTGGTTGCACAGCATGATGAAATAAGATAAGTATTACAGCATCCCCTAGAGTTAATGAGCAGTTCACCCTTGCAATGCAGGGGAGCCCCACTGTAAGGGTAGTTTTTTGTAATTCCTGGAGTTGGGCGGTAATAAACCCAAAAACAAAAATGTAATACAGTAAAACCTTGGTTTGAGAGCGTTTTGCAAAACAAGCAACATTTTTTTATAAAATTTGACTTGATATACAAGCGATGTCTTGATATACAAGTAGCGTCATGTCACAACTGAGTATAAAAGAGAAGAGAGGCGCCTCTAAGTGTAGCAATATGATTACGTTTAATGAAGGTACAACATTTTACCAACATATTGCTACACTAAGAGGCGCCTCTCTTCCCTTTAATACTCTGTAGCTCCTGCTGGATTTTGCTTCTAATCCCCTTGTGGAGGCTTCCATTTGTGGTTGATCATTTTATGGTTACACAACCTATCACATTGCTATAATCTTTTTATATGGACTATAAACTGAAGGATTTCTGAATAAATGGTTGTGGAACAAATCATTTGAGTTTCCATTAGTTCTTATGGGGCAGTTTGCTTTGATATACAAGTGCTTTGGATTACAAGCATGTTTCCGGAACAAATTATGCTCGCAAGCCAAGGTTTTACTATATTTTGCAGCTCACCAATTATTAGATGTGGTGGCTGTATTAGTTTTCTTTTCTTAAGCTTTTGCCCCTCTGTTTTCACCTTGTGATCTGGGTGGCCAGTAACACACCTCCTGGATGAATGAGCACACAGCACAGAGCACACTATTGGACAGCAGCATTATGAGTCTGGGGGGAGGGGCATGATAAATGTACTAGCAGATTTAAATACACTGACAAATTGATGCCAAACTGCAGTGCACGCTTTATAAGCAGTTACAGCAAACAGTTTAGTTCCTTTTGGGATAAAGGTTTTACATGAATAAATAAAGATGATCATTGTAAGCACCCTTTTCAATGGTAAATGGTTTGTCTCATCCCTGTAATCGGAGACATCTGGAAGAGAGCTTGTTCTCTTGGCCCCTTTCACATTGGCAGAATCTGTCCAAGCAGATCTGCCTGCTCAGCAGGGGATCTCTCCACTGATCCCTACAAAGCAGGCGGATGACAGGCTTGTGTCCGCTCTGCATACACAGCCTGCTGTTCTCTACGGGCAGGCCCGGATTTACTCCCTTTGCCGCCCCAAGGCCGGGTCCTTCAATGTCGCCCCACACACACACACCACCATTCTCGCCCTTTATTGATGACTGCTACAATATATCAATTAAAAGCTTATCAGTGCAGCCCTATCAGTGCAGCTTAAGATTCCCATCTCATCTGTGCCTAACAGTGCAGCCTTATCAATGCCCATCAGTGCAGTCTGATCAGGGGCTACCAGTGCAGCCTATCAGTGGCCATCAATGCATCCTCATAAGCCTCATCCGTGCGTCTATCAGTGCTGCCTTATCAGTGCATCATAAGAGTGCCGCCTCATCTGTGCCCAACAGTGCAGCCTTATCAGTGCCCATCAGTACAGTCCCATCAGTGCTGCCTTTATCAGTGCTCATCGGTGCAGCCTACCAGTGCTCATCAGTGCAGCCTACCAGTGCCACCTATCAGTGCTCATCAGTGCCGCCTATCAGTGCTCATTAGTGCAGCCTACCAGTGCCCATCAGTGCAGCCTATCAGTGCCCATCAGTGCCGCCTATCAGTGCTGCCTAGGAGTACAGTGGCAATCAGTACAGCCTCATCAGTTTCAAAATATCACAGGCTGCTTACTAGTGTATATTAATTGTGTTTTGATTATAGCATGGAACACTTTGCAGTGCATGAATTTTCACTGAATGTGGATTGTTTAATGGGTTTGCATTGATTTCAGCATGGAGCACTTTGCATATGCTGGAATGCAAACTTATTAGACAGTCCACATTCAGTGAAAGTTCATGTACTGCAAAGTGCTCCATGCATGCTGGAACCTATGCAAACTCATTAAACAGTCCACATTCAGTGAAAGTTCATGTACTGCAAAGTGCTCCATGCATGCTGGAACCTATGCAAACTCATTAAACAGTCCACATTCAGTGAAAGTTCATGCACTGCAAAGTTTGCAGTACATGGACTTTCACTGAATGTGGACTGTTTAATGAGTTTGAGCAGAGCATGCATGGAGCACCTTATTGCAATATACTCTGAAAAGTTGCATTTAATCCATGCTGAGCTTTGCCACTTTATATGGATGATGACATAAAAATAAATGCAACTTACCTGCTATCTGTCCTGGCCACCACTTGCAGGGGTTCCCGTCATCCTCCTCTCTCTTTTCCTCCTCACAGAGAGGCCCCGCCCCCCGGGCCAAGGAGAAGAAGCATAGGGCTGTCGCGCGGAGGAGGGTAGGCGGAGCATTAGGCTCCGCCTCTGTCACTGGAATGGTCAAATTTCTGGCCAGTCACAGCGTTTATTGGGGGCGTCATGTGCTCCCTCCCCCTGGCCAAGTACGCCCCGTACTTAGTAAAGTAAGTGCTACGCCACAGGCCGCCAAGCCGGGGGCTATATTTGTGCAGGAGTCGTGTGCTGGCAAGATACAGCACTGCCGCCGGGTGCTATGTTAGTGCGGTGGGGGGAGCAGAAAAGTCGCAGCAGGAGCGCCGCCCCTGCACCACTGCCGTCCTGAGGCCTGGCCTCGGTGGCCTTGTAAGGAATCCGGCCCTGTCTACGGGGTGGTCGGATGGAAACAGACTGCATGTCTGTTTCCATCCAATCCGCCAGACGGGCGGCAAACGTATCCCCAGCTGTATGGTTTTAGCCGACCGGATTGGATGCCAGCTGGTACAATGGACACATCTGCCACCCCATAGAGAACAATGGATGGTCCAATCGGGTCTGCCGGAAAAACGCCAGCAGGACCCGATCGGTTCGCTGGTGTGAAAGGAGCCTTTCAAAAACAACAGACTTAGTGGCAGGGTCAACAGATGTAAATAGAAGAAAGACAGCCTAAAAAAGAAAACGAATGCCGCTATCACATCTAATGCCCTGTACACACGACCGGTTTTGCCGTCGGAATAAACTCTGAAGGTTTTTCCGACGGAATTCCGCTCAAGCTGTCTTGCATACACACGATCACACCAAAGTCCGACCATCAAGAACGTGGTGACGTACAACACGTACGACGGGACTAGAAAACGGAAGTTCAGTAGCCAATAGCTTCCGTCTCGTACTTGCTTCAGAACATGCGTCATTTTTGGTGCGTCGGAAAAGCATACAGACGAGCGTTATTTCCGATAGTCATTTTTTCCATTGGAAAAATATAGAATATATTCTCTATCGAAGTCCGTCTGCACACACGGTCGGAATATACAATGAAAAGCTCCCATCGGACTTTCTGTCGGAAATTCCGCTCGTGTGTATGCGGCATTAGAAAAGTTGCAATATAAATAAAGGTTTGCTTCTGGGTTAATACTGCTTTAACCCCTTCACATCCCGCCCATGTACATATGACGCCCAGCAGGTGGATCTCCCATCCTGGGTGGGCGTCATATGACGTCCTTCCATTCCCGGCCGCCTAGGGGGCGCGTGCGCGCGCCCGGAAACGGCGCTCGGGACCCGGTGCGCGTGCCCGGCGGCCGCGATGTCCGCCGGGCACCCGCGATTGCCTGTTAAAACAGCGGGACCGTGGAGCTGTGTGTGTAAAACACACAGCTCCACGTCCTGTCAGTGGCGAGGAGACCGATCATGTGTTCCCAGTACGGAGGAACACCGATCGGTCTCCTCCCCTTGTGAGTCCCCTCCCCCCACAGTTAGAATCACTACCTTAGGGAACATTTTAACCCCTGCAGCGCCCCCTAGTGTTAACCCCTTCCCTTGCCAGTCACATTTGCACAGTAATCAATGCAATTTTATAGCAACGATCGCTGTGTAAATGTGAATGGTCCCAAAAATGTGTCAAAAGTGTCCGAAGTGTCCGCTGCAATGTCGCAGTCACGGAAAAAAAATCGCAGATCGCCGCCATTACTAGTAAAAAATAAAAAAAATGCAATAAATCTATCCCCTATTTTGTAGATGCTATAACTTTTGCGCAAACCGATCTATATACGCTTATTGCGATTTTTTTTACCAAAAATATGTAGAAGAATACGTATCGGCCTAAACTGAGTAAAAAAATCGTTTTTTTTTTTAAAAATGGGATATTTATTATAGCAAAAAGTAAAAAAAATATTGTGTTTTTTTTCAAAATTGTCGCTCTTCTTTTGTTTATAGCGCAAAAAATAAAAACCGCAGAGGTGATCAAATACCACCAAAAGAAAGCTCTATTTGTGGGAAAAAAAGGACGTCAATTTTGTTTGGGTGTAACGGCGCACGACCGCGCAATTGTTAGTTAAAGCGACGCAGTGCCGAATCGCAAAAAGTGCTCTGGTAAGGAAGGGGGTAAAATCGCCCGGTGCTGAAGCGGTTAAATATCAGGACACTTCTGCATTAAGGTGTATAGAAGCCATGGAGGAAGAGTATTCTAAACACCGCTCGGTGCTGCGATATATTCAAATAATTACAGCACGTGACAGAACCTCGAACAGATTTTGTACACCATTAATCTGGACAGACTGGGCAGAAATACGCTACTTTATCTTAATAGTCAGCGCCTGCATTTTCAAGCAATTTTGCTTGTAAAATATTCCCTTTAAATACAGTGAGTTGTAACATATGTCCAAACACAAGTATAATCGCCAAAACATAAATATGTTGATTTTGATTTGAGCAATTTTTTTTCTGAAAACACTTTTGTGAAGCAAACCTACTCCGTCTATTTTAATGGTAAAATATGTCTCTTCTTCGCCTCGCAGACATGCAGATTTGAAAACGTGTTTTCTGATAAGATATGACTTTGATCATTTTTAAATTGCAGGCAATTTAGTCTTCTGTAGGCCTAGCCCTCCTGTTTATTAATTCCTTTATACAAAGCTGTTATCTTTAGCACACGGGCTCATTAATAAGCAGCCTGGATAGGAAGACACTGTAAATATGTTTTCTTTAGCAGCATTAAACATGAAGGGATGTGAAGTCGGTTTGTGTGAACTTTGTCTCGGAATATGTTTAGCAAGCAGCAGGCTTGCTGAGAGCTGTGAAACATTTCATGGAATGTTGGCAGTGGATCTGTGTACCATTCTTTGTAGGGCTGTAGACAAACAGGGCTATTTATGATTTATTATGGATATTTACACCAATCAGCCATAAGAGTCTGACCACGGACAGGTAAAGTGAATAACATTGATTATCTTGTTACAATGGTACGTGAAAGTGGGTGGGATATATAATAAGTAGCAAGTGAACATGTTGTCCCTAAAGGTGATGTGTTGAAAGCAGAAAAAATGTGCAGATGTAATGCCGCGTACACACGAGTGGACTTTTCGACATCAAAGGTCCGACGGAACGAATCCGTCGGACAATTCGATCGTGTGTGGGCTCCATCGGACTTTTGCTATCGAAAAATCCGACAGACTTTAGAAATAGAACATGTTTTTAACTTTCCCGCGGGAACTCCGCTGGACCCAGTTCATATCGAAAAATCCACTTGTCTGTGTGCTAGTCCGACGGACAAACAACAACGCTAGGGCAGCTATTGGCTACTGGCTACGAACTTTCTTATTCTAGTCCGGTCGTACGTCATCACGTTCGAATCCGTCAGAATTTAGTGTGATTGTGTGTGGGCAAGTCCGTTCATTCGGAAAGTTTGTCGGAACTCCGCTGAATGTCCGTCGGAAAGACCGTCGGACCTAGTTCGTTGAAAAGTCTGCTCGTGTGTACGCGGCATTATGATTTAAGCAACTTTGACAAGAGCCAAATTGTAATGGCTAGACGACTGGGTTATAGTTACTCCAAAACTTAGAGGACCTAAGCGCTAAGGATGTCCAATATTGAAGAATAAGTATAAACAAAAAAAAGCGACAGTTTTGAAAAAAAGGAATATTTTTTACTTTTTGCTATAATATATATCACCCAAAAATATATATATAAAAAAACAAATTTTTTCCTCATTTTAGGCCGATATGTATCCTTCTACATATTTTTGGTAAAAAAAATTGCGTATATATATATTGGTTTGCGCAAAAGTTATAGCATCTACAAAATAGGGGTTCGTTTTATGGCATTTTTATTATGGCAGTTTTTTTTTCTATTAGTAATAGCAGCGATCTGCGATTTTTATCGTGATTGTGACATTATGGCGTACACATCGGACACTTTTGACACTATTTTGGGACCATTGTCATTCATACAGCGATCAGAGCTATAAAAATGCACTGATTACTGTGTAAATGACACTGGCAGGGAAGGGGTTAAACACTAGGGGCGATCAAGGGGTTAAGTGTGTCCTAGGGAGTGATTCTAACTGTGGGGGGATGGGCTACCTATGACATGACAGCGATCACTGCTCCTGATGATAGGGAGCAGTAGATCCCTGTCATGTCACTAGACAGAATGGGAAAATGCCTTGTTTACATAGGCATCTCCCCGTTTTACCTCTCCACACCGCAATCGCGGGCCACCAGCGAACAGCAGCATGCGGTGGAAAGGCGGCAAATGTAAAGGGACGTACCTGTATGCCCATTTGCCTGCCTGTGCCCTTCTCCCGATGTATATGTGTGTGCGGCGGTCGGCAAGAGGTTAAAGTGTGCGTAACAATATATAAAACAACCGCCATATGGTGGTATAGGCTCATGGGTATATCAATGCTCTCTCACCAGACCCGTGGTAATATCTCCTGGTGGAATGTGGAGAGCATGGTGTGGTTGTAGATTGCTTGCACAGTGGTCCCAGAGTGAGCACCAGAGTGGTGCTTTCAATGCCGCTGTTGTGACCGACAGGTAACCAACAGTATGGCCACTCTCTAGGGCCGTGATGTCCGCAACCAGATATATGTCACCGCTCAGCTGGGTGTGACATCCACGGGACCACAGTGTAGATGGTGGCTAAGAGGACCCAAAAAAGCCAACCCGATGGATAACGTGTTTCAAAGCTTCTTTTTTAAATCCAAACAATGAACAAAGGAAGTCTATTCTATAGACAACCCTCTGGGCTGAAATGGGAGGCCTGGGAGGTGAATATTCTCCACATCAGACCAGCGATCTCACCTCCTAAATTCGGTTTTCCCCAAAGACAACATGTCAGCTGGTGACTTGCATCTTATGTGCTCCTGGATTTTTGTTATTGGTAACTCCACTGAAGCTCTTGTGGGATGTTCATGGTCTGCAGTGGGATGTTCATGGTCTGCAGTGGGATGTTCATGGTCTGCAGTGGTCAGGACCTACTGAAAGTGGTCGAAGGAAGGAAAACTGGTGTCATGGACAGCCAAGGCTCATTGATGCATGTGAGGAGCGAAGGCTGACCTGTGTAGTCTGATCCAATAGAAGAGCTACTCAAATTGCTGAAAAGGTTCATGCTGGTTCCAATAGAACGGTGTCAGAACACAGTGCACAGTTTGCTGTGTATGGGGCTGCATAGCCACAGACCACTCAGGGTGCCCATGCTCACCAATGTCCATAGCCAAAAGCACCTACAATAGGTACATTAGCATCAGAACTGGACCACGGAGCAGCGGAAGAAGGTGGCCTGGTCTGATGAATCACATTTTCTTTGACTTCATGTGGATGGCTGGATGCGTGTGCGTTGCTTACCTGGGCAAGAGATGACATTAGGATTTACTATTGGAAGAAGGCGAGCTGGGAGAGGCAGCAATCTGCTACTGACAGCTTGGTGCCAGATACCACAGTATACCAGCTAGTGGAGTCCATGCTTAAACATGTCAGGGCTGTTTTGGCTGCAAAAGGGGACCTACTCAATATTATGTGGGTGGTGGGTATATTATGGTGGGTGTTTATAAAGCTATGGCTGATCTGTGTATATCGAACAGTGCAGATCACAGGGGAAATCCACGGAGCCAATCAAAGTGGCTTTGTGCCTGTGATGGCTCATGGCTGATTACAGCAATCACAAATGTTAATGTGTATATTTAAAGAGGAGGGCCCACAAAAAAATAAAATAAAAGTCAGCAGCTACAAATACTGCAGCTGCTGACTTTTAATAATCGGACACTTGCCTGTCCCGGGGTCCAGCGATGCGGGGGAACGAGACCCCCCCTCGTTCCCCGCTCCGCTCGTGGCGCCGGAATTCTTAATGTGGGCCGTGATTTGACGCTCACTCATCTGGGACGCATGACAGGTCCCAGATGACTGTGCGGCGCCTAGGGGAAGTGATGTCATTGCCCGGGCAATGAAGTTGGCAGACTACGAGGGACCCCCTAGCAACAGGCATTTAGAGGTGAGTAAAAAATTATTTTTTTCCAATTATTATTTTTTTCTTTTTTTAATGATTTTTAAGCCAAATTTTTTTTTTTGGTGGCAACACCACTTTAAGAACAGGGTCAGTCATCAGCATACAGCAGAATAAAGCCACTGAAGGTTAAGCTTCATTCAAGGGGGTGGATTTAAAGTGCCACTGATCACCAATATTTGTGGGATCTTTATTTCTTTGTAGGGGAGTTTTAAATTGCCACTGACCACCAATGATGGGGATTTATAATGCCACTGATGATGGAGGGAGGGAATTTTTTTTTTTATTGCTACTACATAGTAGCAGGACGCTGAAAAATGTCCTGCAAGCCACATCTTTGGTGCGCTGTAGTAGCGGTATATTTACCACTATAGCGCTCCGAACCCGCCCGCAAAACACTGCTGCAGCGGCGGTTTGCGGGCGGTATTAACCCTTTTTCGGCCGCTCGCGGGGGTGAAACCGCCCCGCCAGTGGCCGCAATGCGCCGCTAAAATGACGGTAAACCGCCAGCGCCCCCAACGCCCCAGCGTGAAACCAGCCTTAAAGAGGAAGCAAAGCCTCCTCACAAAAAAAAAAAAAAAACGGAACCTGCAAGGCAAAGGCATAATGAGCTAGTATGCATAGCATACTAGCTCATTATGAATAACTTACCTGAGAACGAAGCCCCCGAAGCGGTCCTCGTCCACGACGTTCTCCGGCGCCATCAATACCGGAGTGACTTCCGGGTCTCGCCGCTCCAGCGCTGTGATTCGCTGGAGCGGCGATGACCTCACTCCCGCGCATGCGCAGGAAAGCGGCATATCGCCGTGAACTCGGCATGCGCAGTGCGCCTGCGCGTCGCTGTCTACGGCGCATGCAGGTAAGCCTTAATCTAGGCTTACCTGTAGGCCAAAGTGGTTTGTAAGGGTTTACAACCACTTTAAAGGACTACTGTCCAAGTCTGCTCTTTGCAAAGCCCTGGAAAGACTAAACTGCTAAACTTCTGTGATGATATGGTAGTACTCATATACATGTCGTACTTCTACTTTAGGTTCACTGGCCCTTAATCAAATTGTGAATTTGGACATAGGACATTTGGACGCTTCACATTAAAGACACTAATGAGGTGGCATCGACAAGGCCATTTAATGTGTGTCAGGAAGATAATTGCATTCCATGTGTGGTTCGTTCTTCAGAATAGCCATTTGGTTTATGAGATGAAATAGAAAGAGCGATGTGAGTTTTATCAAGAACCTGGCCAAGCAAGAAAATAGCAATGTCAAGCATGCTTAGATCAACGAAGGAGATGGGCCGCTCTCGGGAACTTCTCTTCATACTATAAATAATTATTCAAGTAACAAGAAAAGGCCAGAAATATATTAGATTTTATGTTGAAATTAACATAAAGTGATCTGTAGACATCTGCTAAGCAAGCCAGACCAAAGCTACACTCCGCGCGCTCTGCATCACTGCCTTAAAATAACAAGCGTGGCTCCAGCTTGGCATTGTAAGAGCATTATTAAACGCCATCATTTGCACTGTGTAGACCACGAAAGGCGCAGCTATTAAACAGACTGACAAATAGATTTGGATGCGGGATTTCCAGGTACCCATGTAGATGTTCTCATTGATGTAGGGATGGGACTTTTTATTAATTAGATAATTATAGATATGTCATCCATCGGGAACATCGCTGCGGACTGGAACTTGGGCACTTGTACTAAAACACTCCTTTTATTTTTTACCGTGCAGATGAGCAGAGACAAAAACACATCAGTAATTGGTAGCCTAGAATTTTAAAAAGCGCTCTGCGCAGGACAAAATGATGGTATATTTTAGCAGAAACTGTACTTATATTATGATATGTTTTTGCACCTATAAACATAAAAATAGGTATTATTCCCTTATTATTATTATTATTATGTCCTTGTTCAGAAACTGTGAAAAAAAGGAGGTCCAGGTAAGAAGAAAAGGATCTTTCAAGTGGGTGGCCAGGGGGCGGTAAAAGAAAAAAAGAAAGAAAAATATAGTTAGGTAGTTGAGCCATGGTTTTACCTCCCCACCCTGGATGCCCACCCGAACCCTAACATTACAGCCTAATGCCGCGTACACACGGTCGGAATTCTCGTCGGAAAAAGCTCTGATGGTTTTCCCGTCGGAATTCCGACGGAATTTCGCTCAAATTGTCTTGCCTATACACGGTCACACCAAATTCCGACACGTTCGACTGCACTATAAAAGGGAAGTTCAATACTTCTGAGCATGCGTTGAATTGTTTCCGAGCATGCGTCGGAAATTTTGCGTGTCGGAATTGCATACACACGATCGGAAAATCCAATAGAAAGGTTTTCCGTCGGAAAAATTAAGAACAGGTTCTTAATCCAAAGTCCGTCGGAAATTCCGACAGAAAAAGACCGATGGGCATACACACGGTCGGAAAATCCGATGAAAAGCTCCCATCGGACTGTTTCCATCGGAAATTACAGTACTCACTTTTACATGAGAAAATGGCGAACCAGAAGTTTGCATCAGCGTGCGTCTCACCAGCCAGAAATGACATCACCAACTGTTGTCTACTGACGCGTTTCGCCCCTGCCCCAGGAAGTTATGAAAGGCTAACTAGCCTTTGATTTCAAACTTCCGGTTTGGCATTTTGCTTTCATTTCTCCTGTAAAAGTGAGTGCAATTTTTTAATCTGATTTTAACCACTTGCTGTCCCTGCCTTTTTCTGACATTTGTTGTAAAAATCTGTATTTTTTTTCTAGAAAATCACGTAGAATTCCCAAACATTATATATGCAGTGGATATAAAAAGTCTACACACCCCTGTTAAAATGTCAGGTTTCTGTGATGTAAAAAAATTAGACAAAGATAACAATTTCAGAACTTTTTTCACCATGTGACCTATAAAATGTACAACTCAATTGAAAAACAAACTGGTGGTTGCATAAGTGTCCACACCCTCTTATAATTGGGGTTGTAGCTGTGTTGAGAATTAAGCAATCACATTTAAACTCATGTTAAATAGGAGTCAGTACACACCTGCCATCATTTAAAGTGCCTCTGATTAACCCAAAATAAAGTTCAGCTGTTCTAGTAGGTCTTTCCTGACATTTTCTTAGTCGCTTCCTACAACAAAAGCCATGGTCCGCAGAGTGCTTCCAAAGCATCAGAGGGATCTCATTTTAAAAAGGTATAAGTCAGGAGAAGGGTACAAAATAATTTGGTATTATACAGTGCCTTGCAAAAGTATTCACCCCCTTGGCATTTTTCGTGTTTTGTTGCCTCACAACCTGGAATTAACATGGATTGTTTGAGGATTTGCATAATTTATTTACAGAACATGCCCACAACTTTGAAGATTTTTTTTCATTGTGAAGCAAACAACAAATAGGACAAATAGGACAAAATAACAGAAAAAGTCAATGTGCATAACTATTCACCCCCCTAAAGTCAATACTTTGTAGAGCCACGTTTTGCGGCTATCACAGCTCCAAGTCGCTTTGGATAAGTCTCTATGAGCTTGCCACATCTTACCACTGGGATTTTTGCCCATTCCTCCTTGCAAAACTGATCCAGCTCCTTCAAGTTGGATGGTTTGCACTTGTGAACAGCAATCTTTAAGTGTGAACACAGATTTTCTATTGGATTGAGGTCTGGGCTTTGACTATGCCATTCCAACACATTTATATGTTTCCCCTTAAACCACTCAAGTGTTGCTTTAGCAGTGTGTTTGGGGTCATTGTCCTGCTGGAAGGTGAACCTCTGTCCTAGCCTCAAATCACACACAGAGTGCTACAGGTTTTGCTCAAGAATATCCCTGTATTTAGCACCATCCATCTTTCCCTCAACTCTGACCAGTTTCCCAGTCCCGACTGCTGAAAAACATCCCCACAGCATGATGCTGCCACCACCATGTTTCACTGTGGTGTTCACATGGTGTTCTTTGGGTGATGTGATGTGTTGGGTTTGTGCCAGAAATAGCATTTTCTTTGATGGCCAAAAAGTTCAATTTTAGTCTCATCAGACCAGAGCACGTTCCTCCATACATTTTAGGAGTATCCCACATGCATTTTGGCAAACTCAAAAACGTGCCATTTTGTTTTTTGCTGTAAGTAATGTCGTTCTTCTGGCCACTCTGCCATCAAGCCCAACTCTAGGGAGCGTACGGCTTATTGTTGTCCTATGTACAGATACTCCAGTCTCTGCTGTGGAACTTTGCAGCTCCTCCAGGGTTACCTTAGGTCTCTGTGCTGCCTCTCTGATTAACGCCCTCCTTGCCCGGTCCATGAGTTTTGGTTGGTGGCCGTCTCTTGGCATGTTTGCTGTTGTGCCATGTTCTTTCCATTTGGTTATGACAGATTTATGGTGCTCCTAGGGATCATCAAAGATTTGGTGTGACAGACCTAGCCGGGACACAGGCTGTTGGAGGGGACTGAAGGCGAGCCTATTACCTTGCGATTATGGGCCCTGGCATTTGGGGGAACAGTGCTCTATGAGTTGAAAGCCTGGGACCCCTGAGCTGGTGGTACTTGGATTCAGGTCCATGCTGGCCCCCCAATACACATAGAATCTGTATGTGTATTTGGCATATTAGCAAGAGACGCTAATGTCATGACTCATGAACTCCAGCCACCTGTCTGTTGTGTTAATGCCTATAGTCTGGCTTGTAAGAGTATTTCACCTATTGTTGTATGTGCTAATTAACCCTGCAATTGAATGAAGGAGTCCAGTGTTGATTAAGATAATTAGCTTATGCTAATTAGGTTAAGCTTTAGTCATCTGGCTGTATATATGTGTGACATTTCAAATAAAGAGTGATTCCTGATGTAGCCTACACTGGTGTTGTCTGGTGACTGGGTGAGCTAAGGGGTCTTGGATTGTGTGGTACCGGACAGAGGAAGCATTTACGGCGGACATCTTGGGTACGAGGTCCGTCACATTTGGATATTTTTTTTATAACCTAAACCTGACTTTTACTTCTCAACAACATTGTCCCTTACTTGTTCGGAGAGTTCCTTGGTCTTCGTGGCAGTGTTTGGTTAGTGGTGCCTCTTGCTTAGGTGTTGCAGCCTCTGGGGCCTTTCAAAATGTAATGACAGATCATGTGACACTTAGATTGCACACAGGTGGACATCATTTCACAAATTATGTGACTTCTGAAGAAAATTGGTTGCACCAGAGCTTTTTATGGGCTTCATAACAAAGGAGGTAAATACATACGCACATGCCAATTATTCGTTTTTTAATTCTGAATAATAGTTTTATGTATATACAGTATTTTTCTAATTTTACTTCACCAACTTTTGTGTTCTGATCCATCACATATAATTCAGATTAAAACAACATTGAACTAAAGGCTGTAATGTAACAAAATAGGTAAAAAGCCAAGGGGGGTGAATACTTTTGCAAGGCACTGTATGTCTATGTTTAAAACATACTATCTTTTATGGAGTGTGTACTCCCTCTGTTTTTAAACAATTTTGTATAAATAATATATCTTGTGATTTTACATGTTTTGTCACATTGACTAATCATCTCGGGCACTTTAAAATCCCCATTTCCCATAGTCCCCCCATGTGGAGAGGCATGGAAATTACCTTCTTGTCTACTACCCCTCTCTGTCAATCCTCCACTGGATTCCATTCACCCACCAAATTTAATTCTAAATTCTAACAACAGCTTACAAAGCCCTCCACAACTCGACCCCCAGCTACATCACTAACCTAGTCTCTAAATACAAACCTACTCGTTCCATTCGTTCCTCTCAAGTAAGAATGAGCTCCGTCGTGTTCGCATACGGCACCTGCAGAGCCCGCCAGGATGTCGGCACTGCACAGCGCTAATCACAGGCAGTGAGACATTTCCCGATCTCTGCAGCCGCGATTCGAGACAATGTCTCACTGCCTGTGATTAGCGCTCTGCAGTGCCGACTTCCTGGCGGGCTCTGCACGTGCCGTATGCGAACACGCCGGAGCTCATCCTTACTTGAGAGGAACGAATGGAACGAGTAGGTTGGTATTTAGAGACTAGGTTAGTGATGTAGCTGGGGGTTGAGTTGTGGAAGGCTTTGTAAGTTGTTGTTAGAATTTTGAATTTAATTTGTTGGGTGAATTCCCTATCATTGGTGTCAGTGAGAAGAATAGTACCTCATTGTTGGTGTCAGTAAGAGGAATAGTGCCCCATCATTGGTGTCAGTGAGAGGAATAGTGTCCCATCATTGGTGTCAGTGAGAGGGACAGCGCCCCATCATAGGTGTCAGTGAGCAGAATAGTGCCCCTTCATTGGTGTCAGTGAGAGGAATAGTGTCCCATTATTGGTGTCAGTGAGAGGAATAGTGTCCCATCATTGGTGTCAGTGAGAGGAATAGTGTCCCATCATTGGTGTCAGTAAGAGGAATAGTACCCCATCATTGGTGTCAGTGAGAGGAATAGTGTCCCATCATTGGTGTCAGTGAGAAGAATAGTGTCCCATCATTGGTGTCAGTGAGAAGAATAGTACCCGATTGTTGGTGTCAGTGGGAGAAATAGTGTCTCGTATCAGTGAGGGGAACAGTGCCCCATGGGCGGGATAAAGGCAAGCAAAGGGGTGCATATGGCCCCTGGACAGCAGTTTGGAGACCACTGCCCTAGAGATCAGAAGGCTGGCAGGCTGCTAAGTCAGGACCTAGTCACACCTATGCATGCCCCCCCCCCCCCCGAAGCATTTTCTATTGAAACCTGTGTGTGTTGCAGTGCATTTTGTATTGATTGTCATCATGCATCATAGCGCATATCGATGCCTGTCAACGCACATTGGCATGTGTTGTGGTGCATTTACGTGTTTGGATGTGTTTCCTTTTATTTCAATGAAAAACGCATCAAGCAAAAACGCATTGTGTGAACCCAACCACTGTTGGGGGAGGGGCAGGCAAAATGAATTTAGCTGATGAAATGAAACTGAAAGTACTTCCTTTTGTAGATGAATTCCTCCATAGTGCCTGCAGCTACAAGGCTAATTTCATAATTGAATTACTTGTCTAAAATCTGTAAATGTGTTACCTGCCATAGCCTGGCCACAGCTCTACTTTAAAGTAAACCCTTACATATATCCAGTAAAGTGGCTAGCCTCAGGTGATACACAAAGATTAAACAAATCCTCCTACAGAAGCTGTACCTGTTTATCTGCAGCCTTCTGCCCTCAACAGCCTCCTAAAGCTGGCATTTTACACAGCATTCCATAATTCCAGAAGGCAAGGGGCAGGGATCTGATGTCACACACTGAACATGGAGCTGAGCGTAATCTGAGACCTGAGTGGAGTTAATGGACACACACACCGCTACACAGTCTCACAGGGAAAAATGCACAGCTGAGGATGTCAATCACTTGCTGTGTTCTGGGGGGGGGCTACCCCCTGGATTGCTTGGTGTCAGCAAAAACTGCCAGAAATGAATTACGGACAGGAGAGAGCAGATACAATTCACATTAGGTGCTTTGGATCAAGGCAATTACACACTATAGAAGGAGTTGCTTTGTTCGATTTTCATTTCAGAGGTTTACATCTGCTTTAAAGTGGTTGTAAAGGCTGAAGTTTTTTTACCTTCATGCATTCTAAGTAAAAAACCTTCTGTGTGCTGCTCACCCGACACCCCCCCTGATACTCACCTGTGCTCCCTCTTGATCCATCGATGTGCAAGAGAGCCTCGACTGTCCTCGGACTCCCTCTCCTCTTTGTCAATACCAGCCAGTGAGCCAATGAGGAGAGAGCAGAGGCGGGGCCATGCCGTGGCTCTATGTGTCTTATGGACGCATAGAGCAGACATGCACCAGTTCCCACATAGCAAGCAGCTTGCTATTGGGGGCACTGGTCGAGGGGGAGGAGCCAGGAGCGCCCGCGGGGGACTCAAGTAGAAGAGGACTGGGGCCTGGGGGGGGCTGCTCTATTCAAAACCATTACACAGAGCAGGTAAGTATGACATGTTTGTTGTTGTTTATATATATATATATATATATATATATATATATATGCTGAACCTTTAATAACACTTTAAATTACTTGAATCTTTTTAGAAAAAAAAAAAAACTGATATTTAAGAGAACTAAAAAGTAATGGATCTGTGAGTCTAATATAATTATCCCAAAATATTCTGCCAGGACATCCTCCATCAATAAAAGTAGGCTCATTCCCCTTTCACTTTGATACACAAATGACGATCAAACGCAGTAGTCCAGGGTACAACGCACTACTCAGTTGTCTGCCACTATCTGGCATACACTCGCTAGTTATAATATTTCTGTCTATAAAATATTATCATGTTTAATGTGAATAATAATAAAATAATATTTAGATAAATATTACATCCTCAGAAAAAAAAAATACAATTTAAATATAAAATATATTCCTAAATTAATTTGTTTTTTAAACGAATGTAACTTACTATGTAAGTTATCGCTAAACTTTCCATTCTTATTTACGTCTTTTTAAAAGTTCTTAAGTCAACCACCACAATTCATTATTTAACTCGTTTACATGTATATTAGGGAGGAAAACATTAAAAAGAGCATTTACTGATCTGCCTGGGGCAATGCCTTGTTAAATTTGTTGGCTTAGGACTATTTAGTAATGAACGTGGAGGCTTTCTCCTGACCTTCTGTGATGGCTTGGAAGTCATTGCAGTGATTATTGGTTGAAGTTTTGGACTTCTAAGCGCTTCTACCAGCGACAAGACAGAGTTGATTAGAAGCAGAGGAGGAGAAATAGGGCTTAGACGTATAAATGGGAAATATTGATGTTCACCCATGGAAAAAAAAGTACCATATAATATTTTGTGACAATTTAATGTTAGCATTTAAGCAAAAATAAATAAGCCAATTTTAGTATTTACTACAGGGTGCTTGAGGTCAACATGAACAGATAATGCAATGAAGACATTAATTGCCACAATAAAATATGTAGCTAACCGTATTTCGTGCCATATTCCAACCTTTTCACATTTTCCTTTAACTATGAGAGAAGAAAGGTGGTCACCCATCAACAAATCCTAAAAGGAATATACAGTGGGTTAGCACACATTTTTTATTTATTATAGCCAGGACTAAAAAATACACATTTAAAAAAAAAAAAAATTATTTCCGTCAGGTAAAAATAAAGTATTGCATATTAATATTTTACTTTTTTTTAGCCAGGAGACAAAGCTATTTGCACCTTTTTACATGTTTGCAAGGCTGTCCTAGTCCCTTAATGAAAAAAGCAAGTTGTTGACAGAGTACCTTAGCTTAATCTGCAACTTACACAAACAAGTGAATAAGTCAAAGCTTATCCCTTAGAACAGCTTTCTCTTTAGGTACGCCATAACATAGTCGCCAACTGTCCCAAATTTTCTGGGACGGTTATGGGTTTTTAAAAGCTGTCCCGACATGACCTTGTCCAAGGCTGCATTCCTGCACAATTCAGTGCAGTGCTATTTTACAGCCCATTCATTCGAAATGGGCTGTAGATTGCACCAGACCTCGTGCATGCGTTACTTTTCAAAAACGCACTGTCACCAGATTGTATGGTACTGATCTGTTGCAGGCAAACGCACTGCATTTGCAATCTGTGTTTGGGGTGGATTTTTGGACCTAAAGAAGTTCAAAACCAAACAATGTACTAAATTCATATAGACATACCATTTAGGGCCAGCAAAAGCAGAAAATGCTCCCATCTTGCAGCAGCCCTCACCTATTTGTGTGTGGGTCCAGGTGTGAAGTGTGCCAACCATGGAGACAGCCACATATGCTAAACATGAGCTTGAATTCCTGATTTGATGACCTTGGGACACTCAATGAATAGCCAGTTGTCATCCTGTGTTAATGAGTACTGAGACACACTGTCATGTCTATAGACAGGGCCCCTCAATGCCCAAAATGAAATCCTTTATGTGTGTTCTCTTATATACAATCTCCACTGACATAGGCCGGCCAAAGACAGTTCAAATATTCCTACTAAACCAGCAGAGATTATGTGTATGTGTATGGGAAGGCTAAATGTACCAAGTTGATCGGTCAATCAACTTGGCTACAACCAACCTGCTGGATCTTACATGGTATAGCCGCTAGCAATAATCACTGTCTTTTCCCCTAGGGGATGGCTTCCCCTAGCTCCCTGCCAGAAGAATGCAATGACTTCGCAGGAGGAATTCCCCTGTCAACACTGACTGTGTTGATGGAGGAATTGAGCGCATTTCTTTCCTGCAACACTAGGTTGCAGGAAAGAAATTTGCACCGTATATGGCCGGTGTTGTGTCGAATACTGTTCACCGTCGGATAGTGTCCTCCCTGTACTGCGCTTGCGCAGTACGGAGGACAAGGAGACGCCAAAAGTCTCCGAAGAGGAACGGCGCCTGCGCACTGAGTCCAGGTTCAAGCCCCACCATCCAAGTGGACATAGAGTTAGAATAAAAAATTGCAGAGCAAAGCGAGGCCGTGCCCGAAGTGTGGCGAGCGAAGCGTGGCGAGCGAAGCGAGCCCGCGAGGGGCCCTCTTACTAAGTGCTACCGTATGTCCACTTGGATGGTGGGGCTTCAACCTGGACTCAGTGCGCAGGCGCCGTTCATCTTCTGAGACTTTCGGAGTCTCCTTGTCCTCCGTAGTACGGGGCGGACACTATCCGATGGGGGACAGTTGTTGGCAGAACACCGGCTCTACATCCCCCCCCCCCCCCACATACATTTTAACATTTTACTCTATTCTGTACACAAGGGGGTTGTGTGTTTTACCTTTTTCTACCGCAAAAACTGATTTAACTTTTTCTTTTGCTTTATTTTAACATAAAATCTCTCCCCCCTCCCTCTCCTTCTTTCTCTCTCTCTCTCACTCTCTCATTCACAAACTCCTAATGTTTTTTTTTCATTGTGTACACAAACTTTTTATGCCTTGAAGAAAATATAATATGGCAATATTAAATAAATAAAATGTATTAAAAGGTATTATTTATTTTATTTATTTATGTTTTACGGTTTACTGACTATCCATCCTTTTTGAAGACATTTTGAGGTAAGTAAAACATGTATATAAATGTGTTTATTTATTTTATACTCTAGATTTGAGAGGCCAGAGGAGTAATGTTTTTCTGAGTATCCATACTTTTTGAAGATATTGGAGCATTTCTTATGGGGCAAGTAAAAAAAAATCTCTCCCTCTGCCTTACTCTCTCTCTCTCTCTTTCACCCCTCGTCTCTCTGTCTCTCTATTCCCCCCCTCCCCCCAACTTCTCTCTATCCCTCCCTCTACCCCCATGTTTCTCTTTCTCACTCTCTTGCTCATGGATATCGATTGTGTATATGGGATTGTATGATTAATATTTTTTTACCCTTTTATCAGTTGAACTAGATGGTATTTTTTTCTACCTAATGTAACACCCTGGAGTTTAGACAGGGTTGCTCCTGACAAATTTACTTGCCAGGAGTAGTTATCCTGGTTGATTGCTAGAGATCTATTGATTTCTCCCTAAATTTGGCCTTGTTGCACTTATCTCCTCTACCACTAGGTGGCTGGGTACTTGGAGGTACTAGATATGAGAAGGGCAACACAAGGTCAGGTTATGGGTATGTGAGGTGTCTCAGCCAATGGGCAGGGGTTTTCTTGGATCCCTTGGCCTGCTGGGAGTGCCTATCTATTCGGATGGAGTCAGGTGATCTCTGTTCTGTACCACCTAGACGGCTGTCTGGGTGGATGTGTGTTGTATTGCCCCGGCTGCTAGGCCAGAGATTGGGCCTATCCCAGGCACATCTGGCTGCTAGGATGTTTGAGGGCCTATCCAGAAGAAAGAGAGAAGCAACAGGGTTGGGATTGCGGCTTGCGGTCCAACCAGAAGTGACGGTTCTGCCAGCCGTAAGTGGTTGGAGATAGTAGGGAAGCTGTTGCCACTAAGGGACCAACCACCTTATTACCAGGGACCACAGTGAGTAACTGAAGCAAGTACCGGCGCAGTATTCTCACCAACTGGGGAAGGTGAAGAATCGAGAAACTTCAGTGGGTATCAAGCCAGGGACCCAGCCAGCGGAAGTGAGGTCCCTTGTCCCTTGGTCCCTTGTGTGTCAAACCAGGGACCAAGCAGACCAGTGGGGTGAAGCTTGAGAGGCATCTTGAGTTGCCAAGCTAGGGACAGTGGGGTGACGCTTGAGGAAGATACCATAGTGAAGATTGGAGGAGCTCAAGGGATTCAGTGGCAGTGAATCAGAGGGTCTAGTTAGAGACCAGGAGCTCAGTGGGCTGAAGAACTACAAGGAGTGATTGTAGTGGAAGTGAAAGGAACTGTTGAGGTCTGTGTTAGGAACTGTTAAAGACTGTTGCCATAGGGTACAGCATTCCTGCACATGCAGATGTGGCATCTTGCTGGATGCCTTTCCCTGCATGGCTGTCCTCCTGTGAAAGTCTTGGAGTCTGCCAATTGAAATTGCAGCTACTTAAGGGTCTCCTGGCCCTAACCCTCTTTCCCCCAAAAAAGTTTGTTAAGAGAAGTAAAATCTCAGTCCCATTCTCCCATTCATGTCTATTGGGGCACATCCATGCGGGTGCAGGTGTGTGTGGGATTGGGTTGGGTTTGGTGCACCCGCCACTGCAGACGCTGCATCCCAATAGACATGAATGAGATTGCCTGCACACATATAGACGAATCAACTGTGCATTCCGTGCAGACAAAAACAGTCCCATTCATGGAGAACCATCACCCCCCATTGGTAGGTATCATCATGATTCTACTTACAAATGCTTAGAGGCATTAACAGGTTGAAATAGCTCAGTTAGCAGTGTTAGAGTAAATACCTAATGGTTCCAGGTTTTGGCAGCTGTACATGCTCTGTATTATTAGATCAGGTGCACCAGGACCAGAGCCGGATTAAGAACATCATGGGCCTGGTGCTGAGGATTTTGGTGGGCCTTGTTATAAAAAAATAAAAATAAAAATGCAAACAACTTTTTGTTATAGCAAATTAAATTAAATAGAGAGGGAGGATGAAAGAGAGAAAGGGGATGATAGAGGGGTAAGGGGGGATGAGAGAGAGAGGGGGGGTGAGAGAAAGAGAGAGGATGGGCATGAGCATGCGTGGGACTGACAGCAACGCAGCCTGGCCAAGGCAAGTGACCGAAGACACAGAACCCGGAAGGAAGACTGGATGAAGATGGTAGCACCCGGGACCCGCCGGATTGATCACAGCACAGTGCTGGAGGGCTCCAAGGAGCTTCTCATGGGGCCCCCTACTGATCCGGTGGCCCTTGGGCAGTGCCCAAGTGCATAGTTGGCAACATTTCAAAAATATTTTCAGGGACATTTTTTTTACCAGTGGTATATTTAGAGTAGCTGACACCCCCTATGTTCCTCTATACATCACAATAGTAATCACAAAATTAAATGAGTACTAATAATGGGCAGAACAAATATGAGGACTGAAAAGATTTCCTTTAGCTGAACTAACAAAAGTGTGCCCATTCTAGAGCTGGTAACATTGAGGATAGTCAATATAATTTTAAAGAACTGTTTATGTGGGTAAGAGGCATAGGGGAGGAGTATGGATGGTATAAAAGTGGGATGTATGTGCAGGTGAGGGAGAGGAATGTGGCGGGTATAACAGTGGGCACTATGTGCAGGAGAAGGGTGGAGGATATGGCAGTGGGAACTATGTACACGAGAGGAGTGTGGGGGTAATAACAGAGGGTAGTATGTACAGGAGAGGAGTGTGGAGGGGATGACAGTGATCAGTATGTACAGGAGAGGAGTGTGAAGGGTATGACAGAGGGTAGTATGTACAGGAGAGGAGTGTGGAGGGGATGACAGACGGTAGTATGTACAGGAGAGGAGTGTGAAGGGTATGACAGTGAGCAGTATGTACAGGAGAGGAGTGTGGAGGGGATGACAGATGGTAGTATGTACAGGAGAGGAGTGTGAAGGGTATGACAGTGAGCAGTATGTACAGGAGAGGAGTGTGGAGGGGATGACAGATGGTAGTATGTACAGGAGAGGAGTGTGAAGGGTATGACAGTGAGCAGTATGTACAGGTGAGGAGTGTGGAGGGTATAACAGCAAGCACTATGTACAGGAGAGGAGGATGAAGGAATCTGGGAAGGAAAGGTGTAAATGTTTGTGGAAGGATATTTATGGACTGTGTAGGGGTTAAGTGGGCCATACAGGGATTGAAATTAAGCCAATTAAGCAGAGACTAGCCAAAGTCGATCTATGTATGGGATAGCTGGTTGTGCACAAGTCAATCTATTAATCGAGTACAACCAGCCTGTCAGGTTTTTTCCAACTGGGAGGGAGTAACTGGGAGTGATATCTTTTGGAGTAGGGTCTGTCATCTGCAGGTTGGGAAATGGTCACATGTGATATAAGTTGAAGTGAGGTGGCTAACATGGGAAGTGACTGGGGAGTGACCTGGTTGGTGGGGAATGTGAATAGAATGATGTGTTTCAAGTCTTTCACATTTGCGGTATTTTTACATGTTGGACTATGCTGCAACTGAGAGCGAGTTTGGCTTGCAGTTGTAGAGTGGTCCCATTGAAATCAATTGAAATCAATAGGCGAGTTTGACAGGCGTTGCTGAGGGCTCTAAGCTGTCCATGGAGCTCAGTGCCTCTGATAAGAAGTGAGGAAAGGCACTGTGAGCTCATCCGCTCAGTCTGCTGCAGAGTGTGTCAGCTTATATTTAAACTGGCCGCACTGTATGTAGCTTCTGACAGGCTGCTCAAGGAGCCCTGTATCTCTGGAACCCTAGATGATAGGAGTCCCAGATTTTCACAACTTTAGTGTTTTTGTTTTCTTTTTATTAATGAAACAGTTTCTTTCCAAAAAAAAACGCATTTGAAAAATTGCTGCGCAAATACCGTGTGACATAAAAAGTTGCAACGACCACCATTTTATTCTCCATAGTGTCTGCGATCGATACAAGTTTTTCTTTTAGCGATTGAGGCAGTCGCTGACAATCAGGTGCTCTTTTTGCCTGTGAGTAGCACTAGTTGTACCTATAAATTTAGAGGCCAAAATGGCCAAACAGAGGTACACTAGTAAAGAGGCCTACACGTTGCTGAGCATGACGGATGAGAGCGAAGGGGAAGCCACCTCACTGTCAGATTCAGGCTCAGAATACGAACCAGTAGACAGCAGCGACACCCTGACAGATAGCTCTGACAACAGAGTAGTGGTCCCTGCTAAGGTCAGGCATACCCGACCCAGTTCTTCTGTTGTTGAGGTGTAAGAACCAGTGCTCATCCTTCTGGTGAACTGGAAAGCACCAGCCTAGTACTCCCTGGTCATACATCCAGCACTGCAGTATCACGTGGTGACGTGGCAAGTCCCATAAGTGCAGTTCAAGCTAGTGCAGTGGCTAGCACAAGTAGTGTCCTGCAGCCACCAAGAAGACAAAGACAGGCCCGTCGAGCCCACAGTGCCTTTCCTGCAGAATATGCCAACCCTGATTGGGACTTGGAGCCCACCAATTCTGCAGCACCCATGCTTCCCCCATTCACTGGCCAACCCAGAATTCAGGTGGAAAGTTGATTTTACGTCACTTGATTTTTATTCACTGTTTTTCACGGAAGATCTCTGTAGATCTATCGTGGGCCAAATCAATTTGTATGCTGGTCAATTCTTTGCCGCTAATCCCCAGTTGACCCTTACCAGAGATTGGAAACCTATTACCAGAATGTCTCCAATCATCTCTATGGCCTAAGACACTGGAAGCTATGAGCATTTCATGACTTCGGTTTTGCCTGATATAAACAGCACCATTGGGAACTCGGGAAAGCATTTTATCACACTGATCTTGGTGTGGTCAGATGCTTTGAGGGCAGAGGAGAGATCTAGAGTCTAATGCCCCGTACACACGGTCGGAAATTCCGACAGAAAATATCCGATCAGACCATGTTGTCAGAAAATCAGACCGTGTGTGGGCTCCATCTGACTTTTTCCGTCGGATTTGAAATCCTGCTCTCAAATTTTCCGACAACAAAATCCGATCGGACTTTTTCCGATCGTGTGTAGAGAATTCCGACGGACAAAGTGCCACGCATGCTCAGATCAAATTAGGAGACCAAACCTATTGGCTACTAGCCTCTACGTAGTTCCGTCGTACGCAACGAACGTCACCACGTTCAGAATGATCGGATTTTCCGACAACTTTGTCTGACCGTGTGTATGCAACACCAGTGTTGGAAAAAACCAGACGGATTTTGTGGTCAGTCGTGTGTACGGGGCATTATAGATCCCAATTTTTTTTCTTTTTAAAAGAGTACCTGTCAATATCCATTGCTATCATAGGGGATATTTACATTCCCTGTGATAACAATAAAAAGAATAAAAAAAAAAAAAAATTAAACAAACAGTGTAAAAATAAAATAGCAAAATAAATAATAATAATAATTAAAAAAAAAGCAACCCTGCCCCCCCCCCCCCGTACTCACGCACAAAAGCAAAAACATGTTGTGTTTGGTATCTATGTACTCAGCATAAGATCATCTCTTATATTTTACCAAACATTTGGGCAATATAGTGTGTTTTAGTGCATGCAAATTCAAAAAAGTGTTTTTTCTTCCAAAAAAATTGCATCTAAAAAATCGCTGCGCAAATACTGTGTGAAAAAAAAAAATGCAACACCCACCATTTTAATCTGTAGTGCCTTTGCTTGAAAAGTATATATATTAACATTTGGGGGTTCAAAGTAAACAAAAAGTGTCAGAATTTTTTTTTTTTTTTTTTTTTTTTTTTACACAAAGTTGTCACTAAATGATATATTGCTCACACATGACATGGGTATATGTAGAAATACACCCCAAAATACATTATGCTGCTTCTGATTGGGAGCCTAGTCGTGTACAGGACCTCGAAAACCAATCACCGCCTTCAGGATTTCTAAGGGCGTAAAATGGTGATTTTACTCCTCACTACCTATCACAGTTTTGGAAGCCCTGAAAATGTCAAGGTAGCACAACCCCCCCAATTACCCTATTTTGGAAAGTAAACACCACAAGGTATTTGCTAAGAGGCATGGTGAGTAATTTTTGTTCATAAATTTGGGCAAAAATTTATGCTGCTACATATCTTTGGTAAAAAATAACCCAAATTAGTGTATATTATTTGGTCTGTGTTATAGTCTGAAAGTTAGAGAGTCTACAAGCTATGACACCAATCATTGAAAACTGATCACACCTGGTGTACTGACGGCCTATATCATTTCTTGAGGCCCTGAAATGTAAGGAAAGTACAAATACCCCGCAAATGACCCATTTTTGAAAAGTAGACAGTCCAAGGTATTTAATAAGAGGCATGGCAAGTTTTTCTAACCACTTGCCACCCAGGCTAATTCTGACATTTCTCTCCTACATGTAAAAAATCATAATTTTTTTGCTAGAAAATTACATAGAACCCCCAAACAGTATACAGGGGGTCCCCGACTTACAAACATCCGACTTACAAACGACTCCTACTTACAAACGGAGGGAGACAACAGGAAGTGAGAGGAAATCTCCCCCTAGAAAGGGAAATTCTCTCCTGTAAGAGTTAATATGGGAAAAAGGTGTCTCCACTGATGCTTTATCACCAGTCCATGCTTCCCTAACAACCCAAATTTTTCAAAATCCAATTGTCATTGGGACAGAAGGGGAGGTGAAATCTTCTGCACAGGTGCACAGACAGCAAAACAAATGTTACAGGGGTGATAACCCTTCCCTATGCTATCCAAAAAGCTTAAAAATAGATTTTTTGGCTGGAGCTATACTTACAAAATGTACCTGTTCCGACTTACAAACAGATTCAACTTAAGAACAAACCTACAGTCCCTATCTTGTTTGTAACCCGGGGACCCCCTGTATATGTTTTTTTTAGCAAAGACCCTAGAAAATACAATGGCGGTTGTTGCTTTTTATCTTGCACGGTATTTGCGCAGCAATTTCTGACGCGTTTTAAAAAAAAAAAAAAACAGATTTGTGCTTTAAAAAAAACAGTTATAAAAATTTAGCCCAATTTTTTTGCATAATGTGAAAGATGAAGTTACGCCGAGTAAATAGATACTTAACATGTCACGCTTTAAAATTGCACATGCTCGTGGAATGGCGCCAAACCTCCGTACTTTAAAATCTTAAAAAACATGACGTTCTGTCCACAACCTCCAAAACACGGAGAATTACCTGGAACATAGGTTACAGTTCTAGTGGGCACGAGATACCATCTGGTGAAGCCCTTATAGGCAGGGCTGCTGTTTGAAATCATGGGGCCCTATACAGCCCTCCTGCCCCCCCCCCACCATGCCTACACCCCACCTACCCCCCTCCCTACCCCTTTCCCCCGGGGTGCATCAGAAAAGTAGCAGCAGCACTGAATTTATCTGCCTACACCCCAAAAATTCAAAAAAGTCCCTACTCTGCTCCCACCTCCTGGGCCCCTCTGTTAACCTGATGGGGCCTAGGGAGATGTAATTTAAGCCCTGGTAAGCAAGTAGGAGTGAGGGTATGGTGTTGTAAAATCCATTGATTAATTTAGGCAGAAATTACCAATAAAGCTGTCCTGGGCCCCCCTGTTTAGCTGATCGGGCTTGGCCCAGTACAACAGAACCGGTTGCACTTCCTTATCAGCAGCCCTGTCTATAGGTCCATTCTACTGCAAATGCACTGCGTGAGCCAGACTTTGCTGTCATCCAGATTTGGGCAAAGTGTTTTTTTTATTTTTTTTTTAATTTCCAGCAGGGTAAAGTTTTTTTTTTTTTCAAATCTGAACCTCTTTTTAGTGTCTATTTAACAATTTGGCTGGAATTGCGCTTTAAAAGTAAATATTTCTCCCAAATCCCAGTGCCATACAGATTGTCAAATGTGACTTCTCAAGCACTGGCAATTGTACAACAGACTGTCACACTTCTGTATATACCGTGAAAATTGTAGAGGTGTGTCAGTGGATGACAGTGCTTGGAAAGGGAAGGCGAGTAATGTACAGACACTAATGAATCTGTATCATCAGAACATGTAATTAAGACAGTGACAAGAGACAATGCTGCCATTGACATGCATATTACACTGCGGATGTCTCCAAGAACATTCTTTTAGACAGAAACAGCCAGATCCTCTGTATACTATAGTACCGATCTCAGGAAAATGGGACGGTGATAGGCAGAGTAATTGGTGTAAGATAGGTTGGTTCATACAGAAGAGGCATTTAATTACATTTACAGAGAGGTATGAACATTTTTTTTGGACAAAATCACAACGAAATACCTAACGGGTATTTTCCCAATCGTATGTAAAGGCATGATGGTTTGGAGGTCAATTTTATTTTACATCGGAATCCCAGGCAGCTATAAACGACACACATTAATGCCGTTCTGTATTCATTAACCCTTATGTTGCCAGAGCCAGTATTGAAATTTTTGCATTCATGTTTAAAAAAATAATTTTAGGCTTGAAGATTATGTAAAACCCCCAAAATTAGAAACCCTTTTGTTCCTCCTTGTCTCCATACCAGATACTTGCTATGTACCTAAAATACGGAAGCGATTCATCATCACCCATCGAGTTGGCAACTGCCTATGCATATTGCCTGTAATTAATATGTAAAGGATAAAAAAGAGTATACCGCGCTAAATCATTCAAAAATACCAATGTGTGTGAACAGCAGCGACAAAATTATCAGATCTCTCCACAGTAAAACATAAATATATATACCAAAGTCACGCTTTGTTCAAAGTGGACTACAACGAATTACCAAAGGTAATCCAATTCCTGATGAGATAAGTGAATAATAAAATATTATTGAAAAATATCTATGACAATACTTACTGTATACAAATATATAAATGAGTATAAGGCCCCTTTCACACATGCGGACCGTACATTAGATCAGTTCAGTCACGTTTTTTTATCATCGGTTGTTGTCAGTAAACATCAGTTTTCATCCGTTGTCATCCGTTTTTCGTCCGTTTATGTCAGTTTTTCATCATTTTTTTATCCGTTTATGTCCGTTTTTTATCCGTTTATGTCCGTTTTTATTTGTTTTTTTACATTTTTTAAAAACAGTTTTTCATGAATTATGGGAATTTTCCCATGATTCCTTGTTTTGGGTCATAGGTTATTTGTAATGTATGCATATAAAACTACATTTTTTGATGAAAAACGGATGTCAGCGGATCGGATGTGAACGGATCGTCCGCTAACGTCCGTTTTTCGTCCGCTCCGTTTTTTTTTACGGAAGACAAAACAGGGTTTTCTTCCATCCAGAAAAACGGAGCTTAACGGAGACGGATGTTAACGGACGTTAGTGGATGATCATCCGCTAACGTCCGCTATCCCATAGAGAAGCATTGATGTCCGTTTTGACCTGTAAACGGACGTATGAAAAAACGGACGAACGGTCCGCACGTGTGAAAGGGGCCTAAGTGTCTCTATAAGGTGAAAGTAAAAGTGAAAGTGAAGTCTTGAATCTACAGGTGACCTCTCACAATGTAGAAAAAAGTTCCAACAGGATAAATGTTCCAAGATAATCCACCACCACCGAGGGAATAGGAATTTTCACGTAAAAGTATGGTTGCCACTTGTGAGGGGGCACTATGCACGCCGCATTACTATGCTCTTTGGAGCGCCCAAAGGTAAGGTGACCAGATTTTTTAAATGAAATCCGGGGAAATATTTTTTTTTACTAGTAATGGCGGCAATTAGCGACTCTCTGCCCGTCGCCTCACAGCCTGTCAAGTCTTACTCTCCAGGCCCTGGCTACTACTGGTTGGGGAGCGGAGGAAGATCACTCTGCCAGGGAAGGCAAGGAGATGGGCAGGTGGCTGGCCGGGACTTGAGCCAAGGCAGAAGAACATGCGAGCAGGAGTGGAACGGGCATGCACCCGAAACTGAAGAAATATTCTCTCCGCTCCGACCAGCACATGATCATCAGAAAGGGGCACAGATAATGAAAAAAATACACCCCACCCCCTAAGCTAGTAGGAGCGACAGAGCGGGGGGGGGGAAGTAATTCAGATTTTTTTTTTATAATTCTGCACTGACTGTCTTTGAAATTGGCCCAGCTCCAACTCCAATCCGGGGACAAAACCGGGGACAGACTTGGTTTGTGGACAGTGTCCTCAATCCAGGGACTGTCCCCGGAAACCGGGGATGTCTGGTCACTCTACCCAAAGGTGTCCCAGGTCTTTTACAATCTTATAGAGTATGCTAAAAAAAATGTTTTTTTGCTGTGTGCCGCTAAAGTGTTCGGGTTTGGCTTAAAGAAAAAGTGGCAACCCTACGTAAAAGCCAATCTGTGAGTGGGAACTCTTACCAGAAACTGTGGATTTCCTTTATGAGCAAGGTCGTAGGCGCTTGAAGATATAGCCCTCTGCAGGGTCAGATGTTTCGCCTCTTCCTGGGAGCTCCCTGGCAACCACCAAAAGTTAAGTCTGGGTATCTCCATTAGCCAAATACCACAGAGTGTATAGAAAATATGAGGCTCTAATAGTGTATTATCGTTTAAAAAAAGTGTCTTTATTGCTAAAATCGTATAGCATAAAATCCAAGTAAAAAATATCGTCTGCCAGCAAACCAAAACTAAATCACCCACACATCCGGTGTCACGTGGGGCGTGATGACGTCAGTGCGTAGCGTAATTAACATGTGCCTTAGACCTTCTAAAGCAGGGGTGTCAAACTCCATTTCATCACGGGCCGCATCAGCAGTATGGTTGCCCTCAAAGGGCTGGTTGTATCTGGGATGCACTACAGAGTGCAGAGTTAAGAAATGTGTTATGTACAGAGTGCAGATTTCAGGAGTGAGCTACGTATAGAGTGCAGATTCAGGGGAGCCCTATGCACAGAGTGCAGGGTTCAGGAGTGTTGCCTAAAGAGTGCAATTCCAGGGGAGCCCTATGCACAGAGTACAGAGTTCAGGGCTGTGCTGTGTACAAAGTTCAGAGTTCAGGGCTGTGCTGTGTACAGAGTTCAGAGTTCAGGGCTGTGCTGTGTACAGAGTGCAGAGTTCATGGTGGTGCTGTGTACAGAGTGCAGAGTTCATGGCTGTGCTGTGTACAGAGTGCAGAGTTCAGGGCTGTGCTGTGTACAGAGTGCCAGATTTAGGGGTGCGCTATGCACAGTGTGCAAACATAATAGCATTTTGCCACATTCCAGCTGCAAAACTGGGTGCGAGTGCCACATGAAAAGGCCTAGCAGGCCAGGTTCAGCCCACAGGCCTTGTGTTTGACATATGTGCTCTAAAGGGTAATTCGGCTTATCTATTGCCACTTTATTCATTGTATATTTTGGTTGTGTTTAATAACTTTGTCCCATTTGTGTTATCTTCCTGTATTGTATACTGTGATGGATACAATAAAGCTTTTTTTATGGAAAAAGAAAAAAAAAATATATTTTTTGAAAGCAGACACTCTAGAGCAGTGGTCTCCAAACTGCGGCCAGATGCGGAACAATTGCTTATCTTTATTTGGCCCTTGAGGCACTATTCCTCCAACTGACACCAATTATTGGGCACTATTTCTCCCACTGACACCATTGATAGGGCACTATTTCTCCCACTGACATTATCACTAGGGCATTATTCCTCTCACTTACATTATCAATGGGGCACTATTCCTCCAACTGACACCAACAATGGAGCACTATTCCTCCCACTAAAACCAATAATGGGGCATTTTCTTCTTCCACTGGTCACAGTCCTTCCCTCCTAATTCCTGAAGGACAGTAAACTGGCCTTCTGTTTAGAGGGTTTGGAGACCCTTCTCTAGAGAAGCTGCAGTTCCAATTTTTTTTTTTGTCTTACAATTAGAGCTGCACGATTCTGGCTAAAATGAGAAATACGATTTTTTTGCTTAGAATAAAGATCACGATTATCGCGGCGTAACATCATCTTTCACATTATACAAAGAAATTGGGCTAACTTTACTGTTTCGTTTTTTTTTTTTAATGAATTAAAGTGCATTTTTTTCAAAAAGAATTGCGTTTAAAAGAATGCTGCGCAAATACAGTGTGACATAAAATATTGCAACAACCGCCATTTTATTCTCTAGGGTCTCTGCTAAAAAAAATATATAATGTTTGGGGGTTCTCAATTCAAAGTCCGTCGGAAATTCCGACAGAAAAAGACCGTGGGGCATACACACGGTCGGAAAATCCGATGGAAAGCTCCCATCGGACTGTTTCCATCGGAAATTACGACCGTCTGTACGCCGCATTAGACTTTAAGTGGTTAAACTGACCTCATTTACAGACAGAAGTTCATCCCTTTGATCTAAAAGAACTGTATGTTACAATGTTTCTCTTTAGTGATGTTGAGAGAAACTTAACAGGCTGCCTGTTTTTTTTGTTTGACAGATGTGGGCGTTATCAGAGAAATCTCTGCACTGAATCTAGGAAATGCTTTTTTAAGATCGGGGGTAGAATTGAAATCTTGATTCTTTAATGATTAATCATGCAGCTCTACTTACAATATTAGCACAACGGTTTATGAAAGTTGGACTTTGAAGCAGACCTTCCATTCCAAATGGAAGGGATTTTTTTTGCAACCCCCCACACAAAACAAGTGACTTTAAAAGGCAATTTGTAAACAAACTATTCAACAGAATTTTTTTTAAAAATTCTGACCTTGGCTCTGGCCTTCTGCACTTCCAGAAGGCATGGGGGATGTCACTGTGCCTTTTGTGAGAGTTTGGAGCTTGGAATCCCATAGGCTGGAGTGTATTCTTGCAGGAGCCTTGTAGAGGAAGGGGGGAAGAGGAGGAGTCATTTACTATGTATATAAAATTTCAGCTATTTATATACACTATATTACCAAAACTATTGAGACGTTTGCCAGTCTTATTCTGTAGGGTTCAATATTAAGTTGGCCCACCCTTTACATGTACAAGAGCTTCAACTCTACTGGGAAGGCTGTCCACAAGGTTTAGTAATGAGTCTATGGGAGTGTTTGACCATTCTACCAGAAGCGCATTTGTGAGGTCAGGCACTGATGTGGACAAGAAGGCCTGGCTTGCAGTCCCCACACTAATTCATCCCAAAGGTGTTCGGGTTGAGGTCAGGACTCTATGCAAGCCAGTCAAGTTCCTTTACCCCAAACTCGCTCATCCATCTCTTTATGGACCTTGTTTTGTGCTATGTTGGGACAGGAAGGGGCCATCCCCAAACTTTTCCCACAGAGTTGGGAGCATGAAATTGTCTAAAATGTCTTGGTATGCTGACGTCTTAAGAGTTCCCATCACTGGAACTAAGGGACCAAGCCCAACCCCTTAAAAACAACCCCAAACCATGATCCCCCTCCACCAAAT
Organism: Lithobates sylvaticus; assembly: GCA_028564925.1. Lineage (NCBI taxonomy): Eukaryota > Metazoa > Chordata > Amphibia > Anura > Ranidae > Lithobates > Lithobates sylvaticus. Next base: position 173,893,105 of record CM053034.1, on the reverse strand, counting down.
GATTTGGACCAGTGCACAAAGTAAGGTCCATGAAGACATGGATGAGAAAGTTTGGGGTGGAGGAACTTGACCCGATAGAACACCTTTGGGATGAATTAGAGCGGAGATTGTGAACCAGGACTTCTCGTAATCACGGCTGATCACAGTGTAAATAGGAAGAGCTGTTGATCGGTTTTTCCTCACTCGTGTCAGACGCGAGTAGAGGAGAGCCGATCGGCTGCTCCTCTGACAGGGGGGGTCTGTGCTGATCGATTATCAGTCCCCCCCCCCGAGGATGCCCACACTGGACCACCAGGGACACCACCAGACCACCAGGGATGCCCAGCACCAGGTATGCCACCCTAAACCACCAGGGATGCCAGTCAGTGCCCACAATGGATGCCAATCAGTGCCCACAATGGGCATCACTGATTGGCATGCATTATTGTTTGGCACTGATTGGCATCCATCAGTACAAAACAATACAATACAATGCCGCCTATCAGTGCCCATCCGTGCCACCTATCAGTGCCCATCCATGCCACCTATCAGTGCCCATCCATGCCGCCTATCAGTGCCCATCCATGCTCATCCATGCCGCCTATCCATACCCATCTGTGCCGCCTATCCATGCCCATCCATGCCACCTATCCATGCCAATCCGTGCCAGCTATCAGTGCCAATTTGTGCCACCTATCAGTGCCCATCCATGTTGCCCATCAGTGCTACCTATCAGTGCCCATCAGTGCCGCTTATCAGTGCCACATATCAGTGCCCATCAATGCCACTTCATTGGTGCCACCTTATCGGTGCCCATTAGTGCCGCCTTACCAGTGCTCATCATTGCAGCCCATCAGTGAAGGAGAAAACTTACTTATTTACAAAGTTTTGAAACTGAAACAAAAAAAAACATATTTTTTTTCAAAATTTTCGGTCTTTTTTTATTTGTTTAGCAAAAAATAAAAACCGTAGAGGTGATCAAATATCACCAAAAGAAAGCTCTATTTGTGGGAAAAAAATAATAACAATTTCATTTGGGTACAGTGTAGCATGGCCGCGCAATTGTCATTAAAAGTGCGACAGCGCTGAAAGCTCAAAATTGGTCTGGGCAGGAAGGTGTTTAAGTGCCCAGTATTGAAGTGGTTAATATTATGTCTAAATCAGCCTAAGGGCCCTTTCATGCCTATGCTCTTTTGCCACACTAGGAGGCACATTTCCAGAGGGACAAAAGTGCATTAAAAGTATTCCCCTTTAAATCCTATGTGACTTTTCACACTGCTGCGCTGTGTTTGTGCTGCGGTTTGAAAAGTCCTGCATGCAGCATCTTTGGTGCGTTTTTTAAAAGAACACCGAAGATGCACCTTTCATTTAAATCAAAGGAGAATGCATCAGGGTTTGTTTTTAGGTGCTTTTATGGGGTCACGTGGCACACTGATGCTGGTCGTTAAGGTGCGTAAACCAGCTGGCATCTTTGAAAACGGATTAGGGAGCCGGCCTTTGCCAGCTTCCTTAATCACTAGACGCGATAACTTTTGTGCAAACCAAGCAATATACGCCTATTGCGATACCAAAAATGTATTTTTATATATTTTTTTGGGATATGTATTATAGCAGAAAGTAAAAAAAAAAATTTTAATTTTTTTTTTGCTAAATTGTCTGTCGTTTTTTGTTTATAGCCTAAAACATAAAAACCACAGAGCTGATCAAATACCACCAAAAGAAAGCTCTGTTTGGGGGTAATAAAGGACGTAAATTCTGTTTGGGTACAGCGTCGCATGACCGTGTAATTGTCAGTTAAAGCGACGCAGTGTCGTATCACAAAAAATGCTCTGGTCATTATGGGGGCAAGCGGTTAAAAGGATAGTTCACCTTTACAAATGAAAATTACCTATGTAGGTAAGGGGTGTCTGTAGATCAAAACAAACTGCGCAGCTCTGACTAAGAATGAATAATGTTTTTGCTATAGGTGTAGGCCATTTACATACCTGTTTAGAATACTCCCAGGATGTTGCTAAGTGAGGCCTAGTGATCACTGCTCCCCTCCACCATCACAGGAGTGAGTTCTTTCTCTGATTCAAACCCCCTCACATACTCTTTCTCTATTCTGATGCAGTAGCTCGGAGCTCAGCATTTAGGAGCTCACTTCTGTAATGGTGGAGGTGAGCAGTGATGACTAGGCCTCACTTAGCAATGTCCTGGGAGTACCTACCAACATCCTGGGAGTATTCCAGTCAGGCTTCATAAGGTATGTAAATGGCCTACACCTACCACACAGTTTGGTTATATCTACCCTTATCTGTATAGGCAGTTTTGTGGCAAAGGTGAACTGTCCCTTTAACAATCGGCAGATATATAAACAAACAATGCCCCTGCGCTCCCCCCCCCACCTCATCGTGGTCACCATCCAGCTTCTGTGGAGGATTCGGTCTGGCCGTGCCCCCCCCCCTCCTCTCCTCCCCTCACTCTCCTCCCCTCACATTCTTGGAGCCGATGCGCCCAACTGTCCCAGCCAGTCTTTCTGGCTCCTCCCCCTCCTGTGGTAACGTCGCTCCTGCAGAAGAGGAACTGGAGCATGCTGAGGAGGTACAGGGGGGGGCATATATGTAGTTATCACTGGTTGGTAAGGACGCCAGGCAAGTGACGGATGCTTAAAAAACAGTAAGACCCCTTTCACACGAGGGCGTTTTGCAGACGCTATAGCGTTAGAAATAGTGCCTGAAATCCACCCTCAAACTGCTGCTCCATTGTCTCCAGTGTGAAAGCCCGAGGGCTTTCACACTGGATCGGTGCGCTGGCAGGACGTCAGGAAAAGTCCTGCCAGCAGCTTCTTTGGAGCGGTGAAGGAGCGGTGTGTTTACCGTTCCTCCACCGCTGCTCCCCATTGAAATCAATGGGGCAGCGCTGCAATACCACCAGCAAAATGCCGCTATTGCGGCTTATTGCCAGCGGTTTTAACCCTTTCTCGGCCGCAAGCGGGGGGTAAAAGTGCCCCGCTAACGGCCGTAATGCGCCTCAAATTTGACGGTAAAACGCTGCTAAAAATAGCGGCGTTTTACCGCCGACGCTATCAGCGGCTTGGTGTGAAAGCCGTCTTGACAGAAGAGGCAGCGTTTTAAACAACCAGTGAATAACTGGTTGCTATGGAGACGGAACCCAATGGCACCCATAACAACAAGCTTTTCACCTCAGATGTGTACATTTTAATGAAACACATTTAGGCCTGGTTCAGACCTATGCAGTTTGCTTTTAATCTGATCTGCGGTGCGTTTTGCGCTACAATTTGTGTTTTTGCACACGTAGTTTTCACAAGTTTTTTTTTTTAAACGCTTTGCGTTTTTATTTATTTTTAAAGGGGAGGTGTTTTTTGTTGTTAGGCAGATTAAAAAGGCATCAAAAACGCACTACATGCAATTCCGCAGCATGTCCATTGAAGTTTATTGAACCAAAAACGCACCATGTTGCGTTTAAAACCCTTTGCAAAAACGCATCGGCTGAAAAACGCATAGATGTGAACGTGTCCTATAGGAAGCCATGTTAAATGGACTGCAGTGCGTTTCTGCAAAATGCATAAAAAAATGCATAGGTGTGAACCAGGCCTTCTTCATCACTACCTTTATGGGTATCTGTACATACAGGGCAAGCAGTATTTTTCTATGGGGGGCAGTAATATATTTACTAAGATATATTTTTTGATTTTGGCTACAAACTTCTTTATACAAAACTGGATATCTGGGATTAGAAGCAACACATGAGATGTGAAGGGTTATAAAGGATTGGTTTGGCACTCTATCGCCATCTTTTGGACATTAAATGTATTGCAGCAGTTAATACTTGTATGAAAATAAATGTTTTGTTTTTAAACTGAGCATTACTGGATTGAAGCTGGGCCCAGTATAGAAATCAGTTAGGGGTCCCTATGCTATAATAGTGTACTGACAACACATTAAGGCCAATCCACACTATATGTAGTGACAGACGACTTACCGCATTGAAAAAAATCTTTTATCGCAGGGACACACAGGAAACAATTGTTTCCTATGTGTCTCATTCACACTGCAACACAGCCTAGTGCTGCACTGCAGCGTGCACTGCTGCGACAAAATGCAGAGATGCTGCAGTTTATCTCAGCTCACCGTGCCAAATCCCACCGCAATGTAAGGCAGTGCAGAGCATCACACTGCCCTACATTGCAGTGAATAAAGTGTGTGTTTTAATAAGAAAAAGGATTTCACCATGTCAGATTAGAATAGTGTGGTTGCCACATCCCTAGTATACAATTTCAAGAGAAATCCCCCTTCAGTGGGACTTTGAAGGCAACACACACTTGGGTAATACCAAAAATCAATTTTAACCGGTTCCCGACCGGCGCACGACAATGTACGTCAGCAGAATGGCACGGACAGGCAAATGGGAGTACCTGTACGTCCCTTTAAATTTGCCACCGTGCCATTGCGTGCACGCCGGCCGGGAGCTCCGTGAGTCGGGTCGCGGTGGTCCCGCAGACTCGATCGCCGTGGGGATACCCGCGATCGTCTCATGGAGAGGAAGAACGGGGAGATGCTGATGTAAACAAGCATCTCTCCGTTCTGCCTAGTGACAGTGTCACGGATCCTAGCTCCCTGTGATCGGGAGCTATGATCAGTGATGTGTCACAGCTAGCCCATCCCCCCTACAGCTAGAAACACTCCCCAGGACATGCTTAACCCCTACAGCGCCACCTAGTGTTAACCCCTTCACTGCCAGTCACATTTACACAGTAATCAATGCAATTTTAATCGTACTGATCGCTGTATAAATGTGAATGGTCCCAAAATCACGCCAAAATTGGCCGACGGGTCCGCCATAATGTGGCAGTCATGATAAAAATCGTTGATCACTGCCATTATTAATAAAAAAAAAATATATATATATATATATATATATATATTAATAAAAATGCCATAAAACTATCCCCTATTTTGTAGACACTATAAACTTTTGCGCAAACCAATCAATAAACCCTTTTTTTTAACCAAAAATATGTAGAAGAATACGTATCGGCTTAAACTGAGGAAAGAAAATGTTTTTTTATATATTTTTGGGGGATATTTGTTATAGCTAAAAGCAAAAATAATGCTTTTTTTTCAAAATTGTCGCTCTTTTTTTGTTTATAGCACAAAAAATAAAAACCGCAGAGGTGATCAAATATCACAAAAGAAAGCTCTATTTGTGGGAAAAAAAGCACCTCAATTTTGTTTGGGTGCCACGTCGCACGACCGCGCAATTGTCAGTTAAAATGACGCAGTGCCAAATCGCAAAAAGTGCTCTGACCAGCAAAATGGTCCGGGGCTCAAGTGGTTAATTGGTATATATAATATTGTTCGATCATACAAATAATCGATGATAAAAGACATCAAATATTATACAAAACATACATACAGAAAAAAAAATAAAAGAACAATATGACAATATAATAATACTCTCCGGTATATAGTAATCCACAGTATCCGGCGCGTTTCTGGTTAGACACCTTCGTCAGGGGTATAGGATAGAAGTGAATATAGTCACAATTTGTTTTTTACAATGTTCGATATCAAGTGAAGGTAGCTGATCAAAGCTTTCAGTGAGGCTCCTAATTAGTCAGTAATACCAAGATATCCAAATGTCATATGTGTATATCATCCCATAGAAGTGTATATATGGGTCCCAAACCTGGTGTCTCCCCGCTCTGCAGTGCTTGTTGGACTGTCAGAGCTGTGTCCTATTTGTATAAAGTGTGTGTTTTGTACACTTAGCATAAAGTTTATTCAAAACAAACAAAAAAGGGTGCCATGTGATGCAATGAATCGCGCATCATGCTGCCCCCTACCGCACCCGGCAATCTCCAAATTTCTTCTTTTTTTTTTTAGCTGCTTTAATCTAACTTCTTCTTAGAGGGTGACTATGTTCATTCTCCATGGTCCCACTGTATGTAAGAACATTCTCTCTTTCTCTCTCCTGAGGTGGACTAGGTGCAGTGATAGCGAACCTTGGCAGACCAGATGTTTGGAACTACATTTCCCATGATGGTCAACTATGCTGCAGAGTGCATGAGCATCATGGGAAATGTAGTTCCAAAACATCTGGTCTGCCAAGGTTCACTATCACTGGACTAACTAGGGTCTATGGACTTTGGGCTGTGTAGCGTGCATAGAGCAGTGTATGTAACTGCAACCAATATGCAATATGCTCATTCCAAACAAACAAACAAACGTGGGGGGGGGGGGATATTTTAATGAAAAATTGATTACAAGGCCATTAAGTAGCTGTTTAATTCTGAGAATAAGGAAATTGTTTAACCCCTTGGTGCTGGCCCCTCCCGACCCTTTAGGGGATTCAGATGCAAGGAGGATTCTGATCATGTGACCGCCGTGATTGACTGTCACAGTGGTAACATGATCAGAAAGCTCCCAATCACAAGCAGCGATCGGGAGCTTTCCATTAGCTGCCGGGAACTGTGCCGCTGCTGGTAACTGTGCACACAGTTACCGGCGCTAAGGCCCACCCACCGAGAGGCCGCATATTTGCGTGCCATCAGCGCTAAGAGGTTAAAGTCACTCTCACTATTTCCTACTCTATCCGAAGAAAAGAAAAGAAAAGTTTCATGGCTCATTTAGATCTCCGTGTGTGCTTAGAGGTGCATTTTTTTTGTAGCATTAGGAGGTGTGCTGTCATGTATCAACATGAATTTTGACCCATACTGATATGCATTTCCAATGTATTTTTTTTTATTTGGAATTTGGAGTGGACAGGGTTAACAGCCTAGACATCCCAACCTTCAAAAACTAATTTCAGGGAGGGGAACCAGATGATGGAGATCTCACAGAGAATACAACTCCCATCATCCACCCACATTATTCCACAACTCCCATCATCCACCCACATTATTCCAGGCTGGGGGGTACATAAAGCTCATAAAATAATAAACAGAGTGAAGATAAGAGATGACGGCACACAGGAAAGGCCTCTCTCACACCATAAAAGTCTCTACGGCCAGCAGGACTGCGGGAATCAATATAGAGATAATCAGCTGAACACAAACATGCAGCGAGTGGAGCTGCACAAAGGGACAGTCCACTCAGGACACCTCACCCCAGGGGAGAACAGCAGGCGCGGGAGACCTCCCCAGTGCATCCATGCAACCAGAGAAGATGCAGGCGGTGGGTGGAGCTAACCACTAGGCGTGGAGGAGGAGGAAGTTAAATCCTCCTCCGCTCTGAATGCTGGGGCCTCACTCTCCTCTGCGTCAGCTTTAGAAATGCATGTTCAGGATGTGCCCCCCCATGCCTTATTTGTTTGTTACATATTGAGTCTTGACCAGACTTTTGGGGTGGAGCACACCACTCTCCCACACCAATACTTCATTATCAGTGTCCACTAGTAAGTAGTTATATGAGGAGTCCCTGTATAGCGCAGTTTAGCAGTGAACCTGCAACTAGCACATTTCTCCCATGTAAGGAATGATTATCTACTATGGTTAAGAGAAGTAGGATTTATCTTTCATTCTATGAATAGTGTAGGACCCACTTAAAATAGGGTACTTTGACGCAGTGGTGGGCTTAAGCATGGTATGGCCATATGGTGTGACTAAATCCCCATATTTCTTATTAAGCTAAGATTTTTAAATAGCATGTAGAGATTTAAAAGCATGTATGTGTCCACTAGTAAGTAGTTATATGAGGAGTCCCTGTATAGCGCAGTTTAGCAGTGAACCTGCAACTAGCACATTTCTCCCATGTAAGGAATGATTATCTACTATGGTTAAGAGAAGTAGGATTTATCTTTCATTCTATGAATAGTGTAGGACCCACTTAAAATAGGGTACTTTGACGCAGTGGTGGGCTTAAGCATGGTATGGCCATATGGTGTGACTAAATCCCCATATTTCTTATTAAGCTAAGATTTTTAAATAGCATGTAGAGATTTAAAAGCATGTATGTGTGCGCTATTCTCTGTGGGTCGATTTGTATATAGGTCTGTATAGCAACACCAGCTATAGAAATGCATGTTCATGGTGTGCCCCCCCCCCCCCCCCAATATCTTATTTGTTTGTCACTGGTTGATTGATAGACGCCAGGCAGGTTTGCGACTAGCAACCAGTTTGGGCAGTGAGCAAGTGGCAGTGGTGGAACTTGTAATAGCGGTCTCCGGGACATGTGGTCACCCAAGGTGCACCCCGCGCACCCACCCAGGATTGGCCCTGCAGCCGAGATATTGCACAGCACTTCCCGGTGTCAGGGAGCCGCAGCCGAAATGCAGGAGACTCCCGCACCTCGTGGGAGACTTGGGATGTCTGACAGCCCTTGACCAAGGCTTGTTAATACTTGTTACCAATACAACAAAATGCATGTTATATGGGTTTTAATGCTGTTCCATTGACTTCTGTGGACTTCCCGGCATGCTAAAATGCAGAGAGACAGACAAAACTCTCTCATATTTTTAAAGCGGAGTTCCAGCCCCCCACCAAAAAAAATAAAAGTCAGCAGCTACAAATACTGTAGCTGCTGACTTTTACTATTGGGGCACTTACCTGTCAAGGGATCCTGTGGTGTCCTCACCCAAGCCGATTCATGAATCAGCTCTCAGGTGCTGGCGCCACCATCTTGGGTAAGGGAAACTGGCAGTGGAGCCTTGTGCCGGCTGTGGCGAGGGGCGAACTTCTGGATGAGTTCACCGCAGAGAACTCAGCAGGAAGTGGGAGCGGGTACCTGTCAAAATCAGGTACCCATTCCCCCCTTCCCCCCACAAGTTGCCAAATGTGGCACCAGAGGGGGAGGGAGGCAGACAAGCAGAGCTTCCCTTTTTGGGTGGAGCTCCACTTTAAATATTACCCCCCTGCCATTAATACCTTTACTTTAAACTCCCCTTGTCAATTAACAGTATAACAGTTGCACAGATGGCTATTGGTTATAGGCTATTGCTGCTCAGCAGCTGTTACATTGTTATTGAAGAAGAGTTTATTTCTGGTCCTAATATAAGTTTGTGTGGTTACTATTTAGGTTATCCTGTGCTGAGCCTTGATGAAGGAGGAGTGTTTTGGCCCTCAAAATGCATTGATGTTTGTTTTGTTTTTTTGCATAACCCTGTTACTATTAATTAAAATAATTTCAGACTTTTATCCGAATTTGGTCTATGATCCTTTTTGTAATTCTGTGGTTTGAACTTTGATGCATCAGTCTTCCTGTTTGTGAAAGGCAAACGCGCACCTGAAGTTTATTTCTTTGTGAATGTCTCTTCTCAGGTAACACAATAGGGTTTCCCAAATTATAAGATTACCAACGGATAGGTAGTGAGGGTTACTGGTGCACTACAGCAATAGATTACAGCCTAGGTTAAACATTTAACCGCTTCCCGACCGCCTCCTGTACATATACGTCGGCAGAATGGCACGGCTAGGCAAAAGCATATATATATATATAGGTCCCCTTTAATTGCCTAGCCGTGGGGTTGCGTACGACCCGGTTGGGAGCTCCGTGACCACGGCCGCGGGACCAGCGAACCCGATCGCCGCTGGTGTCCCGCGATCGGGTCACAGAGCTGAAGAACGGGGAGAGGTCTATGTAAACAAACCTCTCCCCGCGCTTCCTACACTGCCTGTCATTGATCGGCTGTTCCCTGTCATCGGGGAACAATGATGTCAGACGTACAGTCACGCCCCCCTACTGTAAAAAAAAACACAACACGTCACACTTAGCCCCTCCCCGCCCCCTAGTGGTTAACTCCTTCACTGCCAGTGTCATTTACATAGGAATCAGTGCATTTAAATAGCACTGATTTCTATATAAAAGACAATGGTCCCAAAAATGTGTCAAAAATGGCCGATGTGTCCGCCATAATGTCGCAGTCACAATAAAAATCGATGATCGCCGCCATTACTAGTAAAAAAAAAAATATTAATAAAAATGCTATAAAACTATCCCCTATTTTGTAAACGCTATAACTTTTGCGCAAACAAATCAATAATCGCTAATTGCGATTTTTTTTTTACCAAAAATATGTAGAAGAATACGTATCAGCCTAAACTGAGAAAAAAAATATTTTTTTTATATATTTTCTGGGGATATTTATTATAGTAAAAAGTAAAAAATATTGCATTTTTTTCTAAATTGTCGCTCTATTTTTGTTTATAGCGCAAAAAATAAAAACCTCAGGGGCGATCAAATACCACCAAAAGAAATCTCTATTTGTGGGAAAAAAAGGATGCCTATTTTGTTTGGGAGCCACGTCGCACGACCGCGCAATTGTCAGTTAAACGGCGCAGTGCCAAATCGAAAAAAGGGGCCTGGTCCTTTGGCTGAAGTGGTTAAAGAGCTCCTCTTCCTACATTCCCCTTTTTACTTACCCCGGGTCAGTTGGCAAACTACTCCTCTGGCAAGGTTTTTATTGGCTCAGATGACTCCAGTCTTCTTCACCGAGCCATCATTTGGATAAAACATATTGAGAGCGACTTCAGGAACTTAATATGTACAGTCTGGAGGAAAGGGGAGACATGATTGAAATCTTTAAATACATCAAGGGGGTGAAAAAGGTTCAGGAGGGAAGTTGTTTTAATATGAAACCAAAATCAAGAACACGGGGACATGACCTCAAACTAACTGGAGGAAAGTTCAAAACGAATCTTAGAAAGTATTATTATACTGAAAGAGTAGTTAACGCTTGGAATAAACTTCCAGCCAGTGGCGACCCATCCATTAGGGGCGCCCAGGCGCCGCCCCCTCTCTCCAGGCCATCCCCTATATGACTAAAGGATAGATTCATGCAAAGCATGAATCTATCCACGGCCGCCACTGCCACCCCCTATTCAGGCATCCAGCCCCTTTCAGGACACCGGACGCCTGAATTACACGGTGGGGGTGTATTTTTGAAGCACCTGATTAGAGCCATATGCTCTAATAGGCTTCAAAATATGTGGGCTTGTGTCGCAGAGCATTGCACTACGAGCCCACCCAGGTGTTACAACAGCGAATGAATAGTAGCTGTTGTAACACTGATGCTCAATCCGGCCAATCAGAAGTAGGTCTGAGACCCGTTTTCTTATTGGCCGAAAAGAGAAGACTCTCGATTGGCCGCAGAGAAGGAGGAAATGGAAGCCAGAGCCGTCACTTGTGGAGACTGCAGAGCAGGGGAAGGGGGAGCCGCACCGCCGCTGAGAGCTCGGGAGAAGCGCTGCTATAACAATGGTATTTAACCTCAAAGTAATGACATAAATGTACCGTGGGCGGTTGGCAAGTGGTTAAAAAAACGGAAGGTTTAATATCATTTTATCCTTTCCCTATTTTATCCAAAATGAAAATAAATACTTTGGCTTTAGATACAATTTAATTTTAAAATTCGGCCATCCCTTTGAGGCATATAGATATATGCCCACATACATACTGTATATCTGACTCTCTCTGTAAATGCCCTTTATTTAAGGAAGGAATATATTGAATTTAGGATCTGCTGTGCATAATTCCACCCAGGCAGCTAATGAGTTAATCCATTGTAGAGAATGATTTGGTTCAGCGGGTCACTCCAGTAATCGTCTCACTCATACGCTCGCTGCCTACTGAAATGTTCAGCATTTATTCCTATGCCCAAAGGTTCCTTCATCGTATAATGTTTATCCATTCTGACTGTAACATCAAACACACAAGGATACTTCAATTCAATGTAGTAAGCAAGTGACACAACAATACTAACTATGTCAATTAAATTATAACGCTGCACTGCCCGCACAGGACCATACCATGAATTGGCTGCAGTGTTGCACAAACGCTTTCAGCGGTCGCTATGTGCTGTGACGCAAAGGGGAACTCCGGGCAAAAAACACAACCTCAGCCATTAAAGCGGATCTTCACGCATAAAAGGAACTTATTCTCATCTGCTTTCTCCCTTCTCTCTTGTACTCTTATTTTTAATTATTATTGTTTTTTTTTTTGGAGTGGCCCACCACTTTCTGATTCCTTGCCTAAGTCGGGGTGATGTAGCATTGGCCCCCACAGCATCCTGGGTTATTCACATCACAAATCACAGGAGGCTTTGGAGCAAAAGTATTGAGCTATTTGATGCTTCAAGGCATGTCTGCACATGTGCGAGATCGAGTGGCGCACCTGGGGGGGACACACTTTAAAAATGAGGAAGAGACGCCGCCTTCCGATGATAGGAGGTTGAATATGGTGATGTGGAAGCAGACCAGTACTAGGAGAACTTAGGCTGGTCATATACTGATCAAAATTGGGCCGATCCAGCTGGGACAGCAAAATTTCAATCAGCGTGTTGGCTCCCTATGCTGTTGAAAGAACATACTGGAAATTAAGCAACTGCTTATAAGTGTATTCAGACCACAGCCTGTGCTGTTGTCAGAATACATTGTACCAACAGGAAGGAATTCCTCCATCTACCTTACTTGTGTAGATGGAGAAATCTATCCATTATATTTTTTGTTTGCTGGCTGATTAAAACAAAAGCTAGCAGTATATGGCCAGCTATGGTTGTAGGGCCCCCTGGGTCTTCTGAAGGCAGAGTGACACCTCCAGAGGCAGGGAGCTAGCTAGCATTTACCCCAGTGCTGAGTTCATGGCTATAATGGGGAGTTCTAAACAGAAATCGTGTGCCAGTCACTTCTGATCATTTCAAAGCTTTAACGTGGAACTTGAAAGAAGGTAGTAGGAGAGATGGTTAGGGGTCTCAGATACCAGTAACACATCACTTACAGACTCCTTGGATCCAGAAAAAGTACAGTTTCACAGTACCTGGACCTTTAAACCAACCCGGCGATACTGCAAACATGGTTTCAGATATAGAACAAGAGCCAGTTTCACAGTGTGAGAACCTTTAAGCTGACCCAGCAACACTGTAAGCACCTTGTTACATTAAAGTTTATCCTCCAAACGAGTCACCAGGCCCTTCATCCTGGCTCTCTCCAGCAAGGATCCTCCCCTGGGTCTTCTCAGTTTGGCTTGGCTTCCACGCTGTGCAAGACAGCCTAAGGACCCCCTCAGAATTTGTAGGCCCCAAATAAGCTTCTGGGCCTACATGCAAAGCTCAGTTCAGCAGCACCTCCCCAGGCCTCAGCCTGAGGCAAGAGCAAAAACGCATGGCCTAGCCAAAATATATATGCATCACCCTCTAGTTAGGTAGGTGCTAGAGTGAGGATTTTTCAAGAAGAGTAGGAAAATTTAGACAGACCTAGCTGGTTTGTTTTAATTCTGGGCTGGGAGTAGCTCAGGGCTGGGTGACTCCCAGGTAGCATCACTGACACCTCCCTCTTTCTTCTAGAAAGTGCTGAGAGGAGGGGAGGAGAGGTGGACCTGCCTGGGGTATCTTGAGGTGCCTTGACCAATCTCCAACTTGGATTGGAAGGGGGCATACCTGAGAGTGAGAGTGAGACAGTGTGGACTCTATTAGGCCAACGGGGAGCTCCCCAGTCTGGGGGGGGGGGTGACCCTGGGGCGGGGCTCGGGTGCATCCAGGAGGAGTGACGAGATCCTGGAAGGAGGCGCTCTTGAGAGAGCAAGGAGAGGACAATGGGAGAGAACACTTCTAAGAGACTCCAGGGAGGACAACTGGTCTCAGCCGGGAGGGCTGGTGAGTGAGCACAGTCGGGAGGACTGGGGAGGCATGCCCGAGAGAACTGGGAGATTGCAATTTGAGATGGGTGCAGAACCAGCAGAGAGGAATGTGTGAAGGTCAGTGGAAGAGAGCTATCTGGTCAGGATGGGCGAATGGTTCAGCCTGAGCATAAGTTCAAACTTTGGTTGTTCGGATGTTCTGCGAACACCAAACAATATGCAGTGTTCGGGGGGAAATTCTAAAGCCGCCGGAACACCGTTAAAGTGTATGGGACACTAACATGAAAAATCAAAAGTGCTAATTTGAAAGGTTTATATGCAAGTTATTGTCATAAAAAGTGTTTGGGGGGGACCCCTACTCCATTTTTTTAAAAACATTTGGCGCAGGGTTCCCCTTAATTTCCATATCAGACCTGAAGGGCCTGGTATGGATTTTGGGCAATTTTTTTTTGTAATTTTGGATCGGCCCTCTTTTCAATGAGTCAGGGACAGTTGGGAGCTATGCATGTGACTGGTCAGTGAAAGGTAAAGCAAGAAACTGTCACTCCTCTCTCTCCTCCTATCAGCATGAATCTTGTTGGCACATGAGTTCTGCATTATGCCTGATTTGCTCCTTGAACTGATTTTTTCTTCCCCTCTCTTAGCTCTGCTGGGCAGGTACTGATAAAAAATACATTTAATGATGTTTTAATGGATAGACAGCTGCATTCATTTGTGTCTTCTATATCTGCCTGAAGTTTTAAAGATGAACTAAACTTTCTCAATCAACATCCTCATGATACTAGCATTAGTAAATCAATAGGAAGGTATATTATATTTACTTGTTTTAATTTTTATTTTTTTTTACATTTCCTCAGTTGCTTCCTGGTTTCTGGCCTAGGTTGAATAATGTCATACATCCCAGGAGTCTTCATGGGCTTTTCTTTCATCTGGAGGAGAGGCTTTCTCAGGTAAAGACACCCTCCTGCTTGCATGCCTGAGCTAAGGGAAGATGGATTCCAGGAAATAAATGGTACATAAATTATCTCACCATACTCAAATGCTAAGGGGGTGTTTTTGAAAGTAATAGCTCAACAAAATAATGCATGGATACATGGGTGGACGGTGAGTATTGAATTTTAAAAATGAATTAAATAGTTTTTTTCAGTTTATGGTGCTCAGATACAGTTTAGTTCCACTTTTAAAATGAAAATATTGCCTAGCTGACGGATACGTGTGGTCAATATAAGGGAGGTGGAAGGTATCTACTGGGAGAGCACTGGAGTCCCCTAGAAATAAAATAAGCCAGCGGGTTATTCAACCCTCCGCCAACTACCCACCCTGAACTGGGCGGACTAAAGGGGGTTAAAATGTATGAACAACATTCGACATAGAAGCATCTTGAAATTGTCATAAACCCCCTTGTTTCACCTTTCATAAAAAGCCCGCTCGCATTTTAATTACTCTCATAAAGCGAGCGCAATCAGAAGATCCGGCTGTGACATTTTGCTTCTTCTTTTTTTTTTCCATGTCTGCGCCACTTATAGAAAACAAATGGGTCTTCTTGCCTCTATCTAGATTGAGATTTTCATAAAGTCATTACTTCTGTCACACAGACCATTTTCAAATTGAAAAATCTGAAACAATAAATGATGGTGAGACAGTTAATAACTGTTAAGAAATCACATTTGGAAAATTGCGTTTAAGCAATAACCTTTTTCCCTGTAATTAAATGACAGAAAGGTCCTGGTTTTAATTAAGTCAGCAATTTATAGTTATGAAGCCGTATTTCACTATGCAGATTAGGCGATGATAGGTCACACTGCAGGACCGAAACATTTTAAGCTGAGCTGATCTTGTAATTACTCCACTGTTCACGGGGTGACCACTCTGAACCATATCTGTAGATTAAACAATTTTCTTCTTCCTGCTTCATGAGTAAATTTGCCACCAGGCCCGTGTCGAGCATCTTGAAATTAAAATGGTTTTTAAATGAGGGGGGTATGAGCTGGGCTAGAAGAAGCCAGGGCAGTGAATGGACCACTAGTCAGGGCCTACCAGACGGAAAAATCTATCATTGTTTTAGTGGGTCTTAGATCTTTCCTTCCCATGATGTACCAGGCAGATTTACGAGCATCTAAAATGCTAACGTTCCTGTATTTATAAACATATGATGGGGGTTTCATCTATAATTTATTCGTCTCCGCGACATTATTCAGCTCGTAAAATGAGCAATGAAATGCTTTGTCGGACAGCGGAAGGAGTTCCTTAATACGCCTTTCACATTTTATTTAAATAAGCTGGTCTCATGTAACACATTGATTATTAGAGTTGGAGACGTGCCTGAACTCTTGCTCTGGCCCTCAGGCCTGGTACCGAATCTTCTGCTTGTGTCCGTCTGACTTACTGTAGACACCAGAAAGTTCTAAATTGGAGTCCTGCGGGCAGGATTTAAATTTGCCTTTGTATTGTTTTATATATCGAATAACGTGATTGAAATTGTTTGGTTGGAAATACATCATTTAAATTACTGAATTATGTTTTGTAATCAGTGCTTGGATTTTCCATTAAAGAACTATGCGCATTTGTCTCAAAGTTAGTCATAAAACCCCATATAATAAAAAAATAAATAAATAAAAAATAAAAAACTTGCTGTAAAAAACTATACATATTATGGAGAATCAATAGATTCCTGTACCTGGTGATAGGGATGTGTCTCTGTGCAGAGCAGGTGCGGCCGGTCCATAAGGGGTGTAAGCCTCATAGGTTTCTCTGAGTTTTTCTTTTTTTTCAAGCCACATAAAAAAGGTTAGGCTTGGGGCGCAGAGCACTGTGCCCCGGACCCACCCACTTGTGACACTAGCGAATCAATATTCGCTATTGTCTTCCGGCTTCTCCTCCCGGCCAGTCAGGACAGGAGGCAGATTGGGTTGACCAAGAGGAGAAGCAGAGGAAGCCGCAGTGCCTCAACCGTGAAGGGGTGAGTGTGAATCTGGGGGGGGGGGTTGTTTGCCCCCCAGCCAAAAAGCTTAGCACCAGCCGCCAATGGTGCAGAGGATCTGGGTTTCACGATAGGTAAATGTGCAAACAATGTTTTAAAGTGGTTCTAAAGGCTTAAAGCGGAGCTCCACCCAATTTTGAGACGTGGTCTTAAACGAAAGACCACCCCTCCACCCCTCATTTTTGGATATTACATTTTTTATTTCTTTCCTTCCTATCTTTTTTTGAAGTACATAGTGTACTTCCGATCTATTCGGGCCACGACGCAGGACATCATATCCTTTTGTGCGGTGAGCCCCCCCCCCCCCCCCCCCCTGCTGTCTTCTGGGACCTGTATGTGTCCCAGGAGACAAGCTGGCCATTCACAAAGTGCCACGCGACTCGCGCATGCGCAGTAGGAAATGGGCAGTGAAGCTGCAAGGTTTCACTACCAGTTTCCCTTAGTTAGAATGGCGGTGCCTGCACCCGATCCAATGGACGGATCGGCCACGGTGGTCAACATCACGGGCTTCCTGGACAGGTAAGTGTCCTTATTAAAGATCAGCATCTACAGTGTTTGCAGCTGCTGATTTTTAAAAGGATTTTTTTTAGCGGCTTGAACACCACTTTAAGTTTGTTTGTTTTTTTACCTCAACGCATTCTCTACATTAAGGTAAAAAAAAACTTTTGTAATGAGGATCCCCACCCAGCTCCCCTTATACTTACCTGAGCCTGATCTGGATCCATCACTGTGCACAAGAACAGCGGCCCTCTCTGCTCCCTCCCTCCTCACAGGGCAGATTGATAAGAGTGGGAGCTATTGGTCCTGCTGCTGTCAATAAAATCCTATAAGGGAGCAGGCACCGGCAGCGGGACTCAGGAGCAAGCCCACACCAGTAGCAAGCGGCTTGCTAGGGGGGTACTCGGCAGGGAGGGGAAGTGTCAGCGGGGGACCTCAGAAGAGGAGGCTCTGGGTAAGTAAAACATGTTGTTATTTAAACAAATAAAATGTGAAGGTTTAGAATCACTTCAAGTTTAGATCAGGGAGAGGTAGTTTTAGGGCTAAAGAGAATGGTAATGCGTTTTAATGCTTACTGTAGCATCTTTAGTGCAATTTCCAGCAAACTGCCTTTCCATAAGGATGAAGAGTAATCTATGTAAAATGTGCCTAAAATACACTGCATGAAAAACATGAGAGTGTAATTGTAATACTGGGGTTAGGATTATAAAGAGGGCTCATAAAGGACTCGTGTACCAGGGAGGATTGTTGTGAGGATTAGTTTGAAAATGCTAAGGTTAGCATTGGGGTTACAGGTAGGGTTAATTTTTGGGCCACAGTGAGCATTACTGTAAGAGTTACAGAAAATATTGGTGTTACAGGGAGGGTTAACGTAAGGGTCAGTATTGGGTTCCCACTGCTCATATGGGGCGCAGCCCCCCTAATCCATACGCCCGGCCACTAATCTACATGCATCAATTTTTTTTCTTTTTTTTTTTCAGGCATATGATTAAAGCCTGAGGCTCTAATTGGCTTCAAAAAGGGTGGGACATTTGCCGGTTCAAAGAAAACGTCCGACATTATGCCCGTGTGTATGTCAGTCCGTTTGCCTGGCTTCTGTCAGACGTGCAAGCTGGAAGAGAGCTCTGATCGGAGTGTTCTGGTGGGGGGCCGTCCCCCTGTCAGAACACAACAGCTAAGCGGGGGAGATCGCTGTACTAATGTCTGATGGTTAGTACAGCGGCTCCGACCGAAAAGAAACGAATAGTGTGTACCCGAATTAAGACCAATAAATCATTTAACGGTACACAAGCATCGGTATACATTTGTAATAAAGTTTCTGCCCGGAGTTCAGCTTTAGAGAAGTTCTTCAGATTGCGAATCTTACAGGGAAATTTTGGAAAGCTTTACTACGAAGTTCAACTGAACATGTAACTGCACAAGCAACTACTACATGACAGACGAGAGCACGATAAACTACATGTTGCAGACATTAACTCCCTCAGAGTACAGTCAGTCAGAAAACATCAGTTGCTAAGACAGTTAAAGATCAACCAAATAAAAGTAAGGGCTCTTTCACACTGACGGACCGTATGTCCGTTTTTCATGCTTCCGTTTTAGGATGAAAAATGGACATACATGTATCCCTATGGGATAGCGGGTGTCAGCGGATGAGCATCCGCTGACACCCGCTCTCGTCCGTGCCCGCTATGCTCCGTTTCTGCAGACGGAGGACAACCCCATTTTTTCATACGTCTGCAGAGCAGATCGGATGACGACGGACTCTACGGTCCGTCATCACCCGATCTCCCATAGGGGAGAGCGGCTCTCTGACAGGTCCGTCCCTGCACGGAGTGCAGAGACGGACCTGTCATCTTCCTGCTCAGCGGAGATCGCTCCGGCGATCCCCGCTGAGCAAGCGGCTATCCACGGGGCGGATCTGCACTGATCCGCCCCGTGTGAAAGAGCCCTAAGGCGTATGCAGAAACTTGTCGCAAGAGAAGTACACCTGCAGTCTGTGGGTGCACTCCTGTGCTCCCGAGACCAGAATGGGATAGCAGCAATGCTGCAGCCAGAAGCATGATAGGACTTAGGTAAGTATTTAGGGAGGGTTAACGTAAGGGTCAGCATTGGGTTCCCACCAGTGGGGGCCGCTCATATTGGGATGGGGAGGGAAGGTATTGGAAGGTTTTTCATCTTAATGTAGATAATGTTTTAAGGAAAAACAAACCCTTTTAAGTTTAGAACAAAAATCTGGCCTGTTGAAACAAGGAAAATACAAGTTTTCCAATACACTTTGGGTGGCAAGTCAACGAGGACCTTACACCTATGAACTGTCTGATTAATGTATATGGAATGCCAGTCTTGCTCTTGTTTGGCACTCTTCAAGTTTAATTTGATGAGAAACATTTTCCCATTCCTACTAAGGCCGCGTACACACGAAGGAACAATCCCGCGGGATTATCCTCTGGACTCAAGTCCAGCGGACAATCCCCTCGTGTGTGGGCGTCGGCGGACTTTTTGGCGCCAAAAGTCCGGCGGACTAAGTTTTAAGTTTTGTTTTAAAACTATCCGCTGGACTTGGCAGTCCGGCGGACAATCCCGCCGTTAGTAGGCTAGTCCGCCGGACTTTTTAAATGAACGGACTTGCCGCTCGTCGGCAAGTCCGTTCATTTAGCACGTGACTTCAGGTTACGTAGCTAGCGTAGGCAGTAAATGCCGCCGCGCTAGCTCCGTAAGCTGGCATGGATTTAAAGGGACTCCCCACGCCGAAAAACGGCGTGGGGGTTCCCCCCAAATCCATGTCAGACCCTTATCCGAGCACGCAGCCCGGCCGGCCAGGAAAGGGGTGGGGAGGGCTCCCAGATTCCGATAAGCCCCCGCCCGCAGACCCCGACAACCACCGGCCAGGGTTGTCGGGAAGAGGCCCTTGTCCTCATCAACATGGGGACAAGGTGCTTTGGGGGGGGGGGCCGCACGGCCCCCCTTTCCCCAGGGCACCCCCCATGTTGAGGGCACGCGGCCTGGTACGGCTCAGGAGGGGGGGCGCTCGCTCATCCCCACCCCTTTCCTGACCTGCCGGGCTGCGTGCTCGGATAAGGGTCTGACATGGATTTGGGGGGACCCCCACGCCGTTTTTCGGCGTGGGGATTCCCTTTAAATCCATGCCAGGTCACGGAGCTAGCGCGCCGGCATTTACTGCCTACGCTAGCTACGTACCTGAAGTTACGTTCTAAATGAACGGACTGCTCCGTGTGTGGGCAAGTCCGTTCATTTTCAAAAGTCCCGCGGACTTTGTCCAGCGGATTGTCCGACGGAAAAGTCCGGGCGTGTGTGGGCAAGTCACACGCTCGGAAGTCCGGGCGTGTGTGGGGAAGTCACACGCTCGGAAGTCCGGGCGTGTGTGGGGAAGTCCTGCCGGACTAGGTCCGGCGGACAATCCGCCCGACTAGGTCCGGCGGACAAAGTCCGAACGTGTGTACGCGGCATAATAACAACCAAATGGGAGACAAGGAACCCAAACCTCCTAGACCTATTGAAAGAATCAGAAGGCCACTTTGGTGCACCAAGAGTTATGTGATGTTAACATGTGTAGTACTATTTTGTGAAATAATTCTTTCCAATGTCATCTGTACTTTTAAATATTGAGCAAAAAAGACTCTTTTGTACTATGGCGGAAATATCTGGTGTCCATACCTATGGCCTGTAAATGTCAATATTTAGTTGTTACTGTACATGTATAATACTGTCTAAGGTATATAATATTGTATATACTGTGTACAAGTTATGATATATTTCAGAAGCCTATATGTGTATTATGGACAACTGGACATTTAAATAAGTCTGTATGTCTGCTCTACTGCTTCTTCCAGACCCCAACAGACTTGTCAATAAGCAGCACAGTGGCTAAAGCCTGGTTCACATCTACTGTATGTGCGTGGTTTCTGCTGCGGGTCCGCACCTGTACCCGCCCGAACAACCACCCACACAGAAAAAATGCGCGGGAAGCATGTGGGTGCCATTATTCCTAATGGCGCGCTGCACACACTGGAAATCACACCTGGACTGGGAACTACACTGCACGTACGGTTCCCATGTGGGCTGCGATTCAAGAAATTATGCCTGCATTTCTGGAGGCAAGGCAGCCCATTCAAATTAATTGGCTGCCTTGCCAAAGCAAAACACGACTCCCAGAGCCGCATAGATCTGAACCAGACCTCAGTGGCTAACCTTCTTGCTTCTAGAAATACAGGCAATAACAGTCCTGCCTTTCAAGTGATCCAGGACTATTTTATCATACTCCAATTGCCTCCTGGTTATCTGCTGTTTCACCTTAGCTAATTGCTGTCCCCATTTGAAATAAACAAAGGAACAGCTGAAATCATAATCACGTTCAAAATGTCCTGTTTCCACCACTGACCCTCTCTTTCAAAGTCTTTGCCTATTATGGGTATTTACTCTCTTTCCCAAGGAATTGCTTTAATCTCATGATAATTTAACAGGTGTTGCACATTGGGAGACTCTACTCATAGGTCTTTGTTTGGGCAATCACATGCAGGTCACCTTTTCAGTAGTGAGAAAGTTGTATTTCACACCAAAAAGAATGACACTGATAGTTTACAATAGTTTTTTTTTTTTTTTTGCTGTGTTGTTTTTTGGTGGTAAAAAAATATCCCCCTCTGAATCACAGGCCCATTTACATCACAGTGCAATTTTTTACACCACAGTCCCCTCATTTACATCACAGCGCAATATTTTACAACACAGCTCCCTTTACAATATAGTCCCCTCTTTGTATCACAGCCACCCTTTCCAATACAGTGCCCCCCTTTATATCACAGTCCCCCATCTTTACATTGCAGTTCCCCATCTTTACATCACAGTCCCCGCTCCTTTGCATCAGTCCCCCCCTTTTACATCACAGTCCCCCACCTTTACATCACAGTCCCCCACCTTTACATCACAGTCCCCCACCTTTACATCACAGTCCCCCCTTTTACATCACAGTCCCCCACCTTTACATCACAGTCCCCCACCCTTACATCACAGTCCCCCCTTTACATCATTCCCCCCTTTTACATCACAGTCCCCCATCTTTTCATTGCAGCCCCCCACCCCCCCTTTGCATCACCGCCCCCATCTTTACATCACAGTCCCCCTTTAGATTAGAGCCCCCTTTCACATAAAAGTCCCCCCCTTTTACAATAAAATGTTATCCCTTTACATTATAGCACCCCCTTTACGTCACAGTCTCCCTTTACTGTTACAGCCTTTCACATCACATTCCCCTTTATATAGAATCCCCCTTTTTATATCCCCCTTTACATCACAGTCCTCTGCCACATCAAAGCCCCCCTCTTACATTACATCTGCCTTTTTATATTATAGCACTCCCCTTTACATTACAGTTCCCCTTTTACATCTCAGTGCACTCCCTTTACATAATGGTCCACTGTTTACATAGCTACCTGCCTTAACAACATCTCCCCTTCCTTTACAGAAGTGTGTTCATCCCTTCCCCTCCCCTTCCTGTCCTACTATTCACAGCAGAGAGCAGGAGGTGTGATAGATCAGGATGGATGGCAGGAGCTTCCCAGCTTCTTCTGTTAACAAGGGGGCGACTGGTTGCTAGGACCACACCACATCGTAGCAACCAACCGGCCACTTGTTAACTTGAAAGGTGGGACAAGTTCCCACTCTCCTTGCAGACTGATCGCATCTCCGGCTCCCTGAACTGCTGTGAGGATGACCGCTGAGGCGCTGTCGTAGCAGTCCGGACATAACTGTCACTTGGTCAGAGTCTGCCATTTAGTGATGCCTGCTCTAATGCATATGGGGCTGCAGACCATATTTAGATATACTACACAACTGCTATAACAGGAAAGGTGGTAAAGCTATGGAAATGGAAACTGTTAGTACAATGTCTACATCTGTTTGTCTGAATATATTTTTCTGTGACTTCAACCAGGCTTTAAAAACGAGTGCTACGGGATAGCATCGTGTGGATGGGGGAAGATAAGTGATTACGTATAGACGGAGAAATGAGGAATGAAATGTAAATAGGCTACAAGAAGAAAATCTCATGATGGTGAACTTGCACTTTATCAGGAGCTCAAACCAGTCCCTTTCCAGAACATTACATTTCAGAGTTACAAACCCAGTGCAGACATAGATTCTGAAGAGTCTACAGTAGTAACCAATATAAATGTCATTGTTACCTATCAATGTTTCTCCCCATTTATTCTCACATTCACAGGTAACACTCTTTCTTCTTCTAACCTTAATTCTTAACCAACCCTCTAAAAGTGACTTCACACTGCCCCCTGCACTTTTGTTAAAGCATAGCTAACCCACATTTTTCATGTGGGTTTGCTATGCTTTCCTATAGACTTCTATTAGGTCCTGTGGTTTTGGTGTGGCATCAGAAAATGCACCAAAACTCCTGCATGCTGTATCTTTGGTGAATTTTCTGAAACTGCACCAAAACCGAGGGGCACCATAGAAGTCTACGGCAGCTAACATGCATGAAACCCACAGGAACTAAATGGATTTGTGTCTTTTTTCAACCAGACTAACGATGTTAGCTCCGCTTTGACCGAAGTGCAGTGGGACCACACCGGGGCAGTGTGAAGCCACCCTCAAATTCACTTTTAATACTTAAAGTGGAAGAAAACCCTAACTACAGTGCCTTGCAAAAGTATTGGCCTTGGCATTTTGTTGCCTCACAACCTGGAATTAACATGGATTGTTTGAGGATTTGCATCATTTAATTTACAGAACATGCCCACAACTTGGAAGATGTTTTTTTTTTATTTTTATTGTGAAGCGGGGGACCCCAAAAGAGCAGGATCAGGGCAGCTTTGTGTATAACGTGTTTTGTTATTTAAAAAAACATTACCTTTATGTAATCCTTAAAGCTAAAATCCAGGCCAACAGCTAAAGACCCCAACAAAATACACATATGGGGGCTACTTTATCTGGCTAAGGATTAGTATTTCTAAAATTTGCATTTTCTTTCCATCCAATCCTCAGATTTACACAACCCTGCCATGCAGCACAGCCCTGTCTGACAGGGCAGATAACCTGATTTTATCCTCTAGATTTAAAGTGGAAGTAAACCCTCCTATTGTTTTTAGCCAAGGAAGCTGCTATCTTGGCCTCTGTTTAATCTTCAACTGCCATGGTGCTGCACATGTGGTCAGTTATGACACCAGCCATTGGATGGTTTGACAGTTTGGTTTAGAGCATGACCAATGTGATGAATAGCATTCCCGGCATGCTGGGAATGTAACTGTTTTTTTAAACTGTTTAATCAATGGGTTTACTTCCGCTTAACACTTACAGGTCTTGTCCCTTATGCATCCTACAACTGAACAGTAAAAAGGAGAAGACTTTTGACTGATGAGCTCATCTCTTAAGGCTCACACACGATACGAAAATCGGAAGTCGAATTTCGTCCGGCAAACGATCTGTCGATTTTCGGTTTGTTTGTATGGTGCTTTCGACAGCCGATTCCAATTTTTCGTCTGACAAAAGCTGGATGTGCAAACTATCATTTTTTTGTCGTACATGAACTCAACGTCCCATTTTTGTTTTAATAGTCCAGTTGTCGTCCGAAAATAATCGTAAAAGCAAGACTACGCATGCTCAGAAACTAAAGAATACATTCAAAACAATTCAACACATTACATCACTTCTGAAGTTGTATTCTGTCTTACGAGAATGTTTGTATGGTGAGTAACCTCTTCACTTTCAACATGAGACTAGCATGCAACAAAAAACGGGCGACCGGTCGTCCGAAAATCTGTTCGTGTGTACAAGGCACTGCTCTCTCCTTTTAGCATACTCCTTGTTAGCACAACAGCAACATCACATTATTCACTCATTAAATTAATGAATGCAGAGCTAAGAAAGAAACAAAATGAATACATACTGTGTATATATATATATATATATATATATATATATATATATATATATATATATATATATATACATTTATAATTTTTATTTAAATCTTGCTATGTTAAAGAACCCCGGTACAATGTCATAAACTAAACTCTTGGACCAATGCTTGCCTTACTTATGCCAATTTGTACCAGGTCCAGCACCAAATCATAGCTAATTGGATATCAGTCCATGCCTGACATAGCACATACAACATTATACTCTATGCACCTGATTTAATTTTTTTTCTGAAACGTGTCATTTTATTAATTTTTTTGTCCTTTCCTATCCATTTTAGAGAGAACATTATATATCTAGCAGTTATGATTCAGGTCCTGTACCTGGTGTTCCTCCGCTCAGACATAACATATTTAATTAATGATTAAATGCACTGGCAATTAGTTATTTTTTTGAGGTAGAATCAGGTCATGAGACATGGCGTCTTTCCTTTTAAATATGTGAGTGATCCTGCCATCCCCAGTTCATCTCTGTGTCCTTTTGGGATTGAGAGTTATCAAATGTGATTAATGAGAATAGTTATCTTCCACTTAACTGCCCCTGGCACCCGGTACCTATGTAAAACATTGCAGCGGAGCTGACATTAACATTAATCATGACGGCATACATATTTATCACTTCAGTGAGAGCGGGGCTCCGAAACAAAGTCATTTCCTGGATATAAAAGAGAAGACATGAACCTCCCGAACCCACGTCATCTGTTTTTCTTTTAAAGGGGGGATCTGCTTTTCTTGTAGTTGGGTCCTGATGTTAAAAGATAACAGCATCAATAGCTTTAAAAAAAAGGTTTCATGAGCATGATATTGTCTCTTATGCCCCGTACACACGGTCGGAAATTCCGACGGAAAATGTCCGATCGGACCTTGTTGTCGGAGAATCCGGCCGTGTGTGGGCTCCATCGGACTTTTTCCTGCTTTCAAATTTTCCGACAACAAAATCCGATCGGACTTTTTCCGATCGTGTGTAGAGAATTCCGACAGACAAAGTGCCACGCATGCTCAGATCAAATTACGAGACCAAAGCTATTGGCTACTAGCCTCTACGTAGTTCTGTCGTACGCAACGAACATCACCATGTTCAGAATGATCGGATTTTCCGACAACTTTGTCCGACCGTGTGTATGCAACACCAGTGTCGAACAAAATCCGTCTGAAAAAATCAGATGGATTTCGTGGTCGGAATTTCCGACCGTGTGTACGGGGGCTTACACAGGAATACGTCAATAATACCTGTCCACATGTGAGGTTCAAAGGCTAAGCTCTTTTTTTAGATAAACGGCCCCAGTATTAGATGATTCAAAATGAGTTGCTCCACAAAGTCTTCCCACTGCTGTGGATGCTCCGGGTACAGGCAAAAAAAACGATCCAAGCACATGATCCAGAAAGAGTAATAAAGCTGCACACCAATAAAGTTACTTCATAAAAACTTTATTGTGCCATAGACAGCTGTCCCCAACTGAAAACCCCGTTAGGCTTAATCGTAGAGAAAGGGGTGGCCAGGAGGAAGGGGGTGCTTATATACCATAATAACAAGTATAGGCGCACTATAAAAAAAGTCTCAAAGTATCTCCCGATGCAATCCAATCTAAAATTATGTTCTATATAAGAATAAAGTCCATGAAATAAAACATAGGTTGAACAGTCTATGTAAAATGCCAGTGGAGATGAGGAGTAATCCAAGGGGATACACACAGGGCTGCCATCAGAATAGAACAGAAACCATATTCTGAGGCTGTAGAAAAAACACATTCTGAGGCTGTAGAAAAAACACATTCTGAGGCTGTAGAAAAAACACATTCTGAGGCTGTAGAAAAAACACATTCTGAGGCTGTAGAAAAAACACATTCTGAGGCTGTAGAAAAAACACATTCTGAGGCTGTAGAAAAAACACATTCTGAGGCTGTAGAAAAAACAAATAGAGAGGCGCCTCTGGGAGTAATAGTTTCAGACAACAGGTTTAATTTACATAAATAGTAGCACTCACATTTGTATGCAAAAAACAAGCAAGGTATAATGAATGTCAGGATAACGTTTCCCAGGGGCTGTGCTGTGTCCATCCTTGCTGATAGCACTTCCGACAGATGGTATGGCCGGCTCCAGAAGGCGGCCTCAAACCGAGGCTTGAAGCGCAAGATGAGGCTGGCTCAGAGGGATGACGTCATCTGTAGTGGACGCGTTTCGCTAGCATGCGCACTTGGTTGTTTTCACAAGTCGCACTCTTTTATCAACAGACAGCAGACATCCTTTATCAACAGATGTCTGTTGATAAAGGAGTAGCGAACATATTACAGCGCACACATTCAAGAATGACGTTTCCTGCAGGGCTAGTTAAAAACACCTGAACATATTCAAAAAATACGGGGGTTTGGTCACACTATATAGTTATATAGTGCTAAGCCCACTTACTGCGACAAAGTACCCCGAATTAGTGGGTCCTACCCTAGTAATAGAATGAAAGATCCTGCGTCTCAACCATGGGAGCCAAACTCCTCTCTGTGGGAGAACTGAAAGGATTCCTCCTATATACACTGGTGGCCACTAAATAAGAGGTAATGAAGAGGGGGAGGGGTGCTCTAACCCAAAAAAAAACCTGGTCAGGGTTTATTACAACATACAAAAACATATTTGGGAAGCACTCACCAATGCGTTTAAATTCAAGATGGTGCTGCCATAAGACCAACAAGCAATAGCGAACATATTACAGCGCACACATTCAAGAATGACGTTTCCTGCAGGGCTAGTTAAAAACACAGTGTGCAGGGACCACCCTGTCATCCACTGGCAAGCGGAGCAAGCAGGGGCAAGCGCTGAGCAAGCAGATGTTCATGGGGCGGATCATCACGGATCTGTCCCCTGTGAAAGGGGCCTTATGCCGCGTACACACGAGCGGACTTTTCGACGGACTAGGTCCGGCGATCTTTCGAATGAACAGACTTGGCCACACACAATCACACAAAATTCTGACGGATTCAAACGTGATGACGTACGACCGGACTAGAATAAGGAAGTTCGTAGCCAGTAGCCAATAGCTGCCCCAGCGTCGTTGTTTGTCTGTCGGACTAGCACACAGACGAGCGGATCTTTCGATAGGAACTGGGTCCAGCGGAGTTCCGGCGGGAACATTTAAGACATGTTCTATTTCTAAAGTCTGTCAGATTTTTCGACAGCAAAAGTCCGATGGAGCCCACACACGATCAAATTGTCCGACGGATTCGTTCCGTCGGACCTTTGCTGTCGAAAAATCCTCTCGTGTGTACGCGGCATTAGAGTCTGCAAAGGACTTGAGATTGAGGCGGAGGTTCACCTTCCAGCTGGACAACGACCCTAAACATATGGCCAGAGCTATGATAGAATGGTTTAGATCAAAGTATATTCATGTGTTAGAATGGCCCAGTCAAAGTCCAGACCTAAATCCAATTAAGAATCTGTGGCAAGAATTGAAAATTGCTGTTCACAGACGCTCTCCATCCAATCTGACAGAGCTTGAGCTATTTTGCAAAGAAGAATGGGCAAAAAATGTCACTCTAGATGTGCAAAGCTGGTAGAGACATCCCCAAAATGACTTGCAGCTGTAATTGCAGTGAAAGGCGGTTCTACAAAGTATTTATTCAGGGGGGCTGAATACAAATGCACGCCACACTTTTAACATATTTATTTGTAAAAAATTTTGAAAACCATTTAAAATTTTCCTGCCACTTCACAATTATGTGCAACTTTGTGTTGGTCTATCACATAAAATCACAATAAAATACATTTACGTTTTTGGTTGCAACATGACAAAATATGGAAAATTTCAAGGGGTATGAATACTTTTTCAAGGCACTGTATATTTCATGAAAAAAAATAAAAATAAATTCAAGCTATTTTATGGTAGAATATTTCCAGACAGAAACACAGCTTTGCTACCCACTGACTTGCCGCAGCTTAATTGTTTTATACTGCTACAACTTAGTAGCAGAGCACCTTTCACACTTCCCAGATTATGAATAGCCACTGGAGATGGAATTATATTGTGTGTGGGTTACCTATGTGACACTGGTGTCGGTGGCAATTAACAACAGATTGATGTGGTTTTCCCATACCAGCTATTACTCTGTAACCTCTGCTCGGTGCTCACTTCATAAAAAAGACATTATAAAGAGCCATAGCCTCTTCTACAGGGATACTTCATTTCAAATATCCAAATGTGGTGTTTAAATGACTTTGTCTTTGTTTCTGGAAAAAAAAATATATAGCTCATTTCGCTTAGCAAATTCCAGTTTTGAATGTTTCTTTCAACACAAAAAAAAGAGCATAATTATTCCATCAGCCTAATTTATAAAAGGCAAAACCTTCAATTAATTGTGAAAAGGGACTTTATAGTAAAAAAGAGATTTTATAAAGAGATTTATAAAGAGATTTTCATCTTTCACACTGAGGAGCTTTTCAGGCGATTTCACGCTAAAAACAGCGCCTAAAAAGCTCATGAAAACTTATTTCCATTGAAATCAATGAACACTTTCACACTGGGGCAGTGTGCTGTTGGGGCTGTGAAAAACTCCCCTCCCCATTGAAAAAAATGGAAAGCTCTTCAAAAGCGCCTGAAAAGCTCTTCAAAAGCGCTCAGTGTTTTTACTGGCAGTTTAGAAGCGCTTCAGTGTGAAAGTGGCCTTAGATATCTTGACAAACAAGTTTATTGGGTGCCACCTTCCAGGCTCCTCTCCTAGTAGATATTAACAGCTCATACTAAATTCATCCTCAAATGTATTTTTTTTAAATAGTAGTAGTGTAATGCCGCTTACACACGAGCGGACTTTTCGACAGACTAGGTCTGACGGTCTTTCCGACGGACTTTCGACGGTGTTCCGATTAACTTTTCGAATGAACGGACTTGGCCACACACAATCACACTAAATTCTGACGGATTCGAATGTGATGTAGTAAGACCGGACTAGAATAAGGAAGTTCATAGCCAGTAGCCAATAGCTGCCCTAGCGTCGTTGTTTGTCCGTCAGACTAGCATACAGACAAGCGGATTTTCTGATAGGAACTGGGTCCGGCGGGAAAATTTTAATCATGTTCTATTTCTAAAGTCTGTCAGAATTTTCGACAGTAAAAGAGCCCACACATGATCAAATTGTCCGACGGATTCGTTCCGTCGGACCTTTGCTGTCGAAAAGTCTGCTCGTGTGTATGCGGCATTAGTACCTGAATTTGAGCTGATATCAGCCTCTTGCAGTCCATTTGCAACAGTGCTTAGATTGGGGAAGGGAGGAAAAGGACAAGATGCTAATCAGCTGTGCTGCAATGCAAGGGACATGCTGACTGGAGGAGAGAGGAGAGAAGCAGAGATCATTACTATGCTGCTTTGCATTTCACTGTCCATTTACAGCAGTGGTCTCCAAACTGCAGCCCTTTGCTTGCCTTTACCTGGCCCTTGGGGTACTTATTCCTCCCACTGACTTTTTAATCAGACATAATTCCTCCCATTGACACCAATGAGGGGGGCGACATTCCTCCCACTGATATGAACCATAGGGCACTAATACCACCGATGGGACACTAATCCTCCTACTAACACCAACCATGGGGCATTATTGCTCCCACTGATACCAACGAGGGGGCATTATTCGTGCCACTGATAGCAAGAATGGGGCACTATTCCTCTCAATTAACTCCAACAATGGAGCACTATTCCTCCCAATTAACTCCAACAATGGAGCACTATTCCTCCCAATTAACTCCAACAATGGAGCACTATTCCTCTGATGCCAAAATCAAGACATTTTTCACGCCCACTGACACCAGGACATTTTCTACTCCCAGTGGTCACAATCCGCCCCCCCCCCCCCCCTTAAGTCTGAAGGACAGTAAACTGGCCCTTTGTTTAGAAAGTTTGGAGACCCCTGATTTACATGGATGCAGTGGGGAGACAACCTGTTTGTAATAGTGAAGCTGTAGCTGAAAGATCATGTCCCTTCCCCTGTTGGACAGGGCTGTGTTGTGTGACGGACAGTCCTGCGACCCCCTCTATCACCAATAGATAGATGCATGCATTGCATGAATCTATCTATGGCCTCCGCTGCCACCCCCTATTCAGGCCCCCGGCCCCTTTTCGGAGTGTGTTTTTGAAGCACCTGATTAGAGCCATAGGTTTTAATAGGCATCAAAAAAGGTGACCTGCTGTGTTAGAAAAGTGAATGAATATTCGCTTTCCTAACACTAAACCGCCTCTCCACCAATCAGGTGCTCGGGTCTGTTACCTCTCACCTGATTGGCTGAAAAGACAGGCGCCGCTATTGGACGCCCAGCAGGAGGAGAGGACGGGAGATAAGGATGGCAGGAAACGCATGGAGGACCCCGCTCGTCGCCATCCCCCACTGCCCCACCAAGACAGGGTAAGTGTCGGGCAGACGGCGAGCGGGCGGGGGTCACACTGGGGGCATTCAAGGGCACATTGGCAGCATTTGATGGGAACACTGGCAGCATTTGATAGGCACACTGGCAGCATTTGATGGCACAGTGGCTGCGTTTAAAGGGCACAGTGGCAGCGTTTGATTTCACAGTGGCAGCGTTTGATGGCACAGTGGCAGCTTTGATGGGCACAGTGGCAGCGCTTGATGGAACAGTGGCAGCGTTTGATGGCACAGTGGCAGCGTTTGATGGCACAGTGGCAGCATTTGATGGGCACAGTGGCAGCGTTTGATGGCACAGTGGCTGCGTTTGATGGGCACAGTGGCAGCGTTTGATGGGCACAGTGGCAGCGTTTGATTGCACAGTGGCAGCGTTTGATGGCACAGTGGCAGCTTTAAAGGGCACAGTGGCAGCGTTTGATGGCACAGTGGCTGCAATTGATGATTTTTTTTTCAAAAAATGTTTGCGCCCCCCCCTCAAAAATTTGGATCACCAGCCGCCACTGGTGACGGAGTTGTGTAAACGTCAGAACATAAAATGCAAATCCTCTGCAAGTTAAAACCTCTAACATATATACTTTTCACCTGTAAATGTAGCTGTTTGCCTGGAATTCAGGTTTAAAGTGGTTATAAACCCTTATGTAGCGCATCCCACATAGGAGCCGCAGGTGAAAAGGGATCCTCCACCCTGCACAGCCAGGCACACTGAATTTTCATAGTCTCCCAGAGTCAGAAAACAGTCCATCACTTTGTTTTTGTATTTTGTTGAGGGGTTAAAACTTTGATAGGGTGTAGGGGTATTATGGCATGCCCACTTGACTTCAGGCAATTCAGGGAACTCCACTGGCATACTGTTTTGTGAATCTGACAGAGGCACTTAGTCAGATTTTAAGGAAATAGCCTTTTGCAGGCATGAATCCGGGGCCCCCTTTAAATGTGTAGCAAAAAGTCAGTGTCCAGCTGTACATCCCTGTGGCTACTGATCCCAGCACCACCTCACCAGGCACTGTCAGTCCTCCTAG
This sequence comes from Lithobates sylvaticus, assembly GCA_028564925.1. NCBI lineage: Eukaryota > Metazoa > Chordata > Amphibia > Anura > Ranidae > Lithobates > Lithobates sylvaticus. Next base: position 173,860,720 of record CM053034.1, on the reverse strand, counting down.
ATGCAGCTGCCCCTTTCACTTGCCTCCTGGCTACTTTTCCTCAGTCCTCCCAGACTGACACCACAGTCCTCTCAGACTGCTCACTCACCAGCCCACCCGGCTCACTCTTCTGGAGAACTTCTGAACGTGCTGACCTGCTCCTGCTGTCCTCTCCTTGCTCCTGTGCCTCCAGGAAGGATTTTCTCCATGTGTTCTAGAGGGACCCTCCAGTGCCTGAGTACCAGGCCTGAGGTCACCCCCCCAAGACTACCACCCTCAAGGGCCACGACAGTCTCCTCAGCACTGCTTCTCCATCTTTCACCCGACTGCCCCTACTGGCATGACCCATGAGTATTTATGAGCTACCTGCCCCCTGTCAGCCCATTTTGCTGGGGATTGAATGGGGCCCTAATCAGTACTCCAAGCAGCTCCTCCTAGACTCTACCCTCTACTTTTGGAAGCTTCTCCAAGGTTCCAGAGAGCAGGGGGCGTTATCAGAGGTGCTGCTTGCTGAGTCACCCAGCCTCCCTGAGTCACTCAGCCCTAACCCAGATTCAACCTAGGCCTGGCTCCCAGCCATGTCAAATTTTTCTACACTGATAACTATGTACACTAGCACCTACCAAGCATATACACTAGCATATACCAAGTGAAAAGACTACCCTCAGGTGATACACAGAAAATAAACAAATTAGGATCATTTTTTTGTTTTGTTTTACATGGGGTGGTGTTTGTGTGGGTCATGTGTGTATGTCTAAATGATTTGGCCTCAAAACACACACCTACTTCCTGTGTACAGATTCACTTACCGGCCAATGTATATTGCTTCCTGCTTCAGTGTGTGTGTGTATATATATAGATATATCTATCTATAGATGTAGGTTATTGTGTCCACCAGCAGAGAGAGGTTGGGTAGATGCCACACTCCCAATTCTGGAGGCATAATAATGGTCTAGCACAGGGTTTTCAAACTATGGTCCTCCATTTGGTCAGGAACTACAATTCCCATCATGCCTAGTCATGTCTGTGAATGTCAGAGTCTTACAATGCCTCATGGGATGTGTAGTTTTGCAGCAGCTGGAGAGCCATAGTTGGAAGATTCCTGATCACTCTGGCATGTCTTGAAAAAGGGTGGTTTCTCATGTGCCTTGTATAATGCCCAAGAAATATGGTTAGGAAAAAACAAGTGGGTCATGGCACATCTACATTCCAAACTTGGCACTTAAGATGGTCATGCACTATGCAATCTGATTGGCCAATCTCTGTGCAACTCAATATTTAGGCAAAATAGGTAATAGGAAGACACAATTAATTAATTCAAAATATAGGACATCAAACAGGCTCTTGCACTAAATCTAATTCATTTAAGATCTAACTGATTGCAGTGTATGGTCACCTTTAAAGATCACGATCTGAAAATATTAATTTATTGGGTTTAGAATCATTTCTCTGTTCTTTGTAATGTATTGAAAGATTTGGGGAAAAAAAAGAAAAAAAAAACACATTTCAAAGATATATTAGAAGTAATAGGAATGAGATTAGCATCAAAAGGGTTAATTAACTGAGTACACCTACTAATTGCCTAACAAGACACATCCAATGAGATGAAATTAACCAATTGTATTGGGCGTGCGCTATTATCAATGAGAAAACCGCAGTTACCTTAGCGACAGTTGCAGTTTACATATTATCGTTATTTGTGCTTCAATGTGCGCCGGTTCGCACGTTCAATTAATTACTTTTCCGGCGCACCAATTAATGTATGAACTGGTGCAGTGCCTTCTTATTAGTAAATCACCCCCTTTGTGCTCTTAATTGAGATACACCAGAGGTGTCCAAACTTTTTTCAAAGAGAGCCAGATTTGATGAAGTGAACATGCGTGAGGGCCGACCATTTTGCCTGACATTTTTTAAACCAATAAAATTTGGTCTAAGTGTGTTTGTTCGAGCGCTAATACATTGCCCAACAAGAATTCTCTTGCCTTTGTCGCACTCGCTCCTGACACACAGACGAATGCTCTGCTCTTTAGGGGTACCGTTAATTATAAATGATACCCCACACATTGGAAAACGTGGGGTGCTTTTGGTGCAGTGCAATTAAAAAAAAAAAAGGTTGGGGATCTTCTTTCCCTGCAGTTTTGTGGGTAGGGAAGCCCATTGAAATGAATGGGCTGATCTACACGCAGCACGCAGCCACACAGATGCGAACCAAGAGCTTGTTCACATGTCAGGTTGGAGGGGCAGTAAAACCACATGGTTAAGCTGTTTTTACCACCCCCAACTTCTCCCCCTTTAGCTGCAGAGGGAGCAGCTGGGGGTATAAACATGCTGTGGCTGCAGCTGGAGGTACAATCAGGGTGAATGGGGCTGCACTGCAACTACCCGCAACTGTGTGCATTGCACAGTTGCGGCATAGAGTGATGCTGGATTTTATAGGCTTAAAACAGGTGGTGAGGAGGCAAAATAATGCCTTTTTACCGCCTGTCAAATGCCCCTGAAAAGCAATCTGTGCATGGATTGCTTTTCAGAGGAGCAGCAGTCCTGGCTGATATCCCAAACAAGACCTACAAATGCAGTTCTGATGGTACAGGAATGGGGGGGTGGTCCGGATTAAAGGTAACATACACACATACACACACATACAGACACATGGACACACATACAGACACATGCATACAGACACATGTACATGGACACACATACAGACACATGTACATGGACACACATACAGACACATGCATACAGACACATGTACATGGACACACATACAGACACATGTACATACATACAGACACATGCATACAGACACATGTACATGGACACACATACAGACACATGTACATGGACACACATACAGACACATGCATACAGACACATGTACATGGACACACATACAGACACATGTACATACATACAGACACATGCATACAGACACATGTACATGGACACACATACAGACACATGTACATGGACACACATACAGACACATGCATACAGACACATGTACATGGACACACATACAGACACATGTACATACATACAGACACATGCATACAGACACATGTACATGGACACACATACAGACACATGTACATACATACAAACACATGCATACAGACACATGTACATGGACACACATACAGACACATGTACATACAGACACATGTACATACAAACACATGCATACAGACACATGTACATGGATACACATACAGACACATGTACATACAAACACATGTACATGGACACACATACAGACACATGTACATGGACACACATACAGACACATGTACATACAGACACATGTACATGGACACACATACATACACATGTACATGGACACACATACAGACACATGTACATACATACAGACACATGCATACAGACACATGTACATGGACACACATACAGACACATGCATACACATACATACAGACACATGGACACACATACAGACACATGTACATGGACACACATACAGACACATGCACACACATACATACAGACATACATACAAACACACATGCACAGACAGACACATGAATAAAGCCCTTTTAAAACAAATCTAGCTTCTAGCATAGTACTGTACCTTTCCAGCTTCCTCATTCAGCCGGGTACTGCACTCTAGGGGGAAGCAGAGAGCACAGCACACTCCCTGCACTTTACTTTCACTTTTGAGGCTGACGGAGCTTCTCACACAGTGCCGATGTTCGGCAGGGGATCGCTCATCTGACAGCCCTGATCCCGCAGCACACTAGTTGTGAGAGGCTGGTTTAGATAACCAGGCGGGCCGTTCAAAAACGGACCGCGGGCCGCGATTGGCCCGCGGGCCGGACTTTGGACATGCCTGAGATACACCATAGAGAGATCTACTTTGTTCAACTTTCATGTCTGAGGTTTACAACCACTTTAACATAAACAAAGGATTTGTCCTATAAGAAGGTATGCATATGTATAGGGCTGTGCACGGCTCAGCTAGGTGTTTCTGATCAGCCACGTACAGGAAGTCTGTACAAACCAATGACAGAATGATATTGTCCATGGATGTCCACAGCTGTTCATTTGTATTCACACTTGGAGTAAGTACCAGCCCTTAGGCTGGATTCACACCTATGCAGTTTTAGTGCTTTTTGCATTTTGCAGATTTGCACTACAGTCCATTTACCATGGTATCCTGTGGAACACGTTCTGTAGTACAAATGCATAGGTGTGAATCCAGCATTAGGGGTGGGTGTGGTGTAGTGGTTAGCACTCTCACCTAGAAGTAACAAGGGTCACTGGTTCAAATCCCAACCCGACACTACCTGCCTGGAGTTTGCATGTTCTCCCTGTGCCTGCGTGGGTTTCCTCCAGGTACTCCGGTTTCCTCCCACAATCCAAAGACATGCAGGTAGGTTAATTGGCTTCTGTCCAAAAATTGGCCCTAGTATATGAATGGGGACCTTGAATTGTGGGCTCCTTGAGGGTAGGGACATGTGATGTGATGTGAGTGTGCAATGTACAGGGATAGGGGCAATTGTAGACACTCACTCAGGATGGACTGGTGTCTTTATTCAACCTTACTAACTATGAAACTATGAAACTATGTGTGCCCATGAACTTCATGTCTAGGACATCCATCCCTATCTGCAATAATTGCTCCAAATGTGAACAGCCATTGTCAGCCAAGGAGAGTGCCGGCCTGTCATTGGTTTGTACAGATTTCCTGTCCACTCCTAATCACCCATGTGCACAGTTATGCTTCCTCCAAACTCCAGGGGATGGTAAAACCAGGCAGTTGAATCACAGTTTTACCACCGCCCACCTGAACACCAACTTGCAGCTGCTCAGGGTTGTACTCATGCCATGGCTGTAATGTTGTGATTCACGGAAAAAAATAGACAGGATATTGCATTCAACAGGCATTACCACCGAAGAATGTGACCCATGCAAGTCTATGGGGCTGTGCCAGGACTGTGTGCAATGCATGCAACTTCAGTGCGGTGGTGAAGTAATAACAGGTTTAAATCAGGTGCTCCTCACTGCCTGTCAAACACCTCTGAAGAGTGATCCACAGTGAAATGCTATTCAGAGAGGCAGCAAGGGCTGCTGCACATGTGAACGAGTCCTTACAACGAAGTGTCTATTAAGCAGATCATAGGGATATTCTACTACCTTTAAAGGCTGTCTTGTCTGTTTTTTTGTTAGTCATTTATTAGTAGCGACAGAACAGTTTAAAACAAAAAATCAAATGTCTCATTGTATAAATTCATCTGTAATCCTTTTTTATTTTGTCTTTATTCGCTCTCTCTTGTGGATAAGTAGCCAGCTGTTTCAGTTTTTCCAGAGGAGTATTTAACAATTTCACAGCTTTTATGGTAATAAATATTGTTTCCTGCTTGTCATTAAATGTTGTCTAATAAAAATTCCATACAAAGAAATAATATCTCGCAATCAACAATACGTCATGCCAAATATATCCATTAGATGGCGCTATATTTCTCTCTTAGTAAAGAGGCGTTGCTGAAAATGATCCTGACCCTTTTCAGTTTTTAATGCAGAATTAAAACTGAACATGAAAACATTTCAGAAAGCTGGTGAAATGGTATTTAATATATTAAGCATGGGAAATAACATTCATACCATAAGAAATAAGAACAATGTAAAAATAAACAAAACAAACTACAAATGGACTTGGTTTTTTTTGTATAAAGTGGAGAGGAATTATAACACTTGTCAGGTTTTATTGCGGTCTGTGTTCCGGTTAGAACGATTCACTCTCTCTATTTGGATTATTTACTATTATTACCAGCAGTGAAAGTGAAAAACAATCCCAAATTTTGAGTTGTCACCTGAACAGAAATGGTGGGGAGATCTTCGATTGGGCATCCCTGGTGACAACCAGGTATTTCCCTCACTTTGTAGGGATTTCCTCTCACTTCCTGTTTTGGCTGTGGGATGAGAAGTAAAGGGAAATGTACCCAATGGGACACAGATAATAAAAAAAACAGATGAGGTTATAACCCTCCATTTGCTTACTGGACACTTAAACCCCCCTCCTGCCCAGACCAATTTTCAGCTTTCAGCGCTGAAGCACTTTGAATGACAATTGCGCGGTCATACAACACTGTACCCAAATTACATTTTTATCATTTTTTTACAACAAATAGAGCTTTCTTTTGGTGGTATTTAATCACAGCTGGTTTTTTATTTTTTGCTAAACAAACAAAAAAAATGGAAAATTCAGAAAAAAAAAAATCATGTTTAATAGTTTGTTATAAAATTTTGCAAACAGGTAATTTTTCTTCTTCATTCATATGCGCTGATGAGGTGGCACTAGTGGGCACTGATAGGCTGCACTGATGGGCACTGATAGGCACAGTTAAGGCAGCACTGATAGGCACAGATAAGGCACTGATGGGGACAGAGAAGTCGGTACTGATGGGCACAGATAAGGCGGCACTGATGGCCACTGATAAGATGGCACTGATGGGTGGTACAGATGGGTGGCACAGATGGGTGGCACGGATGGGTGGCACTGAGCACTGATAGATGGCACTGATGGGCACTGAAAGATGGCACTGATAGGTGGCACTGATGGGCAGCATTGATGGGCACTGGTAGGTGACACTGATGGGTACTGATAGGTGGCACTGATGTGCAGCACTGTTCTTCAGTCACTGATTGTGGGCACTGATAGGTGGCACTGTGGGCACTGACAGATGGCACTGTGGGCACTGACAGATGGCACTGTGGACACTGATGGGCGGCGCTGGTGGGCACTGGTAGACGGCAATGTTGCCTACTGCTAGGTGGCACGTGAAGGGGGCACAGAGGAGCTGGCGGCAGCTTGCAGTGATCGGGACTGATGTCCCAATCACTGTCGCCGGAGATCTGATTTTTTTTTCAACGCGAGGAGAAAAAATAGCCGATTACCGACTGTGTTGACATCACATGATCAGCTGTCATTGGCTGACAGCTGATCACGTGGTAAGGGGTCGGGATCGACCCCTTACTCCGATATGTGATCCAGCGAGTCTCATAGACTCGCTGATCACAGAGCGTGCCGCGCGCGCCCTTCAGGGGGCGTGCAGGCCGCTCGTGCACGGGACAACGTCAATAGACGTCGTCCCGGCAAAGCAGGTGCGCGCTGTAGCAGTCATTCGGCTATAGCGCGGATCTCAAGTGGTTAAGGCACATACACACTAATGAAAAATACCACTTTCAAAGCGATTTTATGATAATCTGATCATTAGTATACAGCTTTCGAGAGCCGATCACAACAGTTTATCTGATATTATCTGATCTGACAAGTACGGAAAGAAAAAATTCTCGTACGATACCAGATCATACGATTTTCGTTTAATCAGTACAGTTGTCCTTCAAAAAAATACAATACAAATACACTACAACACATTACATCACTTCCGATTTTTTATTTATTTATAGAATTTTCGTAACTTTATTCATTTTCGATACGCAACTAGCATGCAATGAATCTGTTTTTGGATCTTCTGTACGGACCATTACTCTATCCAGAAGTTTTACTTTAGGATGACCATATACATGGTGCTTGTAGCTTTAGTTTCTTTTTTTGGAAAAATTACAAAGTGGCCAGAAAAATAATACTGTATGTTGGTTTTGATTGACCGGAAGGAAATTGGATCAAAATTGCTTTAATCAAACCCTGCAAAAACTGTGATTGCTTTCAACCAAATTGCCATGGTCGATCAATTTAATAACCTGTGTTGAAGCTGTCAATTTATTGCCCAGTTCATCGACTGAATTCAAGTGGTCACTCAAAGTCGTGTGGCAGATTGTTTAGTTTTGGCAACAGCTTTAGATCATTTGTTAGATTCCTTATCCATCAAAATTGGTTGACCTTGCCTGAAAGTTGCCACGTGCAACACTGTACCCAAATTACAATTTATCTTTTTTTTTTTTTTTTGAGACAGATAATGATTTTTTATTTTTTATTGCTGGTATATAATCCCTACTTGTTTTTTGTTTTGTTATGTTTTTTTTACTACATACAGTGCTTTGAAAAAGTATTCATACCCCTTGACATTTTTCACATTTTGTCATGTTACAACCAAAAATGTAAATGTATTTTATTGGGATTTTATGTGATAGACCAACAGAAATTGGCACATAATTGTGTAAGTAGAATGAAAATGATAAATGGTTTTCAAAATGTTTTACAAATAAATATGTGAAAAGTGAGGCGGGCATTTGTAATCAGCCCCCCCTGAGACAATACTTTGTAGAACCACCTTTCAATGCAATTACAGCTGCAAGTATTTTTCGGTATGTCTCTACCAGCTTTTCACATCTATATAGAGTGACATTTTTGCCCATTCTTCTTTGCAAAATAGCTCTGTCAGATTGGATGGAGAGCATCTATGAACAATAATTTTCAAGTATTGCCACAGATTCTCAATTGGATTTAGGTCTGGACTGACTGGGCCATTCTAGCACATGCATATGCTTGATCTGAACCATTTCATTGTAGCTCTGGCTGTATGTTTAGGGTCGTTGTACTGCTGGAAGGTGAACCTCCACTCCAGTCTCAAGTCTTTTGCAGACTCTAACAGGTTTTCTTCTTAGATTGCCCTGTATTTGGTTCCATCCATCTACCCATAACTTCTGACCAGCTTCCCTGTCCCTACTGAAGAACAGCATCCCCACAACATGATGCTGCCACCACCATGTTTCACGGTGGGGATGGTGTGTTCAAGGTGATGTGCAGTGTTAGTTTTCCACAACACATAGCTTTTAGTCCAAAAAGTTCAACTTTGGTCTCGTCTGACCAGAGCACCTTCTTCCACATGTTTGCTGTGTCCTCCACATAGCTTCACGCAAACTGCAAACAGGACTACTTATGGCTTTCTTTCAACAATGGCTTTCTTCTTGCCACTCTTCCATAGAGGCCAGATTTGTGGAGTGCAGGACTAATAGTTGTCCTGTGGATATATTCTCCCACCTGAGCTGTGGATCTCTGCAGCTCCTCCTGATTTACCATGGGCCTTTTGACTGCTTCTCTGATTATTGCTCTCCTTGCCCAGCCTGTTAGTTTAGGTGGACCGCTTGGTCTTGGTAGGTTTGCAGTTGTACCATAGTCTTTCCATTTCCAGATGATGGATTGAACAGTGCTCCGTGAGATGTTCAAAGCTTGGGATATTTTTTTATAACCTAACGCTGCTTTAAGCGCCTGCACAACTTTATCCCTGACCTTTGCATAAATGGCAGAGAGGATCCACAACGTTATACAGCACCTCATCCCTTTTGTAGTCAAATGTAGGAAGGGAGTAGATAATAGGGATTATATCTATTCTTTTCAATTTTTTCCACTGATATAATCCCTATTATCTACTCCCTTCCTACATTTATCCCTGACCTGTCTGGTGTGTTCATTGGCCTTTATGATGCTGTTTGTTCACTAAGGTTCTCTAACAAACCTCTGAGGGCTTCACAGAACAGCTGTATTTATACTGAGATTAAATTATTCACAGGTGGACTCTATTTACTAATTAGATTACCTCTGAAGGCAATTGGTTCCACTAGATTTTAGTATCAGATTAAAGGGGGCTGAATACAAATACACGCCACACTTTTCAGATATTTATTTGTAAAAATGTTGAAAACCATTTATCATTTTCCTTCCACTTCACAATTATGTGCCACTTTGTGTTGGTCTATCACATAAAATCCAAATAAAATACATTTACGTTTTTGGTTATAACATGAGAAAATGTGGAAAATTTCAAGGGGTATGAATACTTTTTCAAGGCACTGTAAATTAAGAAGACCAAAAATTGTGAGGAAAAAAAACTGTTTCTTTTAGTTGCTGTTAAAAACACTTTGCGGATAAGTAATCTTATTTATAAATTAAGGCCAAAATATCTTGCTGCATTTCTATGGTATATTATTTAGTGTGGGTGAAAGTCTATAAACTATGGTATATGTATTTGAATTTTACCAATCCTAATGTTCTGACTGCATGAGACCCTAAAATGCAAACACCCCAAAAATTACCTACTTTTTAGAAAGTAGACAGTCCAAGATATATGGTAAGATGAATGTTGAGTTTTTAAACCCCTTCAGATCCCTGCTATAGCCGAATGACGGCTACAGCGCGGATCTACTTTGCCGTCAATAGACGTCCTCCCCTTTGCACGCTCCCTGCGCTGTGATCACAGGGTCAATGAGACTCGGTTGAACACCGATCAGAGTAAGGGGTCGATCCTGGCCCCTAGCCATGTAATCAGATGTCAGCCAATGACAGCTGATCGCGTGATGTAAACAGAAGATGTTTTTTTTTCTTCTCGAGCTGACAGCGTGAGGAGAAAAAAAGCTGATCACCGGCTTCTGTTGAAGGGACATCGGTCCTGAAGAGGAAGAGGCGAAGCCGCCTAATCTGTGCCCACCAGTACCGCCTGCCAGTGCCACCTGCCAGTGCCCACAGTACCACGAATCAGTGCCCACCAGTACATAATAATAAAAGCAATCAGTGCCACCTATCAATGCCCTTGATTGCCACCTATCAATGTCCACCAGTGCCACCTATCAATGCCCACCAGTGCCACCTAACAGTGCTGCCTATCAGTGTCCCCTACCAGTGCCAATCAGTGCCCATTACTGCCCCCCATCAGTGCCCATCACTGCCACCTAGCAGTGCTGCCTATCAGTGTCCCCTACCAGTGCCGATCAGTGCCCATCACTGCCACCCATCAGTGCCCATCACTGCCACCCATCAGTGCCACCTATTAGTGCCCATCAGTGCCACCTCTCAGTGCCCACCAATGCCACCTCATCAGTGCCCACCAGTGCAGCCTATTAGTGCCCATCAGTGCCACCTTATCAGTGCCCAACAATGCAGCCTATCGGTGCCCATCAGTGCAGCCTCATTAGCATACATCAATGAAGGAGAAAAATTACCTGTTTGCAAAATGTATTAACAAAATATAAAAGTTTTTTCGATCTTTTTAAATTAAAAAAAAAAAAAAAAAAAACCCAGAGGTGATCAAATACCACCAAAAGAAAGCTCTATTTGTGGGGAAAAATTATAAAAATGTAATTTCAGTACAGTGTTATATGACCGCACAATTATCATTCAAAGATGACAGCGCTGAAAGCTGAAAATTGGTCTGGGCAGGAGGGGGGTTTAGGTGCCCGGTAAGCAAGTGGTTAAAGTTGTATTTTTTTTGCCACTTTTTTTGGGAAAAGAAGGAAGTAAATTAAAACTTTTTTTTCACTAAAAGTTGCCTTTCTATAAGTTATTTCTCACACACTGAATGGGCATACTTACAATTATACCTCAAAACACATTTCTCCTGCTCCTCTCGAGAATGGGGATACCACAGGTGTCAGACTTTTTTGTGGACTAGACACATAGAGGGGCCCAAAATCTAAGAAGCACCTTCAGGCTTTCAAGAGACATAAATTACATGTATAATTTCCCAACTAACTATTACATGTTTGGAGGCCCTGGGACATTAGAAATACCCACAAAATTACCATATTTTGGAAATCAAACACCCCAAGGTATTTTCTAATGCCGCGTACACACGATCGGACTTTCCATCAGACTAGGTCCGGCTGACCGGAATCCATCGGACAATTCAATCGTGTGTGGGCTCCAGCGGACTTTTCCGATGGACCAAGAAATAAAACATGTTTCAAATGTTTCTGACGGACTCGAGTCCGGTCAAAAAATCAGTTTGTCTGTATGCTAGTCCAACGGACTAAAACCGATGCTAGGGCAGCTATTGGCTACTGGCTATGAACTTCCTTTTTCTAGTCCGGTCATACGTCATCACGTTCAAATCCATCGGACTTTGGTGTGCTTGTGTGTGGCCAAGTCCGTTTGTCCGGAAAGTCAGTCGGAACTGCGCCGAAAGTCTGTCGGAACTGCGCTGAAAGTCTGTCGGAAAGACCGTCGGACCTAGTCCGTCGAAAAGTCAGATCGTGTGTATGCGCCATAAGAGGCACAGTAATGCCCCATGCACATGATCGGACTTTCCGCCAACAAAACCGTGGATTTTTGTTCGAAGGTTGTTGGCTCAAACTTGTCTTACGCACACACGGTCACACAAATGTTGGCCAACAATTATGAACGTGGTAACGTGGTAATGTACAAGACGTACGACGAGCCGAGAAAAAGGAAGTTCAATAGCCAGTGCGGCTCCTTCTGCTTGATTCCGAGTATGCACAGACTTTTGTCCGACGGACTTGTGTACACACGATTGCAAATTTGAGAACCTGCTAGCCAACATTTTTAGGCAGAAAGTCCGACAACAAATGTTCGATGGAGCATATACACGGTCGGACTTTCAGCCAACAAGCTCACATCCATTTGTTGTTGGAAAATCTGATCGTGTGTACGGGGCATAAGTCTTTTGAAAATGTAAATTTTTTTTTTGCCAAAATTTTTTGGGAAATGCGGAAAGAGAATGAAAATGTATTTTTTTTACACAAAGTTGTCATTATAAGATATTTCTAACACACAGCATAGGCATACTTAGAATTACACCCCAAAACACATCCTGCTACTCCTCCAGAGTATGCATTTTTTCAGAAACTAGCTGCATTGAAGAGCCAAAAAATTCAAGGAGCATCTTCAGGCTTTCAAAGGACATAAATTATGCATCTATTTTCCTGACTACCTAGTTTGACTGGCTCTGGTGACGCTCTGGTGAGTGTGGCTTGCAATCAGGAATCCTGTTGTTGGCTGCACTGGCACTGGTGTGGCTAGTGATCAGGAACAGTGTTGCTGGCGGCTCTGGCTCTGATGACATGACTGTTGTATAACAGATGTTACTACAACCACCACCATTAATTTAACCCAACCTCTTACCTTGACCTTATTAATTGAGACCACACCAAGGTTGGAGTAACAAAAAGGCCGTATCAGCCTACTTTATTTAAACAAATATATATATTCAAAATAACATAAACATCCAAATATCTGTTAATCAACCCATAAATCTACCTGCCGTTGGTCTTTGCAGGAACTTCATACCCATCTGTGGGAAAACAATATTGCACTGCGGTACCTCTCCAAGTGTATAAATAGGCCTGAAGCCGACAGGCTGGCTCAGAGACAACCACTGACCGCAGTGCCCCCATTACCACCTCCCAGCAAACCTCCGTTAGCTGGAAACCAACATCAGGACCCATACTAATGATAGTTCCCAAACTCTTCCTTCTGCAATATCTTCCTTCCCCTGCAAAGACCAAACACCCACCACTGCCACGACGTCCAATATTTCACGAACCTGTCCTTAAAAGAAAAACAAGACAAACAAGTACGTCCAAAACACTGAACCAAACAAATAGGGAGGCTGGGCGGGAACTTTTCCCCCACGCTGTGCTGACTCATAAAGGAGGGGCCACCTTTTATGTCTTCCCCAACCCCTCCCCCTCAGCACCAACTAACACACTCCCTCTACAGTTACCTTACACTGTTAACCCTGTCATGTCAGCCCTCCGCCCATTACATTGCATTTAGAGCTCCAGGCTTTTCTTTGGCACCGGTGTGGCTAGTGATCAGAAACAGTGTTGCTGGCTGCTCTGGCTCTGGTGATCCTGGCACTGGAGTGGATAGCAACCAGGAAAACTGTTGCTGGCTGCACTGGCTCTGTTAACATTGTACTGGTGTGGCAGTGATCAGGAAAACTGTTGCTGGCTTCTATGGCTCTGGTGACACTAGCAATGGTGTAGATAGCAATCAGGAATATTGTTTCTGGCTGCACTGGCCTGGTGACACTGGCACTGGTGTGGATAGCGATCAGAAACACTGTTGCTGGCTTACACTGCTCTGGTGACACTGGGACTGTGAGTTTGTGGGGCTCCTCTTATTAAAGGGGGCTTCTGAATTCCGATAAGCCCCCACCAGCAGGTCCTCAGAGCCACCAGCCATAGTTGTGAGGAAGAGGCCCATATCTTTATTAATAACTTGGTGACAAGGTGCTCTTTGCCAGGGATTATGCCCCCATGTTGCGTGCATGTGGTCTGGTATGGTTCGGGGGGGGGGGGCACACTCTTGTTTCCCCCCTTTCCTTACGAGCTAGGTTGCAGGATTAAGGGTCTGGTATGGATTTTTAAAGGGACCTCACACTTATTTTTTCTTTTTTTTTTCTTTTGCATGTAGTCCCACACTTTTTTTTTAACCACTTGCCGCCCGCCTATTGTCAAAAGACGTCAGCAAAGTGGTTTTAAAATCCTGACCGGACATCATATGACGTCCTCAGGATTTTGAGCCGCTGCGCTCGTCGCGGCGATCGTTGTTTGTGGTGTCAGTGTGACACCCCGTAACTACGATCTTGGTAAAGAGTCTCCGACGGAGACTCTTTACCACGTGATCAGCCGTGTCCAATCACGGCTGATCACAGTGTAAATAGGAAGAGCCGGTGATCGACTTCTCCTCACTCGCGTCTGTCAGACGCGAGTAGAGGAGAGCCGATCGGCTGCTCCTCTGACAGGGGGGGTCTGTGCTGATCGATTATCAGCGCAGCCTCCCGAGGGTGCCCACACTGGACCACGAGGGATGCCACCAGACCAACAGGGATGCCCAGCACAAGGCATGCCACCCTAGACCACCAGGGATGACACACAGTGCCCACAATGGATGCCAATCAGTGCCCACAATGGGCATCACTGATTGGCATGCATTATTGTTTGGCACTGATTGGCATCCATCAGTACAAAACAATGCTGCCTATCAGTGCCTATCCGTGCCACCTATCAGTGCCCATCCATGCCGCCTGTCAGTGCCTATCCATGCCCATCTTTGCCACCTACCCATGCCCATCTGTGCTGCCTAGCCATGCCCATCCATGCTGCCTATTAATGCCAATCCGTGCCAGCTATCAGTACCAATTTGAGCCACCTATCAGTGCCCATCCGTGCCGCCCATCAGTGCCCCCTATCAGTGCCCCCTATCAGTGCCCATCAATGCCACCTCAGTGCCACTTCATTGGTGCCACCTCATCAGTGCCCACCAGTGCCGCCTTATCAGTGCCCATCAGTGCAGCCCCATCAGTGCCCATCAGTGAAGGAGAAAACTTACTTATTTACAAAGTTTTGAAACTGAAACCAAAAAAACATATTTTTTTTCAAAATTTTCTATTTTTTTATTTGTTTAGCAAAAAATAAAAACCGTAGAGGTGATCAAATACAACCAAAAGAAAGCTCTATTTGTGAGAAAGAAATTATAAAAATTTTCATTTGGGTACACTGTAGCATGACCGCACAATTGTCATTCAAAATGCGACAGCGCTGAAAGCTCAAAATTGGTCTGGGCAGGAAGGTGTTTAAGTGCCCAGTATTGAAGTGGTTAAAGATGAGCACACAGATCCCTCCAAAGGTCCCCCAAAAATACATAGTAGACCCTTGGGTGGGTCTGTGTGCTGTTTATTTTAAATAAAAGTTGTCAATGATGTATTATTTGGCAGAAATTTTTATCTGTAAATGTCAGTTTGCATTTTTTGCACTTTCCGTGCATCACAGAGATGTACCCCTTCACAATCAGAATAAGGGCACCCCATGCATGATATATAAATGAATTGGACATTTTTAAAAAATTCACTGTTCCTGGCATCACATTACATTTTATTTGGATTGGTTCCCCAGGGCAGTGCCAAACTCTGTGCTATTTTATTTACTGCCACTTGAAAAATATGCTTTTCAGCACACATGAAGCTCAACTCTGCCCCCCCCCCCCCCATTGGACATGTGTTATGTCCATCATAGGAGCTCACAGCTCAATTCTGCACCCTCATTCACCATTCATCTCTACACCAAAATCCACAGGTTTTCTGCACACCCATCCAAAGCCGCCCCCCCCTCCAAGGTCCACAGTTCACCTCTGCACCCCCATCCACAGCTCACCTTTGCATCCGTATCCACAGTTCACCTTCGCATATCCACCTGCAGCTCATATCCCCACCCTCATTCACCATTGAACAATTGTTCAGCGGATGCGTTACACGTTTGTCTAATCTGCAGCAGCAAAGTAAACATGGCCTGGACACCTGAGTCACTATATATTTTTTATGTTCTTAGATGTAGTTGTAATCAAGTTTTGCCTTATTTCCAATATTTCATGCCAAAACCCTGCCAGTTGAAAGGGTCAGAGACCAGTGCCTACTTCAGAATAGCCAACAAAAGCACATTTTCTAATAGTCGTCATTACAGGAGCCATATTTTCTTCCAAGGCTGCAGTTCTGTACAAAAAGTTGGGCTTTTTGTTAGAGAACTGCATAATTTACAGTATTCCTAAAAATATATTTGTACTTGTGGGTTACAATACAGCTACTAAGGTTGATATACTACAAAATTATAGCAACAAAATAGGTATGAGATTTGAAAGGAGTATTATCTATTACTTTTTCAACAATCCGTATTTATAGGCGTATAACACGCACTTTTTTCCCCCTTAAAATCAGGGGAAAATCGTGTGTGTGTTATATGCAGAACGGTTACCTCTGAGGGGAAGGAGGAAACGATCGCCACCGAAATAGAAAGAGACGAATCTCCTGTGTGTCCCGCCTCCTAGCATTGACGTCCCGCCATTGGACTGGTGTTATGTCCATCATAAGAGCCGAGCCAAGGGGCAGGACTGGGTGGGACTGCAAGCCGAGCCGAGTACACAGGAGATCCGGCTCTGTTTATTTCGGCAATAACAAGGCTGCAGATGCGCACTGATCATGCTGCAAAGAGGGACAAGGCTGCAGATGGGCACTGATCAGACTGCAATGATGGGCAAGGCTGCAGATGGGCACTGATCAGACTGCAATGATTGGCAAGGCTGCAGATGGGCACTGATCAGACTGCAATGATTGGCAAGGCTGCAGATGGGCACTGATCAGACAGCAATGATTGGCAAGGCTGCAGATGAGCACTGATCATGCTGCAATGATGGGCAAGGCTGCAGATGGGCACTGATCAGACTGCAATGATTGGCAAGGTTGCAGATGGGCACTGATCAGGCTACAATGATGGGCAATGGCGAGGCTGCAGATGGTCACTGATAAGGCTGCATTGATGGGCACTGACCATTATTTTGCCTCAAAGTAGTTTACTTGAAAAAAAAAATTTTTGCTGAAATTTCCCTCTTAAATTGAAGGTGCGTGTTATACGTCTGTGCGTGTTATACGCCAATAAATACAGTAATTGTTGATTACTTGTTACCTTTTTATATTCTTTGAGCGCATCAGAAATTAGGCCAGGTGTTATTTTTTGGGTCAGTGATTGGTTAATATTAATGAGACCCTATAGATTTTTGCCTTTCAAATCTAACAAAGATTTAGTTGCCCTTTCTAATCCACTGGTGCTGAGCCAGTGTTTCAGTGGGGTCATCCCAACAATAAGTCTCCACTTGGGTTCCATCTTTTCAGTTGCCCATCTCTAGATGAATTGCTTAGTTAATTCAATTGCTTATCTGGCAGTGGCAGGCGTAGTCCTTCCAATTAATCCAGTAATGTGTTTGGTTTTCCTCTCACTGGCCACATCAATACACAGACTCTTTAACTTCTACCAGCACTTGAACTCTAGTGAAGGGCCCTTGAGATGGCTCAAGCAAAGATCAGACTGTGCTTAAACAATACGACTACCAGCTCTCCATTCATTCTGGAGAGTTAGTGGGACTGAGTGCCTCACTGCTTCCGGATTGCTCTTTATAAGAATCACTTGAGACTGAAGTGCCATGAAATGCTCCATAATATGGAGAACAATCACACTTTCTTCCTTCATTTCTCTTTAAATAAAATTCTGAGAGGCAATTAGAATATTAACCCACTTGCTGCTAAAGCTTTGACTTGGAATCAAACACTGAAACTACTGAACATTAAAGGGTGGCAAATGAATGTGTTCACTATGACACTAGACAGTCATACAAGACTGATATGTACATTGTTACAGGCCATATATGATGAGCCTTCCCTCACCAGGATGTTGATCTTTTCTAGTAATTCAGTGTTACTTGTCACGTGAATACAATGTGCATATGCACATGTGCCAACATGTATACAGATTCTTATGCATGTTGGTGGGTTTAAATACAGATGTGTGCTTGTGAATGAGCAAGCAAAAGTGCATGCTCAATGCACTGAATGATTGCTCTGAATAGGAAGTTATATGGCCTGAGTAAGAGGCAGTGAGTTGATCTACTCACTGCCATTTGACAACGATCACAGGACAAAAAAGTGTTATGTAAAGTGGACCTTTCAGTAACTTTACAAGTCTACATACCGTATTTATCGGCGTATAACATGCACTTTTTTCCCCTTGACATCAGGGGGAAATCGCAGGTGCGTGTTATACGCCGATCCCCACTGGCTGTGAGGGGAAAAAGAGCGAGCGCCGCCGAAAAAGACCAAGCCGAATGCTCGGCTCCGCTCACAGTCACGCCGGCCCCCATCCCTGCTGTCTCTGAGGGGATGAGGAGTGAGCGCTGCCGAAAAAGACCGAGCCAAGTGTACTGTGTACTCGGCTCCGCTCGCAGTCCCGCCCAGTCCCGCCATTGAACCTGTGTTATGTCCATCATAGGAGCCGAGCCAAGGGGCGGGACTAGGTGGGACTGCAAGACAAGCCGAGAGGAGCCAAGTACATACGAGTACACAGGCTCTGTCTATCTTGGCGGCTGCAAATTTAAACGGTTACATGCCGCATGGGAGACTTGGCTAGGCTGTAAACAGCACTGAGCAAGGCTGCAAACGTCACTGGGCAAGGCTGCAAACGTCTCTGGGCAAGGCTGCAAACGTCACTGGGCAAGGCTGCAAACGTCACTGGGCAAGGCTGCAAACGGCACTGGGCAAGGCTGCAAAAGTCACTGGGCAAGGCTGCAAATGTCACTGGGCAAGGCTGCAAACGTCACTGGGCAAGGCTGCAAACGGCACTGGGCAAGGCTGCAAAAGTCACTGGGCAAGGCTGCAAATGTCACTGGGCAAGGCTGCAAACGTCACTGGGCAAGGCTGCAAACGGCACTGGGCAAGGCTGCAAACGGCACTGGGCAAGGCTGCAAACAACACTGGGCAAGGCTGCAAATGGCACTGGGCAAGGCTGCAAATGGACACTAATCATTCTGCAATGATGGACAAGGCTGCAGATGGACACTGATACGGCTGCATTGATGGGCATTTAAATGTAAGTTTTTTTTTTTCCTTAAACTTCCCTCCTAAAAGTTTTTTTCCTTAAAATTCCCTCCTAAACTTGGGGTGCGTGTTATACGCCAGCGCGTGTTATACGCTGATAAATACATTCCTGGCATGTCACAATATAAAATAGAGCCATACCTTTTGTAATTCAAAAGCAGTGCTTGAGCTAGTCAAGTGACTGCCCAGGCTGAGATGATGTCATTAGCATGTTGCAGACAGGAGAAGGCATTTCCTTGTTCTCCTCTCTCCTAATGATAAGACACTGTATTTTGTAGCAAGGCACAAGCTCACCAACAGAAGCCATGAACTGATCTGTATCGCACATTTGTGAACACAGCCAAGAATTGCTCTCCGTTCAGAAAGTAAATGTGATTGGATGAGGCCTAAACAACAATGGCACCATCCTTCTGCAGAAAAAAGCAGATAAAGGCATTATGACTGTCATCTCTGTTAGACTCCTTTCACACCGGCGCCTCCGTTAAGCGGGGGATCTCTATGCTGATCCCCACTGTGCAGACGGATGACAGGTCCGTGTTCGCTCCGCTCCGCTATGCAGAGTGGACATGGACACAGCCCGCTCTCCTCTATGAGGGTATCGGATGGAAATGGACCACCTGTCCATTTCCATCCAATGCCATCCGATCCGCCAGACCGATGGGCAATAGCAGTGTTAATTTTGGCAGCAAATTTCGATTTAGTTTTAGTCTTAGTCTTGGGACCAAAATGGCATTTTAGTTTTAGTCCCATTTTAGTCTTCTGCAATTGTTTTAGTTTTAGGCATTTTGGCCAACTAAATCTCCAGTACATTTTAGTCGACTAAAACTAATTTTAGTCGTCTAAAATCGAATGGGTGTAATTAAATTGTAATGCCTTAGTTTCTCTACAATTTCCAAACTCATTATGAGTGAAAAATCGAATATGTTATTATTTATGGCATTGAGGTATGAACATGCACTACAGACCAGTGTTAATTTTAAAGTCAAATTTCAATTTAGTTTTAATCTTATTCTTTTGACTAAAATGGCATTTTAGTTTTAGTCCCATTTTAGTCTTTTGACTAAAATGCCATTTTAGTTTTAGTCGTATTTTAGTCATCTCAATTGTTTTAGTTTTAGTCGTATTTAGTTGACTAAAATGTTTTAGTCGACTAAATTAACACTGGGCAATAGGTCCACCATCTGTCAGTTTTTGGAGGACATGATCAGATCCGATGGCGGTGGGTGTCATAAAAGAAGGTCCGATCAGGTTCGCCTGAAAAACTTGGATGAAAGGGGCCTAATACTTGTACAGCACTTAGCATGCATGCAATTAATATGAAAAATATATATATAATTCTAGGTCTAGCCTAAAGTCAAAGTGTCGACAGATATAACAAACCCTTGTTTAATCCAAAAATGCATTTATTAAAAAAAATCATTCAATTCATTTTTAAAAAGTATTTAAAGAGGAAGTTCAGGCATAACCTAACTAATGCTAAACCTGCTCTCTGCCACATTCTAAACCTACAGAAATCTATCTAGCCCTGTAAAGTAAAAATCATTATACTTACCTATTCTGCAGCCGGTCCAGTATCAGCTGTCATTGGCGGCTTCAGTGTGTAGGTGTGTGCAGGAGAGGCAGCAGACAACGGAAGCCCCATAGTAAGTCTATGGGTGACGTCACTTCCCAGGAATTTCACAGCTATTGTCAGTCCTTTCCTACACACAGATTCTGCCGCTGGAAACTGGACCGGATTGGCTGCAGAAGAGGTAAGTACAACGATTTTTGCTTTACATGGTTGGATAGATTAGGTTTAGAATGTGGCAGAGGGCAGGTTTAGCATTAGTTAGGTTTTGCCTGGACTTACACTCAGTGCCGATCCTGACCTCCCTGGGGCCCTAAGCAAAATTCTGCTGAGGGGCCCTCTACCTGACCCGTGATGCTGTGAGCTATGTAAACCATTTGCCATTGCCACACAGTCACACCTGACACTTCAGCGCTCCCAATACAATCCTCCCTCCTTTAAACAAAACAGTCAAAGAATAAGTACAACAATTTAGAACAGACATTATATATTTATCTTTACATATCTGAGTGTGGATCCCCCACTTACACCAGGGTCCCCAGAGAGCCTCCCCTTACACCAGGGTCCCCAGAGAGCCTCCCCTTACACCAGGGTCCCCAGAGAGCCTCCCCTTACACCAGGGTCCCCAGAGAGCCTCCCCTTACACCAGGGTCCCCAGAGAGCCTCCCCTTACACCAGGGTCCCCAGAGAGACACCCCTTACACCAGGATCCCCAGAGAGCACCCCCTTACATCAGGGTCCCCAGAGAGCACCCCCCTTACATTAGGGTCCCCAGAGAGCACCCCCTTACATTAGGGTCCCCAGAGAGCACCCCCCTTACATCAGGGTCCCCAGAGAGAATCCCTATAAAGCCCCTCCTTACATCGGGGTCCCCAGAGGGCCCCTCCTTACACCAGGGTCCCCAGAGAGACACCCCTTACATCAGGATCCCCAGAGAGCACCCCCCTTACATCAGGATCCCCAGAGAGCACCCCCTTACATCAGGGTCCCCAGAGAGCACCCCCCTTACATCAGGGTCCCCAGAGAGCACCCCCTTACATTAGGGCCCCCAGAGAGCACCCCCCTTACATTAGGGTCCCCAGAGAGCACCCCCTTACATCAGGGTCCCCAGAGAGCATCCCTATAAAGCCCCTCCTTACATCGGGGTCCCCAGAGAGCCCCCCATACATAAGTGTCCTCAGAGAGCCTCCCTACTTACATCAGGGTCTGCAGCATTGCCCTTTACATCAGAGTTCCCCCTTGCACTGTAAGGTGGAATCCTGCATACTATGATGTAAAGGGGAACTCTGGGAATGTGGGGAGGACTCGGGTGACCAGAGAAAGAAACCACTAAGATAAGGGGGTTTACTGATATAAGGGGGAAACCTTTATATCAGTGCCCCCTTACAATATTGTATTGACCCCCCCTAGACTGGCCTGGTGGTGCTGTCACTGACCTCCTCTCAGGTGCATCACAGGAGGTCAGAGGCTGCGAGGGGGGGGACAGGAGGTCAGAGGCTGCAAGGGGGGGACAGGAGGTCAGAGGCTGCGAGGGGGGGGACAGGAGGTCAGAGGCTGCGAGGGGGGGGGGGCAGGAGGTCAGAGGCTGCGAAGGGGGGGGACAGGAGGTCAGAGGCTGCGAGGGGGGGGCAGGAGGTCAGAGGCTGCGAGGGGGGGGCAGGAGGTCAGAGGCTGCGAGGGGGGGGGCAGGAGGTCAGAGGCTGCGAGGGGGGGGGGCAGGAGGTCAGAGGCTGCGAAGGGGGGGCAGGTCAGAGGCTGCGAAGGGGGGGACAGGAGATCAGAGGTGCGGAGGGGACGTTTTATTTTTTAAAAATGGCGCCACTCTGCGCCATCGTGTCACTGCGCATGGGGCCAGTGCCGCCGCTGTGAGGGCAGCGGCGCCTGAAAAAAAGATGGCCGCGTGTCCGGCATGCAACTGCGCATGCGCCAGCGCTGTTGCCGCTGCTCGGCAATTTTCGGAAAGGCGGGCGCATGCGCAGTTGCATGTCGGCCCCGCGGCCATCTTTTTTTCAGGCGCCGATGCCCTCACAGCGGCGGCAGCGGTCCCAGGGGCCCCCGAGCAGAGCCGATCCGCCGCGGGGCCCTACGCAGCTTGCGTAGTCCGCGTATAGGGCAGATCGGCTCTGCTTACACTTTAAATCTGTCTATATTTTAGACTTCTGTAATCCCCTGTAAACCAGGATATGAGAGTAAAATGAAGGCCACATCAGCATGTTGCTGATCTTTGTTATCCAATACCAAGCTTGGGAAAGTGTACGATCAAGCTGGACTTTTTAACCCTGCAGTGGAAAAAGTGATATAATGAACCTGCCTGTGCTGGCTGGTAGAGGTAAATTAATCTCTAAGGTAGCAGAGCAGAATTACTAAAAATTGGCAAGTTAAATAATTCACATACAGTATGTATTTCAATTGTATCTATAGATGCCTTACTATTGTATGGCATTAACCACTTCACTTCTGGTAGAGTTATGCCGCGTACACACGGTCGGAATTCTCGACGGAAAAAGCTCTGATGGTTTTCCCGTCAGAATTCCGACGGAATTTTGCTCAAACTGTCTTGCCTACACACGGTCACACCAAATTCCGACGGTCAATAACACGACGGCATAAAACACGTTCGACTGCACTATAAAAGGGAAGTTTAATGCTTCCGAGCATGCGTCGAATTGTTTCCGAGCATGCGTCGGATTTTTGCGTGTTGGAATTGCATACACACGATCGGAAAATCCGATAGAAAGGTTTTCCGTCGGAAAAATTAATCCAATCCAATCCATTAATCTTAATCCAAAGTCCGACAGAAAAAGACCGATGGGCATACACACGGTCTATAATAAATAAAAACCGCGCTACAGCTAATATATAATAAAAATAGGCTGCTGCTCAATGTGGGATACACACACAAAAACACATGTAGACAGGAAAAGCTGCGCCAAAAAAAATATTAATAATAACTAACATGAATTGAAAAACTATATGTGCCCCACGGGATATAATGTCCTCAATGGTAGGAACCTACACCACATCCAGGAACCCTGATGGCCCCTAAGAATAACAGTCTCTACCGGCACAATATCCGAGGGGTAATAATAGAAACAAAATGAACTGTTCAACAAAGTCCGAGTAGGAATGTATCAAATAAAAATAGTGGTGAAGGAGATGATCCTGGCGTCCAAAAGTAAAACAGATGAAGCACCCCGGTGACTTGGAAATAAAGGCAATTGTGAACACAGTGCCCGACACCCTCACACACTAGCTGCTTATCAGAAAGCAGAGATATGAAGGCTCTGCTATGATACTAATCGACCAACGGCTGCGGCTCCTCCTGATTTCCCGTGGTATCAATCGATACTCCAAGTGGTAAAGATTTTGGGGGACCACTTGTTCACATAGGATCCATATGGGGAATGGAGGAAAAAAGGCAGCCCATAGCGTAAATCCGATAACAAACGTTTTATTAAAACAAAATAAGAAGCACTTACATTCATCCAAATGTTTTAGGTGCGTGTAATAAAAAAGATGCCGGCCGGCAAATATGGGAGCCCGTCCTCCTCTTAGTCGTATGGTGGCGTCACTGCGTGCCCTCCCAGACCAGTTTCGACAAATATGTCATTCTCAATGTCGTTTCCATCGGAAATTCTGACCATGTGTACGCGGCATTACACCATTCCTGACCAGGCCATTTTTTTTCGATACCACACTGTGTTATTTTACCGCCAATTTCTCAGTCGTGCGACACTGTACCCAAATAAAATTATGTCCTTTTTTTCCCACAAATATAGCTTACTTTTGGTGGTATTTGATCCCTGCTGCATTTTTTTTTGCGCTATAAACAAAATAAAGACTATTTTGAAAAAAAAAAAAAAAAAAAAACATTATTTTTTACTTTCTGCTATAAAACATATCCAATAACAAAATCTAAAAATTAAAATTTCTTCATAAATTTAGGTCAATATGTGTTCTGCTACACATTTATGGTAAAAAAAAAAAAATCACAATAAGCGTATATTGAGTGGTTTGCACAAAAGTTATAGCTATTTACTAGTAATAGCGGCGATCAGCAACTTATAGCAGGACTGCGATATTGTGGCAGACAAATCGTACACTTTTGACACTTATTTGGGAACCAGTTACATATAGTGATCTGTGCTAAAAATATGCACTGTCACTGTACTAATGACACTGGCTGGGAAGGGGTTAAACATCAGGGGGGATCAAAAGGTTTAATATGTGCCTAGCCTGTGTTTTCTAACTGTGTGGGAGGTGTTTTTACTATGGGAAGACATGGATCAATGTCCTTGCTTTGCAGGAACACAGGATCCATGCCTTCCCTACTAACAGAACGGCAATTTACCTTGTTTACATGGGCAGACTGCTGTTCTGCCTCTGTACCACAGTGATCAGCTGGTGCCAGCGGACATCGGGTGCGCACTCGCACCTGCTACCTGGAAGTGCAGGATCACGTATATATACATAATCCTGCACAGTGCTGCACCCTGTAGCAGTAAAACTGCTATATGGCGGTTGACGATTAAGGTTAATATATACAGTGTATATGTATTACAAAGTTCAGTTTTCTTATGGAAACATCTTTTTTGCATTCTTCTGTTTAATTAAGAAAGTGTTTGCACAGGGCCTGCTGTGATATCCTTTAAAACAACAGGAAAATAAGATACCATTTGTACATATGTACAGTATCTCATATGTGGTGTGGGGGTGGAGGGTGAGGGGGGGGTGTGGTTTGTGGGTGTTTTTGTTTGTGTTGGGTTTGGTTGTTGATGGGTTGGAGTTGGGTTTTTTTGTGGGGGTGGTGGTTGTGTTGTGGGTGTTTGTTGGGGTTGGTTTGTTGGGGTGGGGTTGGTGGGGTTGTGGGGGGTGGTGGTGGTGTAGGGGTGTGTTTTTGTGGGTTGTTATGTGGGGGGTGTTGGGTGGGGATGTGTGGTTTGTGGGGTTTGGGTGTTGGGGGGGGTTTGGGGTTTGTTGTTTGTTGTGGTTGTGGTTTTGGGTTGTTTTGGTTTGTTTGTTGGTTTGGGTTGTTTGGGGATGTGGGGTGGTTTTGGGGGGTTTTGGTTTTGGTTTTTTTTTTGTGTTGTGGGGGTTTTGGGTGGGTTTTGTGGTGTTGGGGGTGGGTGGTTGGGTGGGGTGGTTGTTGTGGTGGGGTTGGTTGTGGTGTGGATTTGGGGGTGGGGGTGGTGTGGTTGTTTTGGTTGGGGTTTGGGGGTGGGTTGGTTTGGTTGTTTTTTGTTTGGTGGGTGGGGGGGTTTGGGGTTTGGGTTGTGGGGTGTTTTTTGGTTTGGTTGGGTGGTGGGGGTGGGTGGGGTTGTTTTTGTGGTGTTGTGGGGTTGTTTTGGGTTGTTTGTTTTTTTGGGGGTGGTGGTGTTTGGGGTGGGTGGGGGTTGGGTGTGGGTGGGGGGTTTTTGGGGGGGGGTGGGTTTTGGGGTGTTGGGGGGTTGGGGGGGGGGTTGTGTGGTTGTTGGGGGGGGTGGAAACTGAGTACACCCCTCACATTTTTGTAAATATTTTTTTTATAATATCTTTTAATGTGACAACACTGAAGAAATTACACTTTGCTACAATGTAAAGTAGTGAGTGTACAGCTTGTATAACAGTGTAAATTTGCTGTCCCCACAAAATAACTCAACACAGCCATTAAGGTCTACACTGCTGGCAACAAAAGTGAGTACACCCCTAAGTGAAAATTTCCAAATTGGGCCCAAGACTCGTTAGTGTTACAAGGTCTTAGGTGTGAATGGGGAGCAGGTGTGTTAAATTTGGTGTTATCGCTCTCACTCTCTCATACTGGTCACTGGAAGTTCAACATGGCACCTCATGGCAAAGAGCTCTCTGAGGATCTGAAAAAAGAATTGTTGCTCTACATAAAGATGGCTATAAGAAGATTTGCCAAGACCCTGAAACTGAGCTGCAGCACGGTGGCCAAGACCATACAACAATTTAACAGGACAGGTTACAGTCAGAACAGGCCTGAGTGCTGTCAGCATTGCTGCAGAGGTTGAAGGGGTGGGGGGCCAGCCTGTCAGTGCTCAGACCATACACCGCACACGGCATAAAATTGGTCTGCATGGCTGTTGTCCCGGAAGGAAGCCTCTTCTAAAGATGATGCACAAGAAAGTTATTTGGTTCAGATGGTGTCAAGCAACCAGGTGAGGAGTACAACAACAAGTGTGTCTTGCCTACAGTGAAGCATGGAGGTGGGGGTGTCATGGTCTGGGGCTGCATGAGTGCTGCTGTCACTGGGGAGCTACAGTTCATTGAGGGAACCATGAATGCCAACATGTACTATGACATATTGAAGCAGAGCATGATCCCCTCTCTTCAGAGAATGGGACGCCGGCAGTATTCCAACATGATAACGACCTCAAACACACCTCCAAGACAATCACTGCCTTGCTCAAGAAGCTGATGGTAAAGGTGATGGACTGGCCAAGCATGTCTCCAGACCTAAACTCTATTGAGCATCTGTGGGGCATCCTCAGACAGAAGGTGGAGGAGCGCAAGGTCTCTAACATCCAACAGCTCCGTGATGTCGTCATGGAGGAGTGGAAGAGGACTCCAGTGGCAATCTGTGAAGCTCTGGTGAACTCCATGCCCAAGAGGGTTAAAGCAGTGCTGGAAAGTAATGGTGGCTACACAAAATATTGACACTTCGGGCCCAATTTGGACCTTTTCACTTAGGGGTGTACTCACTTTTGTTGCCAGCGTTTTAGACATTAATGGCTGTGTGTTGAGTTATTTTGAGGGGACAGCTAATTTACACTGTTATACAAGCTGTACACTCACTACTTTACATTATAGCAAAGTGTAATTTCTTCACTGTTGTCAGATGAAAATATATAATAGCATATTTACAAAAATATAAGGGATGTACTCACTTTTGTGAGATACTGTATATACAGTAAATCATGTTCAGTTGTTGCCATTGTTTAGATGAGATCTAGTGAAATACTGGAAACAAACTTAGTAGCAGATGTGTCAAAAATAATCAACTGTTTTTTTTTTATATAGCTGTGCTGTGGCATGTATAGTGCCATAAAAAAAATGATTCCCGCTATGGAACATATTCATATTCTCTGATGAAGGAATAGCCCTAATGGCTACTTAATGAACAATAAACCAGATTAAAACACATTAAGCTCGAACCCCCCTGGACTCCCCCTTCCACCCCAAACCTACCCTCCCCCCCCCCCCCTCCCCTTCCCTGAGCTCTCCCTATCTCCCTCTAACTTTCTTCCTTCCAACTTTTCTATTCTCTCTATTCTCCTCTCCGCACATGACGTAACCTTACGAATAAAGATAGGACAAGCTACTGAAAGTCCACACTGAGCATTCCCTACAAAGAGTTACAAGGATGAATCCCGGTATCAGTTATAGAGACAAAAGCACCACCCGCACTAGGGGCCTGATCTTAAAGCGGGTCACTAGGTAGACGGGAGGATAAATAATTACCAAAAGACACCGACAACGGGACTGACATATTGTAGGCTCAAATGTATATACTGTTGATGTTGTGGAAAAGCAATGTACTTTTTGTATATGACGTGTTCAATTGTATCTATTTTTTCCTCTGTTTAAAATAAATAAAAATTATATTTGAAAAAAAAAAAAAAAAATGATTCCCACTTTAAGATTACTGTACTATGAAGTGGGAAGGGCCGCAAACTTTCCAAGATAAAAAAGCCTGCACCAAAGCTGAAAGTTGTACTCTACCATGAGATAACACTAAAGCTACACTACAAGAGGGAGAGACTGCCAAGATTAAGAACCCATTTTTCTACAGTAGCATTAAGCCTGGAGTCCTGTTGGCTAAGGATATTGTGGAGCAGCTGTAACAGAAGCTAAGTGACTGTGCTACACTTAAAGTCACTTAGCTTCCATTATAGCTGATCCATGATTCCTTACTGCATACAGACTATTGCCAATATTCATTCACTAGGGAAAGATAGATAGTGTGTGCATGAGTGTATGTAGGAATATTTGTATCAATCTGTATGTCTTGTATTGTTTTCCTGTAACTGTAGGTAGTTTGTTTATGCATCATTCTTGTTTAGTAAAAGCACATTAAAGGGATTGTAAAGCTTCATTTTTTTTTAAAAATAACAAACATGTCATACTTACCTCCACTGTGCAGTTCGTTTTGCACAGAGTGGCCCAGATCCACCTCTTCTGGGGTCCCTCAGCGGTGCTCCTGGCTCCTCTTTGCATCGAGTATTCACATCTGAGAAGCGCTCTCCTTGGAGGACACCCGCGCGGGAGCACTCCTGAGTCCTGCATCTGTATCCATTCACACAGAATGCAGGACTCGGCCCCGGCGCAGTGTCATTGGATTTAATTGACAGCAGCGGGAGCCAACGGCTGCGCTGCTATCAATCTATCCAATCAGGACATGAGACACCAGCTAGAGCTGGTATGCTTGTTCCTGGCCCGAAGAATGGCAGCGTTCAGGTAAGTAAAACTGGGGGCTGGGGGGCTGCAGCACCACAGAAGGTTTTTCACCTTAATGCATAGAATGCATTGTTGATTATGCCAGTAACCCTTTGTTTAGAACGTTTGGAGACCCCTGCTGTAAATGTAAATGCTGAAACATGATCTTCTGCTGTAGATATATGTACCTCATTGTTGATTATGCCATTAAAAAGACAAATTTGTTGGCATATGAGAAAAAAGAGGACATTGAAGTAGGTATATACATTTCTACAGGGGCAAGATAATTGAACCTTATACCATCTACA
The DNA here is from genome assembly GCA_028564925.1 of Lithobates sylvaticus. NCBI lineage: Eukaryota > Metazoa > Chordata > Amphibia > Anura > Ranidae > Lithobates > Lithobates sylvaticus. The sequence continues at coordinate 173,831,297 of CM053034.1, read as the reverse complement.
TACAGAATGGAAACATTTCCCTATAAAAATAGTTAAGATTCCTTGATAAATTATAAGATCTGGAAATTCTTTTCTCTCTTAGAAAACCCTACCAATTCATACAATGAAAAATAAATGTATATACCTGTGTTATCTAGCAAAATGAGAAAGTCCCTAAATAGGCATAGGTCAGCTCAATCTGTAACTCTAACAAATAATAAACTCTAACAGTATGGAACCCTAAAAAGGCTGGCCCAAGCCTATGAAAGTCTTGAATCTTTCATTTCAGCTTTAAATTTAAAAACAGGTCCATAAGCTGATTATGCACCTCACTCAGCAGCCTATGCTATGGAATCCCTAAGCTTTCCTCTTCTATAGAACTAATGTATCTGTGGGCCAGACATTCTATTGTCCCCCTTTTCTAACTGTGGCTCAATGTTTGATACTTGTCAATTGAAAAATTAATCAAAGCTTGGTTCCAAAAAAATAATTTTATTATGAATGCTGAAAAGACACGTATGACACATTTTACTCTGCTCCATAAATTTAACATAGAAGCAATAAACAAATAATGTCCTTGCAATAAACCATAAGATAAAGAAGCGCTTATGCATATGGATTAGTACTGTAGAGTTTGCATTCCTCTTTTCCATAATTAAAACATGTTTTGTGATCCTAGACACCCTTTGGGTAAGGTTTTCTTTTTTGTTTACTGTGTTATAATACCTATGCCTCTTCTAAGTGCTTCTGTCAAGTCTATTTTTTGTTTTAAAAAATAAAAGGATAATGATGTAATATCTCAAGAATATCTCAAATTACAATTGTGATGGACCGCCGGGCACCCCGCCTGGGTGCCTCCGCCAAGATACGGCGTCCTCCACCTTGGAACCAGAAAAAAGTTATTATAGCTGAGAATTGCACCCAAGAACTAGAAGACACTACCTTAGGTGCAAACTGGAACTCTCTTTATTAAAAATTCACACAGAATGTATATCACACAAAATCACGTACCAGCTTGATCGCATTATCATAAACAAAGAAAACCTTGACCTGTAATATCATCAGAACATCTAGTAGTACATCTAATGAACAGCTAGCAGCTAACAGTAACCTACTTAAACAGTGATTTTATTAACAGTAAGCTCATCAACAGCCAGGCACCCAGACAGCTTTGATTAGTCAAGGAGTGCCCATCCCAGACTGTCCAGCAACAGTTGTCCATCATTCAAGAAGACCTAAGGCTTTCCAAATCTCATTAATCAGCTTTCTTTTCACTTCCAATTTCTCACTGAGTTTCAAATGGCAGAGACCATCATGGCTTCCTTGACTGTTAAATATGGTAATAACATGTCATCTTGCATTGTCAGTAGGCACAATTATACCCTGCTGTCCCCTCCAAAAGCCCCTGTCCCGTTTGGGTTTGTCGCGACAATAGAGTTCTAAACGCTATATGACCAAAGTATGTGGACCCCCCTCCAAATTGTGGTAATCAATTGTTCCCAGTGATTAGTATTTTTAATGATACAACATAAAAAAACATAAAAACATAAAATAAAAAACATACACACAAAAACATTTTTTACAACTGTGCTCTTCCAACCTTGTGGCAAATATTTGGGGCCTACTTTTCTGTTCCAGTGGGACTATGTCCCTGTGTACAAAGCCAATTTCATAAAGAAATGATTAGACAAGTTTGATGTGGGGGAACATCAGTGACCTGACCTCTGCCCTAGTGAACACTTTTGAGATGAATTGAATTGCCAGTTATTATACAAGTATTCTCATTTAACCACTTGCCTACCAGGCACGAACACCCCCTTCCTGACCAAGCCATTTTTCAGCTTTCAGCGCTGTCGCATTTTGAATGACAATTGCGCGGTCATGCAACGCTGTACCCAAATAAACTTTTTATCATTTTTTCCCCACAAATAGAGCTTTATTTTGGTGGCATTTGATCACCTCTGCGGTTTTTATTTCTTGCGCTATAAACAAATTAAGAGGGACAAGTTTGAAAAAACACAATATTTTTTACTTTTTATTATAATAAATATCCAATTTTTTTTTTTTTTTTTTAAACAAATTTTTTCCTCAGTTTAGGCCGATACGTATTCTTCTACATATTTTTGGTAAAAAAAAATCACAATAAGCGTCAATTGATTGTGTAGCGGGGTCGTTCCCCTTTTAGGGGAGAAGACTACAGTCCCCATAATTCCCCAGGCTCCCGGGAGGATGGTTGTTTCCGCCCGAGAGGCTGATGGGGGAAGTGATAAAAGGGAAGAGGAGGGACCGCCTCTTCCTCTTCTGACTGGGCTGGTGACGCAGAGACCACTGAGAGAGGAGACACCTGTGCGGACCGGGACTGCTGAAGGCCTGAAGCCTGGGCCTTGCAGCAGACAGAGAGAGACTCTCACCCCTCATTGTCAGCAGCAGCAGAGCGGAGCCTTTTTCCTGAGGACTGTCGGTCGGAGAGAGGACCGGAGCGCAGGGGCTGTGACGGAGGAGGCCGGACACCGCCAGTGGAGGTCCCGGAGCTGAGGACGGTATCCGGAGTGGTGAGCGAGCTGAAAGGCTCATCTTGCATTGTCATTTCATTTATGCCTATTGAACTGCCAAGGCAAATTTACCTCAGAGCAGAAGATTGTTCTTTCTTGTGGATTACAAACACACCATTTAAAGTTACATGTGCACCACCTCTACAGTTCTTGTGCCGGTGAAGAATACTGGGGTTCCCCAAGGACTGAGCTCTATGGTTAGGGATCAGGCCTGATCCATTAGATAGTCGCAGTTAGATTTGTTGCACCTCAGAGGTGCATAGCAGACGGTCGCTGCACGTGGCGCTCCGTTCCCCATTGCTATCCTGATACATATATGTGTACATGTTATAGTGCATATTGCAAGGACCTAATAATGTTTTGTAAGTCAAATGTTTGATGCATGTTACTATTTCCTTTCATACTGCCAAAGTAAAGACAGTTATTTCAGTCAGCAGTTGCCTGTGAGTTTGAGTCCATTACAGTAAAGTATAAGTGATATTCATATGTGCCTAGATACATACCCCTTGATTAACTGTGCCAGAGCGGGTAGAGCAAATTGCCGGGGGGTTGGTGGAGCTGTACTCAGGGACCCAAAACAAACTTGCGGCCCTCTTAACTGGGGGTATCGCTACACGTGGGGGCTCGTCCGGGATCCTGAGACAGCGGGAAAAGCCGCCAGAAGGTACCGGCATGGACCCGACAGAAGTGGGACGGTGGTCCACAATATGGGGCATGGATCCAGCCGCAGCAGCAGTCATTGAACTGCCAGGGATATGGCAGGAAGAGGCAGTCAAGCAGCTCATAATGTCATTATCCCCAGGCCACAAGTCACGGATAATGGATATGAGAAATGACGCCGGGTATACATACGCCCTAGTAGAATGGAGAAGTGAGACTCCAGAGCAGTTCAGGAGCCAAAGCATACAAGCATTGGATGGTCAGACCTATCAATTGCTGCATGCGCTGCCGCGCAAGGGAGACTGTTTTCAAATGAAAACCATGCTATCCCCAAAGAAGAAAGAGCAGAAGGGCGCGGAAAGTCCCGCACCTGCACAGACCACTCTTAGCGCAGAACTGTGTGCTGTCCTAGGGGAGATTGTGACTCAGTGCAGAAGAGACCCCGGGGACTACCCGATGTCGGGATACAGAAAACTCCGGATGTTTTCTGGGAGGAAACCTGTACCCTCGGAGGAAGAGGGATTTGAAGAGTGGTTAGATGGTGCCACGCAGGCCTTAGAAGAATGGGAGGTCCCAGAAGGTAGAAAGAAGCAAAGGATTGTTGAGAGCCTAAAAGGGCCTGCCTTAGAGGCCATACGCAACCTGAAGACAAGCAAGAAAGATTGCACTGCCCAGGATTACCTAGACATCCTGGAAAGTGTGTTTGGTGGGACAGAGAAAATCACGGAGCTTACCTATCAACTGGAACACTGTTACCAGAAGACAGGGGAGAAGCTGTCGGAGTATATGGGACGTATAGACAAGATCCTACATAGGATTATCCTGAAGAAGGGGATAGATCCGGGGAAGGTAGATGAAGCCCGTGCTCAGCAAGTGTTGAGGGGAGCCCAACCCCTAGACCCTGTTGCACTAGTACTACGCACCCGACAGGATGGAAAGAGCCTGGACTACCCCGATCTCATTCGAATGGTCAGAGAGGAAGAGGCCATGTTGGAGGAGAAACGGGAATGGCAGACGATGGGGTCTACAAAACTTCCAGTGGCCACGGTCAGGTCGGCCTTAACCCCTGAAAGAGAGACAGAAGTAGATGCCCTGAAGTTGCAGATGTCCCAGATGATGGAGATACTGACCTCTTTGGTGGCGAAAGAGACGCCCAGTCCCAAGAAAGAAGCGAGCAGGAGGGAATTATTTCCAACTGTTTCAGCACCAGCATCCCCACCTGACTATGGGGAGATGATCTGTTTTAATTGTGGGGGAATTGGCCATATTGCAGCTGTATGTTCCAGTCCCAAGAGGAAGAAAACAGATAGCCGCCAGCCGGCGGGAAACGCCAAAGGGGCCCGGTGAAGGAGTCAACCGGGTGCCCATCACCTTCAGTGAGCTCCAAGAAGGATAACAGGAAAAGAAAGCGAGGAGATCAAACCCCTCAAAAGGGACCCAGGGTTCCTCAACCAAAGTACACCCCAGAGAAAGGGGGCAAGACCCCTCCGAAGAGACACAGCACTCCCAAGCGAGAACCCTTAAAAGTGAGAGATAACAATGTCCCTCAACGGGTTCACACTCCCATAAAGAGGGAGAAAATTAATGCATACCAGGCTCAGGAGAGAATCAAGCGCAAATCCAGTTGGAAAGAAAAGAGTCCAAAGAAGAAGACAGCATCAACTCGGCCCTACCCAGAAGAGCTGGTTGGTCCATCCCCTACTGTACCTATCCAAGTGGAAGGAGTGTACACACAGGCCCTCCTAGATACTGGAGCACAAGTGACCCTATTGTACAGGGACTTCTACGACAGATACCTGAGTCATCTGCCCATTCAGAAGATAGAGGAGCTGGAGATATGGGGATTGGGAACTCAGAGTTTCCCCTACGACGGCTACTTACCCATAAGACTGACCTTTGACCCATCTGTGGCTGGAAAGGCTGAAGTGTTTGACACTCTGGCAGTTGTGTGCCCTCGCCCGCCTGGAGCCAGCAAGACTTCCCTGATCATAGGGACGAACACGGATCTAGTCAGAAGGCTCCTGACCCCCTATGTACAGAAACAGAATCTTTCAGCTCCCAAGATCCATCCCATGCTGAGGGCGGCCTACCAGCGGTTGGTCTTAGAGCAGAAGACCCCAAGTGAGGGGATAGGCAAGGTATGGAGGCTTGGAAAAGAAGGAGCGGTGTTACAGCCTGGAGAGGTGACCTGCCTGAGGGCCACGGTGAAACTTAATTGGGAGCAACCTGGCCCCTTCGTAATGCTGGAATCTGACCCAATGGAGGGTCACTCAGGTCTGGAGGTGATACCGGAAGTGATTCCAATCAAGGCACTGAAGAAGGCTAGAGGAAGAGTCCCAGTCAGTGTAAGGAAGTAAGGAGTCCTGCTGTCCCAGTTGGCTGGTCAGAAGTGAAAGGGATGGGTAAAGGAGAAGATGTTTGGAAGAAACTCTCCATGGAAAACCCAAACCTACCTGGAGCTTGGAAGGAGAGAGCCAAGGCCCAGCTGACCAGATGGGAGAAGATTTTCTCAAAAGATGAGTTTGATGTGGGTTGTGCAAGGAGTGCCACCCATCGAATCCGCATGCAAGAGGACAAGCCATTCAGAGAGAGAGTAAGGCGGGTCCCGCTAGCAGATCTGGAGGATCTGAGGGAGCAGCTTGCGGAACTGAAGAAGACAGGAGTGATTCGGGAGTCCAGAAGCCCCTATGCCTCCCCAATAGTGGTAGTCAGGAAGAAGAATGGGTCGTTGAGGCTCTGCATTGACTACAGAACTCTCAACAGGAGGACCATTCCTGATCAATACACCACGCCAAGGATAGAGGATGCCTTACAGAGTTTATCTGGAGCTAAGTGGTTCAGTGTGATGGACCTCAAGAGTGGGTATTACCAAATCCCCATGCATCCAGAAGATAGAGAAAAGACTGCCTTCATAACCCCAGTAGGGTTCTTTGAGTTCAACAGGATGCCTCAGGGCCTATCTGGAGCTCCTGCTACATTTCAACGCCTTATGGAAAGGACAGTTGGAGACATGAACCTCATAGAAGTCCTTGTGTACCTGGACGATGTCATTGTTTTTGGAAAAACTTTGGAAGAACATGAAGCCAGATTGGAGAAAGTATTGAGGAGGCTCAGTGAAGAGGGACTCAAACTTTCCCCCGAGAAGTGTCGGTTCTATCAGTCTTCTGTGAACTATCTGGGACACATAGTGTCTGAAAAAGGAGTGGCTACAGACCCTGAGAAGTTGGAGGCAGTTACTTCGTGGCCAAGACCCACAACAGTTAAAGAACTTCGGTCTTTCTTGGGGTTCTGCTCCTACTACCGCAGGTTTGTGGATGGGTTTGCCCGCATTGCAAAACCCCTAAACGAGCTGCTCAAGACAGAAGGAGAGGAAGATGGACTGGGGCCCAGGAGGCCCGGTGAATCGGTTCAAGACCAGTGGAACTCAAGGTGTGAAGAGGCTTTCAGAACCTTGAAGAGAAGTCTCACCACAGCCCCAGTTTTGGCCTATGCTGACCCCACTAGACCATATGAGCTACATGTTGATGCCAGCCATGAGGGCCTAGGTGGAGTACTCTACCAAGAGTATGAAGATCAGCTGCGACCAGTGGCCTATGTGAGCCGGAGCCTGACCCCCTCCGAGAAGAACTACCCCACCCACAAGTTGGAGTTCTTAGCCCTCAAATGGGCAGTAGTTGACAAACTGAAAGACTATCTGTATGGGGCCGAGTTTACTGTAAAAACAGATAACAACCCCTTGACCTATCTATTCACCACCGCCAAGTTGGATGCAACTGGACACAGATGGTTGGCGGCGTTGTCTGGATTCAATTTCAGCCTCAAGTACAGGCCAGGGGCTGGAAATAGGGATGCAGATGCCCTGTCCCGAAGATCCCATGTCATGGTCGATGACTGGGAAGACTGGACCCAAGTGGCACCAGAAGGAGTGCGAGCCCTTTGTCAGGGGGCTGAGCTCCAAGCCAGAGGAGGATCCAGAGCGGAAGAGATAGGAGTTACCACAGTGGGAGTCCCAAGATGCTACTGTGGAGTAACTCAACTAGAAGAAGAGTGCCTACCGAAGCTGTCCAAGAAAGAGTTAAGGTGTGACCAATTGGAAGACCCCATGGGGAAATTGGTCCTGGAGGCACTGGAAAACAAGAGTCCAGAGGGACTTCGACTTCACCCTTCCAAAGAGGCTCGCCTACTGAGGAGAGAGTTGGACAAATTACAGGTGCATCAGGGAGTGGTCTACCGAAGGGGCCCCTCTGATAGCTCAGAAGATAAGTGGCAGTTGTTTCTCCCCGAAAAGCATCGAGAGACTGTGCTGATTGCCTTACATGACCAGCATGGTCACTTGGGAGCAGAGAGAACCGTCCAACTTGTCAGAGACCGGTTTTATTGGCCCTGCATGAGGGCCGAAGTGGAGGAGTATTGCCGTTCCTGTGCAAGATGTATTCAGAGGAAGACTTTACCCCATCAAGCTGCCCCAATGGGCCATCTACAGAGTCAAGGCCCAATGGATCTGGTAGGCATTGATTTTCTCTGCCTCGAACCCGATTTGAGTGGATTGGGAAATGTTCTGGTGGTAACCGACCATTTCACCCGTTATGCTCAGGCTTTCCCAACCAAGGACCAGAAGGCTTCTACCGTGGCTAAGGTACTTCTGGAAAAATACTTTGTTCATTATGGACTACCACAGAGAATCCACTCAGACCAAGGAAGGGACTTTGAGAGTCGCCTGATCAGGAAACTACTAGATTCTCTGGGAGTAGAGAAGACTAGAACTACACCCTATCACCCTCAAGGTGATGCCCAGCCTGAACGGTTCAACAGGACCCTATTGAACATGTTGGGAACTTTAGAAACAGAGAAGAAGCAACATTGGAGTCAACACGTTTCAGCTCTGGTGCATGCTTACAACTGTACAACCAGTGATGTGACGGGTTTCTCCCCTTACCGGCTTATGTTTGGGAGAGAAGCAAGATTGCCCGTGGATCTGGCCTTTGGCATTTCCTTAGACCATGCCTCGGAGGCCTCCCACAAAGGATATGTGGACAGACTGAGGCACAGTTTGAAGATAGCTTATGAGAAAGCTCAGGCGGCCTCTGACCAGAAGGGGGCCCGAAACAAGCGGAACTTTGATTTGAAGGTTCGAGTACAGGATCTACAGCCTGGGGACCGTGTACTGTTACGCAATCTAGGGATCCCTGGAAAACACAAGCTGGCTGATAGATGGAGATCAGAACCATATATCATCTGTAGAAAGCTACCAGGATTGCCTGTCTACAAGTTGAAGCCAGAAGGAAGAGTGGGGCCTTTGAAGACCTGGCATAGGAATCACTTGCTTCCACTCACTGAAGCAGTCAGAATGCCTCCAGTAAAAGACTTACCTGAGTCTGTTTCCATTCTGGATACCCCTAGACCAAACACTCGGTCTCAGACATCCCAAGCTAGGGGTGGACAGGACCTCCAATCGGCAGAAGAAGAGAAAGGGGAATTGGAATGGCTATGGCCTTCCTCAACTTCAGGAACGTCCGCCATAGATCTTCCACCTACTGAAGATGTGGAAGATGGAACATTGAACCCAGAAGCTACAGAGTTTGTTCCATTCAGTGTTGTGCCAGAGTGTTGGGAGGATATCCCTGGTCTCTACTCAGAAGAAGAGGAAATAGATGTTCCAGAACCAGTGATGTTCCCAGAGTGTGTTCCTGAGGAAGAGCCTGTGGCACCAGAGCCTGAAGTCCCAAGAGAACAGAGATCTCGCAGAGTGGTGAAGCCTCCCAAGAGGTTAACTTACCCCCAAATGGGAAGAAGTTCAGAGGACTCTGTTACCACAGCAAGGAGAAGTGCTGAAAGCCCTGACCCATCCACTGTTCATTCGGTGGAGGGCAACCCCCGCTCACTCTCTGGCACAGTTAGACAGGTCGCCCACACTAAAGTGACCTGTAGACAGGACAGCTCCCCATCCTATGCTAATTGGTGGGAAGCTCCTCTGTCTGAATTATGTGAACGTGTTGTTTCAAAGAAAGCTTGTAAATTGAACAATGTCTTTGGGGACCAAAGATTCAAAGTGGGGGGAGTGTGTAGCGGGGTCGTTCCCCTTTTAGGGGAGAAGACTACAGTCCCCATAATTCCCCAGGCTCCCGGGAGGATGGTTGTTTCCGCCCGAGAGGCTGATGGGGGAAGTGATAAAAGGGAAGAGGAGGGACCGCCTCTTCCTCTTCTGACTGGGCTGGTGACGCAGAGACCACTGAGAGAGGAGACACCTGTGCAGGCCGGGACTGCTGAAGGCCTGAAGCCTGGGCCTTGCAGCAGACAGAGAGAGACTCTCACCCCTCATTGTCAGCAGCAGCAGAGCGGAGCCTTTTTCCTGAGGACTGTCGGTCGGAGAGAGGACCGGAGCGCAGGGGCTGTGACGGAGGAGGCCGGACACCGCCAGTGGAGGTCCCGGAGCTGAGGACGGTATCCGGAGTGGTGAGCGAGCTGAAAGGCTCATCTTGCATTGTCATTTCATTTATGCCTATTGAACTGCCAAGGCAAATTTACCTCAGAGCAGAAGATTGTTCTTTCTTGTGGATTACAAACACACCATTTAAAGTTACATGTGCACCACCTCTACAGTTCTTGTGCCGGTGAAGAATACTGGGGTTCCCCAAGGACGGAGCTCTATGGTTAGGGATCAGGCCTGATCCATTAGATAGTCGCAGTTAGATTTGTTGCACCTCAGAGGTGCATAGCAGACGGTCGCTGCACGTGGCGCTCCGTTCCCCATTGCTATCCTGATACATATATGTGTACATGTTATAGTGCATATTGCAAGGACCTGATAATGTTTTGTAAGTCAAATGTTTGATGCATGTTACTATTTCCTTTCATACTGCCAAAGTAAAGACAGTTATTTCAGTCAGCAGTTGCCTGTGAGTTTGAGTCCATTACAGTAAAGTATAAGTGATATTCATATGTGCCTAGATACATACCCCTTGATTAACTGTGCCAGAGCGGGTAGAGCAAATTGCCGGGGGGTTGGTGGAGCTGTTCTTAGGGACCCAAAACAAACTTGCGGCCCTCGTAACTGGGGGTATCGCTACAATTGGTTTGCGCAAAAGTTATAGCGTCTACAAAATAGGGGATAGATTTATAGCATTTTTATTATTATTTTTTTTTTACTAGTAATGGTGGCGATCTGCGATTTTTATCGTGACTGCGACATTGCGGCGGACATATCGGACACTTTTGACACATTTTTGGGACCATTCACATTTATACAGCGATCCGTGCTATAAAAATGCATTGATTACAGTATAAATGTGACTGGCAGGGAAGGGGTTAACACTAGGGGGTGCTGCAGGGGTTAATATGTTCCCTATCTTAGTGATTCTAACTGTGGGGGGAGGGGACTGACTGGGGGAGGAGACCGATCAGTGTCCCTATGTAAAAGGGACACACCATCGGTCTCCTCTCCTGTGACAGGACGTGGATCTGTGTGTTTACACACATAGATCCACGTCCTGCTCGATTACCGGGCAATCGAGGGTGCCTGGCGGACATCGCGGCCGCCGGGCAAGCGCGTCGGGGCCCCAGCTACGCGGCAGGCACGCGCCCCCTAGTGCCCAAAAAGTAAGCGCCGTCATATGACGGCGGCCCGCCACAGTAGCTGCACCGTCCCGCCGTCATTTGACAGTGGGCGGTCAGCTACTGGTTAACAATACTACGTGACCTCACAAAAGCTTTTTTTTGCCCAAATGAGCACAAATTCCAAAGACGCAATCCAAAATCATGTAAAAAGACTTTCTAGAAGAATGGAGCCTGTTGACAAAGTGGAGGAACTCCATACTAATGACCACTCCAAAAAGCTTAGTACCTGTATGGTTAGGAGTCTATAAACTTTTAGCCATATAGTATTTATACTTCAAGATGTTGAAATTCTTTTGGATAACTAGCAGGAACTTCAATGCCACATGTGGGATGCAGTAAAACATATCTATCCCCTTTTGGAACTTGGGAATTAGCTCAAGCTTTCACTCAAGTATTTTTTATTTTTTAGCATTGCTTTTACCACTAGGTTCACTGCCCTTTGCTATTTTTTTTACATCTATTAAAACCCTTGCACCACTTTTGGAATACTTCTGGGACACGTTGAATTGTGAGATGACCAAGCAGTGAAGCCAGTGCACCAACCATATGAACTGCAATAAACGTTTGCTTTGCTTGCTCCATGACAGCCTTATGGCTTGCACTTCTGCTTTTGGAATCTCTGTATGTACCACACTATCCTAACATTTCCTTTATTCTCACATAGCCATTAACTAGCAGTGCTAGATTGCACCATAACTATTATTATTGAAAAGAGCCTGGGGTCACTCTCTCTTCACCCTGATTCCATTCTTTAAAAGGCATTATTTTCAGTTTGCTGTTAATTTTTTTTAAGGCATATTATACTGTTATGCTTACCATACATTTTTGATGTTTTGCCAGGTTTCTTGGCAGACGGCTGACAATGTCAACCCCAATGTCACTTCATGTCGCCATCCGTGACAGTGACAATTCTAGGTTTGCTGCACTAGATGCAGTACCCCATTTATGATTCCTTTGTGCGTCCCTATTTCTTTTCTTCATCTTACTTCTTTTCTCTAACTATCTTAAACTACCTTGGCTGGTCCTGCCCCTTCCTCTCTCGCACCCCATCCTGTGCCAAGGTCAGCCCATGACCTGATTGCTATCGATTTAGAGCCAGCAGACCTATATTTCTCTACCATATAAAATATGACTCTAAATTTACAGTGAATTTTCAGGAGTTAAACTCCCTGAACAATCAAATTAAAGCCTTCAGGTTACTACAAATATACACAGAAAATGTTGGTTGAACTGGATGGACATGTGTCTTAATTCAACCAGATCAACTATGTAACTATGTAAACTCTAAAATGCATAGGATTTAAAAGATGATTTCACCTTTGTTGGAAAAAATAATAAATGCACATTTTCTTTGCAGGTAAAAAATGTGTATTTACTATTTTGTTGTCAGAAATGCTATATAATGCTCTTGAATCACTAATAATCTCTATAGTATTACAAACCGCAATTAAATTCCTAAAACCTAGCAAATGCCCCAGCCCGAATGACTTCACAGCTTCCTAAAACAAAAAGTAGTTTTACATCTAACTCAGCTCTTCAATGATCTTTTGATGGTATTTTGAGTTTTGAAACTCTACAAAAAACTTGTAAATTGATGTCATTTTTATGTATCTTCAAATCAAGAGCTGCATTCAAGACTCAATCTTTAATTCCCCTTCACTCAACTCATTTATTTGAATATTTTTGTCTGCAAGACTCTATTGAGAAAAAAGCAATCCCCTTGTCATATATCAGTCAATGGGAATGGGATTTACAGAAATATTTGGATCCAGCTGACTGGGCCCAAATGTGGGACACCACTGCCCACTGCTCTATTAATTCAATAGCGGTAGATCTCATTTATAAATTGCTGCTAAAAAAAGTCCCCCAAAGAATAGTCACAATTCTCCCATCTGCCTTTGTGGATGCCTTGTTACGAGCACACTCCTACATATTTGGTGAAACATTTTTGGATCATGTCTTTCAACTTGCCTAGACAATTTTAGGCAGAAGCATATAGAAGTATCCCTGGGCAGCTTTACTAAGCCTAATGGCGCGTACACACGACCAGACTTTTCGACAGCAAAGGTCCGATGGAACGAATCCATCGGAAAATTTGATCGTGTGTGGGCTCTATCGGACCTTTGCTGTCCAAAAATCTGATGAACTTTAGAAATAGAGCATGTTTCAAATTTTTCCGCCGGACCCAGTTCCTATGGAGAAATCATTCGTGTGTAATGCTAGTCTGACGGACAAAAAACAACGCTAGGGCAGCTATTGGCTACTGGCTATGAACATCCTTATTCTAGTCCGGTCATACGTCATCACGTTCGAATCCGTCGGACTTTGGTGTGATTGTGTGTGGCCAAAGTCTGTCGGAACTCCGCCGAAAGTCCGTCGGGAAGACCGTCGGACCTAGTCCGTCGAAAAGTCTGTTTGTGTGTATGCGGCATAAAACTATAGTGCTGCTCAGTTAAAACGTATAACCTTCATATTCACAGCAGCTAATCAGACCCTGCCAAAAGCATGGGAATTGACCATACCAACTGTTTTACAAATCAAAAGGAAAATGTCATAGTAACTAATCAAAAGCTCTACTTCATGATTGATACAATTCCACAAAATATGGACTCCATGAATCACTTATTATATGTCTCCAGATTTTGGAAGGATGCTGATGTCTGTTTAGCTGAAAGCAAGCGGGTTTGGGTTCCCTTGGGCACCCCCTTCCTTACTTCCCTACCCTGTATTAACATCCCGTCTCTTCCCACTCTCCTTCAGTCTTCCTTCTCTATGTCTTGGTTTTGTAGATCTGGTGTTACCAGACTTGTTCAGGTATTGGTATTTCACACTAGCCTTTAACTTTTACACATTTCCATGCGCAGTCTACTTATTCCCTGCACATGCGTAGTGGCTCTGTAGACTAAACCAGACTGTTTCTCTTATCTACACCATGTTTATATCTCAGTTGTGATTGAAAATTCATTGTTGTATGTGACATGTGGTATTAAATTTGAATTTTATGCCGCGTACACACGGACGGAATTCTCGTCGGAAAAAGGTCTGATGGTTTTCCCGTCCGAATTCCGACGGAATTTCGCTCAAACTGTCTTGCCTACACCCGGCACACCAAATTCCGACGGTCAATAACACAGCGGCATAAAACACGTTCGACAGCACTATAAAAGGGAAGTTTAATGCGTCTGAGCATGCGTTGAATTGTTTCCGAGCATGCGTCGGAATTTTGCGTGTCGGAATTGCATACACACGATCGGAAAATCCGATAGAAAGGTTTTCCGTCTGAAAAATTGAGAACAGGTTCTCAATTCGAAATCCTTTGGAAATTCCGACAGAAAAAGACCGATGGGCATACACACGGTCGGAAAATCCGATGAAAAGCTCCCATAGGACTGTTTCCATCGAAAATTCCGACCATGTGTACGCCGCATTAGTCTTTGTAATTTAAAAACAATAAAAACTTGAAAAAAAAGAGACATACTTGTGGTTCTCCAGCATCGATATATGGCAAATCCTATCAGATATATAGGCCGGCAGTTAATCTGTAATCTGTAATCACCTTGATTTGGAAAAATCATTTTGGCCTGAATGAGTTACTACTATAACTGGTGCTGTTGAATCCACTGCCAGGGAGAATAATGGTCTGGAACAATATAGATTTAAAAGAGAAATTTCAGAAAGTCAATATTTGGCTGACACTAGAACAAAGAGCAAAAAAAATGACAAATTCATTGTTTGACTTAAAAGCTGTTTCATCGATCACCAACTAAATAGTGTGTTTGTGAGACGGCTCTGGGTGGGCAGATTCTGGCGGAATCATTCCTTACCACTTTATTTGCCTTAGAATGTGAAAAGTGAATTAGCTTCTCAACCTCTGGCAAGTGATTGTTAATGAACTGTGCACACAAATCACCTCCCATAAATAATAAGAATAACATGAGGACACAGGGAGCTGTGGAGTGTAATGACTTTTACTGGTAATCTAGTGAAGATTCTCATCCCTCATAATGTAATAGATATGCCATTTTCCTGAAAGTAGACATCAGTGTGCAGTGTGGTTTAATGAATTACCATTATGATTTATGCTTAATGCCTAGAACTAGTCAATTGCTTGGCTTGTGCAATTACAGAGCATTTTTAAAACCTGTATAGCGGTTTTAAGGGGCTCTTAAAGAGAGTCTGTTACTTCTGAAACATCTTTTTCATTAATTGTTAGATTTATTAACCACTTGCCAACTGTATACTGTATATACAATGAGGGAAAAATTTATTTGATCCCCTGCTGGTTTTGTACATTTGCCCACTGACAAAGAATTGATCAGTCTATAATTTTGATGGTCAGTTTATTTTAACAGTGAGAGACAGAATAACAACAAAAATATCCAGAAAAATGCATTTCAAAAAAGTTATCAATTTATTTGCATTTTAAAGAGTGAAATAAGTATTTGACCCCTTTGCAAAACATGACTTAGTGGCAAAATCGATGAAATGATTGTTGGCAATCACAGAGGTCAGACGTTTCTTGTAGTTGGTCACCAGGTGTGCACACATCTCAGGAGGGATTTTGTCCCACTCCTCATTGCAGATCCTTTCCAAGTCATTAAGGTTTTAAGGCTGACGTTTGGTAACTCAAGCCTTTAGCTTCTGCCACATACTGTGTTTTCTATGGGATTAAGGTCTGGAGACTAGCTAGGCCACTCCAGAACCTTAAAGCATCTTCTGGAGCCACTCATTTGTTGCATTGGCCATGTGTTTTGGGTCATTGTCATGCTGGAATACCCATCCACAACCCATTTTCAATGCCCTGGCTGAGGGAAGGAGGTTCTCATCCAAGATTTGATGGTACATGGCCCCATCCATCGTCCCTTTGATGCCGTGAAGTTGTCCTGTCCCCTTAGAAGAAAACCACCCCCAAAGCATAATGTTTCCCCCTCCATGTTTGACGGTTGGGATGGTGGTCTTGGGGTCATAGTCAGCATTCCTCCTCCTCTAAACACAGCGAGTTGAGTTGATGCCTATATAAACAAGGCAGATCGCCATTCTGTGAGAAGAGAAGGTTGGGATCTTGTGTTTCTGCAAAGCAGGAACACAGATCTCTGCCTTCCCATAGTACAAGCACCCCCACACAGTGTACACAAGCACAGGTTAGGCACACAGTTAACCCTTTGATTGCCCCTGATGTTAACCCCCTTCCCAGCCAGCATTAGTGTCATTAGCACAGTGACAGTGCATATTTTTAGCACTGATCACTCTATTAGTGTCACTGGTTCCCAAAAAACAAAAGAGATATTTGGGGGGCACACCCTAAAAAATGCATAAAGATGGTGCTGCCATAAGACCATACAACAGAACAAATCATGGGGTACTTTGTCGCAGTAAGTGGGCTTAAGCACCATATAGCAATATGGTGTGACCAAATCCCCATATTTTTTTGTTTTTTGAAAATGTCTGTCTAGGTGCTTTTAAATAGCCTTGCTGGAGGTAAATGTCAGTTTTGCATGTGTGCGCTGTAATATGTTTGTTCTGGTTCCCAAAAAAGTGTCACTTAGTGTCTGATTTATCCGCTGCAATGTTGCGGTCCCGCTATAAGTCCCCATTGCTGCAATTACTAATAAAGAAGAATTACTAGTAAAGAAAATCTATCCCAAACCAATCAATAAACGCTTACTGGGATTTTTTTTACCAAAAATATGTAGCAGAATACACATTGGCCTAAATTGATAAAGAAATTAGATTTTTTTTCCCATTTTTTAATTGGATATGTTTTATAGCAGAAAGTAAAAAATATTGGGTTTTTTTTTCAAAATTGATGGTATTTTTTTGTATTTAGTGCAAAAAATAATATGAGGTGATCAGATGGCACCAAAAGAAAGCTCTATTTGTGGGGATTAAAATTACATAGATTTTATTTGGGTACAGCGTCACATGACTGCACAATTGTCAGTTAAATTAACACAGTGCTGTATCACAAAAAATGGCCTGGTTATGAATTGCGCATTGACAGATGATCTTGCAAACTTTGAAAATATTTGGCAACTGTTGTTTAGATATAAGACCCCCCCCCCCCCAACCACCCACACAAGCACACACACCCCTGTCTCCCTCTCTCTTTAACTTAAAATTTGGGACCACTGGCAATATTCTTAAAGCAAGTCAGTAAACTAAGCTTGGGATGTTCATTAGAGACAGTGTCACCCACTGCAACATACATTCTAACCACCCTGAGTGTCAGGCGTATGGGTAACAGGAGTATTTCAGGAAAGATGTACAAGAAGGCGCTTCTAAGTGCAGTAATCCAGCAAGTTTATTGAAACAAAACGATTAAAAACAATTACAGACTGGTGTAGTTAAATAGGCTCATCAGTATCTGTCAGTGCTCATGGCATGTTAACCCATATCTCTGTGCCCACTAGCGGTTGCAGGAGAGGAAGTGGGAGCAAGATGTCCACCGCACTTTTGCAACCACCATGGAGAGCATGATGGCCACGTGAAACGCGAGCACCAGAAGTGACGTCAGAATGAGTGCGCTAACACGTTTCGTAGCATACTCAGAAGCTCCTTCTTCAAAACCAAAGCCCCAGAGGAATGAGGCAGCTTATAAAGGGCAGTGGAGCGGGGAATGGGGAAGGAATATGCAGAATGACAGATTGAGATAGGGAAGGTGCGGCACAGTATGGAGACCGGACTGTGGGGAAGAAACGAAAGAATGGAGTGGGCGGCACAATACATTTTCTTTGTGAAATTAAATTACTCTAAACAAAAAAACAAAAACAAATTGAAAACATTATATATTGAAGCTTACCAGTTCTTAGATGGGATGGCTGCACAGTTTTTTGTTTTTTTGATTAGTTGTAGGCATTTGTTTTCCTTTTCTTCATGTCAGTACTGCAAATAAAACACTTTCCATCCCTGAGTGGCTATATTCATTCACTCCATTATACCTATGGAAAGAGGCACAGTTGTGACACAGCCTGACATTTTTTTTTTTTTTGCTTTCAGTTTATCTCCCAGGAAGTGCCAAGGACACTGCATTCTAGGCAAGATCAATCAGTATTTTCTGTACTTGCTGAAAATGTTCTTAGACTTAAAAAGAAAACGAAGGCTACTGCCACATTTTAGGATGGGTTAGCTGTATTATATTATTTCTTTACGTTTTAGTTATCCTTTAACCACTTCAGCCCCGGACCAATTGGCAGCCAAAGAACCAGGCCCCTTTTTGCGATTCGGCACTGCGTTGCTTTAACTGACAATTGCGCGGTCGTGCGACGTGGCTCCAAAACAAAATTGGCGTCCTTTTTTCCCCACAAATAGAGCTTTCTTTTGGTGGTATTTGATCGCCCCTGCGGTTTTTATTTTTTGCGCTATAAACAAAAATAGAGCGACAATTTTGAAAAAAATGCAATAGTTTTTGCTTTTTGCTATAATAAATATCCCCCAAAAATATATAAAAAAACATATTTTTTCCTCAGTTTTGGCCGATACGTATTCTTCTACATATTTTTGGTAAAAAAAATCGCAATTAGCGATTATTAATTGGTTTGCGCAAAAGTTATAGCGTTTACAAAATAGGGGATAGTTTTTATAGCATTTTTATTAATATTTTTTTTTTTACTAGTAATGGCGGCGATCAGCGATTTTTATTGTGACTGCGACATTATGGCGGACACATCGGACATTTTTGACACATTTTTGGGACCATTGTCATTTATACAGCAATCAATGCTATTTAAATGCATTGATTCCTGTATAAATGACAGTTGTAGTGAAGGGGTTAACCACTAGGGGGAGGGGAAGGGTTATGGGCTGTGACGTGTGTGTTTTTTTTTACATTAGGGGGCGGGGCTGACGTCTGATCGGCTTTCCCGATGACCGGGAACAGCCAATCAATGACAGGCAGAGTAGGAAGCGCGGGGAGAGGTTTGTTTACACATACCTCTCCCCGTTCTTCAGCTTATCAGCATATTAATTATGTATTGTCTTTGTATAACCCAGAAATGTATATAAAATTGGAATATAAAATAAAATGTATAACAACAAAAACTTGTTTAATGATATAAATGATTTTTGACAAATCTGAAAAGAACAATAAACCTTGAGTTTAAAATGTACAAATAGCTTTAATTAATCTCTTCTAAATTTCTTCTTCATCCAGTAGAGTGCATTGAAATGGAACAAGTATCCTATGTATTCATATTAATTGCATGCATCATAAGTAATGTGTAAGTGTAATTGTTCTGTCCCCGCTACACGTTTCCCTGTGTGTAGCTCGACATGCAGCTAAACCCTCCTATTCTGCAATAAGCCAGACTGAGTGTATTCTTGAAGCTTTTTTTACAAAATAGGGTGGGGTGAAACTATTGAGAAAAAACAAATACAGATACATATAATCAGTATATGAAGTATACAGAAATACAATGAATATGCTAGGCTGTAAATGGCAATAAGTAATTCTCCCCAATGATGCTGCCTTTAGGGGATGCAAGCGGATGCAAGTTTTAGTCCAACATGTGCTCTGATAGCTGGTTCCTTCTTTCAGTCTCTAAGACGGAGTCTGAGTTCCCAGAATGCACCTGTTTCTCTTCCTTAGACTGAAGAATGATGGAAACTTTTGTTAAAGGTGAACAGTCTCCAGTTTCTGCAAAAGCAGTAAATTTACCACTGGCTTCATCTTATGGTAAAATCTGATATTACAGGCAAAACAACTTAATAAATATCCTGCTGGAGGCAGGACAATCATTTTTTGAGTATTTATTTCCACTCACAGAGATCACAGGATTTCCCCTGACAATGCCTTCAACTGCTAGGAGACACCCTTGTATGAGCATCATCAAGGGTCACCATTTATTTCAGATGCTGGTTTAGAGATGACACAATCATATAATGCATGGTACCTGTGCAGTTCTTGGCTTCATTCACAAATGTTCAAGTATTCTATAGGGATAAACAGATCAGCCCCTCGCTGCAGCCTCTCACCTTGTGACCTTGTGACCCCACCCCAACTTTTTGAAAAGTATACAGCCACCAGATAGAGCTAACAAACAAAGGAAATAAATGCGTATTTACTATGATCATCAGCTCAATCCAGTGGCCATATTGCAGTATTTATGGTATAAATGAAGGACATTCAACCTGGAGAGAAAATAGTTTAATAACATTAAATTTTGACAGCATTTACACAGAATGTATGTGCATGCTGTTTCACAGGACAAATAGCCCTGCAATTTATTTTATAAATATATCCCCCAAGATTCAAAGAAGCATATGCGTGCATTTTGTTATTTATATAAACTTTATTTGGGCCAGAGTGCAGCTTTAAAGCATAAGTTTACCTTTTAGAAAAAATGAAAAGGTGAGTTAAATATGTGCACCCTCTCCATCCCCCTGGGCTCCAATGTACTTACCTCTGTGGGTGATGGGATATCAGTGCCCATGCATCTGATGTAACACTGGGGGTTACTCTGGGGATTTGAAATTCATGCTCTTCTTCCCCTTCTTACTGTAGGGCTTCTGGGACAGATCAAAGTGATTCCGATTGGTCAAAACTGTGGCGTTACTGACCCATCAGAATTGTTCTGATCCGCCTCAGAAGCCCTAGAAAAAGAAGAGCAGAGATTTCAATTCTCCAGACCACTACACCGGCTGCATGGGCACCAATAGCTCATCAGCCAAGGTATGTAAAGAGGGGACTGGTGGGTGGTGGGGAGAGTGTAGGGTGTTAGTTCACTTTTTAATTTTTTTTCCAAAAAAGTGAACTAGCCCCTTAATAAACCATTTTATTCAAAATCTGATCAACAGGATCATAGAAAACTTGTGGCTAATCATTCCTTTTATATATTTCAGCAGATTCAACCCCCTTTCACACTGGTGTTAGTGATAAAGCGCCGCTAGTTTTATCGGGGCTTTACCACTGTTATAGCAGCTCATTTTGGCCGCTAGTGGGGCGCTTTTAACCCCAGCTAGTGGTCAAAGAAAGGGTTAATAAGGCCCATGTTGCGCCTGCAAAGCGATTTGGCAGCGCTGCCCATTCATTTCAATTGGCAGGGCATTTTGGGAGTGTTGTATACACCGCTCCCAAACCGCCCCAAAGATGCTGCTTGCAGGACTTTTTTTCCCGTCCTGCAAGCGCACCACCCCAGTATGAAAGCATTCAGGCTTTCACACTGGGGTGGCATGAGAGGCGCTTTTCAGGCTCAATTTTTTGCGCTAAAATGCCTGAAAAGCACCCCAGTGTGAAAGGGGTCTAACAGTAACATTAGATAGTTTTTTGTAATATTTATAACTTTGTAGTATAAATAAATGAAATGAATTAAAGCATAAGTTACATATTCAGGGTGTAACATGTAACATGTTACAGATGCATCATCCCCTCCCGCACCCTCACGATCCCCCATTTTGACAGCAAGCCGGGTATCTTCCCCCCCCCCCCTTGAAAAAGTCACGTGTCAAGTGATGAAACTAGTCGGGAGGAGAAGCCTGTGACGTTACCAGCAGTGTTTTGTGTGCACTGTCAGCGTATGAGGAGATTCCAGCGTTATGCTGTGTGCAACTGATCATTTCATATGCAATCTATCTTGTGGGAAAGCGTGAGTGAGGTTCACCCTAACTAAATAGGGATCACTTTGTTATACTATCTGCGCAATGGTCTTGTTTGTTCCTTGTTTTTTTATGTTATGGAAGCCTGCTGAAAGTTGAAAATTCATCCATGGGAATCAGCAGTGAAATCTCTGAATGATTAAGTCCCACATATGTGAATTTATTGGCAGAGACTTTGGTTTGTACACAGTGGAATGTGATATTCTTTTACTTGTGGCAAAAGTTTGCTCTATTGCTACCATTACACAGAATTTTATATATATTTATATATTTTTATATATTTCTTATATTTTGTATGGTTCGCTATATGTTCATAATTATTCACTTTATTTGGTGGTACACTGTGCACTATTAGTAGGTTAATATTAGCGCAATTATTAATTTAAAACATTTTATTTTTGTGTATCGGTTCACATCTATAATTGCAGCTATAATATTTAGTTATCTTTTAATATTTATTTCTCACATATTTTAATATTTATTAACATCAGCGCTTTATTATATTTTTACACATATTTTCTCCCCCTGCTCGCTGTCACAATCTTCCCTTCCGCCCAGCTGCGTTATTCTTTGATAGTGTTCTGTGAATGGGAAAACTACAAGTACCAACAGCCTTTTTCGGTTGTCAGTTTGTAGTTCTCAATAACTACCAGGGCACTGTTGAGCCCTCTCGTAGTTCATTGAGTTTTCCTGTCAGAGTGTAACTGCCTGCCCAGATTGGAGGTATTGGCAGACAGCTGCACAGACATACTGCAGGGCCGTGGTATCACACCCACGATCTGCTGATCGTGGGTGCAATGCTTTACAGGCTCCTAATAAAATAATAATATTAAATGCATATTTTTTTTAGTGGATTTTTTTTTTTTTTGTTAAGGGGAAATATATCCTTTAACCCCTGCTTTCTTGCATGACAATGGCAGTATATACATGGCATAAACCAGTCAATGTGTATTTGGATGTATTCCCTCTACTTCAAAAGAAGAGAAGAAGATTTAGTCTGTTCAAGTGTCCTTATTACAGTGCTGGCTGTAGCTTTTTTTAACCAAAGATGGAATCAAATGGCCCAATTTGTTTTTGTTATTACTTTAGTTACATAGTTTTATTTTTGAAGCTGGGCTCATCCATGTGCATCATTTTATCTTAAACACGATTAGTCTACTAATCTTAAATCCTTTTATCAAAGTCAAAGAAAGCAAGTTCAGGAACAAAAATAAGGCCAAAGAAAAATATAGAAGGAAAAAGAAGGATCAACCTAGTGATGTAGAAAATACAGCTAAAACTTGAAGACAGCTCTGAAAAAATATTTCATCCTGTAGTAAATTCTACATGTTTTGATGGAAACAACATGGCTCTGGTGGCCAATTACGGTCATTTAGTACCAGATAGTTTTGGTAGCGTTAAAGTGAGTTAAAGTGAGACTCCAACCATGTAATTCTTTGCCCCAATTTTGGTCAGGAAGAGACAAAACCTCTGTCGGGTTTTTATTGTGTGTTCCATATTTGAGAATTATTTTTTATTGTCACCAGGACAGGAAGTAAATGGCAATGTGAAATTGTAAATCATTATCAGAGAAATATGAGAATTGGGACACCTGTTCTGGTGGCCATGGTCAAATATGCCTTTTCCCTTACTTTTGAGAGATTTCTTCCAACTTCCTGTTGAGCTTCAGGGGTAATAAGGGGGGATCTGCCCAGCAAGGACACAAACAAAAATAAAACTTGAACGGATGTAACGCTTTCACACTCTATCCAAAACTAAAGAAAATGTTATGCCGTGTACACACGATCGGAAATTCGGCCAGCAAAAGACCGATGAGAGCTTTTCATCGGAAAATGCGACCGTGTGTATGCTCCATCGGATTTTTGCTGGCTGGGAATTCCCAGCCAGCAAAAATTTGAGAGCATGTTCTCAATTTTTCCGACGGAAAAACTTTCTATCGAAAATTCCGATTGTCTGTGGCAATTCCGACGTGCAAAATTCTGGCGCATTCTCGGGAAACAATTTGACGCATGCTCAGAAGCATTGAACTTAATTTTTGCGGCTCGCCGTAGTGTTGTACGTCACCGTGTTCTTGATGGTTGGAATTTGGTGTGACCGCGTGTAGGCAACACAAGCTTGAGCGGAATTCCGTTGGAAAAAACATCCAAGACTTTTCCGAGGAGAATTCTGATCGTGTGTACGCGGCATTAGAGTTTAAGGGCCATTGGCTTCTGCTAAACTTTTAGGAAGAAAGATAACTTGAGTTCCTTGGTTCACATCATTTTGGAGAGGATTTGGGGTATTTCTAATTGTCTTCCCAATGCAATGGAAGGCTATGACAAAACATAGAAAAAAATTATAATTCTATATGTTTTTTGTGTTTTAGTATTGATGAGACAAACTTACCTGGGCTCAGTTCAGTTTTCAGAATTCACAACATTTTTCTGGAATATGATGCCCAATCAAAACCTCATTAAAGTAATTTTCTAGGCTATTAGGCAAGGGATTCTCAAATAAATGGCATGGGAGTGGGGCACTGCCCTGGGGAACATGTATCAAATATTTTTTTTTTTTTTTTTATTATTATTTCATTTGGAATGGAGCAGAAATTTTAATAATGCTTAAAGTGAAACATTAAAAATACAAAATTTCTTTAAACAACAAGGGAATGCCCTTATACTGCCCAAAAAGAGGCACAGCTATATGACGTATAAAACCTACTGCAACAATTTTGCAAAACATTTACAAAGAAAAAAAGTTTTGTTCTGTTTTTAACCACTTCCCGACCGGCGCACGATGATGTACGTCGGCAGAATGGCACGGACAGGCATAAGGGCGTACAGGTACGTCCCTTTAAGAATGCACGCGTGCGCCGATCCAGACCCCCGGGAGTCCGGTCGCGGGTCCCGCGGACTCGATCGCCGCGGGGGATACCCTCGATCGTCTCGCGCTGAACGGGGAGATGCGGAAGTAAACAGCATCTCCCCGTTCTGCCTAGCAACAAGTGACACTGATCTCTGCTCCCTGTGATTGGAGCAGAGATCAGTGTTCACTAAAACACAGCCACACCCCCACAGTTAGTAAGACGCCCCTAGGAACACTTAACCCCTACACTGCCACCCCCTGGTTAACCCTTTCACTGCCAGTGTCATTTACACAGGAATCAGTGCATTTAAATAGCATTGATTGCTGTATAAATGACAATGGTCCCAAAAATGTGTCAAAAATGTCCGATGTGTCCGCCATAATGTCACAGTCACAATAAAAATCGCTGATCGCCGCCATTAATTGTTTTTTTTCACCGCGCAGTGGCTGCTCATGCGCGACGCATACAGACTTCTGCGGCCATTTGATGAGATCACCAAACTGGTCAGTCGCAGCCATGGCGCCATCAGTGACATCGTACCTTACGCCTTCTTTATGGAGCGCACATTGCGTCGTGTCATTGATCAAGCCGTGGAGGAGCAGGAAGATGAATGATGATGGATGAATTCCCAGGGGGGGCTACTCTATCTGATACAAGTCAACAACAGGAGTCTGAAGGGGAGTGGAGGATGGTTCCGGGGCGGATGAGGGGCGGATGAGGAGGAGCAAGAAGAGCATGCTTTAAACGTTTCTGGGATCCTTGTTGTTGAAAGGTGGATGGGGGAGGAGAACGAGGAGGACGACAATATCCTGGATGATGAGCAGGAGCCAGGCCACCACACTGCTTCCAGTTTATTGCAAATGGGGGCCTTCATGCAACAGTGTTTTAACAGGGACCCCGTATAAAAAGCATAAAGCTCAAGGACCAGTACTGGGTGGCAACGTACTTAGACCCTCGGTACAAACACAAAATGGCGGAAATGTTACCACCATCACAGAGGGCTGTCAGAATGGAGCACTTACAGGCCTTGCTTAGAGAAATGCTGCATTCTGCTTTTGCGTGCGCTGGCAGAGGAATTCCCACTCCCAGAGAAAGAGTTGCGGGTACCAATCCAACAGCGCCTGAAAGAAGAGGGCGGTTTGAAGATGTGTTGGTCACTTCTAATATGAGATCATTCTTTCAGTCGACCCATCGACAGGTGTCATCTGGATTCAGCATCAGGGAACGCCTAGACCGACAGGTGTCCGACTACATCGGGTTAATGGCCGATGTGGACGCTCTGAGAAGTGATGAACCCCTGGACTACTGGGTGGGCAGGCTTGACCTCTAGCCAGAGCTTGCACAATTTGCAATGGAACTGTTGGCTTGCCCCTCATCCAGTGTCCTGTCCGAAAGAACGTTCAGCGCAGCAGGGGGGATCGTGACCGATAAGCGCGCTCGCCTAGCTCACAACAGTGTTGACTACCTCACATTTATAAAAATGAATGAGGCATGGATTTCGGAGGAATTCAACACATGTGTCCAGTAGACCAGGTATATGCATAACTCTATAAAAGATTTATATAATCTAGCACACAGACCTTTTTTCTACCTTTGCCTCACTTGTACAAAAAAAGCACACCGTACTATATGCCCGTACCCTCCTGTTTGAAGAGGTTGAGTGGTGTCATATTTTTGAGTCCTGCAGCGAGTTGCTGGTGTCATTGCTGGTGTCAGTGCTCTCTATCTCATGCTGGTGTCAGTTCTCTCTATCTCAGTGCTGGTTTCAGTGCTCTCTATCTCAGTGCTGGTGTCAGTGCTCTCTATCTCAGTGCTGGTGTCAGTGCTCTCTATCTGGGTGCTGGTGTCAGTGCTCTCTATCTCGGTGCTGGTGTCAGTGCTCTCTATCTCGGTGCTGGTGTCAGTGTTCTATCTCAGTGCTGGTG
This sequence comes from Lithobates sylvaticus, assembly GCA_028564925.1. NCBI lineage: Eukaryota > Metazoa > Chordata > Amphibia > Anura > Ranidae > Lithobates > Lithobates sylvaticus. Next base: position 173,805,132 of record CM053034.1, on the reverse strand, counting down.
TCAGTGAGGGAGATAGCAGCAGAGAAGCCAATCAGCAGGCAGTGCCAGCACCATGGCTGAGGAATGGATCAGCACTGGACTGGCACCTCCGGACCACCGCAGTGGAGCCCTGCATAGGTGGGGGTAAGGGCCAGGCAGAGGGAGGGGTCAGGGGCTCAAGCACAGGTTGGCACACTGGGACACTGGCACAGGACTGCGCTGCCCTGACTGTGGCACTGATCAATCATCTTCTGCACCCCCCTTCATAGCCTGGCCTGACCTTTCCTCTCCTCCATGGCCTTGAATTGACAAAATTTCACAGATAAAAAAAGAATGCTTGATCCCAGATTCACTTAATACTTCTGGTATGTCAGTGTCCATGTTGTGGGACTATGTGTGCACAGCTAATAGGTATTTTGTGGCTGAAAATATGGCCTGGAGGTTTTTAAGGTTCGCCTGCCATTAAAGTCAATGGGGCCCGCCATTTGAGCACGTTCGTGGACCGCGTTCGCGAAACGTCCCGTCAGAAGTTCGACCATCACTAAATCTGATCTCCCACAGTATACAGAACATGGAAATGCAATCGTTTTAGTAAAATACCTTTTCTCATCAGCAATTAGAGCAATCTTGTGACTTTTATCAGTGTCTGGTTAAAGCTTGTAGGAGGAGTTTTCATTCTACTCTAACTATCCTATAAGGCTGCAGGACCCCTGGCCCTCTGTCTGGACAGTGCTGATTGGCCCTTTGCTGATCACATGCACCCTGCAAAAAAAAAACCTCTCTAGCAATACACACCAAACTGAGCATGTGCAGCTTGTCCCCTAACCTCTATTCTATCAGGAGATGTTTGGGACTGTGGAAGAAGGGGAGGAACAGAGAAGACAGGATCAAACAGCCCTTTTACTCAATTCAGAGGATTAACACTTTAGGTCCCACAGTGAGCATAACAAGCATGCTTTACTGTATATACAGACTGATTTTACTACTGTGGGTTTAGAAAAACGTTAACACCGCTGCTAAATACAGCAATCTAAGAAAACAAAATGCAGGATACTTACAGCATGTGACTCTGCTTTATGACTTTATGGCTGGATGTGTTTTAATAGTTTTTTTTTTTTCCAAATAGTCTTATTGAGAAGTTTTTTTTTTTTTTAAATTTACAAAACACTCAACAAAGCTCATATATAATGCCAGGTACAGAAAGACTTCCAACTGCAAATAATTTTTTTGTACACATTGTAAGGTAGGCATACAAGTGACATACATCTGCTCCCTAATAACATCAGACATTGGTGTGGAAGACTTTGGCAAGGTAAAAGCCCACAATATGTATTTTAATCGTTTTTACAACAAAACACTAATTTGTGTACATGCACACAAAGATTATTCAGCACTCAATGTCAAATGCTGCCACAAAGCAAAGTCCAAGAAAATTTCTTGTGGAATGGCCAGGTGGAAAGATAGATCCTGCAGTTTCTATGTCAGATCTGGGACTGATCCAATCAGTGAACATGTAAAAAACACAGCAGGGGTGCAGGTATCAGTTGCCTGTGTATAGCTCAACATGCAGAAAGGAACTACGTAACTATGTAACAGTGCAAGGGCAGCAACGTGTTTCAGGGGCCCAAATTCCTTTTTCAAGCCAGCTAATCCCCTTTTTCAAGCAGGGCCCCTGAAACATGTTGCTACCCGATCAAGGTTGCTCTGTTTGCGGTGCATGGAGGACGGCCGTAGGTGCTGCCGGCCGTCACTCTTTAGTGGGTTTTGTTCCCATGGAGGCATACTGATCCAGTGTCCTGACATGATTTCTGGCAGTGCTTACTTGGTTTTCTTCTGCATCCTGAGCTATACACAGGCAACCTTTATGTAAGTGTGCTACATTTTCTTCAATAAATGTGACACATTTTTACTGATACCTGGTCCCTTTCTGCTGTATTTTTTAAATAGTTTTAAGCCTTTAGAATGTATGAATAAATAAAAAAGAGTGACACGCTGCAATTGCTTTGGATTTCTTTTCTTGGATTGCTGTATTTGGATACCTTTTTACCAGGAGCACCAATTTTGATTCATTTATGGGCAGTCTGTCAATCTATCGACTTGTGTACAACTAGTCTGTTGTAAAATCTCCTCTCAATCAGCATCGCCGGCCATAGCCAGTGGTGTTGATCAGTGTGTTCTGACGGCAGGGAAATCTCCCCGCTGTCAGAATAGCATAGCTGGAGGGATTCCCCCATCCATATTGAGTGTGTAGATGGATGAATCAAGTAATTTTCTTTTGTTCAACCCCTATTATCCTTGTACCACCACTAGCTGTTTCACTTCCCACTGGAGCAGGAAGTTCAGTTTGGCCAAATACCCATTTGTTTTGGCCGTTTGCAGAATCTCTGAATAGGCAGAACTCGGAGCTCATCCCTAGTGTTTAGCAGAGCCCAAACAGCCTCCATCTTGCTGGTTTTAGACCCATTTGAGTTTTCTCTATATTAGAGAGTCAGCACAGGGCTACTGCTATATAGTGACTGTTTTCTATTAAAGGAACTAGAATTTTTTTTTTAAGTCAGGCAAAACTGAGATATTGATTATGTCTATTTTGTATTATTTCCAGCCAACAGGGGAGCCCTAGTATCATTTTCATGTTTTTATTGCTTTTTTTGACTTTGCTGAAAATAGCCTGTTCACAGAACACAGTATCTCAAGTTGAAACTAAAGATGGCTATAGGAAAAATAAGTGTGGGTGGATCACCAATATGCCAATGCACCACATCCCACTTGGAAAATGGGTATTGGGATTGTTTGGTGATTTACATCAAACGACACTGAATTATATTAAAAGTTCATAATTTATTTCAACATCAATAAAAACATGTATTTAACTCCAATAAAAAAATATATTTGCACTTAGGATTCAATTCGGCCTTGCTTTACACAAATATACTTTGATGGCAAAATCCAGAAATGTTTCGCCCACTGGGCTTCTTCAGGAGATATTTTGTCCGCATATCGACAACAAATGCAATTATATTCAATGATGCCACATTAATGTGCTTACCCCATACGAATTATTATGCTACTTGAACAAATTGGCTAGATAGTTCAAAGAAAATTATTATTTTATTTGAACTATCTAGCCTATTAGTTCAAGTAGCATAATAATCTGTATGGGGTAAATATATGAATGTGGCATCATTGAATATAATGGCAATTGTACAATTGTACTGTGAATTTATTTTCCCCCTTTCTTTTTTTCCTTGCGTATACTAAATTTACACTGCTAGTTTGTTTGATAGAACGTTATGCAGACAAAAATAATAATAATTGTGTAAAGCAAGACCGATATGAAATGAACCTTAAGTGCAAATATATTTTTTATTAGTGTTAAATACTCGAGTATAAGCCGAGTTTTTCAGCGCATTTTTTTGTGCTAAAAATGCCCCCCTCGGCTTATACTCTAGTCCAAAATACGGGGGGCCCAAACTTGGTCAGCTGTGTCCAGCTGCAGAAATGTCATTTCGGGACCCTTTGGCTGCAGCTAGGCGGCATTTAGAATCCTGACACACTCACCACAGTCACACCCCACTTGATTATATGCATTGTTGTTATTACTTCAATTGTATTGTTATTGATCATTTGTCTATAAAATTACAGATATTCTCCCGACGAAGCGCCAATAGACCGCAAAACTAGTTGAGATGTTACTGTGATCAATTATCCCACTGTGATCGTCTCCGCTTGGGGACCATTTTCTTGGTGATACACATGGATTGTTACAATGCTTTTAATCAGTTTTTGGTTATTTGCCATGTCTTATTAAATATGTATTAATAAACTTTTATACATCTTTCTATATATCTGTTCATATTTACTTTGGTTTCACCTGTACCGAGATAGTCCAATTGCCCTTGTTCTCCAAGGCAGCTTGGTTGGGGACCAGTGTTGTCACATAAAAAGATATAATAAAATATTGACAAAAATATGAGGGGTGTACTCACTTTTGTGAGATACTGTAGCTTCTGCACTGTGCTTTCTCCTTAGTGAACAATACAATAAATACCCAGAACATTTTCAATATAGTCAGCACAAAAAAAGCCTGTTTAAATTGGTGTAAATACAATGCAAATGTATTGGCAAATGTATGCAACAGAATGTACACTGAGCTGTGCATGCACAGCTCAGTGTACATAAAAGGATTCCTGCGAAGAGGCCGGTTCGAAGCTTTTACTGCAGAAAGTTAGAGTCTATTTGATTCTGCATTAGAGAAAAAATTCCTGCTTGCAAAATTATTGTTACAGACAAAGATCCTCTTTAAATACTAGATGATATTCTCCACCTAAAAATCTTTAAATATGAGAAAATGGAGTGGACTAGAGTGAATACTATTTCTAATAGTGATCTATAATATGATTCTTAATCTGAACTGTGTCCTTCCTTTATCATACTTTTCAGCCATGCAGCAGGACTCTCCTAGCCACATTGCACAGAAGCTCCTACATTTAGTATTGCATCAGTGGAATGTTGACTTATGAGCCTTATGAGTGTCTGCTTGCTTCACATTGATACGGCTTCTTAATCAGAATTTCATCTGTATTCCACGTACTGCATCTAATCCGCTCAGATGTGTGGTTTCTTCAGCACTTTGCAGATCCAGAGACAGATGGGCTATGACCAGGATTCAGTGAAGAACAGACTGGTGGAAAGGCGCTTGGCATGTAGACTAGGGCAGGTACAGCTGTGGAATGTATTTTATTCAGCATCTCCCCCCTTCCTCCATCAGCAGCCGGCTGCCCCATCAGTCCAACCTCAACTGTCTTAATGAAGAAGAGAGAAAGGACCATGAATCCAGAATGTCAGTGGGGCCCAACATGTGATGACCATATTGGCAAGCGCACTCTGTGCCAAGATTTATTTTTTCTTTACATTAACATAAATAAACATAGCAACTCGTGCCAAAAGCTGGATCATTCATTTCCATATTTAAAGCTCCAGGAAAGCTAAATTGTAAGCTAGGTTATGTAGAAGAGCTTTGTCTTTCACAAATAAATATAAAAAAATTCACATATCTGTACCAGAAGTTAGATTTCTGAGATTGTATTTAGCTATGATGTTCAAGCTATAACTTGATGTTACTATCTATTTTAGGCTGAAGGAGGCCAAGACTTGTATTTTCCAGCAAATCAGTGTGGGGTTAGTGATTTAGTGGATTTTGGAATTATGATCTAGATTTCCCAACCAGCTGCTGCCAGCAGGTCCAAGACAAGGTCCTCTAACATTCAACAAACTGCTGCCAATGGGCCAAAACAAGGTCCTCTGGCACCAAAGCAAAGTTTTTACATTTAATCTTAACAGTAATTTATGAATGAAGGCTGCAACAGATTGGGGGTCAGAGGTCGGCACAGAATGAGACTGTGGGGCAGAAGAGGGGAAAAACGTCCTGTGTTCCGACCTGCAGAATGAAGACAGTGAGAAGAAGGCCATCCTTATTCAGTGTGCAAGAAACCGTAGATTATGTGAGGCCTATGCCAATAGAAGGCCTAAATTTTCCCCACCTCATAATTATGCTCAGGCCTGAGCTCAAAGTGAGGCAATCAGCCTACTGATCACTAAAGCAGAAACCCCATATGCTCCACCTGCAAGTGGAGACTGGCGGAAGCTACCAAAGTTGTGTTTTTAGAGATTGGTTCAGCGAAATGTGGCAATGGAGTATGTGTACGATTACCCCTATGCGCCAAGGGAAATCATAAAGCATATAGAGGTTAAGAGAGTTCCCTGGTGCAAGGAAGCAATGTGGGACTTCATGTCCCTTCCACAACAGATCCAAATCCCAGCTCTGGGAAGAATTTCAGTCAGTCGAGGAGAATTGGAGTCTGGGGAGAGCTATCCACATTAACCGAGTGGTGGTTAACAGGGCTGGATGGAAAATCTAATATGGTCCAGCAACATTTTGGGCCCTGAGGGGAAATGGTTCACACTCCTCACCCTGTTGAACCATGATCAAGCTGTTCCTGTCTGCCCTGGAGAAGCCCTGTTGGGTTCTGTTGAGTTAAGAGGCTGTCGTGCCAAGAGCAAGAAGAGGACGCATTGTCTGACTATTCTTTGTTGTTACCAGGGGCAATCCCCCTAATTCCCAAATTCCCTTTCCTTTCTATCAATGCAAATTGAAGGAGGTATCTGGGGTCCGTCCTATGTTCCGGAGAAAAAACGTCTACTATGAGGACTTCTCCTGTCAACACCCAGGATGGCAACCAGGAGGGGGTAAACCCCTTGCAACTTAAATGGACACTTTGCGAAGATCCTTTATGACTGTACACTTTGTGAAGAGATAAAGGACACTTTGCAAAGACCTTTGGCTAATTAGCCACTAACTTTACTAAGTTTTTTGTGAGTTCTGCTGTGTCAGAGGACAGTTGCTCATTACTGTTCGTGTAAATGGAGCCCAATGTCACCACTTCCTTTGCAAGGTATCAACTGGGTTGTCCAATTATTTGGTGCACACAAAACTGAAAATTTTCTATCAAATACTTACCGAAATTTTCCTTTCCTGATTGACTCCATGGGAGCTCTGTCTGCCATTGAGTCAATCAGGAAAGGAAAATTACGGTAAGTATTTGATAGGAAATTTTCAGTTTTTCCTGACAGACTCCATGGCAGCCTACGTGTGAGAAATAACTAGCCAAACCACACGGGCGGGCTTGCTGATCAACAAAATCTTTAATCTGCCCCGTCAACCGACAGGATACTTAAACCAGCGCTTGCAGACGATAATGGTGCAGATTCCACCCAATAATGCGTCATGAATGTGTTGATGGAGGCCCACTTGGCCACCCTGCCGATAACGCCTGGAGCCACGTGTTGAGCCGCCGCCCAGGAAGTCAAGATGCCCCTAGACGAGTGTGCTGTCACTGGCTCCGGAGGAGCCAAGCTCTTTGCCCTATAAGCCTGCTGGATGGCCTGGATAGTCCAGGATGCAATTGTCCTAGATCAGGGCTCGACAAACCCTGGTCGCCCGGGCGCAATTGCGCCTAGAATTGGGGTCCTGGCGCCTGGGGCGACACAGCTGCGGTACCCAGTCAACCTGTGGACAGAAATTTAGGCTGCGGCTTTGCGGCCTTCTGAAATCCTTCTGTAATATGGCGCCATCTTGTGGTGGCCGTTGGTATTGCAACACCTCAAACAAAGCTAATGCAATGTTAACCACTGGGCACTTTTCAGCTTTCAGTGCTCTCACACTTTGAATGACAATTTCTCAGTCATGCAACACTGTACCCAAATTAATTTTTTGTCCTTTTTTTCACACAAATAGAGCTTTCTCTTGGTGGTATTTAATCACCGCTGGGTTTTTTATTTTTTGCGCTATAAATCAAAAAATACTGAAGATTCGGTAAAAAAAAATTCTTTGTTTCTATTAAAATTTATTGGCAGAGTATTGGCGAGTATTGGCAGAGTATTGCGGTGTATTGCACAGTGCTGGCAGAGTATTGCACAGTGCTGGCAGAGTATTGCACAGTGCTGGCAGAGTATTGCACAGTGCTGGCAGTGTAGCTGTCACTGACCAGCGCTGTGGGCACTACACATCCAGCCCACAGCGCTGGTCCCATCTCTCCCCCTCTCAGCTTCTCCCCTTTCACTGTACCGATCGGCCATTAGCTGCGCCCTCCCTCCGCTAAGGTCATCCCCAGCCACATCCGGAATCATGTTCGCTGGAGCCTGTGTGAGGTGTGACGCGGCCGGTCAGGTGACGGTAGCTCCTGGAACCCGGAAGTTGAGCCGCAAAAGGTTTCCTCCTCTCTCCCCGGCCAACTGCAGCGGTGCCTGACTGCCTGTAATGCCGCTCTCCCCAGGATAGCATCAAGGCTGCATGTTCCATCCCCTGACGTTCTGTGCTGTGAGGCTGGGGGCTGGTGGACACCGCAGCCCCCCCCCCCCCGCCCCTGACACTGATCCAGTGCTACCTTCCTGACCCCCCCCCCCCCCCAGGTTCTGCCACTCCACTGGCATTGTTTTTTTTTTTTGTTTTTGTACTCCTGCAGCAATCATTAGTTACTGTATGCACAAGTAAGTTACTTTAAAATAAATAAACTTGATGGTGGACCTAACAAGTGACAATGCCATTTCGTTAATTATGGTTTATGTATGTCTTATTGTCTTAGTGATTGATTCACATCACAACTTCATTAATACCTTTTTTTTATTTTTTTGTATGATTTATGGTTTCGCTCATCACAGATCTCACACATGCAATGCTGCATGTGTGGGGTCAGTGATGAGCGAAACCATAAATCATACAAAAAAATAAAGGAGGTATCAATGAAGTTGTGATGTGAATCAATCACTAAGACAATAAGACATACATAAACCATAATTAATGAACTGGCATACATTATCGTTTGGGGGGACGTTATGGGGACATTGTCCGCAGTCTGTGACCCTCTCTTGTATCATGTCTGCAGTCTTTGACCCTCTCTTGTATCATGTCCGCAGTCTGTGACCCTCTCTTGTATCATGTCCGCAGTCTGTGACCCTCTCTTGTATCATGTCTGCAGTCTGTGACCCTCTCTTGTATCATGTCTGCAGTCTGTGACCCTCTCTTGTATCATGTCCGCAGTCTGTGACCCTCTCTTGTATCATGTCTGCAGTCTCTGACCCTCTCTTGTAGTATTTTGGGGGCAGTCTGGAGCTCCTCTTTAAGTTGTCTGCTGTAATTTACACTTTGCTAAATGCAGGGAGTGTTTTTTTGTAATTATTTTTTTTTTTTAAGAACAGATAAAATAAAATAAATTTGTTCTTCTGACTGCTTCTTCTGAAAACCGAGCGCAGTAATCGTGATGCATTGTGATGCATCGCGGAATCGAATCGAATCGTGGACAGGATAATCGTAATCGAATCGAATCGCGAGGTCAGTGAAGATGCGCACCCCTAGTAGGAATCAGAGGGCCCTGCTCCTTGGAGCTTACAATCTAAGAGGGAAGGTCAAGAGATACAAGAGGTAATAACTGTGGGCTATGTGCTGATTGAGAAGATAAATGTACAGTTGTTAGGTGGGGGCCACATAGGCTTGTCTGAAGAGATGAGTTTTCAGGGATCGTCTGAAAGTGGATAAAGTAGGAGAAAATGGGACAGATTGGGAGGCACATGTGCGACAGCTCCCAAGATGGCCACCGGCGTCTAGAGCTCCGCTCCCCCACGGCCCACCGATAGCCACCAGAGCCTGCAGAACGACCCCACACCCCACACATCGGGTGATTTCAGTAGGGGAGAGCACCGGGATCCCGCGGATGTCATCCTCGCTGGCCAATCGGGACTTATCACGCCAGATGACGGCGGCTCACGGCCCCCTCAGCTATGCCAAAATGGCGGCGGCGTCACGAGGCCTACAGGACACAGAGCCGCAGGACTCCTCCATAGCGGACCTGGACCAGGTCCATCTGCCTTACTCAGGTACCGATTATCCCCCACTGCAGCCTGCTCACTCCCCCTCCTCCACGGAATCCCTGCTGAACGGCCTGAGCGCTGGCTACCCCACTACCCCCATGATAGATCCCCACACAGGCCTACTTCTCACTGTCAGTGAGGCACAGGAGGAAATCACAACCCCCACTGACCTTCCCTCTATGATGGCTGCATTCTCACATATGCTGTCTAAAGGCCTGGCAATGAACGCTGCACAGATTACTAGCTCTTTACATGCAGACCTGCAGCAAATTGGGATGCGGATGGACACTATAGAGCAAAAAGCTGACCAGGCAGTGACACAGATTAACCAGAACTCTAATAGATTACAAGAAGTGCAGGAGCAATTGGAGACTGCGTTTGCTAAGATCGACGACCTTGAGAATAGGTCACGCAGGTATCAGAGGTATTCCAGAATCCGAAAAAGAGGTACAGAAAGCGGTTAAAGCACTAATAAAAAGCCTAATCCCAGACATCCCGGAGCACCGCCTGGAGCTGGATAGGGCCCACAGAGCACTGCAAGCACCCCGCTCGGATGGTCTGCCCCGCGACATCATTGTTAAACCGCATTATTACTCTACCAAAGAAGAGGTTATGCGAAAGTCCAGATACGCGGACAATCTCACTTTCCAGGGCCACAAAATCCAGATTTTTGCTGACCTATCACCATACACGGTACAAAAAGGCGTTCTCTCAAGTTATTACTGCAAGTCCTCCTGGATAAAGAAATCACGTACCGTTGGTCATTCTCTCTGCGTCTGAACTTTTTCTACAAAAACAAGAGTCTTTTCCTCCTTCCCAGAAGGTGAATGTCTCCTAACGCATCTCGGTTTGATACATCTGGAACCTCATGCCTCTCAAGCCACCAGGGGAACTCCAACCTCTACGAAAAGACCTCCGCCAGCAAGCCCTCTGCAACACACCTGGCTGAAGCAGGGACCCAAGCGACCAAAAGAAAATTTACCACCATGAGATTCTGACAACACAGCATCTATTACTTGTTCTCTATTTTGTATCTGGCTCACCCTTCTGGAGTAAGGTGACAGTTGTGGGCTCTCAGTCCCCCCTCTTTGTTCTGAGGGTCGTATTGGGGCAGCCCCCCCTTACCCCAATTGAGATGTTGGCCATACCCAGATAGTTCTTTAGCCTCATACCTGGGTTTTGACAACCGTAAGTTTGCCATTCTATTTTAGACTTGCAGTTTTGTTCGGGACTTTTTTTTAAAAAAAAAAAAATTTTTGCGGATCTACTATGTCACCGAGGAGAGCGGGACCACTCCTGCTCTGGTCGGCGACTTCACAGTGCCATCGCACTACCTCTTCAGGTTTCCTTTATGCTACACGTACCTGAGTTTGTATATGTATTGGTTTATTACTCTGGTGCTTTAACCCCAGTTATTTCTGGAGGGCTCTCTGAACATTGACACTCCAAGATACCAATTGTTCCTATATTTTTTTCCTTTTAGCTCATGTTTTCTCCAATGGCTCTAGTATATGACATGGAGTTTACAACAGCTCTGGGTGGAGCTGTTGGGGGGAATCCTCCTGGGCCTGATTAATTGGTTAGTACAATAAAATGTCTATGTCTATTCTATCCCCCCGTGCAGTTCTACCAAGCAGTATGTTTATAAGATTTAGCTTTCGCTCTCGCTACTTAGATGGCGCTCTGGAATTGAATGTTGATGGGTCCCCTTAGGACTTTCAGGATTGACGGATTTAGGGTGGGGGGACCGTGGTGGATTCAATGCACCTCAACTGGACCAGAGGCTCTTCGGCGCATCTAGATCCTAACCCGGATTGCCTTTCTAAGGTCTTTCCGGCTCCTCAGGTTTCGGTGGCGGCTACGGCGAGCCCGTTCCGCACCAGGGGTGGGAAAGGGTCAGGTGATCCTCCTGATTGTTTAATGTCTATGACTGTTACAGGTTTACACCTTCTGATATCTAATGTTTTTGCCTTGCTCCCTTTTCTCGTCTTTCCTTTCATTTCTTCTCTTTCCCCCCTTCCGGACGCTTCTCAGGTACCTCAACTCGTCCCAGTCTTCTTACCCAGGCTCCAGGACCAATCTTCCAGGGCAGCTGGACCTTGACCTTCACAGTCTTCTTCCCTGGTGGGGTAAGTCTCAGAATTTTGATATAGAACACCTTCTTCTGATCCATGACTGACACACCCGTCCCTGTGCCTACCTTTAAAATTATCTCGCATAATACACAAGGCCCCCTATCAAGCGTAGGAAAATCCTTCAACATTACCACTCTTTACACCCTGATTTTCTATTACTGCAAGAAACGCATTTTCCCTCTACATTTAAACCCACATTCCTACATCAACACTATCCCCAATTCTTCCTGGCCTCGGCGGCCAACAAAACGAAAGGGGTTGCTATCTGTTTTGCCAAACACATTAACATTTCTCAAACCGAAACGATCATTGACCCGCAAGGTCGGTACATTCTAGTTTCTGGCCATGTAGACGGGGAACTTTTGTTTCCTGCTATACACCCAACAAGGGCCAAAAAGCCTTTTTTGAATCTCTAATCCGTCAGTTGCAAACTCATCTTAAGGGTACTATTTTCTTTGGTGGGGACTCGAATATAGCCTTTAATTTCTCTCTCGACAAATCTTCTAACGGCACGACTAAACCCAAACGACCTTCTAAACAAAGCGTTAAAATAGCCAAGATCCTGAATACTGCAGGTTTAATAGATATCTGGAGGGAGGTTAACCCCCATATGAAGGACTACACACACTTCTCGGCACCTCACAACTCCTATGCCTGGTTAGACCACATTTTCACCCGGCCTTCTAAGATCCCCCTGATAAGAAGTTCCAAAATTGTTGACTCTTCCCTTTCGGACCATTCCATGATGACATTAATAGCTCAGAGACCACTAGGGACTGGGAATCGACCCCGCTGGCGCCTTCGGGAGTCACTCTTATCTGATCCTATACATTGTTCCTTATTGGAAGCTGATATCCAAGAATACTTTCTTCTCAACACTTCTGAGGAGGTATCTCCCTCTACTATTTGGGCTGCTCACAAGTCTGTAATTAGAGGGAAATTGATGCAGCTGGCTTCTAAACTTAAAGCGGCCCACAGAGCAGACACTTTGAAACTATCAGAGGACTTTTGCATACTGATGAAAGCCCACAAACGCAACCCCACATCTGCTTGCCTCGCAAAACTTGACTCGGCCCGAGCCCTTCTGAACTTATCCCTGACCACAGCAGCGGCACAACATCTTCATTGGACGGGTGCTAAATTTTATGCTCAAAGAGATAGAATTGGATCCCGACTAGCAACCAAACTGAATCCCAAACAGCGTACACAGGCCTTCCCTAAGCTCAAGGTTGCTTCTGGGGATCTTTCGCAGAACCCGTCCAAGATCATGCAAGCCTTCCTGCAATTTTACTCAGATCTATATAAACAAAACCCTAACCCTTCCTCTGCTCACAGGGAAAAGTTTTTGAATGACCTCCCTTTGCCCGTATTACTTAAGGAACACAGCGACCTTCTGGAGAATCCGTTAACTCAAACTGAAGTTCTTCATACCATTAAAAATCCTAAATTGGGCTCTTCACCGGGCCCGGACAGCTTCTCCACTGGGTACTATAAAAAATGTGGACACTGTCTGGCCCCTCATCTCACTAAACTGTTCAACCCCCTCAGGAATGGAGCCCCGTTAGATCCGGATTTTCACTCTGCATACATTTCGGTCATACCGAAACCAGAAAAGGACACTAGCGAGGTAGGCAACTACCGGCCCATCTCGCTTATAAACAACGATATCAAAATAATGACTAAAATTATGGCAAACAGGATGTCAGGTTTCATCTCCTCATATATCCATAAGGACCAGGTGGGCTTCATTCCTGGGAGACAAGGCCCAGATCAAATTAGAAGGGCTATTGACATAGTTTCACTGCTCAAATCACAATGGGACGGCAACCCCCCCAGAAGGGATTCCTACTTTCGATCGACCTACACAAGGCGTTCGATTCGATCGATTGGGCATACCTGTCTGATATCCTGAAGAGATGGGGATGTGGTTCACATTTTCTTAACCTTATCAACTCCCTCTATTCTAGTCCCTCTGCACAAGTACGCCTGATAGGACGATACTCTGAATCCTTCCCCATAGGTAGGGGAACCAGACAGGAAAACCCACTTTCGCCTCTGCTTTTTGCGGTAGCAATCGAAACACTGGCCATCGCTCTGAGATCTAACCCGGACATCAAGGGGGTTAACTGCGGTTCACAGGAACATAAATGCACGCTTTACGCGGATGACCTCCTTCTCTTTGTCTCCTCTCCCCTGACATCTATACCCCTGATTCTGCGAACCCTTAATGATTTTAGTGGGGTATCGGGCCTCCGAGTTAATATGACCAAATCGCTTGCGTTAAATATAACAGTCCCTCCGGACCTCCTCAAACAACTCTCCTCCAATTTTACCTTCTCCTGGGCCCCTTCGCTGATTCCGTATTTAGGTGTCAAACTAACATCAGATATGAACAGTCTTTTTAGAGCAAACTACCCTGCTATGATACTCAAAAGCGAAATGGAACGATGGTCCAAGTGTGGTCTATCCTGGCTGGGCAGGCTTCACGCGGTCAAAATGACCCTTCTCCCGAGGTTGCTATACCTTTTCCGCTCACTTCCAATCCCGGTCCCTAAGCATTTCCTCGACAAAATGCAATCGGACATATTGCGCTTCATTTGGGGGGAAAAAGGTTATAGATGCCCGGCAGATACACTCTACCGCTTGAGATCACAAGGAGGCCTCGGTCTCCCCAATCTCTGGGGGTATTATAGGGCAGCGCAACTAGCACAAATCTCTATGGCATACTCACGGACTACGAAACCAGGCTGGCTATCTATGGAAAGGCAGGCTGTACCCTCGAACACCATAGATTACCTGTTGGGATGTACTCCTGATCGCAGGCCGACCATTTTGGTACCCACTCTCTCGCACTCCCTAACACTCTGCTCCAAACTCTACACCTTTCAAACCATTATATCACCCATGAGACCCCTATCGCACCTGTTCCACAATCCAGATTTCAGCCCGGGGATGGACATTGAAGCTTTTAAGTGGTGGACAGATAAAGGTCTCTATCAGATCGGGCACTTTTTTTCCCCCTCAGGCCCCATCGCTCAATCACACTGTAGGAAGAAGCTAGAAATGCCTGACTTCGAATTCTTACGGTTCTCACAGATTTCATACTTTATTCACTCAGTCTGGACCACTAAACCATTACCCCCTTCTATAACTTCATATGAACACTGGTGTGTCAATCTCATGGATCAGAAGGGAGGAATTTCATTGATCTAAACAGCGCTTATGCATAAAGAAACCAAACCCTCTTACGTCCGAGCCTGGGAAGAAGACGTGGACAACACTTGGGACACCGCAATATGGTTTTGTGCTGCAAATCGAGCTTTCAAAGGTATCCTCAATATTTCCCTCATTGAAGCTAGTCTAAAAGTACTGATCAGGTGGTATTATGTTCCATCCAGGCTTGCCAGGCTGTTCCTGGGCACACCACCAGTCTGTTTCAGGGGCTGTGAGATGGAGGGTTGCATGTTCCACACATGGTGGACCTGCCCCCACATCCAATCTTTTTGGCGGAAGGTATTTCGTACAATTAGCAAATTAACTGGTACTACTATAGCACCACACCCTAGCTCAGCCCTGTTCAATCACCCCATACCTGGACTTACTAAATCATTCCAGACCTTGTCATTTTTTCTCTTATTGGGTGCCAAAATAACGATAGCCAAAGCCTGGAAGAAACATTTCGCCTCCTTTCAAATGTTTAAAACAAAAGTCACATGGATCATGGTCCAAGAACAGACTGTGGCCAAACTCAATGACAAACTGGAGAAATTTCAGTTTACATGGGAACCATGGGCCACGTTCTGTAATATTTCTCTCATTCCTGGAATACAACCTGGTGTATTGAACTCCGGAATGACTCACTGATTACCCTTACCTGTTCCCCACCCTTTTCCTTCTCACACGTTTCTCTCTTTTCCTTCTATATTACGCCTCCCTTGGCGAGACTGTCTGGGGCACACGTTGATTGACTGCTTAACCCTTGACTCTCGTAGATCCCTATTGGTTCATAAATATATTTATCCGCAGATTCCAACTTACTGGTAAATTGAGTCTCGGGCAGACCCTGATAGGAATTTCTAGGGGCTCCCACTCTTGGGTGTCAGCAAGATCCCTAATGGGGCACTCAGGAACCTGGGACCTCCTGGACTTATCCTGCTATCGGCGCCATCTGAAGCTAGGCAGGGTCACATACTACATTGCACCTTAGTATGCCCTCCCACATTCATGATTATTGACTGCAACTATTCTAATGCACTGCTATATTCTGTTACTTTCACTGTTTGAACTTGTGATTACCTGCGTGTATTTGCAAGCCTGTTACTCCTTTGTTATTTCAAAAAAATTTCAATAAAATTGTTTAAACATAAAAAATCTGGACAGATTGGGGTAGAGCATTCCAGAGGATGGGAGAGGCTCTGGAGAAGTCCTGAAGGCGAGCATGGGATGAGGTGACAAGAGAGTTTGAGAGCAGGAGGTCTTGGGAGGAGCGAAGAGAACAATTAGGTTGGTATTTTGAGACTAGGTTAGAGATGTAGCTGGGGGCCAGGTTGTGGATGGCTTTGTAAGTTATACTTAGTATCTTGAATTTAATTCGGTGACTGAGTGGCAGCCAATGGAGGGATTGGCAGAGGGGTATAGCAGACGCCGATCGGTTTGTGAGGTGGATGAGTCTGGCAGCAGCGTTCATGATGGACTGAAGTGTGGCTAGCCTATTTAGAGGTAAGCCAATGAGGAGAGAGTTGCAGTAGTCGAGGTGGGAGATGACCAGGGAGTGGATTAGAAGCTTTGTGGTGACATTGGTTAGGAAAGGCGTATCTTGGAGATGTTGCGGAGGTTGAGGCGGCAAATTTTGGATAGCGATAGGATGTGGGGCCGAAAGGTTAGTTCAAAATCCAGGATTACACCTAGGACCTTGGCGTGGGGGGACAGGTTGATAGTTGAGCCATTGATACTGACAGAGAAATCAGGGGAAGCGACCCCTGAGGGAGGAAATATCATGAGCTTGGTTTTGGATAGGTTGAGTTTGAGGAAGTGATGTGACATCCAGGCTGATATGTCTGCTAATAAGTTGGTAATGCGTGAGGAGACAGATGGAGAGAGCTGGGGGGTGGAGAGATAGATTTGGGTGTCATCAGCGTATAGATGATATTGAAAGCCATGGGAGGCAATCAACTGACCCAGTGAGGTTGTGTAGATTGAGAAAAGGAGAGGTCCAAGAACAGAACCTTGGGGGACCCCAACGGAGAAAGGAAGAGGAGGAAGTAGAGTTGTAAGTGACACTGAAGGAGCGGTGGGATAGGTAGGATGAGAACCAGCGAAGAGTACAGTCATGGAGACCAAAGGAGTGGAGTTTTTTGAGGAGGAGGGGGTGGTCCACTGTGTCAAAGGCAGCAGAGAGATCCAGGATAATATCAGCTTATATGTTTCTCATTAGTGTAATAGATCATGAAAGCTGCTTTTCCATGGCAAGTATGGTGAATTAGTGTGTGACTCTTTTAAGGCCATTTGGTCCAGATATGTTTGAAAAGATTATTATTACAAATTATGACATTTTAAATGTGTCTCCATTGATACTGGTAAAGTCAGTTTAAAAAAAACTTATTGATGGATGTAGTACCCTTTTGGCCCATGATCCATGATATATTTATCATATACAGTACATGTAAAAGAAAAAAAAATTACAATAAACATTGGGGTTGATTTACTTGAAGCTAATTGGTTTCTATGCAGAGCTGCACCATATTTAGCACTCTCCAGTTTTAGTAAATCAAACACCATTGTTTTTTAACTTCTTCCTGACCGTGCTATAGCCGAATAATGGCTACAGGGTGGTTGCACATTTCTGGAAGGACATCTATTGATGTCCTCCCAGAACCCTGCCTTCCCGCGCACCCCCTGGGGCACACATCAGTAGTGCTCTGTGATCCGGGTAAAGAGGCAACCATAGAAGCTCTTTACCGTGTGATCAGTTGTGTACAATCACAGCTGATCACAGTGTAAACAGGATTTGCCGGTTATCAGCAGTCCTCTCCTCACACTGACTGTGCGTGTGGAGAGGAGAGCCAGTAAGCCGCAGTCCACACAGGGGACATTTACACTGATAATCAGGGCCCTGATCATCAGAGTCCTGATAATCAGTGCAGCCCCAACAGTGCCCGTCAGTGCTGTTTGTCAGTGCCCATCAGTGCGGCATATCAGTGACGCCTATCAGTGCCCATCACTGCTGCCCATTAGTGCCTATTAGTGCCCACCAGTGCCGCTTATCAATGCTGCCTATCAGTGCCCATCATTGCCGTCTACTAGTGCCCATCAGTGCCGCATATCAGTGCAGCTTCATCCGTGCCCATCAGTGCAGCTTCATCAGTGTCCATCAGTGCCACCAAAGAAAGCTCTATCTGTCTCAAAAAATGATAAAAAGTTTGTTTGGGTACAGTGTTGCATGATTACGCAATTGTCATTAAAAGTGCCACAGCACTGAAAGCTGAAAATTGGCCTGGGCAGGAAGGGGGTGAAAGTGTCCAGTGTTTAAGACAACACCCAACTTTTGCCATGACTACCAATCACTGCAGCATCATGGCACATTATGGGGTTGATTTACTAAAGGAAGACACACAATGGGGTTGATTTACTAAAGGCAAATACACTGTGCAAAGTGCAGTTGCTCCAGAGCTTAGTAAATGAGGGGAAGCTTTGCTGACTTTCATCATCCAATCACGTGCAAGCAAAAATGCATTTTTTTTTACTTTTCTTGCACATGATTGTTTATTCTTTGCAAAGAGAACCTTTGCCTCATTTACTAAGATCTGGCGCAACTGCACTTTGCAAAGTGTACAGTCTATTTACCTTTAGTAAATCAATCCCTATGTGTTTTTAGCACACACAACAAATTGACCACAATAGTCAGTTGGCTGTTTTTGCCTCCCAGTCCAAAGGTTCCCAGTCCTCCCCTGAAAGGTATACTTTAAACATCCTAGTTTCTCCTTAAAAATATTTTTTTTGCCAACCAATGCAACCGATTCAGAATTTATGCTTACTTGCCCTCAAAACCTGAATATTTGTTATGGGCTCACAGTTCATACAATACCTTTCTGAATAATTCTGCTCATGTTGCGTCAGCATACCAAGCATTTGAAAATGAAAACACTGACAAATAAAGTCATTTTTATCTGCAGATTACCGCATAACGTTTTTTAGTTGGCTGGTCAGTCTATGTGTGTCTGTAGCTGTATTTTTTTCCAATAGTAACTTCAATCTGTTTCTCAACCTCAATTTGTGACATCAAACAGACAGCAAAAGAAGCACATGGATTTACTGACCTCGAGGGAGTGAGTTATTTATCAGTGCATGAGCGAGCCCAAGCAGATGGTCAGTGATGTTTTCCCCAAGTCATATCTTGTGCCCACCATTTAGTGTCAATGCCAGGAACAAGACTTGCTATCCTGACATACAACATCTTTATAATAAATTTACTAATTGGAGACTGATACCAAAGGCTTTCTCAACTGCTGCCTTCCATCAGAGAGACTTGAGATGATGACTCGGTTTCAGATTGAGAAGATCCACTTTGTGACGGTTAATGTTAGCCTGTCCTTAGGAGGGTTTTTAGAAAACTATCATTATTTATGGTACATAGATTTCTGGGTAGAAATGGAGCAAAACTAGCATGGGGCGACCAGATCCTTTGCTTGTGGCTAACTGCACTTGAAATATACCAAGAGGAAGCCTGGATGTGACAAAGATGCAGTAGTCTGTCTGCTGTGATAATCAATATTTACTTGGAAGTGGGGAAAGAGAGGACTGGCAATAGGTGGACAGAGGGCATTTGACCCCAAGGTCTATATATATATACTGTAGTTATATATAAGGATTGCTTATATATAAAGAATGACATTTTTTTGGCACTGTTATGAATGCATTTAGATATTCTAAATCGCCTGGGCAATTCTACCGGTGTGGGTTGGGCATCTATACTTAGGTTCCACAAGCCAGTTATGGGCTATATGAATTCAGCTAAGAATGTGAACCAGCTGAACTAGAAATAAAAACTCTCTGGTCTTATTCTTTACAAATCAACCTGCAAAGTGCAAGGGCTGCTTACAGCATTCTCCCCCCCCCCTCCATAGTATGTAACCAGACTTGGAATAGACCACCAAAGGGCCAGGGAATCCTTTGGCGGGCCCAACCTCCAGTGGGCACCTGTCCCCTACAAGTAGTAAAATACTGCCACTGCCAGCCTGCCACACATGTGTAATAGACAGCTCACCAAGCTGTCAATAACAGAAATTACCCCTTTGCACAGGCCTACCTACCACTCTAAAAAGGCATAAATTTACCCTGCAGCACCTCCCAGCATCTGGCTCCCCTTGGCTGGGTGTGTTTTGATGTGCTGCAATTCCACTCAGTCTCTGCTTTTCCTCAGCACTTGCTCTAGCAGTGAGAATGGAGGTTATCTGCTCCATCTCTGACTTGCTCCACCCGTTGTCCTCTGCCATGACACCCTGTAAAACCCTCCTTCACCCACCAGCCCACCACATAACCTTTCACAGTGGGGGCCAGGGCCCAGGGACTGGGAGGAACTTAGGGGGAGACATTACAGAACTTTAAGTGCTTCTGAAACCTTGCAATGCCATCATTGTTCCAGTATTGGACTGGTGTCAAGACAGGGAAGCCCTGTGTGCCAAAAGATAAAAAAGGGACACCCTGCCTCTTGCTTCCAGGCCTATATCAAGCTTCTGCATTTAAACTGAAAAATAATACTTTCTGCAATATCTTTCTGCCAACCTTTTCAAAAGTTGCTGCTTTGCTGCTCCACAGTTGCTACAGGTATTTCCACACTTTCGGGTGTGTTGAATATCTTCTCTCCCTGCCACACACAATTTTGTAAAGTCACGACTGTTTGTTTGTTTAGAGAAGGGGTCTCAAACTGGCGGCCCTCCAGCTGTTGTGACACTACAAGTCCCATGAGACATTGCAAAGCTGACAGTTAAAAGCATGACTCCTACAGGCAGAGACATGATGGAACTTGTAGTTTTGCAACAGCTGGAGGGACGCCAGTTTGAGACCCCTGGTTTAGAGGACCATATTACTCTATAATTGAATCTCCTGCAGTCCTGTCAATAGCAAACTGCACTGTTAGCAGTTAGAAACATTTTTGGCCACGGTACTCCACTATTAGACCATCACTTGCATTTGGGTGCAGAGATCACAATGACCCATGAGGTAATGAGGTTGGGATTTCATTTTATCCCACTCAAGTTTGTGCATGATCTTCAGATCAAGATGTTATTATTCAACCATACATTATTTTGGTCACAGTAGAGTTTAAAAGCATAGATCAGTGGTGTATTTTTTTTTTATATACTGTACTATAATATATATATATACAGTAGCTCACAAAAGTTAGTACACCCCTCACATTTTTGTAAATATTTTATTATATCTTTTCATGTGACAACAGTAGTGAGTGTACATCTTGTATAACAGTGTAAATTTGCTGTCCCCTCAAAATGACTTAACACACAGCCATTAATGTGAGTATGAGATGTTTTTTTACTCACTGATCACCAGTCTAGGGTCCCCCATAGTAAAACACACGTCCCCCAAGTAAAACACACATGTCCCCACAGTAAGACACACATGTCCCCACAGTAAAACACACATGTCCCCAAAACACACATGTCCCCAAAACACACATGTCCCTAAATAATAAAAACACATGTCCCTCACATATGTCCCACTAAAATCACATGTGCCAATGATTATCTGCACACATATGTCCGTGATCACCTGCACACCCCTTTTATATGATCATTTGCGTACATATGTCCGTGATCACGCAAACCAATTATTATACACTTAACGGAATTTTTTTTACAAAAAACATGTAGCAGAATACATTTTGGTGTGAATAAAAAAGAAAGGAGAAAATAGTTTTTTTTTCAGGTGTGTTAAATTTGGTGTTATCGCTCTCACTCTCTCATACTGGTCACTGGAAGTTCAACATGGCACCTCATAGCAAAGAACTCTCTGAGGGTGTGAAATAAAAGAATAATTTCTCTACATTAAGATGGCCTAGGCTATAAGAAGATTGCCAAGACCCTGAAACTGAGCTGCAGCACGGTGGCCAACACCATACAGTGACTGCGACATTATGGCGGACACATCGGACATTTTTGACACATTTTTGGGACCATTGTCATTTATACAGCAATCACTGCTATTTAAATGCATTGATTCCTCTATAAATGACAGTTGTAGTGAAGGGGTTAACCACTAGGGGGAGGGGAGGGGTTATGGGCTGTGACGTGTGTGTGTTTTTTTACATTAGGGGGCGGGGCTGACGTCTGACGTCATTGATCGGCTTTCCCGATGACCGGGAACAGCCAATCAATGACAGGCAGAGTAGGAAGCGCGGGGAGAGGTTTGTTTGCACATACCTCTCCCCGTTCTTCAGCTCCGTAACCCGATCGCGGGACACCAGCGGCGATCGGGTCCGCTGGTCCCGCGGCCGGGGTCACAGAGCTCCCGACCGGGTCGCGAGCGCGCCGCTGGCAGCACGCGTGCGACCCACAGGCAGGCAAATGCACGATCACGTACAGGTACAGTGGTTTAAAAGGACAGATTCCACTCAGAACAGGTCCCGCCATGGTCGACCAAAGAAGTTGAGTGCACATGCTCAGCATCATATCCAGAGGTTGTCTTTGGGAAATAGACGTATGAGTGCTGCCAAAATTGCTGCGGAGGTTGAAGGGGTGGCGGGTCAGCCTGTCAGTGCTCAGACCATACGCCACACACTGCATCAAACTGGTCTGCATGGCTGTTGTCCCAGAAGGAAGCCTCTTCTAAAGATGATGCACAAGAAAAGACTGCAAACTGTTTGCTGAAGACAAGCAGACTAAGGACATGGATTACTGGAACCATGTCCTGTTGTCTGATAGTTACATAGTTAAATAGTTAGTCAGGTTGAAAGAAGACACAAGTCCATCTAGTTTAACCATAAAAAATATAATAAAAGATATTATACAAACCCATATATTATTAAACAAGTGTGATTTAACTGTACTTCTGTCTCGGTCTGATTCATGGTTTCTGACAGTAGGCGAAGGCAGATGCAGTCAATCCACTTGTTGGTAATATTTTTTCCAGATTGTATGAGCAGGATCACCGCATGGATCAGTTTGCCATGGCACTACAAACGCTCATGAGTCGCACGGCTCACCTGGAATCTCCTACTGTGGCTGCTCTGGTACAACCTGCATTGCAGGCCATCCCTGCTGCTGCTCCAGTCCCTGTGCAGGTACTTGCCTCGAGTATTGTCTGGTTCCGCTCCACTTTCCCAGGGATTTGGGGGGCGATCCAGTCCAATGCAGAGGGTTTCTCAACCAGGTTGAGATATACTTTGAGATCCTGCCCCAGGCGTTTCCCACAGACAGAAGCAAAGTAGGTTTTGTGATATCTTTGCTTTCTGAGAGAGCCTTAGCCTGGGCAAACCCTCTATGGGAGACGCAAAAACATGTTGTCTTGAGTTACCCTGAGTTTGTGGCTTCTTTTAAAAGGGTATTTGACGTTCCCGCATGCTCTGCTTCTGCTGCCAAGTGCCTCATGTCCACCAAACAGAGCACGAGAACTGTTGCCAATTACGCCATTGAATTCCATACTCTGGCAGCAGAGGTTGCTTGGAACAATGAGGCCCCCGTAGCTTTTTCTCATGATCTCTTGGATACCATCAAGAATGAGATAGCAGCCCGAGATATACCCACTGCGCTGGAGGAGTTGATCACATTTGCCATCCTGACATTTGACTCCAGACTCAGACAAAGACTCTCTTTTAAGGAGCGATTGCGGAAGCCTCCTGTACATTTGCTTTGCAGTCCCACCCTTGCCTCCCTCACCTCCCATGCCTCCTGGTACCGAGTCGGTCTGTGAAGATGAACCCATGCACTTGGGCTTCATGCGTCTCTCTACGGATGAGAGAACCCTTAAGAGGCGGGAGAGAGTGTGCCTTTATTGTGGCCAGGCAGGTCACTTTTTGAAGTCTTGTCCTACCCATCCAGGGAACACCTGGATGTTAGTATATAAAGTTAGTATAGAATAGCCAGAAAGGTCCTACTGAATAAACCAGTGGAAAACATTCCAAGGCACACAGACCTTAATATATTTCATGTTCCTGGCAGCCAAAATTGCTATTGCAACCGCCTGGAAAAGTCCAGTTATAGACATAGCCTTAGTGAAACGTAAACTAACTTGGATAATGCTAAATTAAAAAATGGTTAGTGTTTTGTGAGATAAACAACGTCTTTTAGACAAAATATGGTCTCCTTGGCTTGCTTATTTGCAAGTTCCAGACATGAGGTGCTGATTCCAGTAGTGGTTGACATTAAATAAAAGGAACGGAAACCGCGCCACCTTACGCTTGGCTGTGCCGCCAGCAGGGAATAGTTCAAACTACAAATACATAACGTGCCATACAATCCAATAATCTTTTATCTTTGAATATGTGGGTAAAGTGCTACTGTGCTTGTGCAATCCAGAAAATATTTAATATTTAATACTTAAGTAGATATAAAGTGCTTCCGTGCTATACCCATATAAAATAAAGTGCTATACCCTGCGGGAATATCTAGTTACCATACACAGTGATTGTTTAACATTAAACCATATATCTAAAAATAAATTTTCCACATAAGCCAGTATGTATCAATACAACTAAAAACAAATTATATAAAAATGAAGTAGGTGCAAGCGGATGCGAGTAGACTTGCACGTGCTGGTAAAATAACAATGGCAATAAAAAATTAAAATAACAAAAGTGATGATCATAACATAAATATGGTCTCCTTGGCTTGCTTATTTGCAAGTTCCAGACATGAGGTGCTGATTCCAGTAGTGGTTGACATTAGACTCCCGAACGGACCCACCTCCTTTTCTTCTCTATCTCTCTTACTCTTTTTCTCTTTTTTTCATCCTTCCCTTTTCATCCTACCCCTTACTTTACCTATTTTTCACAAACGATCAGTAGTGGGAATCTCATTTCCCACAAAAGCCTGCATTGTGTTTTTACAATGGAGACAGCTGTGATAATCAATAACTGCAGCATAAAATGTAAGAAATATGTTTAATTGTTTGAAGAATATTTTGTAAAGTTTTCGTGATAATGTTGTTAAAGCTTTTAGGATTATGGGTGTAAAGTGGATGAACCTGTAGGGCTACCCTGAGGATGGCCCCCTTCTCGACCCGTGGGGGCCTCGTGGGTTTCTTTTATGCATCCACCTGCTTAATGTTTGGTCCTCATGTTCGCTCTTGTGCCTACATCGGCCACCAAGGTTGTCCTGTCTTATACGCAATGTCTTGATTAGGTTCCTCTCCCCCCCCCCCACTTCCCCTCCCTATTGCTCCTTATGTATTTGTATTCTTAAATGATTTCAGCATGGCAAGGATTGTTTGCCGCTCTATCCTGTGACTTTATGAATTTTGTTTTTAATAAAAACTATTGTAACAGAAAATAGCCAGAAAGGTCTTTTTATGGTAAAAAAAAAGGCCTGGTTTAAATTGTCTTCAGTGTTGTGAAACCCAAATATTATATCAAATGATCCTGTTTCTAATAAGATATTATAATTGTAATTTGGTTACAAATAGTATGTTCCAACTTTCTGATATGATATTCAGGGTTTTTTCGGGTAGAAGTGAAATTTGAATAATACCCAATAGATAGATTGGTCTAATTTAATATGCTTTAAATGTATGGACAATACATTTAAAGCATATTTGCAGCATTAAAGAAAACATTGCCCTTGCATTAATTTACTGTAGATAGTCACTGGTACTGGCTTTTTTTTTATTTTGAGAGGTTTGCCATGAAAACATTTCTCACAGGGTTAACCATCAGCAGAGGCATTGACATGGGGATAACGGGACTAAGATGGGGTAAAGTCAACATTATTCCAGAATTGAATTATCCAATTTCGGTGATTCTGTTCCATTTGCAGACTTCTTTTCCCATTCTTAGCTGACAGAAGTGAAGTTTAGTGTGGTGTTTCTGTAGCCCATTTTCTCTAAGCATTATGATGTAAAAAACAACCATTTGAACAGTTGCCACCTTTATGTCAGCCTAGTCTGGTCATTTTCTCCCAACCTTTCTTATATGTTTTTTTTTCTTCAACAGAACACATTAAGTGGCTATTATTTGGCTTTTATTTGCTCTCATCCACTCTAGATGTCTAGAGACTGTAGTATGTGGAATGCAAGAAGGGCATCGGTTTCTGAGAAGCTGCAACTACCACATCTGACACCAACAATCATCTAATGTGCGAAGAAGTTACTTGAAACCAAGATTCTTATTTTAATGTTTGGTTGAATTTCTTGAGTATGGCTAAATGTTTATTTTTTGGGATAGCACCCAAATGAGTTGTAGCTTGACTATTTGTGTTAATGAATAGGTGAAACTAAACAAATGTGCTTGATGCAAATAATAGAAGTGGAGCCGCACAGCTTCAGAGTCTAACATATTAAAGTTACACAGTACAAGATACATTTACCTGCTCCTCCTTTACGCTTTTCACTCCATCCAGAGCTTAGGCCTAGAGACTATGACTATGCTCCAGATGGAGTAAAATGTGTAGGAGGGGAGCAGGTGGATTTATTTGGTATTGTGACAATTGCGCGGTCGTGCGACGTGGCTCCCAAACAAAATTGACGTCCTTTTTTTCCCACAAATAGAGCTTTCTTTTGATGGTATTTGATCGCCCCTGCGGTTTTTATTTTTTGCGCTATAAACAAAAGAGAGCAACAATTTTGAAAAAAACGCATTATTTTTTATTTTTTGCTATAATAAATATCCCCCAAAAATATATAAAAAAACATTTTTTTTTCCTCAGTTTAGGCCGATACGTATTCTTCTACATATTTTTGGTAAAAAAAATTGCAATAAGCGATTATTGATCGGTTTGCGCAGAAGTTATAGCGTTTACAAGATAGGGGATAGTTTTATAGCATTTTTATTAATAATTTTTTTTATTAGTAATGGCGGCGATCTGCGATTTTTTTTGTGACTGCGACATTATGGCGGACACATCGGACATTTTTGACACAATTGTCATTTATACAGCAATCAATGCTATTTACATTTTAGACTCTGAAGTTGAGCAGAACCTCTTTTATTCTTTGCATTATCATTTTCACTTGGTCATGGACTGTTTGGAGCTGGTACCCTTCTGTTGGTGCAGCGGGGGTGAGAAACCCTGAGTGGAGTGTTTGGCTATTGTTTGCAGTAAAAAAAATCTTGTTGATTGTACCTGCCAGTGATAAAATAGCTAGGAAGTTTCTTGAAGGGTTTGGTGATGTTATGATGCATTGGTTGACTTCTGAATTTGCCACACCCAGCTCTTCCACAAACAAACCTGCTAGAGATGGCAAGCTATCAGGCAAACTAAATGAAGTCATGCAGGACCAGAATATTCTTTAAAATAACTTTTCAAAATACACAAAATCCTTCATTATTTCATTATTTTGTGTCCATGTTCCCTAACCTCCTTGCTTAACTTTATTGTTTATAGTTGAATTACAGCTGCTCTTTGAAATATATGTTGTGTGATATTTGCTTTTTGAAATGGCTTTTTTTAATGTTTACAGGATAAGAGCATTTGTGTGTATGTGATTGTCAGAACTACAACATTTTATTCAGTAGCTGCCTCTGACTATAGACCTGCATTTATGGTGTTTTTACCAAATTTTCACCCTTTACTAATCATGGCCACACACAATACGATATGATTGCATAATTTTCACTTTCAATAAAAAAAAATTTGAGATTGTCAGAATACAGAGACTGGCATGAAAAACATTGGCATAAAGGAGCAATATACAATTTGTTGCCCAAGTTGTAGCAGCCAATGTCATAGGGTCACTTTTGAGCCTGACCATAGCCCTTCAGGCTAATGAGTCAATGCTATGAAAGTGGCCAATAAGTACATGAAAGTTATTTAGATGCAGTGGCGGCTGGTGGTTTTTGTTTAGGGGGCGGCAAACAACCAACCCCCCCCCACGCTGTTTGTCCACTGGCACATACCCGATCAGCAGGCACATCGAGGATCATCGGGCACAACAGGGATCATCCGGTAGGGCACAGGCTGCCGCAGGCATCTTGCAGCATCTTCAATGTCCTCTTCCCTTCTGAGATCATGGTGGCTTCTTCCGTGCGTCTCCTTCCCTCTGCCTAGGCATCCAATAGGATCGCCTAACCTTTCAGACATCGTGAAAGTGCATGTGTGAGACAGAACAACTAATATGATATAAATTGAATAGATTTTCTACTAGGTACTAGTACTAGATAGTTGTTGATGGATTTTATTGCTCATGTGCATAGTCAATGTAAATTGCTAGAGCAACATAAAGCAGCTAGGTGCAACTCATTGGTTACACAAAATAACTCAAAGGCAACTTGATTCAACTGAAAGTGGAACTAAACCCATCAATCTAACAATTTCCCAAACCAGTTACATTCAAGGTATGCCGTAAATGATAATTGTCACAGTTATTTGTGCTAAAAGGTGAACTGTCAAGCCATTAAATGGCTGGTGTCATTGATGGGCACCTCTTGATTCACCACAATGATGTGGGCATTTTACATACCGAGTACCACTTGTTCTGTATACGTTATGTTATATTATAGATTTCTGTATAGTTTCTTAAGTTTAGTGGTGCCCTACTACTAGTACCGTGGGTCCTGAAGAAGCCTGAAATTGGAAAAACATTGACCCGACTACTCAAAATATACAGAATCTTATGTGTACAACTGTATTCTACTGTATATACAAGTTATTGATCATTTGATAACACTCCTTTTGTGTCCACATCTGGATCATGTGGAGGTAATTTATGCAGATTTTATCTATGAATTTTAATCTACTTATATATTTTTATTGAATTTACTTGTGTGGTCTCCTATGCTGAGCCTATAAGGTCTGACTTAAATAGGCAGGGTCTGAACTTTTTCAGCCCGCATTCGTTCTCTCATGGTGTCATAGCCAATCACATTTACAGAACCATGGCAACTGCAGATCAAACAGAGGCCAAGATGGCAGCTTCCTTCGCTGTAAAGGATAGGAGGGTTTAGTTCCACTTAAAGAGGGATTTTTAAAAGCCAGCAGCTAAAAATACTGCAGCTGCTGACTTTTAATAAATGGACACTTACCTGTCTCCCAGTTCCAGCGATGTCGGCAGCAGAGGCCAATCAATCGCTCGGCTCTCTGCTGTTGCCGGCGCCATTCTCGGTGAGGGAATCAGGAAGTGTCACCTTTGCGGCTTCACTTCCCAGTTCCCTACTGCGCATGTGCGAGTCGCGCAGAGAAATGAGAATCTTCTGCGCTGTCTGCCGGGACACGTGTGTGTCCCGGCAGACAGCGCGCTGGGAAAGGAAGTGACGTAAACTCCCATGGGAGTTTGTGCCCGGAAGTGGGTGCAGATACCTGTCTTAGACAGGTATCTGCACCCCCCTCCCCCTGAAAGGTACCAAATGTGACACCGGGGGGGCGAGAGGGTTCCGGAAAGTGGAAGTTCCACTTTAGGGTGGAATCCCGCTTTAAAAGAAGCTCAGAGAAATTTGAATCATTCTAATGCAACTCAAAGTAACAGCAGCAACTGAAAGCATGATGCATTTTACACGCTTCTGAATCTGATGTTTATGTGTATGAGCCCTAAAGTAGATTGTATGATTAAACTGTAACATGTATGGCCAACTTAACACATTAGAAAACAAGATACTACTGAACAGATACAACTAAAGGCATATATATAGCCAGGGACCAAGATGAGAAAATGGATACGAGATTTTATTTACTATACCATATTTTGCTACTTTTGAATGTCTTAACTTTTTTAAGTTTTGTGTTGTAAATTCAAGGGATAATCGCAAAGGCAATTACATAAATTACTAATCCATTTTACATAGCAGTAAGTAAAGACCACTTATGATGTTATGCATTTCTTTTATGCAGTTTCACACTTTTTCCCAAATACGCTAAACTGCAAAAGGTATCTCAGCCTACCTTAAAAATGACCCTCTTCACAATAGAGCTGCACGGGAAACCTCCCTGTATTGACAGCGTAATTACTCCGCTTTGCTGGAAACGCATTCAACTTTCTGGAGAAAAACAGTGAACACATATTACGGCAGATCAGAACATTCCTAAATATTATCTAGGAATGCTTTAAGTGTTTTCCCAAAGATGAAATTGTTACAGAGAAAATAATGATTAACCTTTAAAATCAAAGTGTCATTTCTTTTTTTTCTCCAAATGTGGAATTAATACACATTTTTTAATCATTAGTCTAATTTTCAGCTGATACTTTTGTTCTTTTGGCTGTTGAACTGTTACGGTTTGCTAGTAACCCTTCAAATTGTTTGCTCCGCTCATGCGTTCTATTCTGAATAATTCATTAGGCACTATAATCCAAGCGTAGAACACCTCATTTAGCACGGGCGATCTTTTCCCTATGTGTAGCTGACAGGCAATCAAAGTTTTTATCAGTGCAGAAAATTTGCAATTCAGAAATCTAGTAGCTGCAATTAGTAGCTATCAGGTAGTACGGGAAGTACAGCTTCATAAAAAGAGAAACATGAATAGGCTCAAGTGATGGTAGCAGAAAAAGTAATAGATGAAACTAACCGGCTGTTTCTAAATTTGCCAAATGGAACATTCTTTTTGCTCGGAGCACAAAGCTTTAATTAACTTTATGATATGTGTGGTTTCACAAAAGAATCCTGGGCAACAATGTATCTCAATTGATTGCTTCACGTTCAAGTTTGGACTGAAGTGGGGAGTCAAGAGACAAATGGCCTATCAGTTGGCCTCTCAAAGAAACTGTATAGGGCATTTTTTTTACTTTCTTTATAAGCCAAAAAAGACAAATGAGGCTTCTTCGGCAGAGACTGGTGGAATGTAGGGATGAACTTGATGTTCGGATCGAATATACCTTCCACTTGAACATACGTTCGTCTCGAACATCGGGTGTTCGCCCGTTCGCCGAAGAGCGAACATTATGTGGCGTTTCTGGCAAATTTGAGCACCGCGAAACGCCCCATAATGCACCGCGAGATCGCAGTGCATTGCTGTATGATGATTGCCCAAAGTATGCACCCGACCTGCATGCTTTGGCCAATCCCAGCAACCTCTGCTAAGAGGGCTATAATTGGCCAAAGGCAGGGTATATATATATATATATATATATATATATATATATATATATATATATATATATTTACAGGCCAAAGGCAGGGTATATATATTTATATTTACAGTTAGTCTAGTATATATATATATATATATATATATATATATATATATATATACTCTGCATTTAGCATAGACTATAAATTCAGTGTTCACTCTATATTCAGTCAGTGCAGGCAGTATATTAATATATATATATATATACAGTCTCGTAGCCTATATCTACAGTGCATTCCGTGGTGTGCTGTTTCTAATACACTTCAGACAGTGTCTTAATATATATATATACTCTGCATCCAGTGTAGCCTATATTTACAGTGCATTCTGTGGTGTACTGTTTCTAATAAACTTCAGGCAGTGTCTTAATATATATATACAGTCTTGTGTATGTATATATATATATATATATATATATATATATATATATATATATACTCTGCATCCAGTGTAGTATATTATCTATCTGTATTATATTATATATACAGTGCATTCAGTGGTGTACTGTTTCTAATACACTTCAGGCGGTGTACACAGTATCTAATACAGTGTGTACAGTGTCTACTACACTTCTGGTGGTGTACCCATAATAAAATACAGTGCATCCATAGTACAGTTGCTAATACAATGCAGGCGATGTACACAGTATCTAGTATAGTGTGTACAGTTTCTACTACACTTCTGGTGGTGTACACAATACAGTGCAGCCATAGTACAGTTGTTAATACAGTTCAGGCGGTGTACACAGTATCTAATACAGTGTGTACAGTTTCTACTACACTTCTGGTGGTGTACACAGTATAAAATACAGTGCATCCGTAGTACAGTTGCTAATAGAGTGCAGGCGGTGTACACAGTATCTAATACAGTGTGTACAGTTTCTACTACACTTCTGGTGGTGTACACAGTACACAATACAGTGCAGCCGTAGTGCAGTTTCTACTACTTTTCTGGGGATGTACACAGTATCTAATACAGTGTGTACAGTTTCTACTACACTTCTGGTGGTGTACACAGTATAAAATACAGTGCAGCCATAGTACAGTTGCTAGTACAGTGCAGGCGGTGTACACAGTACCTAATACAGTGTGTAGAGTTTCTACTACACTTGCCACAAGAGTGTCCCGGAGTGAGGGCGGGCAGTGAAAGATGATGTAATCTATCTGATGCCCGTGACTGCACAGTGATGGCGGTGTTCTGTCAGAAGCTGAACTGCGGTGATGCCGGGCGGGTGGTGGGAAATAATATTATCTCTCTGCTCGCTCGCCCACCCTCTCACCAGACTGCCTGCCTGCTGGCCTGCTCACCAGCCTGCTCAGCCACCCGCTGGCCCGCTCAGTTGCCCGCCAGCCCGCCCGCTCACTATTTTCTCGAGGGGGGGCAATTGCCCTGTTGTCCCCCCCTGGATCTGCCCCTGGTCACTGCCTTTGTAGGAGCGCTCTCTCCTCACCCCTGTAGCAGGAACTGACTGACACAGGGGAGATCACGAGACTAGATCGCCCCCCGAGAATAGGTAAGTATGTGCATCTTTCTACTACAGGGTAGTTAGCATAAGTGTTAGAAGGGGTGGGAGCAGTTTTGAGATTAGATTTAGCCTGGAGTTCTCTCTTAATTATATATATTTTTTTAACCAGCAGAAAGTTAGCTTTAAAAAATGATGACCTGAGCTGCTGAGAGAAGGACATCTTCAGTAGTTTTGCTGTGTATTTTAAAGATGAACTGCTCAAATGTGCCTGCAGTTACATATATCAGTGAGTGCTTATTTTACAGCTCACTTACCACTTGTAAGGAATTTGTAAATATTTGAATGCCCATACATTTACACTGCAGTTTGTGGTCACATTATCTCTTTGTAATCCCTAGACAATTAGAGGGTGTTACTAGCAGCAAAAACATCACCAATACAAACCAAGGTGATAACAAAAAGTCTGCAAGCTGTTAGTAAGTAGGCTTGTTTTTTTTTCCTGGGCATTCCCCAGGCTTTGTTGTTACCTGTTTTAGCCTTCCAATTCCGCTTACTGCGATAGCCAGCTATAGATGAGGGCAGTGGCAAGTTTTTTGTTATCACGTTGGTGTTTGTATTGATCCAGCAATGCACCAACACCTTTGCAGCCATTGTGCTACTTGCTGGGTGTTGGGTGTGCTCCTGCACCTTTAAGAAGGGGTGGACTCTCCTTCAGTCCACCTGCCCTCATTTATCCATCAGAATGTGCCTCCAATGTGGGGACACTCATATTTTAGTGGTAGGACCACAGATACCAGGGTGCCATGACGAGGTTCTGTGGCTTACGCATGCATTTGCAAATGCGTGCGGACTAAACCCCTGTTTTTAACGCATACTGTAATGCCGCGTACACACGGTCGGAATTCTAGTTGGAAAAAGCTCTGATGGTTTTCCCGTCGGAATTCCGACGGAATTTCGCTCAAACTGTCTTGCCTACACACGGTCACACCAAATTCCGATGGTCAATAACACCATGGCATATAACACGTTCGACTGCACTATAAAAGGGAAGTTTAATGCTTCCGAGCATGCGTCGGAATTTTGCGTGTTGAAATTGCATACACACGATCGGAAAATCCGATAGAAAGGTTTTCCATCGGAAAAATTAAGAACAGGTTCTCAATCCAAAGTCCATCGGAAATTCCGACAGAAAAAGACCGATGGGCATACACACGGTCGGAAAATCAGATGAAAAGCTCTCATCGGACTGTTTCCATCGGAAATTCCGACCATGTGTACGCGGTATTAGACAGGTTAACTCGGTTGTTTGCAAGCTGGTTGGTAAGTAGGCTTGAGTTTTTTCCTGGCCATTCCCCAGTCTTTCTTGTTAGCTGTTTTAGCCTGCCAATGCCGCTTACTGCGATAGCCAGCTATAGATAAGGGTGGTGGCAAGTTTTTTGTTAAACTATAAACTATGCATAGAGCTGATCAGTCATCTGCATAGAAGAGAGCAGTTGTGGGACTGGTCACTATTATGCCCCGTACACACGCATGGACTTTCCGGCGGGATTGTCCGACGGACCTAGTCCAGCAGACAAACCGCCGGACTTTCCAGTGGAGCTCCGCCGGACTTTCCGAGCGTGTGGACTTGTCCACACACGCCCAGACTTTCCGGCGGACAATCCGCGGGAAAAAGTCTGCAGGACTTTTGGAAATGAACAGACTTGCCCCACACACGGAGCAAAGTCCGTTCATTTAAAACGTAACTGCAGGTAGACGGGACTAGCGAAGGCAGTGAATGCCACCGCGCTAGCCCCGTCACCTGGCATGGATTTAAAAGGACTCCCTACACCGAAAAAACGGCGTGGGGGTCCCCCCAAATCCATCTCAGACCCTTATCCGAGCATGCAGCCCAAAGAAGAAGAAGAAGAGGAAGGCGGCGCAGAAATCGGCGACAGCGGCAAAAACAGAAGAGACCCCGGAAGACCCCCGAAGGCGGATCGAGACCCCACAGACGACGGCGGCGACGATGAAGAAGAAAGCCGGGCTCTTCCGCTCGGTAAAAGAGCTAGGTAAAAGAGCAGAAGAGAGCAGAGGAGTCAGACGAGAAGACCCCCCAAGACGGAAGAAGACCCCGGAGCAGTGCAATAAAATATTTAAAAAAAATTGTGTGTTTTTTTTACTTACAATTTTACACCTTAGGTGAATGGGTAGGGGTACATCGTACCCCATACTCATTCACATAGGGTGGGGGGCCAGGATCTGGGGGTCCCCTTATTAAAGGGGGTTCCCGGATTCCGATAAGCCCCCTGCCCGCAGACCCCGACAACCAACGGCCAGGGTTGTCGGGAAGAGGCCCTTGTCCTCATCAACATGGGGACAAGGTGCTTTGGGGCTTTCCCCAGGGCACCCTCCATGTTGAGGGCATGCGGCCTGGTACGGCTCAGGAGGGGGGGCGCTCGCTCGTCCCCACCCCTTTCCTGGCCGGCCTGCGTGCTCGGATAAGGGTCTGAGATGGATTTGGGGGGGACCCCCACGCCGTTTTTTCGGCATAGGGATTCCCTTTAAATCCATGCCAGGTGACGGGGCTAGCGCGGCGGCATTCACTGCCTTCGCTAGCCCTGTCTACCTGAAGTCACGTTCTAAATGAACGGACTTTCCGATGATCTGCAAGTCCGTTCATTTCCAAAAGTCCCGCGGACTAGCATACAGACTGCGGGATTGTCCGCCGGACTTGCGAGTCCAGCGGACAATTTTAAGTCTGATCTTAAAACTTAGTCCGCCAGACTTTTGGCGGGAAAAAGTCCACCAGCGCCCACACACGGGCGGATTTCCCGCGGGAAAGTCCGCTCGTGTGTACGAGGCATTACATAACATATTCTCTGGCTGCTACAGATCATTTCTAAACCAAATAAAGTACATAATTTGGAAATTAGGATAACTAAAAGCCTTTTTTAACCTGGGAGAAGTTCAGCTTTAAAATACATATTGTATGTGTGAGTAGCTTAACCTTACTAAGAATTGTTCAGCTAGCCTTTTTAAGTCACACATCTCTGCCACACCGCATAACCGGGCAGGTGACACAGCTATTTCCTATTTTATCTTTGCATCTTCCTGGGCTCATACAACTGTGATTGGGTTTATCTGGTTGGAAGCAAAAATATTTGGCTTAAAAAATATCCACCTTGGACTTGTTAGTTCTCTGAGAGCAATGTTTTTGGAGTGTCTTTGGATACCAAAAAAACATAATGATCATCACTTCATCCATGTGATATCAGTGGTCTGTGAGAACCTGCACTTCTAGCCTCCTAAAACACAGGTTTTCAACCAAGTGTTTCTGGTAGAGTCAAGGGGTGCTTCTGAAATGCTTATGGGGTGTTTCTGTCAAGGGGTGCTTCTGAAAGACTTAGGTTATTTAGAGACCCATGGGGTGCCTCTGCCTAATTTATAGCAGTTTATAATGTAGCATACAATAAGAGCACACACAACATCAGACAAGAATGTTTAAGTAACCATTCAAACCATTTTTTTTTAAGTGTTCAATATATACTAGCACATGAAAGCATGTGTTTAATTTGTGTGTGTGTTAACATGCATTACGTTAAAGGTAGCCCATTTAAATTAATGAGTTGACAATGCACCAATGGTTTACATTTTAGATAACGAAACAGCTATACAGTATATTATGCTAAACCGATATCATGAAGTTATTGTGTTGCCAATGGATCCCAGTTTTTGTACAGTGAGGGTATGCAGGCTCAAAATGCACCTGGAAATGCCCATTGAAGATACATTTTTCAGCTTCCCTCAAAGTACTACAGTTCCAGTAGGGTGGTGCTTTGTCCTTGGACCTTGGTTCCCTTCAGCTATTTACCAGTGTTACCACCCTGGACTTTACTCTGAGGGTTGTTGTTTATGAAGATGAATGCAAATTACTATGTTCTGTACTGATTTGCTGAAGTAGTGATTCTCAGCTTGACTTTCTGTGGTTTTAAAGTCTTATAGAGATTAGTCTATGAGGATACATGCTACCCTGCCTGAGTCACAGAAACTTTGCTCTGAAGAATCCATGTTAGTGCAGATTTTATCATCTGTTTTGTATACTACAGTGTATGCATGCTGTTTGCCATTCTGACCTTGTTTGGTATTGTTGATTCAAACTTTGAGGTGCTCAATATGTATTCTTAGGCCAGCCATACACGGTTCAAATCTTGTCCGGTTCCTGCTAAACCGGCCGAGATTCGAACCGTTAATGGGCAGGCTGAATGTACCAAGTTGATCGATCGATCGGATTCTCTTGTAATTATCACTAGCGACCAGTGTTGGCCCGTTCATTAAAGGCGCATAGGCGCCACCCCTCCAACCATCACCGCCTCCCCCTATACATGCACCCGACCCCTTTGCAGGACGCCGGATGCATAAATTACAATGGCGGGGATGTGTTTTTTGAAGCACCTTATTAGAGACAGAGGCTCTAATATGCTTCATAATAGGGTGGGCTCTGGGCGCAGAGAATGCAAACGGAGCCCACCCAGGTGTGTTACAACAGTGAAAGAATATTCTCTATTGTAACACTGATCCTCCTCCCGACCAATCAGGAAGCGGGCTTTGAGACCTGTCACCCAATTGGCTAAAAGGACAGGCAATCCTATTGAATGCCTAGGAGGAGGGGAGGAGCCGCACGCTGGAAGCCGCTGATGGAGGAGAGGACATGGAACCTCTGCCCGCTACCTGCCACCTGCTACCCGCCTAGATGTGTAAGTGCTGGGCCAGACAGCGGGGGGAGGTTGTTTGCCGCCCGCCCACCCTAAAAACCCACCACCAGCCACTGCTAGCGACTATAGATAGCACTAGCACTGTCTTCTCCCAGTGGGGACAGCTTCTAGAAGTGATTGCTGATTCCCCTGTCAGCACTGTTTTTTGTTGATGGGGGAATCATGCAAAATTCTTTCCTGCAACCCATGATTTCAGGAAAGAAATTTGCACTATGTAAGTCTAGCCTTTCTCTTGGAGCTGTTTATGCATACAAAGTGTTGTCCTCTGTTGGCTGAGCTTGTAATATTTGCTAAATGCTAAGGGACTTTGGGAGGGGGAGTGGTATACTTGGTGATGTCACACTTTGTCATGGGGGAGCTATGGGTGCTGTGGAGTGTGTATTGATTGACCAGAGTGAGTAAGGGGGTTGCTGCACAGTAGAAACAGGCCAGATTATCATGGATTGTGGTAGGAAATTAGAACAAAAATTCCATACATATTTAGATTTTACTAGAGAATACATTTAAAAAACAATTTTCCAGTGCTTGGTGATCTTTAAGAAATTATTTATAGAGCACTGAGTCTCAGATTCATCCATGATTCACCTTAGAGCAGGGGTCTCAAACTGGCGGCCCTCCAGCTGTTGCGAAACTACAAGTCCCATCATGCCTCTGCCTGTGGGAGTCATGCTTGTAACTGTCAGCCTTGCAATGCCTCATGGGACTTGTAGTTTCGCAACAGCTGGAGGGCCGCCAGTTTGAGACCCCTGCCCTAGAGTCACCATACATACACGAGTGATTCAGCTACTTAAAGTGATTGTAAACAATAACCATGTAAAACAACCCATTCAGTTTAAAATAGAAATAATAGGCAAAAATAAAAAACTATTTTTCCTCTTTTTATAAGTGATCACATCTCCTCTGTTCTCAGCTGCATAAGAGCTGGGGAGAGGAGGAGAAGCAGCAGCACACTG
The DNA here is from genome assembly GCA_028564925.1 of Lithobates sylvaticus. Classification (NCBI taxonomy): domain Eukaryota; kingdom Metazoa; phylum Chordata; class Amphibia; order Anura; family Ranidae; genus Lithobates; species Lithobates sylvaticus. The sequence goes on along the minus strand of CM053034.1, from coordinate 173,767,200 downwards.
AGCTTCCGACTGAATGAATGTGCAGCGCAGGGGGTGGGGGGGGTACAGCAGACACATATCACGAATATGAAGTGTTGGGGTAACAAACGCTTTAAACTGTAACAGTTGCTTTCATTATACAAAACATTCAACCAGTTCAAAAAGATACAGTACCATCTGAATTCACTATTCTTTCATGATAAATAAAAGTTACAAGACTTACTGTATAACAATTGCATGCTTGGAACTAGCCAACATTTCTGATGTTGGATGAGAAAATCTGCAGAAGGAGTTAAAGTAGCATCATGAATTAGGTTAGGTTTTAGGTGTTAGGTTAGCTTAGTGTTAGGAATAAGGCAGTATAGTTTAAGTGTTTTGGTTAAACTATATGTAAAGCGCAACTCCATGTTAGTCTATGTGTCCGTGCACACATAGGCTTTCAGAGGCAGGGGCGTTCCAAGGCAGAAAACAAATCCCACTGCCAGTATGTCTAGGAGCAGCAGCATTTTGGCAGAAAAAATTGTTGTTAACTCTAGACGTGACAAGCTCTTGAGCATTAATTCATTTCAATGGCCAATATACATTTTTTAATCTGGCTAATAAAATGAATGAATGACCAAGCGCTTGACACACCTACAGTAAATGCAACTAAACGCTACTAGATGCATATGCACGCATCAGGCGTTTTTTCTGCCAAAACACTGCTGCCAGGAGATAAGGCATTTAGGAGAGCTGGGCAAACGCTAAGGCCCCTTTCACACTTATGCGACTTCAAAGTCACGCAATTTTACCGTGATTTTGCCGTGATTCGCGGCCACGATTTTTGCCGCGATTTCGCCACGATTTCAAGGAATGCCTGTGTAAATGGCATCAAAATCGGACCAAAGTAGTGCAGGGACTACTTTGAAGTCGGAACGACTTGAAGTCGTACTAATATGAATGTCTGTCATTGGAAATCATGGGGAACGACTTGTCATGCTACTTTGCAGTCCCAAATCGTGGGACAAGTCGTATAAGTGTGAAAGGGGCCTAAGTGTGTATGAGCCCTTAATATTTCTAAATCTGTAGATTTCACTAAAATAATACCTGGTGATCCTGTCATGAAGGTCCTTTTTCAGTTATGGGTGACGATGCTCTGTCCCTGTGTTCTAATTTTGCTCCTGCATTGTCACGCTGTTCTGATAGAGACTGCAAGTGGCCATTTTAACACATATTAGGCATTGTCCACTGCTGTCACCATGCAATTGCTGCTAGAGTGTATGAGAAGATCAGCTGTCCTGAGACCATATTTAAGGGGTCACTCCACCTTTTACACTGACATCCGTATTTAAGGTGTAGTATGTAAAATGGGGCAAATTTGACCCCACCAAACAGTCACCCCTGTGTGACAGCATGCAGGATCCCCCCCCCCCCCCCCCCCCACAGAAGCTGTGACTTTTGAAAATTGCATGGCTGTATGGGGCTCCACTGACACAGCCACGTCATTCTTTCAAAGAGATCTATAAATGAATGAACTACAAATCCTGTTTTCCCCCACAGCAGATGGACTTGTAGTTCTGATCAGTGGACTGGTAGTCTATTGACATTCCTCCAGCTCAGTAACTGAAAGTCTGTACCTTGGTATGGACGTAGAGTTGGAGGAAAAGTCTGCAGGTGTAATGCTTTGCAGTCTCCTATGGAAAAAAAATAATGGATGCACATTTTAGACCTGCAAATATGTGCATTTGTTATTTTTTTAACGTGGACGTAGCTAATTATTAATGTACAGTGTGTATTCGTTGGATTATTTAATTTATTTTTAAATAGTACACTAAAATGACTTTATATAACAGCAAGAATAACATTGGAAGAGTGGCAATGTTAGTCAATCAGACTCATCTACATTGAACATTGCTCTTATTCAAGCAAATCTAACACATAAGGATTGCTTATAGGAAAAGAGAGCAAGTGAAGACCTTATAAGTGTGTTAATATTCCTTCACTATCTAATCGCAGCTGGGGGCAGGCCATGACTAGGCTGTATTTCTTAAACTGCCATGCAGAAAAGATGGCAATGCTATGATTTAGGAGGCCTGCGTGGGACTAAAACCATCATTAACAAACTTCATCCATAAAGACACTGTAGAATACATGGTTGTAAGCTGTCGGGCCATAAAGATGAATGCTAGGTATGGATAATTTACATAGTTATATTGGTCCAATTTGCAAAGCAATGTCTGAAAATGGCTGACCTGCGGTGTTCACATTGCAGGATGGCAGCCTTCGGCACAGGCCACAGATGTTAGTGGAAATCACTGGAGAAGCAGTGTCTAGTACAGGAATTTCCAACTTCTAGAGCAGCCATTCTCAACCAGGGTTCCTCCAGAGTTGGCTAGGGGTTCCTTGAGCTGTGACCAACTGACCCCCCATATGATAGCACCTGCATAGTTCCAGGACCAACACAACTTGGCAGAGCCAGCGGCATAGAAGAATGGCATTCTGACCACCACTGTGAGAGGAGCTTTCTCCCCACTGACCACCAATGTATGGGTTACATAGTTAATCTGGTTGAAAAAAGACCATCCAGTTCAACCAATATAGAAAATAAACACACGCACACAAATAGAAAACCTCCATATATACAATCCTATACCAACATTTGGTCCAGAGGAAGGCAACCCCCCCCCCCCCCCCCCCCAATAAAGGTTGTTTTCCCAATGGCCACCCACCAATGGACTAATCTTAGCAGAGGTTCCCTAAGGCCTAAAAAATATTACCTTTGGGGTAAAAAGGTTGAGTAAGGCTGTTCTGGAGTGATCCTACAGGTATGGTATATGAATAGTTACATAGGTCCAAACTGGGCAACTATGTAAAGATGTCATACCTGGAATTCTCGTTTTAATAGAAATTATAGTGTACCGTGAATGATAACATATTTAACTATAATTGTGACATTTGTCTACAATTACATTTTCACTAAATGTGTAAATTGTGTAATTGACTTGCTTGCTGTGCAATATTTACATGACAACACTTCCCATACTGATTTGTAGTTCTAAGAACTTAGGCTGTTCCTACCTACCTTTGTGTGTTTCAGTAACTTCTATTGCTTTCTCCATCATGTAAAATTAAGAAACTATCCAGCAGGGAGAGTAGGAGACCCTCATAATGGTCACACCACGTGCAAAGACTCAGGAATTCAGTCACAGAGATCTTAGTAATATAACCCTGTGAGAAACTGTCAAGTATTTTAACTCTCGAGCCTCTACCAAGCACTAAGGCCTCATTCACAACATTTCTAAACATGTATAAATGCATATAATGATTTTAAATAGTGTAATGAACATTGTGCGTTTATGTGCACTCAGGTGAACATAGTTTAAAGTGAGAGTTCCACTGTTTTTTTTTTTTTAAGTCAGCAGCTACAAATACTGCAGCTGCTGGCTTTTAAAATATGGACACTTACCCCTCCAGTGCACCCTAAATGTCGGCACCTGAAGCCGATCGGCTCTCGGGTGCTGTCGCTGCCATATTCGATATGGGAATCAGAAAGTGAACCCTTGCGTGAGTCGCGATGCACAATAAGGACAGTCCCTGCTGTCTCTGGGATCCGCGTGTTTCAATCAAAACACAGGCAGAGGAAGTGATGTCACGCTCGGTGCGCCGGTCTATGTGACCGGAACGCCGAGCTGTGAACGTCTAAAGGTTAGTGCACCAACAGTACACTGACACCAGTACACATAGGCACACAAAACACCCCCCTGTCACCCCCAGATCACCCCCCAGATCACCCCTCCCCCCCCAGTCACAGTGTCACTAATTGCAGTGATCATTTTTTTACTGATCACTGCATTTAGTGTCAGTGTGACTGTAATAACTGTCAGTGCAGTTAGTTTTAGGTCCAAGGTAGCCCCCTACCCCCCCCTAATAAAGGTTTAACCCCTTGATTGCCCCCAGGTAACCCTTTCACCCCCTTTTGCCAGTGTCACTAAGCGATCGTTTTTCTGATCGCTGTATTAGTGTCACTGCTGTCGCTAGGTAACCATTTTTTTTTTTTAGGTAACCGCCATGTTTATATAGGTTCATAAATAGGTTTATAGGTCAGGTACCCCCATATTACAACCTAAATAAAGGTTTTAACCCCCTGATTGCCCCTAGAGTTAACCCTTTCACCAGTGATCACTGTATAACTGTCACTGGTGACGCTGGTTAGCCAGTTAGTTATTTCGTTATTTAGGTTCCCCGTCAGGTTTTTATATAGCGTCAGGTACCCCCATATATTACCTAATAAAGGTTTTAACCCCCTGATTGCCCCTAGTTAACCCTTTCACCCCCTTTTGCCAGTGTCACTAAGCGATCGTTTTTCTGATCGCTGCATTAGTGTCGCTAGGTAACCAGTTTTTTTTTGTATTACTGTTACGGGTGACGCTGGTTAGTTAGCTTTTTTTTTATACTGTCAGGGCACCCGCCATTTATTACCCAATAACGGTTTAACCCCCTGATCGCCCGGCGGGTGATATCAATTAGGTTTTAGGGTCTAATAAGGTCTGCGTCGCCCCAGGTTAGTGCCAATACCGCAAACACCCACGCGCAAAGCATACACCTCCCTTAGTGGTACAGTATCTGAACAGATCAATATCTGATCTAATCAGATCTATACTAGCGTCCCAGCAGTTTAGGGTTCCAAAAAAAAACGCATTGTTAGCGGGATCAGCCCAGATACCTGCTAGCACCTGCGTTTTCCCCCTCCGCCCAGCCCAGCCCAGCCCACCCAAGTGCAGTATCGATCGATCACTGTCACTTACAAAACACTAAGCACACATAACTGCAGCGTTCGCAGAGTCAGGCCTGATCCCTGCGATCGCTAACATTTTTTTTGTGGTAGCGTTTTGATTCAGTCGCTTCAGTCAGGAGCTTTTTTACCTGTGAATCTCAAAAAAATAAAAAAAATAAAAATAGTTGTCGTTTTATTGTTCTCTCTCTCACTCTATTCTCTCTCTATTGTTGCTCTTTTTTTACTCCATTCTATTCTGCAATGTTTTATTATGTTTTATCATGTTTTATCATGCTTGCTTTTCAGGTATGTAATTTTGTTTACTGTGTTTTAGTGTTAAGCATTTTTTTGTTTTCAGGTGCGCCATTCAGTTGCAACGCGGATTTATTTATCTTGACAGCAACAGCGTTTGCTCCCACGATACATAAAGCCGCGACTCCAACGCTGTAGGAGGTGATTTCACCACCACAGTTAAAAAAAAGAGCATATATGCCGAAGCATGGGGGCAGCAGGGGGGGGGAGGAGCGATTGGCTCCTAATGCCATGTACATACGGTCGAAATTCCGACCGTGTGTACACGGCATAACTTTTGCGGGAGGATGCCCCCATGCATCGGCATATATAAATGTGCATGTATGCCCATCATTAGAAGTGGTGGATGAAGGGAGGTATTCTAATGGTGGGCATACCCACCAATCAATCTCTTTTTTTCGTTCAGCCAAGAGGCTGCATGAAAAAAAAAAGATTACAATATATGTCCAGTATGTTGCTGGACTTTGAATGGTTATACCAGAATGATGCCTGCAGGTTTAGGTATCATCTTGGTATCATTCTTTTCAGCCAGTGATCGGCTTTCATGTAAAAGCAATTCTAGCGGGTAATTAGCCTCTAGACTGCTTTTACAAGCAGTGGGAGGGAATGTCCCCCCTCCCGGATATAAACCGCGCCATTGGGAAATTGGGAAAGCATTTTATCACACCAATCTTGGTGTGGTCAGATGCTTTGAGGGCAGAGGAAAGATCTAGGGTCTAATAGACCCCAATTTTTTCAAAAAAAGAGTACCTGTCACTGCCTATTGCTATCATAGGGGATATTTACATTCCCTGAGATAACAATAAAAATCATAACAAAGAAAAAAAATGGAAGGAACAGTTTAAAAATAAAATAAAAAAGCAAAATAAAAAAAAAAAAAAAACAAAAAAAAAAAAAAAAAGCACCCCTGCCCCCCCTTCTCTTGCGCAAAGGCGTACACAAGCGTTGGTCTGGCGTCATATGTAAACAGCAATTGCACCATGCATGTGAGGTATCACCGCGAAGGTCAGATCGAGGGCAGTAATTTTAGCAGTAGACCTCCTCCGTGAATCTAATGTGGTATCATGTAAAGGCTTTTAAAGGCTTTTAAAAATGTATGTAGTTTGTCGCCACTGCGTGTTTGTGCGCAATTTTAAAGCATGTCGTGTTTGGTATCCATGTACTCGGCCTAAGATCATATTTTTTATTTCATCAAAAATTTGAGCAATATAGTGTGTTTTAGTGCATTAAAATAAAAAAAAGTGTATTTTTTCCACAAAAAATGCGTTTGAAAAATCGCTGCGCAAATACTGTGTGGAAAAAAAAAAAATGCAACACCCACCATTTTAATCTGTAGGGCCTTTGCTTTAACATTATATATAGTGTTTGGGGGTTCAACGTAATTTTCTTGCAAAAAAAAAAATATGTTTTCATGTAAACAAAAAGTGTTAGAAAGGGCTTTGTCTACAAGTGGTTAGAAGAGTGGGTGACGTGTGACATAGGCTTCTAAATGTTGTGCATAAAATGCCAGGACAGTTCAAACCCCCCCCAAATGACCCCATTTTGGAAAGTAGACACCCCAAGCTATTTGATGAGAGCAATGTTGAGCCCATTAAATATTTTTTTTTTTTGTCCCAAGAGATTGAATAATGAAAAAAAAAATATATATATTTTTTTTTTACAAAAAGTTGTCACTAAATGATATATTGCTCAAACATGTCATGGGCATATGTGGAAATACACCCCAAAATACATTCTGTTGCTTCTCCTGAGTACGGGGATACCACATGTGTGGGACTTTTTGGGAGCCTAGCTGCGTACGGAACCCCAAAAACCAATCACCGCCTTCAGGCTTTCTAAGGGTGTAATTTTTTTATTTCACTTCTCACTGCCAATCACAGTTTCGGAGGCCATGGAATGCCCAGATGGCATAAAACCCCCCAAAATGACCCCATTTTGGAAAGTAGACACCCCAAGCTATTTGCTGAGAGGTATGGTGAGTATTTTGCAGATCTCGCTTTTTGTCACAAAGTTTTGAAAATTGAAAAAAAAGAAAAAAAAATTTTTTTTTTCTTTACTTTCTTCATTTTCAAAAACAAATGAGAGCTGTAAAATACTCACCATGCCTCTCAACAAATAGCTTGGGGTGTCTACTTTCCAAAATGGGGTCATTTGGGGGGGTTTTGTGCTATTTTGGCATTTTATGGCCTTCGAAACGGTGATAGGTAGTGAGGAGTGAAATCAAAAATTTGCACCCTTAGAAATCCTGAAGGCGGTGCTTGGGTTTCGGGGCCCCGTACGCGGCTAGGCTCCCAAAAAGTCCCACACATGTGGTATCCCCATACTCAGGAGAAGCAGCAAAATGTATTTTGGGGTGCAATTCCACATATAACTATGGCATGTGTGAGCAATATATCATTTAGTGACAACTTTTTGAAAAAAAAAAAAATCTTTTTTATTTTTGTCTTTATTCAATCACTTGGGACTAAAAAAAAAAATATTCAATGGGCTCAACATGCCTCTCAGCAAATAGCTTGGGGTGTCTACTTTCCAAAATGGGGTCATTTGGGGGGGTTTTGTACTTCTCTGCCATTTTAGCACCTCAAGAAATGAAATAGGCAGTCATAAATTAAAAGCGGTGTAAATTCCAGAAAATGTACTCTAGTTTGTAGACGCTATAACTTTTGCGCAAACCAATAAATATACGCTTATTGGCATTTTTTTTACTAAAGACATGTGGCTGAATACATTTTGGCCCAAATGTTTGACTAAAATTGAGTTTATTAGATTTTTTTTATAACAAAAAGTAGAAAAATCTTTTTTTTTTTTCAAAATTTTCGCTCTTTTTTCCGTTTATATCGCAAAAAATAAAATCACAGAGGCAATCAAATACCATCAAAAGAAAGCTCTATTTGTGGGAAGAAAAGGACGCAAATTTCGTTTGGTTACAAAATTGCATGACCGCGCAATTACCAGTTAAAGTAGTGCAGTGCGAAATTGAAAAAAGACCTCTGGTCCTTTGGCTGCCAAATGGTCCGGGGCTGAAGTGGTTAACAGCGACATATGTAATGCCGTTTGTTTTTTTCGGGCTTGCCTAGAATATACTGTTTGTGAGATTCTCCTCTGAGCGGCACAGAGGAGAAGTCTCGCGATGCAGAAATGATTCTGCTCTTCCTGATACTCCCCCTTGTGACTGACCAATGCTCTGTTGCCGTAGTAACGGCAATCGAGATCGAGGCTTGGTTACGACGGTACGGCGCATGCGCGAGATTTCAACAGGGAAACAAACTAAGGGCGGAAATTACATTCGCATCGGCTTCAGAAATCAGCAGTACCAATGGCGCAGGCGATACCCGAAACACAATGAAATATCAAACTATAAAAAAAAAGGTACTTATAGTGCTCGTTTTTCAATGTGGAACACATAGCATGCTTGAGTATGTTAATAAACATACAATTAGTTCAAAAATATAATTTTTTTGGGGGGGTTTAAAAACGTTTTCCTTAGTTTTGGATACTGAGTGGAAAAATTAGAAACCCTCTTGGATTTTACTTCTATCCAAGACTCTGATAGAGTAGCGAATGTCAAAAACTCATATCAGCTTTTCGTTGCTTGTATAGTGGAGAAAATAAGGAGCCCTGGACTGCATAGTGGGGGTGCTGGACTGCTTGGTGGGGAGCACTGGACTGCTTGGTGGGGAGCATTGGATTGTTTGGTGGGGAGAGCTGGTCTACATGGTAGAGTACACCAGTACAGCTTGGTGGGGTGCACTGGACTGCTTGGAAGGGAGCGCTGGACTGCTTGGTGAAGAGAGCTGGACTGCTTGGTGTCTTGCGCTTTGTGATGAGAAGCATGTGGAAATTGGAAGGCAGCTTTTTTAGTCTCAAGAATTTTTTAAGATGATCCCTGTAGAGTCGTTAAAATAATTTGAAGATACAGATGGCACTGAATTGGTAAAGTAGAGTTCTACTCTATAGCATAGAGGTTGGCAATATTGGCAACCCAGCTGTGGTGAATCTACAAGGCCCATGAGGCTCTGCAGAACCAACAGCCACAGGAATGACTTCCATAGGCATGATAGGATTTGTAGATTCACCACAGCTGGAGTGCCAAGGTAGCCCACCCGGCTGTAAACGATGGTCCTACTCTGGACTTGTACCAGTAGAGTGACACTTTCATCTTCCAATTTCTTTCCAGATTTTGGTTGCTGTTTGCGTGTGTCCCAGTGTTGTTTTCCCTCACTTACCATTTGAGATAAACTGTTATTATGATAGGAAGTGGTGGGAAATCTCTTTAATTGAGTCTGCAAGCCAGGCAAGGGTTTTTATTCCTTCTCTACTAAGGATGAGTTTATGTGTGTTCTGAATGGGTTTGGGTCTGAACCCTTAAGTTAGCTGTTATTTCTGATCCAATGTGCTGTGAGCTGTCCCACACATGATTTACACAAAAGGGAGAGATGCTTGTGATGTCATTGATCTAATATGGTAACATGGCCTAATATCATCATTGGCCTAATATGTTGTCATAAAGGTCAATGTTGTCATGAGTATCCCCACCCGTTTGTGTATGTCAGCTGTGCGAAGCCAGGAGTTCTCTGCCCACAGCTCATTGGCCCAGAAATGACAGTTGAGTTGAGGTTTTAAACCCAAACTCAATTTAAGCAAACCCAAGTTCATCTTTATTCTCTACTTTATCCATTCCAAAAGTTGCGGCTGGACATGAGCTAATATGTATATTTTAAACATAGGGTCAAATCTGAAATTCCTGACATCTGTGCTCTAGTATTAATGTACAATATGGAATTAAATCTAGGTCCCCTTAGTTCACAGTCTAACTGACACAAAGCTAAGCCTTGTCGGCGAAAAACACAAGCACCCCCCGCTAATCAAAGCTTAGTAACACCTGCAATGTGGTTCAATTTGTTTACTGCTTAAGTGGGCTGCTTGCCTTCGGCAGAATATTGTTTTGTTGTGTAAAGCTTTTTATTTTTAAAACTAATGTAAGTTTTGTATTTGAAGGTAATGAAACGAACCATAAATTAGAAACTGAGGGTTCCTTTTCCCTTTAAAGCAGCTAAATTTGCATCTTTTTTTTTTTTTTTCCTCCTTGACAAAAAAAGCAGCGGTGCAAGCCTGGGACTCAGAGGTAATTGCCTTTCAAGAAAAGAACTTTGAATCTCTAGTCATTAATTGCAGAGTTAATCATTGGGATTATACTAAATAATACTAGTGAAACTAATCCAGCTCCGCAAGTTTTCAGATCTATAACTGGTTTAATATGGTAATCACATGCTCAAATGAACACAGCCGTGCGTAGGACTCTGCAAAATGTTGAACTATATCATTTTATGTTCTTTTGTTTCGCTTTAAGTTTCTGTTCTGTTTTGTATTTAGACTGGAGTCTAAATCTAACACCAATGGAAATGAAACAGCAGAACAAGATGTATGGATGGACGGTCATTTCATAATCCTGTTTGTTTTTTTAATTAGTTTTAGTTATCCATGAAGCAGCTTACAGCCAATGTCAATAACCAGTTGGATTTATTTAAAGTAGCTAGATACGCAATCAATGTACATATTTGTGAACTGTCAAAAAGTCTGTAGTTCTATTCAGTTTTCTAATCCGAGTACATACTGTATATAGCAATAGATCACCTTTTTTATATCCAATTCAATAATTCAAGTGTCAATAGAGCTGACTATCTTTGGTGAGGCTACATGGAACACCGAGGATTATGAGAGAAACCCAAATGTGTAAGAAAAGTTGTACGAGAACCACACTTAGTAGAAAGAATTTTTATTTTTATTTTTAAACTGAAAGTTTTTATTGATTTTCAACAAAAAGGACAAGAACATACAAAAGGATATACATGACAAAAACCAAAAAGCGCCCATGGGCAATACCATCATGAAAAGAAAAAACAATAATAAAGATAGAAAAAGTTTAAATAGGACATGCTGATGATAGATACCAACTTCAGATTCAATGGTCTCAGTCACAGCAACATAATGACTACAATGGCACAACTGTCTAATGGTATACACAGGAAAGAGCGATGGGATGAGCGAATTGGCAAAAAAAAAAAACCCACAAAAAACATACAAATGAGCATAACAGAGGTAGAGAAAGAGGAAAGGGAGAAGAGAAAGTAGTAAAGAACAACCACCCACACCAGGGCCCACCCCAGAGACCAGAATCATCATCCACACAGGATGTCGCCAGTTTAGGAAGACTTCATGCTGGAGGGGATTCCAACCAATCCCACAATTCCAAAACCCTATTGTGGGTCTCAAGAGTGTCATTTATTGAAGCAGTCAGGCTTTCCATCCGTTTCACATCTCAGAATCAGCCATGGAAGGAGGGTCCAGCTTTTTCCACCTAAGGGCAATCAAGCATCGTGCGGTAGTTAACACATGCACATGAAGCTTTCTAGCCGTTTTAGAGAAAGAAGGGGGTGGAAGGCCCAAAAGAAAAATTGTAGGATTGAAAAGCACCAGGAGCCAAAGATGGAGTGGATTAGGGAGTGGACCAACTGCCAGTAGGGAGTCGTAAGCAGGTGTCAGCTATTTTATAACCTGTAGGTGGCACTGTGCCGCTATCACAGGTGGAAAGAAATTTGATTTAACTCCTTATGTACTCCATTAGACATTTTGGGGAAGACCTGGATTCGTTATTTGGATACACCTAGAGTGGTAGATCAGGGACTAATCTGCCCGCACCACCCTCCCCACAAAACACCGGCTGTGATTAAACACAGCAAGATTTTGTCAGCAGGTCCCAGCCAATTATTCATGGCCGGGACCTGCTGATCGACTGTGTCCAATCACAGCTCAGAGCCCTGTATTGACAAACAACACAGGGCTCTGTACAGAGGGAGTGATCTATTTATCTCCTCTCGCTGCTAAGCAGGGAGAAGTATATAGTATTATCACTGATCACTGTATCAGTGTTACTCGTGATGTCAGTGTCAGTTAGTCAGTTTGTCTATCTCCCACCCAGTGTCAATTAGTGTCAGACTTCCTGCCACACTATCACACTCTGATCGCTGATCGCTGCAATTACTAGTATAAATAAATAAATAAAAATTCCAGTATATACTGTATACCATAGTTTGTAGACGTTAAACCTTTCACACAAACCAATCAATATACACTTATTGGGGGTGGTTAATATAAGATAATTCAGTGCAGTAAAAACGGTGTGTGTTTACTCCCTGTTTGGGTATCTTATTTCAGACCCTGCCTACAAATTGACCTTAAATTCTGTACAGAGAGATAAGTAATTATTGGAAAATCAACTCTGCAGGTGGTTTGGTGGACCGAATTTAATTACTTGCTTCTGTGCAAATATTCGTTCCACCCAAGGTATCAGTGAAGTAGTAAAATAAAAGTGAGATCCCATTTGTATCACCCACAATTATCCAATGAGGATCCCACTTTTAACACCATGGTAAATTTGTGGAAAAATCGCCACCGCCCTGTAACATCATTGATGTAAAGACTAGGGATGAGCCGAACACCCCCCCGTTCGGCTCGCACCAGAACCCGCGAACGGACCTAAAGTCCGTGCGAGCTTTAGAACCCTATTAGTTATAATGGATGCGAACGTTCGAAATTAAAAGTGCTCATTTTAAAGGCTAATATGCATGTTAATGTCATAAAAAGTGTTTGGGGACCTGGGTCCTGCCCCAGGGGACATGTATCAATGCAAAAAATTTTTTTAAAAACGGCCGTTTTTTCAGGAGCAGTGATTTTAATAATGCTTAAATTGAAACAATAAAAGTGTAATATTCCTTTAAATTTCGTACCTGGGGGGTGTCTATAGTATGCCTGTAAAGGGGCGCATGTTTCCCGTGTTTAGAACTGTCTCTGCGCAAAGTGTCATTTTTGAAAGTAAAAAAACTATTTAAAATCACTCGCGGCTAATGTTAATTCACGGCTCCCGTAACACAGAGAACAGTGATTCATTGAAACTCATTCATAAAAAAAAGTCATTGATAAAAAAAAAAAAAAATGAAAAAAAAAAAGCGTAGGGGTCCCCCCAAATTCAATAACCAGGCCCTTCAGGTCTGGGATGGATATTAAGGGGGATCCCAGCCAAAAAAAAAAAAAAAAAATGGCGTAGGGTCCCCCTCAAAATCCATACCAGACCCTTGAGGTCTGGTATGGATTTTAAGGGGAACCCTAGCCAAAAAAAATGGCGTGGGGTCCCCCTCAAAATCCATACCAGACCCTTATCCGAGCACGCAACCTGGCAGGCCGCAGGAAAAGAGGGGGGGACGAGAGCGGCCCCCCCTCTCGCCTGAACCGTACCAGGCCACATGCCCTCAACATTGGGAGGATGCTTTGGGGGTCTAAGACCCCTAAAGCACCTTGTCCCCATGTTGATTAGGACAAGGGCCTCTTCCCCACAACCCTGGCCGGTGGTTGTGGGGGTCTGCGGGCGGGGGGCTTATCGGAATCTGGAAGCCCCCTTTAACAAGGGGACCCCCAGATCCCGGCCCCCCCCCTGTGTGAAATGGTAAGGGGGTACAAAAGTACCCCTACCATTTCACCAAAAAAGTGGCAAAAATGGTAAAAAGGACAGGAGACAGTCTTTGACAATTCCTTTATTAAAATCTTCTTTCTTCTTTCTTCATCCTTCGGATTCTTCATCTTCTCCTTCCTTCATCTTCTTCCATCTTCTTCTTCCATTTTCTTCTTCCTCCGATCCGCTTCTTCTTGCGCTGGTCTTCTCGTCCTTCTCGTCCGGCATCTTCTTCCGTCGGCGTCGGCGTCGGTGTCGGTGTCTTCTTGGGCCGCTCCGCGCAATGGGAGGCTCCCGCTGTGTGAGGCTCCGCTCCATCTGACAGGTCTTTTAAAACGGAGGGCACCTGGTGACCCCGCCCCCCTCTGACATCATGGGGAAAGCCATCATGGAATTCCCCATGACGTCCCTGTGCGTCAGAGGGGGCGGGGTCACCAGGTGCCCTCCATTATAAAAGACCTGTCAGACGGAGCGGAGCCTCACACAGCGGGAGCCTCCCATTGCGCGGAGCGGCCCAAGAAGAGACAGAGACACCGACGCCGACGCCGACGGAAGAAGATGCCGGACGAGAAGGACGAGAAGACCAGCGCAAGAAGAAGCGGATCGGAGGAAGAAGAAAATGGAAGAAGAAGATGGAAGAAGATGAAGGAAGGAGAAGATGAAGAAACCGAAGGATGAAGAAAGAAGAAAGAAGATTTTAATAAAGGAATTGTCAAAGACTGTCTCCTGTCCTTTTTACCATTTTTGCCACTTTTTTGGTGAAATGGTAGGGGTACTTTTGTACCCCCTTACCATTTCACACAGGGGGGGGGCCGGGATCTGGGGGTCCCCTTGTTAAAGGGGGCTTCCATATTCCGATAAGCCCCCCGCCCGCAGACCCCCACAACCACCGGCCAGGGTTGTGGGGAAGAGGCCCTTGTCCTAATCAACATGGGGACAAGGTGCTTTAGGGGTCTTAGACCCCCAAAGCATCCTCCCAATGTTGAGGGCATGTGGCCTGGTACGGTTCAGGCGAGAGGGGGGGCCGCTCTCGTCCCCCCCTCTTTTCCTGCGGCCTGCCAGGTTGCGTGCTCGGATAAGGGTCTGGTATGGATTTTGAGGGGGACCCCACGCCATTTTTTTTGGCTAGGGTTCCCCTTAAAATCCATACCAGACCTCAAGGGTCTGGTATGGATTTTGAGGGGGACCCTACGCCATTTTTTTTTTTTTTTTTTTTGGCTGGGATCCCCCTTAATATCCATCCCAGACCTGAAGGGCCTGGTTATTGAATTTGGGGGGACCCCTACGCTTTTTTTTTTGTTTTTTATTAATGAATGACAGCTCTCTGTGTTACAGGAGCCATCAATTCATTAGCCGCGAGTGATTTAAATAGCTTTCTTCCTGCAAAAATGACACTTTTTTGCAGGGAAAGTTCTAAGCACAGGAAACCTGCCCTCCTTCACAGGCTACCTATAGACACCCCCCAGATGTGATACTGCAATGCTGTTCTAACAGCATGCACACACATATCCCCAGAAATAAAGAACATATTGTTGTCAGCAGTCAGCAGCACACTGACACGCTGACACTGTGAGTGAAACATAATATGCGAGGCCGCCGCCGCGGCGGCCTCTTATACCGTGGGGCGTGTATTAAAGCCCCTGAGCTATAATTGGCTACAGGCATCCTGCCTGTAGCCAATTATGGCTCTCCTCGCTGCCGGCGCTGTGATTGGCCAAGCATGCGGGGTCACAGTGCATGCTTGGCCAATCATCAGCCAGCATTGCACTGCGCGGGCCGCAATGCATTGCGGGGCCGCTCGCATCACACGAATTTGATGCGAGCGGTCCCAATAGTTCTGGGCTCGCCGAGCGAGCGAACACCCGGTGCTCGATTCGAACATGGGTTCGAATCGAACACCGGGCTCATCCTTAGTAAAGACGTATAAAATACTACTTTACTAGGTGCTACCAAAATAAGGAAGTATAGAATGTTCTTATTATTAGGGCAGTGATGTCATACAGGGGATGCTCTGTGTGTGTCACTTCTGTTATAATATGGTGCTACACTATGTTATAAGGTTAACACCCAGTAAGAAAGCATATTTTCATATTAAGTGACCATAATAGGAGGTCATTGGTAGAGCACACTTCTCCTGTGCTCTACCATGCATGCCCATTGTGTGACAATGATGAACAGTAGGAGAATGTAGTTAAAGCGGAGTTTCGGCGTAAACCTTTTTTTTTTTTTATTGATCCTAGGATTAGTACTAATTTAATAAAAAAAGGAGTATACAATGATCGTGATCGATTTTGGTAAAATATAAATTTATTACTGTAATATTCTCTCCCTCCGTTTGTGGCTGTTGCCATCATGATTGTGGGCATGTGAAGCCCAATCCAGATCGCTTCCTGGATTAGCTTTGGAGAGGTGCATGCTGGGTACCCAGCATGCACCTCTCGATCTTGCACATGCGCGATTCACCAGTGGCCGTAGTGATTTTTATTTAAAGTACTGCCCACAGACTCCTGGGAAATGATGTGTCATCATTTCCCAGGAGCATAGGCGAGGGAGGAAGTCACGAATAGCTCCGTGGACCAGGAAGTGGCAGAACGAGGACTACATAGCAACAGGGCGTTTAGGGTAAGTATAAAAAAAAAATGTTTCCTCCAAATGTTTGTTTATAGGTTAAAAGGAGTGTTTTAATGCAAACATTTTTTTTAGAGTCCATTCACACAGGGGCAACTTTGGATCCGACTTCAAGTCGCCCCAAGTCGTCCCTATTCGCCTCAAGACGCGCTACATGAAAAAATCTATGTAAGTGAATGGATCCGTCTTAATGCACACTACTGCAGTCACTCCGACTTCAGAAGAGGTTCCTGTACTACTTCAATCCGACTTCTAGGCGACTTGTACCCATAGAATTCAATGGAAGTCGCCTCCAAGTCGGATCTCCATCTATATTGAAGCGACAATGACGCCTCACTAATAATAAAAACCGGCATGGGTTCCCCTCCAAGGGCAAACCAGGCCCTTAGGTCTGGTATGGATTTTAAGGGATACCCCCTACGCCGAAAAAACACAGTGGGGGTCCCCCCAAAATCTATACCAGACCCCTATCCTAGCACGCAGCCCGGCCGCTCAAGAAAGGGGGTGGGGATGAGCGAGCGCCCCCCCTCCTGAACGTACCAGGCCGCTTGCCCTCAACATGGGCGGGTGCTTTGGGGAAAGGGGGCGCCCTGCAACCCTGGCTGTAGGTTGCCGGGGTCTGCAGGTGGGGGGCTTATTGGAGTTTGTGAGCCCCCTTTAATAAGGGGGCCCCCAGATCCCGGCTCCCCACCCTATGTGAATGAGTATGGGGTACATCATACCCCTACCCATTCACCTGAGGGGAAAAAAGTGTCAATAAAAAACACACTAGTAAAGTAATTTATTAGCAGCTCCGGGTGTCTTCCTCCGACTTTGGGGGTCTTCTTCCGACTCCACTGCTCTCTCTGGCCTCTTCTCCCGGTCTCTGGTTCTTCTCCCGCTCTCCGGTTCTTCTCCGGGCTCCTCCGCTATCTTCTTCCAGCTCTTCTACTAGCGTTGGCGCAGTCTTCTCCATCCTTCTTCCCTCTTCTCTCTTCTTCCGATGTTGACACAACGCTCTCTCCCGCTGTAATGCCGCATGCGAGGTGCGCAACGACTTATATAGGCATGGTGTGGTCACCGGGTGATGTCACATGGTGACCCCGCCCCTTATTATGTCACAGTTCCAGCATGCCCCGAGACTTGACGCTAGTAAAAGAGCTAGAAGAAGATAGTGGAGGAGCCCGGCAGAAGAACCGGAGAGCAGGAGAAGAACCAGAGACCGGGAGAAGAGGCCTGAGAGTGGGAGAAGAGGCCGGAGAGTGGGAGAAGAACCAGAGAGCGGGACAAGAGGCCGGAGAGCGTGAAGGAGTCGGAAGAGACCCCCGAAGTCGGAAGAGACCCCCGGAGCTACTTTAAAAACCTGTCTAGTGTGTTTTTTTTATTGACACTTTTTCCCCCAGGTGAATGGGTAGGGGTATGATGTACCCCATACTCATTCACATAGGGTGGGGGGCCGGGATCTGGGGGCCCCCTTATTAAAGGGGGCTCCCAGATTTCCGATAAGCCCCCTGCCCACAGACCCCGACAACCAACGGCCAGGGTTGTCATGAAGAGGCCCTTGTCCTCATCAACCTGGGGACAAGGTGCTTTGGGGTGGGGGGGGCGTGCGCCAGTATATTATGCGTGCGCTATTATTAATGGCATACTATTATCGCGGTGCGCCGGTATATTATGTGTTGCGCTTATGTGTGTGCCAGTTCATATGCTCACTTAATAATTTATCTGGCGCACCAATTATGGTATGAACCAGCGCAGCGCATTCATTTTAGTAAATCAGACCATATGTGCTTCGGTTTGAGGCTAGCATACACTCTAGAGGGATATGCTTTGTTCATTTTTAATTTCAAAGGATTACAACCACATTAAAGCAACACACAAACATGGCAAAGTGTAACTCAAGCCTAAAGGGTAGCTGTTGAATGCATCTTTGACAGTGTTATGGTTTGTCCCAATCCATGTCACTGTAATGTTTTTAGGACAGCTTACCTGTGAATCTGGAGGAAAATATCAATGAAAACAGAAATACATATACTGAATACTATAATTACCTGAACTTACCAATAAACTTCAGCTTTAACTCAACTCCGGAAACAAGAAATGTTCTGCCAAAACAGGGACTTTGCTGAGGTTCCATTTCTTTGGCTGGAGCCAAAGAGCCCTTTCCAGGTACAGGAGACACCATGTACAAAGCCTACTTCAATTTGTATTTTAAGGTTTTTAAACTTCCGAATTAGCAGACATATAAGTTAAAAACTTGTACACTTATTTTATGTGACACAATGTTACTGGTCCTCTTTCCCTGTAAATTTTATTTTAACGTGTAATGTATCTGTAAGAAAGCCCTCCTGGGATATTATTCCAAAGTGTGTGTACCAAAACTGAAACCGAATGGAAATGTTCTCTAAAGCAGAATGTCACTTTGAATGTCAGGATCATGTCTCCTAAAAGAATTGTACATGCCTTGCCATCCCTCTGGCTCATAAATCAATAGGGGGGAATTATCGTGACCACAAGCAAAGACTGACTTTGCCCAGAAAACTCTCTAAACTGTGGAGAAGCTCCATAGATAGTAGACCTCACTGCTTGTGGAAAAGCCTTAAGAGTGAGAGAATAGATTTGGTCTCATTTGGACTAATTTCTACTTGAGTAATTATATATAGAAGCAAATAAATGTAATTCTATACGTTATCTAAACACTGAACCCTTAGGCCTTTACTGCATATAGCAAGAATATTCAGCTGCTACTGTAGTCTGCCATGTTAGATTGTCTAGTATCTATCTATCTATCTATCTATCTATCTATCTATCTATCTATCTATCTATCTATCTATCTATCTATCTATCTATCTATTTTTGTATCACTTGAGCAACAAATGTCCCCCAGCAAATGGAGATGCCCCCATGGTATGTAACTACATCGTACACATTGGTATTATTTGAATTAAACTTTACAAACTTTAAATAATACATTAATTATAAGGTAGACCACTACAGTGGTGCATGTATGAATCAGTTGCAAAGATGGATACGAACAGAACATGGTCTCATGACTAGTAAGCTATAACATGAAAGTGCCAAGTAGGATCACTGAGATTAGTCTAAACATACAATGTGATATCCATTTAAGGGTTGCAAGCTCAATCCATACAATTTTATTATTGAGACTTTATATGTTTTATTGAAATCCAGTAACCAATATTCTGTAATACCATAGTTTATTTGCGGTGGTGGTAATGAGCTGTATGATCACAGCACAGTAGGGCTTCTATGAAGTAAGGGATAGTAAAAAGGAAGAGGGGAACAAAAGGAGAAGAAGGGTAAGGTGTGGGTCTCTAAAGACAAAAGGCAGGAAAGAGAGAAAAGGGAAGGGAACAGACATGAAGAGAAAGGGAGAGAAGAGAGTCCCGAGAGAAGTGTTTCCAATGAGGCGGTAGGTATGGCTACAAATGGCAAAAGTAAAGGTTTAACAAATTTGCCGATCCGGTCGTTGTCCAAAGCTTCCATTTTAGCATGGAGTAGGCTACGATTCATTCTTTGTTGTCTCCGCCACAGGTATGGTGTGGGATTTCCATGCCTTAGCTATTGTCTGTTTTGAGGCTGTCAGGAGTTGTATTAAGCTCAGGTTCACACTGAGCTGTGGAAATGAAGCTGTGCGAGTTCAGCTGAACTCGCACAATTTAAATCCCGCATATCAGTTCCGATTTCGGTCATAATTTCAGAGACATCATTGCAGGTTTCTGCACAGATGTCAATGTAAATCGCAGCCCGAAATTGCAAAAAGTAGTACAGAAACTACTTTTTGAAATCGGTACATCGCCGCAAATGCAGCGTCGCACCGATTAGGACGGTGCCATTGACGGCAATTGCCGCCAATTTGACATGCAATTTTACATGTCAAATCGCATTTCAAAATACTCGAGTGTGAACCAGGGCTAAAAGTTTAAATCGTCTATGCGTCAGAGAGTCTGGCCTTAGATTCAGGAGGCCAGTTGATGGATCCGGAGTTCGAACATCGCAGAGGGGAGTACGAAAATGGCTTTCCAGAAATACTGGGCCGCTGGGCAATTCTACCATATATGCATGTGCATACCCAGTTCCAAACAGATGCGAGAGAACTTGACTATTCTAGCAGGTATAAGATACCATCATGTAAGGACCTTATGATTGTCCTCAACTGCGATTATGTTTGGTGAAGAAGCCTTAGTCGCTGGCCAAATTTCAGACCAATCTACCATTTCAACCGACCCAGGTCCCTTTCCCATTTAGCAACATACGAGGGGGGCCCTCATCTGGTTTGGTGAGCAATTGACAATATAGAGTCGAGATTAGTCCTCTAGTATGAGGGTCTCGTTTGCAGACTTGTTCAAACCAGGAAAATTGGTTTAGCAAATTATCTGTATTCATGTATGGGGTATAGAAGTTCTTAATCTGGAGGTAAGGGAATAATTCAGATTGGGGGAATCCTGATGACTATCTTTCCCATAAAGCTAGGAAAGATAGAAACATTGTCCTTGTGACCATGTTGTGTAAATGTATAAGACCAGCCGCGGTCCAAGCCCGAAATGCTGTAAGGGAATCCCAGGCCAGAAAAAAGGCTGGGTTTTTAAGTAATGAAAGGATTTGGTAATGTGAGGACTGTAGACCGTATGGAGTTTTGAGCTTTTCCCAAAGTGAGAGGTAGTGCATAATAACAGGGTTAGTTATATTTCTGCGATCTGCCTGGCATAGCCATTGAAGATTAGATATGGATAAAGAGTCACAATCAACCAATTCAGTTGCGACCCACCGGGGGCTTTTCTTGACTGCGTGATATTTAGGTAAATGTGCCAAGTGAGCCGCTTTGTAATGTACCACAAAATTGGGAAAGCCTTGGCCTCCACGCAGTTTAGGGTGATAAAGAGTAGGTTTGGGCAACCTCAGTCTAATTGTACCCCAGGCAAAACCCTTCATTGTATAATCCGCAGTAAGCTGGAACTGGGATCGGTAAGACTCTAAACAAATACAGGTACTTGTATGGTATGAAAAAATACAAAAAGTTTAGCGCAACTTTTTGTATTTTTTCTTATGTTTGTGTTATATCGCACTTGTTGTTGCTGCTTAAGGTTTTAGGTATTCGAGTCCAGCGCAATTTTCCTTTATCTTTATACTTGTATGGTATGGAAAAGGCACTTTACACTCAAGTTTCAATACTAACACAAAGCAGTATACATTTAAGGGGGCTTCTTTACAAGATTCCTTCAATCTCCTATTTTGTCACAAATGTGACAACTACAAAGCCTGTTGAACTTAACATGCATCATCCTAGATTGCTTTTCCCATAAATGTGTTAAACTAGCTTAAGCATGTATAAAATAGAGAACAACAAACACATTAGAATTAGTAGATATCAAATCGCCCCTCTAAACCAATACAGTTGAAGTTATTGAAGTTATCCAAAGGTACATATACCAGTAACCCTATAAAAATCCTAAATACCTTCCAAAAACATCTTGCCTCCCTATATAACAGGGAAGATCCTCTAGATCAAACCTCAGCAGACTCCTTCTTTTCACAGTTCACTCTTCCAACTATTCTCCCGGCTCATCGCGAATGCCTTGAAAACCCAATATCCACTAGTGAACTCCTGATGGCCATTAAATCCCTTAAGTTGAATAAACGCTTAGGCCCAGATGGCCTTTCAGCCTTGTATTACACAAAAATTGTTTCTATCCTAGCTCCAGTATTGACTGAAGCCCTTAATTCCCTATTAAAAGGATATACCTTTAGAACTGAAACATTAACTACAATTATTTCAATAATACCTAAACCCCACTCTGATGAAACATCTTGCTCTAATTACAGACCCATCTTGCTGCTTAATTTAGACATAAAACTTCTAGCGAAAGTTTTAGCAACTCGCCTAAATAATATAGTTGGCTCTTTAATAAATAGAGATCAAGTAGGCTTCATCCCAAAGCGTCAAGCGGGGGGTTAATATACGTAGAGCGGCACTATTGATGCATGTTGCCAATTTAAGGAAAATCCCACTTTGTTTTTTATCTCTAGATATCAAAAAAGCATTTGATACAGTTTCATGGCCCTACCTACGCTACAGTGGTGTGAAAAAGTGTTTGCCCCCTTCCTCATTTCCTGTTCCTTTGCATGTTTGTCACACTTAAGTGTTTCGGAACATCAAACCAATTTAAACAATAGTCAAGGACAACACAAGTAAACACAAAATGCAATTTGTAAATGAAGGTGTTTATTATTAAAGGTGAAAAAAAATTGTTAAAACATACTATAACTGTGGTTGTCCACACCTGAGTTCAATTTCTCTAGCCACACCCAGGCCTGATTATTGCCACACCTGTTCACAATCAAGGCATCACTTAAATAGGAGCTGCTTGACACAGTAAGGTCCACCAGAAGATCCTTAAAAGCTACACATCATGCCGAGACCCAAAGAAATTCAGGAACAATTGAGAAAGAAAGTAATTGAGATCTATCAGTCTGGAAAGGGTTATAAAGCCATTTCCAAAGCTTTGGGAATCCAGCGAACCACAGTGAGAGCCATTATCCACAAATGGCGAAGACATGGAACAGTGGTGAACCTTCCCAGGAGTGGCCGGCCGCCCAAAATTACCCCAAGAGCGCAGCGACGACTCATCCAAGAGGTCACAAAAGACCCCACAACAACGTCCAAGGAACTGCAGGCCTCACTTGCCTCAGTTAAGGTCAGCGTCCATGCCTCCACCATCAGGAAAAGACTGGGCAAAAATGGCCTGCATGGCAGAGTTCCAAGGAGAAAACCACTGCTGAGCAAAAAGAACATCAAAGCTCGTCTCAATTTCTCCACAACACATCTTGATGATCCCCAAGACTTTTGGGACAACATTCTGTGGACCGATGAGACAAAAGTGGAACTCTTTGGAAGGTGTGTGTCCAAGTATATCTGGCGTAGAAGGAACACTGCATTTCAGAAAAAGAACATTATACCAACAGTAAAATATGGTGGTGGTAGTGTGATGGTCTGGGGCTGTTTTGCTGCTTCAGGACCTGGAAGACTTGCCGTGATAAAAGGAACTATGAATTCTGCTGTCTACCAAGAGATCCTGAAGGAGAATGTCCGACCATCTGTTCGTGTACTCAAGCTGAAACGAACTTGGGTTCTGCAGCAGGACAATGATCCTAAACACACCAGCAAGTCCACCACCGAATGGCTGAAGAAAAACAAAATGAAGACTTTGGAGTGGCCTAGCCAAAGTCCTGACCTGAATCCTATTGAGATGTTGTGGTATGACCTTAAAAAGGCCGTTCATGCTCGAAAACCCTCTAATGTAACTGAATTAGGACAATTCTGCAAAGATGAGTGGGCCAAAATTCCTCCAGGACGCTGTAAAAGCCTCATTGCACGTTATCGCAAACGTTTGGTTGCAGTTGTTGCTGCTAAGGGTGGCCCAACCAGTTATTAGGTTTAGGGGGCAATCACTTTTTCACACAGGGCCATAATGGTTTGGATTTTTTTTCACCTTTAATAATAAACACCTTCATTTACAAATTGCATTTTGTGTTTACTTGTGTTGTCCTTGACTATTGTTTAAATTGGTTTGATGTTCCGAAACACTTAAGTGTGACAAACATGCAAAGGAACAGGAAATGAGGAAGGGGGCAAACACTTTTTCACACCACTGTATGTCCACAATGCTGGGGATTTGGCCCTCGTTTCCTTAGTTTGATCTCTTCTTTATATGATAAACCCAAGGCGTATGTCAAATATGCAGGGTATAAATCAACCACATTCAAAACAATACAGTATATTCACCAATTATTCCTCCCCAAGATCCCCCCTCCCTCTGCCCCACCCACCCAAGACACCGATTGCCATTCACTTTTTCTATTGTTTTCATTTGTTTCTATCATTACCCCATTCTATTATTGGATCATTACCTCCATATAACTCCACGTCTTTTTAAACTCTCTCCAGCAGTCCCATTTATCTCTACTCTCTACCTCTTCCCTACTTAGATCTAATCTCTCCAGGTTATAGGTGTTGTCAATACCAAATAACCAATCTTGTATTCTTGGACTATCTTGATCCTGCCATTTTTTTGGTATAAGGCTTTTTGCTACATTTAATAGAATAGGTACCAAAGATTCTCTATATTGTTTCATCGGACCGTCTGTTCCATGGAACAGACATGTCCAAGGGCCTTCTAATACCTCCCTTCCGGTGATTTCTCCTGTCAATGTCCGGACTGTAGTCCAGTATTGTTTAATTATGGGGCAATCCCACCACAAGTGTGCCATTGTTCCCGCTGCCTTACAACCTCTCCAGCAATCTGGAGATTTATTAGGTTGGTATTTACATAGTTTTTTCCGGAGCCGCATACCACCTTGCCAAACACTTATAGTTCATCTCAGCCGTCCTGGTGTCTACTGCAGAGTTATGTGTTAATTTGATAATTTTATCTATCATGTGTATATCTCTTTGTGTTCCCAGTTCGTGTTCCCACTTTTTGATGTATGGCGGGGCCTCCCACCCACTTCCATCGGATAATATTTTGTAAATCCGAGCTATTTTGCCTTTTGATTTCTGCTTCGTAAATAAAAGCTCTAGGGGTCTGAGGTCCTCCACATCCCTTATTGGGTGTGGTAGTTTCTCGACAAAGTGTTTTAATTGGAGGTACCGCCATCCATCAACCATCATCAACTCTGTTTTTTAATATTGATATGTGCTTAATTCCCCTCTTGTCAGTATGTCTTTCAACTGTGCCTGCTCATTTTTAATCCAATTCCCCCCGATAGTATTTTTCCCTGGTGCAAAATAATCATTATTTTTCAAAAAAATCAAAGGTGAATTATGTGTCCATTTATTTTGTTAGTGTATTGAATCCCATATTTTGAATACATTGTGTGTTAGTTTGTGTGTTTTCCCCCCTAATGCCCTATATCTAGATGGATTCCATATTACTCTACTTAATTGTGTACTACTCATTTCATTTTGTATTACGAAAATTAAATAAAGAATAAAAAAAAAATCAACCACATTCGACATCTGCAGAGGTACAGGGTTGCCCACTATCCCCACTTATATTTGCCTTACTCATTGAACCCCTTGCCCAAACAATTCGCTCTGATCCCTCAATTAAAGGCCTTGAGTTAGCTGGACATCATCACAAAACCTGTCTATTTGCAGACGACATCTTAATCTTTATGTCCTCTCCACATATTTCCGCTCCTAATCTTATCCGAAAACCTGATCAATTTTCTCATATTTTTGGTCTAGTCATTAATCCTCAAAAATCGATGGTACTAAACATCTCCCTATCCCCCTCAGATGTACAACAGGCACAAACATCTCTCCTTTTCACATGGTCTACTACAAGTCTTCCATATTTAGGAATTAATCTTACACCTCATCTCTCTGAACTATTTAGGACGAATTTTCCTCCTATCTTACGACAGATTACCAACTTATTAACTCAGTGGTCTTGTCTCCCTATATCTTGGATTGCTAAAATCAATGTTATTAAGATGGCTATATACTACCTAAAATTCTTTATCTTTTCAGGGTTTTACCTATTTCGGTCCCAACATATTTTTTAAGAATAATGCAGCGTAAATTAACAACCTTTGTTTGGGGCTCTTCAAAACCCTGCTTACCTAAACATACATTATATCTTCCAAAACTTAAAGGTGGTCTCGGATTTCCTAATTTATCTACTTATTACAATGCGGCTCATTTGGCACAAATACCTAAATACCATGCGACAACTGAAATACCACTTTGGGTAGCTCTGGAGTCTATAGATTGTGACCCATTATCAATATCCAATCTCCTGTGGTGTATATTCCGCCCTCTTGCCGGAAAAAACATACAAATCTGATAACTAAACAATCCCTCACAATATGGGACAGATTTAAATTGTTATGTGGCTTACAATCTCCTCATAATCCACTCTTATCGTTCCTTAAAAATGCTCTTTTTCATCCTGCTTGGAAATTTCCTAAAATCTTTAAAACTTAGACCACCTTTAAATTTACCCATTTACATGATCTTACTTCCTCTAATTCCTTTAAAACATTCACAGACTTAAGTAATAGTCATGAACTATCAAACTCGGAAATTTTCCAATATCTTCAGATTAGAAATGTTTATATGCCTAATATCGAAGGAAAACTTGCACTCGATAAATGATCATACTTTGAAAACATATGTAAACATGACCCCCATACAAAAGGACTTATTTCGAACATTTATGCCCAACTCATTTCTAAATCAGATTCTAGTCCGCCCACATATGTAGCTAAGTGGGAATCTGATCTTGGATTCTCATTGGAAACAACAATATGGGATAAGATTTGGACTACTACAAAATCTTCCTCTCAAAATATAGCTGCTTTAGAAACTAACTACAAAGTACTTACACGTTGGTACTTAGTTCCTACCAGAATTACGACATTTGCCCCCAATTACTCCTCCTCTTGCTTTTGAGGCTGTACTGAACCTGGATCACATTTTCATATTTGGTGGACCTGTCCAATTGTCAAAAGATTTTGGGAAAACATATTCCGCATGATCTCGACATTATTTGCAGTGTCCATCCTTCCTGATCCCTTGATTGCGCTTTTGAATTTAAAACCGACAATTCTCTCTAATAATCAGTTCAAGCTAATGCTGCAGATTACTACAGCCGCGAAACAAACAATCTATAAAGCCTGGAAAACTTGTACCCTGATATTAACTGAAACTAATTATAGAATTAATCAAGCCATGGTTCATGCCAAAACAGAGGCTATAACGCATGACAAAATTCCTAAATTCAAGAATATATGGCTTCCTTGGACGACACATTTCCTGCCTTCTAATTTCAATGCAACCTTATTGATGCCTGGGTAAATTTCTCATGCATTTTCTTTTTCTAATATTTAATATATGGTTGAAAACACGCTTTACCTCAGAGATCCCTTTCCTTTCATTTCCTTTCCTCTCTCCACTTTCCTTTCTTTTCTAACCCTTTCGCTATCCTATCTTTCTTTTTCCTTTCTTATACTCCTTTCTCTTCATCAGGTTCATACAGCGTCACTTTTAATTATATTTCATGTTTCTATGACGTTATTAACCATTGAAACTTCCTATTACTTGAAATATGAGAGCGATAATTCCTTAACGCTTCTTTTATTAAAAACTTTATAATTTTATTGAGATTCCATCATTCTTTCATAGTCTATGTTTAGACATTTTTGCTTTTTTAACACTATAGGAAATGTCTCTCTGAGTTGACAATTTTTTGATTAAAATAAGAGACAACTTTAGCTTTTGTCATCTTTTGTCATATTAAAATGTTATACTGTACCTTACTATTGTATATTCCTGTATTGCTTTTGAACCTGTTCCCTGACTTATAACATTTCAATAAACAAATTTGACAAAGAATTAGTAGAATGCAAGATCTCAGACGTGATATGCTATGTACAAAAGCAGGTGAGTTGGACCATTTCTGCCCACCAATCAGATACAAATATAATGCATAATATGATAAGTGAGTTAGATGACAGATTTCCTTTATAATAAGGAGAAGACCTCCCTATTCATTTAACCAATCATAAAGATACACATAGAACATATTCATTCTTCATGACTTATAGAATAGTCTTTAAACTCAAATTTTCCATCAGACAGCTTCCTTTAGTTGTCTCACTGCTCGGCTATTCTTGAATGTATAAGTTCCTCATGTAAGTTTCACTTTTAATATTTAACTTTCTCAAATATGCTTAGAACAAACATCTTTAAAACAGACCCTAAAGTAGCACTCTACAGCCTGAAATATTATTTTATATATATATACATATTATAGGGAGGTTATATTAACTGCTTGCCGACCAGCCGCCGCAGTTTTGCTGTGGCAGAATGGCACGGCTCGGCGAAACTACGTTACCTTACGTCGCTTCGCCTTTTGGCTACTAGGGGCGAGCGCATGCCGTGCCCGCAGCATGTGCCCGGAGACGAGCGAGTGCCCAGCAGGCGCGATGACCGATGGGCACCCGCGATCGCTCATGACAGAGTGAGAACCGGGATCTGTGTGTGTAAACACACAAATCCCTGTTCTTTCAGGGGAGTAGAGACAGATCGTGTGTTCATACTAATTATGAACACTGATCTCTCTCTCCTCCTAGACAGTCGCATTGCCCCTACAGTTAGAACAAACCTAGGGAACACAGTTAACCCCTTGATCACCCCCTAGTGTTAAACCCTTCCCTGCCAGTGACATTTATATAATAATCAGTGCATTTTTATAGCACTGATCGCTGTATTATTGTCAGTGGTCCCAAAAATGTGTCAAACGTGTCCAATTTGTCCGCCGCAATATCGTAGTCCCGATAAAAATCGCAGATCGCCACCATTACTAGTAAAAAAAAAATAAAATAATAATAAAAATGCAATAAATCTATCCCCTATTTTGTAGACTTTATAACTTTTGCGTAAACCAATCAATATACGCTTATTGCGATTTTTATTACCAAAAATATGTAGAAGAATACATATCAGCCTAAACTGAGGAAAAAAATGTGATAACAAAAAAAAATGGGGATATTTCTTATAGCAAAAAGTACAAAATATTGTGTTTTTTTTTTTTCAAACGTGTCGCTCTTTTTTTTGTTTGTAGCGCAAAAAATTAAAACGCAGAGATGATCAAAAACCACCAAAAGAAAGCTCTACTTGTGGGGGAAAAAAGGACATCAAATTTGTTAGGATACAACGTTGCACAACACTTAATTGTCAGTTAAATTGACACAGTGCCGTATCGCAAAAAAAATCCTGTTTCCACTATCCTTCATCCTATATTGCTTTTTTAATAAATGCATTGGCCCATATTTTTAAGTATATACAGTGGTGTGAAAAAGTGTTTGCCCCCTTCCTCATTTCCTGTTCCTTTGCATGTTTGTCACACTTAAGTGTTTCGGAACATCAAACCAATTTAAACAATAGTCAAGGACAACACAAGTAAACACAAAATGCAATTTGTAAATGAAGGTGTTTATTATTAAAGGTGAAAAAAAATCCAAACCATCATGGCCCTGTGTGAAAAAGTGATTGCCCCCTAAACCTAATAACTGGTTGGGCCACCCTTAGCAGCAACAACTGCAACCAAGCATTTGCGATAACGTGCAATGAGGCTTTTACAGCGTCCTGGAGGAATTTTGGCCCACTCATCTTTGCAGAATTGTCCTAATTCAGTTACATTAGAGGGTTTTCGAGCATGAACGGCCTTTTTAAGGTCATACCACAACATCTCAATAGGATTCAGGTCAGGACTTTGGCTAGGCCACTCCAAAGTCTTCATTTTGTTTTTCTTCAGCCATTCGGTGGTGGACTTGCTGGTGTGTTTAGGATCATTGTCCTGCTGCAGAACCCAAGTTCGTTTCAGCTTGAGTACACAAACAGATGGTCGGACATTCTCCTTCAGGATCTCTTGGTAGACAGCAGAATTCATAGTTCCTTTTATCACGGCAAGTCTTCCAGGTCCTGAAGCAGCAAAACAGCCCCAGACCATCACACTACCACCACCATATTTTACTGTTGGTATAATGTTCTTTTTCTGAAATGCAGTGTTCCTTCTACGCCAGATATACTTGGACACACACCTTCCAAAGAGTTCCACTTTTGTCTCATCGGTCCACAGAATGTTGTCCCAAAAGTCTTGGGGATCATCAAGATGTGTTGTGGAGAAATTGAGACAAGCTTTGATGTTCTTTTTGCTCAGCAGTGGTTTTCTCCTTGGAACTCTGCCATGCAGGCCATTTTTGCCCAGTCTTTTCCTGATGGTGGAGGCATGGACGCTGACCTTAACTGAGGCAAGTGAGGCCTGCAGTTCCTTGGACGTTGTTGTGGGGTCTTTTGTGACCTCTTGGATGAGTCGTCGCTGTGCTCTTGGGGTAATTTTGGGCGGCCGGCCACTCCTGGGAAGGTTCACCACTGTTCCATGTCTTCGCCATTTGTGGATAATGGCTCTCACTGTGGTTCGCTGGATTCCCAAAGCTTTGGAAATGGCTTTATAACCCTTTCCAGACTGATAGATCTCAATTACTTTCTTTCTCAATTGTTCCTGAATTTCTTTGGGTCTCGGCATGATGTGTAGCTTTTAAGGATCTTCTGGTGGACCTTACTGTGTCAAGCAGCTCCTATTTAAGTGATGCCTTGATTGTGAACAGGTGTGGCAATAATCAGGCCTGGGTGTGGCTAGAGAAATTGAACTCAGGTGTGGACAACCACAGTTATAGTATGTTTTAACAAGGGGGGCAATCACTTTTTCACACAGGGCCATGATGGTTTGGATTTTTTTTCACCTTTAATAATAAACACCTTCATTTACAAATTGCATTTTGTGTTTACTTGTGTTGTCCTTGACTATTGTTTAAATTGGTTTGATGTTCCGAAACACTTAAGTGTGACAAACATGCAAAGGAACAGGAAATGAGGAAGGGGGCAAACACTTTTTCACAAGTGTGTGTGTAGCATGGCCCCCTCAAGGACTGCTTAGACTTACCTGCTTATCTGCACAGCCATGACCTGGTGAACTTTCCAACCCACCTGACACTCTGGGTTCAGACATCCTTGTTTCACTGTATGGCAATAATCAGACAACTCAATGTATTTAGGTTCTATGAATATTTTACTTGAACCAGTAAAAGGGGAAGTTGTCACATAGAGGAGGTAATAGATCTGCTGAGTTTTAGGCAACATCGTCAACTGAGCAAAAGAACTCCTCCGAAAGACATAAGAAAATATTTTAACAATGACAATATTATTTATATATATATATATATATATATATATATATATATATATATATATATATATATATTTGTATATATATACATGTACACTTCCTTTAGAGATAATGTTACCCCCTGGACGGATGTTTCCGTTAACTGCTTATACTGCCACACTGTAAAAGATGGAACCTGGCCAGCCTACACCCTATCCTAGAAAGGGAGAGCGGGTCTAGAGAAGAGTAATATAGGGGCCTTTCTATAAGTAATTGCAATAAAGTCCACATTGCAGATTGGATGTTCTTCACTGGCTAGTCGGAGCTGTAATCCGTTTGTATGTAGTGTGAACAGTAGATTAGTAGTGAGGAAAGCTAAAGATGTCTGAGTACAGTGTTAAAATAATGCAGTAAAGTGTTTTTGGAGTAAAGATGTCTGTGTAAAGTGTCTCAATGTAACTGTAACAAAGAATGGATAAAGTTCGAGCAATTTGCCCTCTCACCAACGACCAGATCGCTCTGATGTCTTCCGAACGGGAACTTATGTAGCGACACTCGTGCAGCAGATCCGCTGTCTTGATCTCCTGACGTGAAGCTTGCCACACACACCGGCTGGCAGGCGACCGGAGTGGTGCTGGAAAGGATGTTCGACAGCGAACGACAGAGCTAGGCCCCTCAGGCCACGGGTTGGAAAATAATACTCTGCGTGGTAGGCCACGACCTCTCTCCCTTTTGCACAGAGAGGTCCGACTTGCGTCAGGCCCAGGAGGAAGAGAGCTCCACACGGGCTTCTGCTGCTTTTATAGCAACTGCCAGCAATCTTCAGATGGCAGCAAAGATCCCTGGGATTTGTAGTCCTGGCACACAATCGTGCAAAGCAATTATCTGACGGGAGGACTATTCATCCCACAATCCTTTTATTTGGCACACAGATATGATTTCACTGGATACATTGATTGCTAGAGGGACAGACGATACTTTGAAATGCTAGAACGTACAGTGCTTCATGCTTGTAGTCTATATTGCTACATCTATATCAATATACAAAAACAGCAGACACATTAAAATTACCATATCACAAGCCCATAATACATAAATGAAGGTCATTTAAACTGTTATCTCAACTGTATAGCAAATGTCCATGAAAGAACAAGGGGGAGAGGGGGCGTGATAGTCTTTGGGTTAATGAAAAAAATAGAAAAGAATGCTAAAAGAGTCTCTCCTGTATGGCTTTTAAATGTCCATAACATTTCCAGTATACACAAAGTCCACATTATTTCACTCCTTAATTTCATTTCCTAAACTTTTAAAATACTTCCAAGGATTTGATTCTGTACTCATCCATGCAATCAGAAGATTCTCCACCCCATAAAAACTTGCCTCTTTGTAAGGACAGAACTTGACATCCACAGACAGACTGGAACTGATGCATTTGGGCTAGGTTTGGGTCTTCGGTCAGGCACCTCAGATCTCTCTCTCATGGTATTCACTGGAACTCTCAGGGTTGGAAGTTAGAAGATACTTCCTCTTTTCTATGCAAGCTTTTATCTGCATTATATTGACTGCACAAGCAATACTGGTATGGAAAGGGCACACTACACTCAAGTTTCAATACTAACACAAAGTAGTATTAATTTAAGGGTACTTCTTTACAAGATTCCTTCAACCTCCTATTTTGTCACAAATGTGACAACTACAAACCCTGTTGCCCTTAACATGCATCATCCTAGATTACTTTTCCCATAAATGTGTTAAACTATCTAAGGGGGCTTCAAGATTTCTTCATGCTCCGTTCGGGGAACACCCAAATTGGCAGGGTGTTCGCCCCGCTAAACGCCCTGCAATGCACTGTGCGCTGCACAGTGCATTCTGCGACCTGATTGGGCAAAGGTTTGTAAAAGCTGGTTGTTATGGAGCGGGGCCGAGAAGCCAGCTGTGGCGTCCTTAACAACCAGTGAATGAGTCATCAGCTGGCACTGGGCTTTCTCACTGTCAGCAGAAAAAAAAATTGCCGGCAAAATATTGTAATAAAAAATGGTGTCCCACCCCAGTCCATACCAGACTCGTGTCCAAACATGCAGCCTGTCAGGTCAGGAAAGAGGGGGGATGAGTGAGCACCCCCTCTGCCTGAACCATACCAGGCCACATGCCCTCAACATGGGGAGGTGCTTTGAGCCAGGGGGCCACTGGGTTGTGGTTGTGGGGGTCTGTGGGTGGGGGGCTTATCAGAATCTGGAAGCCCCCTTTAACAAGCGGGTCCCGCCCCCCCCCCCTATGTGAATGAGTAGGGGTACATAGTACCCCTACCCATTCACCAAAAAAATTTCAAAAAGTAATAAAAACACAAACAATTGCTTTATTAAAAAATAAAATAAAAAACAGTATCCCCCATGTAGATACATCATCAATCATGACTCTGCCGCAGCTCCAGACCCAGAAAAAAACAAAACAAAATCGCTCCGCCCGCCATGAAGTCATATAGCCGAATGGCTGGCTTGCTGTTTGACAGTTCTTATATAGATAAGGGGGGGCACTTGGCGGCATCACCTGGGGGGGCAGGATCTTTCAGATTCCGATAAGCCCCCTGCCTGCAGACCCCCACAACCACAGACCAGGGTTGTGGAAAAGAGACCCTTGTCCCATTAAGCCTCCCAGACCCAAAGCACCCCCCCATGTTGTGGGTATGTATCCTGGTATGGTTCAGGAGGGGGGGCTCGCTCGTCCCCCCCCTTTTCTGACCTGCCAGTGTGCTCAAGTAAGGGTCTGGTATGGATTTTGGGGGGGACCCCACACCGTTTTTTTTTTTTTTTTAATTTAGCTGTTTTTATCTTAATTTTTTTTAGATTCCGGCAATTGCAACCACGAGTAAATTTAAATGTGATATGACTCATATTTTTTTTCTTTAGAAATGTAATTTTTGCTGCAGCATGCTCTATACATGCTACAGATGTGCTACTTTACAGTCAGACTAAGGGGACCCCCCAGGCACTAAAGTTAAAGGAATATTTCAATTTTTTTGTTGCACTTTAAGCATTATTAAAATCAATCTGCATTAATACATGTCCTCTAGAGCAGTACCCAGACCCTATACCCCTTTTAAGGCCAATTACTTGCATATAAACCTTCAAAATGGGCACTTTTGATTTTTCCTGTTCGGCTCCCATAGACTACAGTGGGGTTCGCCGTTTGGGTCAGAAATTTTCCCCTGTACGGGAGTTCTTCTGCGAACTGAATGGGGGTTGTTTAGCCCATCCCTACCTACCAATATGTAAAAGAACTGAAAAACTCAGTACTCACAGGTAAACATACAAATTTCTGCAGAGAATATGAATCCAGACTCCAGAGATTTAACGACATACAGCTAAGCTTTAAGTTGCCATACTTGTTCCCTATATCCTAATATGCCCTTTGGATTATAATATAAACATTTATCTATTAGAGTAGAAGCATTTTCTGTCCTCCATTAAATACACCGTCTCTCCTATTAAAATACAAGTCAGATTTGTGCTTAATGATCTTGAAAATAAAGTAATTGCCTGAGTATTACCAATGAAACAAATGGTCTTTCAGCGCCTAGAATTATTAACTAGTCGTATTATACATAGTTTCGAGGGTCGAAGGATGCTTTGCAAACCATTTGCTTAAAGGGAATAGACACTCTTGAGAACAGAATGGATGATACAATGTTCCTACAGCAATATTCTACGAGCGATGCCTTGGTATAGTGTGATGTCAGTGTGCTACCATTGAAAAAAAAAAGGAAGTTTTAGCTATGGTGCTACATATGTTACAGCCCATACAGTTCTTCAGGCAGAAAAAGTATTGTTTTGCAGAATTTTGGTATCCAATAATAGATTTTGTCCCAAGATGGCTGCCTGGAACCCACAACAGGGGACAGATTAGTCCTTAAAGTGGTTTTAAACCTCCTACATGAAATATGAACAATACCTATCCCTCTATAGTCTGTACTTGTCTCAATTTAGAGCACTGATGCCGCGTACACACGATCAGACTTTTCGGGCGGACTATCCGGCGGGACTTAATCCGCAATCCGCCGGACTTTCCAGCGGAGGTCCGCCGGACTTTCCAAACATGCAGACTTTTCCGGCGGACAATCCGGACTTTTGAAATGAATGGACTTGCTGACACATGGAGTAAAGTCCGTTAATTTTGAACGTGACTCCAGGTAGACGGGACTAGCGAAGGAAGTCCATGCCGCCACCTCGATCTGCGAGATTGACACCTCGCTAGCCCCGTCACCTGGTATGGATTTAAAGGGGAATCCTTACGCCGAAAAACCGGGTGGGGGTCCCTCCCAAATCCATATCAGATCCTTATCTGAGCACGCAGCCCGGCCAGTCAGGAAAGGGAGTGGGGACGAGCGAGCGACCCCCCCTCCTGAGCCGTACCAGGCTGCGTGCCCTCAACATGGGGGGGTTCTTTGGGCAAAGGGGGGCCCTGCGGCCCCCCCACGCCAGAACACCTTGTCCCCATGTTGATGAGGACAAGGGCCTCTTCCCGACCACCCTGGCCGTTGGTTGTCGGGGTCTGCGGGCTTTACGCTAGTAAAAGAGCTGGAAGAAGAAAGCAGAGGCCCGGCAAGAAGAACCGAAGAGCGGGACAAGACCCCCGAAGTCGGACGGCAGCGACGATAAAGGAGAAAGCCGGGCTCCTCCGCTAGTAAAAGAGCTAGCAGAAGATAGCGGAGGAGTCCGGCTAGAAGACCCCCCAAGATGGAAGAACACCCCCGGAGCTGTCTAATAAAGTATTTTAAAAACTTGTGTTGTGTTTTTTATTTACACTTTTTTCACCAGGTGAATGGGTAGGGGTACATGGTACCCCATACTCATTCACATAGGGTGGGGGGCCGGTATCTGGGGGCCCCCTTATTAAAGGGGGCTCCCAGATTCCGATAAGCCCCCTGCCCTCAGATCCCGACAACCAACAGCCAGGGTTGTCGGGAACAGGCCCTTGTCCTCATCAAGATGGGGACAAGGTGCTTTGGGGTGGGGGGCCGCAGGGCCCCCCCTTCCCCAAAGCACCCCCCATGTTGAGGGCTCGCGGCCTGGTACGGCTCAGGAGGGGGGTGCGCTCGCTCGTCCCCACCCCCTTTCCTGACCAGCTGGGCTGCGTGCTTGGATAAGGGTCTGATATGGATTTGGGGGGACCCCCACGCCATTTTTTCGGGGCATAGAGATTCCCCTTTAAATCCATACCAGGCGACGGGGCTAGCGAGGTGTCAATCTCGCTGATCGAGGCGGCGGCATTGACTTCCTTCGCTAGTCCTGTCTACCTGGAGTCACGTTCAAAATGAACAGACTTTACTCCTTGTGTCAGCAAGTCTGTTCATTTCAAAAGTCCTGTGGACTAGCTATGAGTAAGCACTGATTCTAGTGCGAAACGCGTCAGCTTTGGACCCTTTTTTCCTTTGCTGTGGACCATTAGATGTGATGTGATCCTTGATTTTCAATAAACAACACAGGATTTTATCTTTTTCTGGTGTGCGGCTATCCAGAGTTTTTCTGCTACTTCCGTTCTTTCTAAGTCCGCCGGACTTTTGGAAAGAAAAAGTCCGCCGGACTTTTGGGAAGAAAAAGTCCGCCGGACTTTTGGGAAGAAAAAGTCCGCCGGACTTTTGGGAAGAAAAAGTCCGCCGGAGCTCCAGGGGTCCACTAAGTCCGCCGGATAGTCCGATCGTGTGTACGCCGCATTTGCCCATTTTTTACTAGCACTTGCTCCTCGTTTGGTGTTGAGCCCAAAAGCCCAAAAAATAAAATTTTAG
Source organism: Lithobates sylvaticus (assembly GCA_028564925.1). Lineage (NCBI taxonomy): Eukaryota > Metazoa > Chordata > Amphibia > Anura > Ranidae > Lithobates > Lithobates sylvaticus. The sequence goes on along the minus strand of CM053034.1, from coordinate 173,730,508 downwards.
TCTCAACTGACCATAACACCTTATTCCATGTGGCTTCAGAATCTTAAAGATGCGTTTAAGGCAGTCAGGTAGGACTAAAATTTTATTATTTGGCCTCAACAATAAACAACATGTCTGGCAGAAATCCAATACAGCTCACCATCCAAATAACACCATTCCTACAGTAAAGCATGGAAGTGGTAATATCCTGTTATGGAGTGTTTCTCTGTAGAAGGGACTGGAGCACTTGTCAGGAGAGAAGGAAAAATAGATGGAGTAAAATACCATCAAATTCTTGAGGAAACACTCCCGCCCTCTGCCAGAAAGCTGTCAATGGGAAGAAGGTTTACCTTCCAACATGACAATGACCTAAAGCCCACAGCAAAAATGACCACACAGTGGTTGAAGTAGAAAAAGGTGACTGTCCTTGCATGGCCTAGTCAGAGCCCAGACTTAAACACCATTGGATATCTGTGGAATGACTTGAAGACTGCAGTCCACAAAGACTGCAGTCACCATCAAATTTGAAAGTGAACTTAAGCAGTTCTCCAAAGATGAGTGAGCAAATATTGCAAAGTCTAGATGTGCAAAGTTAGAAGAGACATATCCCAACAGACTAAAGACTGTAATCAAAGCAAAATGTGGTCCAACAAAATACTGACATAGGGGGGTGATCCTTTTTTCCAACTCAGTTACTCTCATTTTGAATTTATTTTATTATTATTCTCGTTATTATCTCTTTCACTTGAATGTTATAAGTTGCACTAGTAAATACAGCTGGATAAAACAAAAACTGTGTCTGTCTTCATTTCAGGCTGCAAAGCAACAAAATTTGATATTTTAAAGGGGGTGATACTTTTCTATACCCACTGTATATAGCTGAGGACAAATGTCCCCAACAGACTCTTGGCTTGACATGTCATTTACCTGAAATTTTAACCACTTGAGCCCCGGAAGGATTTACCCCCTTCCTGACCAGGCCATTTTTTGCAATATGGCACAGAGTCGCTTTAATTGACAATTACGCAGTCGTGCGACACTGTATCCAAACAAAATATACGTCCTTTTTTTCCCCACAAATAGAGCTTTCTTTTAGTGGTATTTGATCACTGCTGTGGTTTTTATTTTTTGTGCTATAAACAAAAAAAGACCGACAATTTAAAAAAAAAAATTTTTTTTACTTTTTGCTATAATAAATATTCCCAAATGTAAAAAAAAAATATTATTTTCCTCAGTTTAGGCCGATATGTATTCTAAAAAATCTATTTAAATATAAAAAATATTGATTGGTTTGCCCGAAAGTTATAGCGTCTACAAAATAGGGGATAGATTTATTTTTTGTTTTACTAGTAATGGACTGCGACATTGCGGCGTACAGCTTGGACACTTTTGACACTTTTTTGGGACCATTGACATTTATACAGCAATCAGAGCTAAAGATAGCCATTGTTTACTGTATAAATGTCACTGGCTTTAACACTAGGGGGCGATCAAGTGGTTAAATGTGTTCCCTCAGTGTGTTCTAACTGTGGGGGGATGAGACTGCCAAGAGGAGGAGACTGATCGGTGTTCCTATATACTAGGAACACACGATCTGTCTCCTCTCCCCTGTCAGAATGTGGATTTGTGTGTTTACCCACACAGATCCTCGTTCTGGCTCTGTCAGGGGTAATCAGGTTTTCCTGGCAGATATCGTGCACCACCAGGGACGCGCATCGGGTCCTCAGTACCGCGGCGGGAGCGCGCATTCGCCCCCTATACACCTACAGCGATTTGCCCAGGGGCAGCCGGTCGGCAAGCTTGTAAATGTTAGTGATGCTGCAGCATTTTCTGTACATCACAGAAATGTGCTCTTCTTTTGCAAGATTAGGGCAACCCCCAGTCATGTTATTTAAAGGAATTTAGCATTTTTAATGTTCACTTTAAGCATTTAAAAAAACACGCTTCTGGTTGAATTAAAAAAAAAAATTTTTGTATTGACAAAACAGAACATTGTAATTTTTATCTTGATAGATTCAACTCCTATTGATTTCAGTGGGGTTTGGCTTTGGCTTCTGAATTTATTTGACGTATTCCAAACCTTGCTTGAACTGAACACAGGGCATTTTGGCTCATCCCTATTTAATATGAGTTATTTTTTTAGATGGCTCTAATATTACTTATACAACTTGAAACCTGTAGGCACTGTAGGTTTACATTTTATATTTGATTTGAGTAAGATTTTTTGTTTTTCTGTATACTGCTTTAACCATTTGCAGACCGCCTACCATACATTTACTGCAGCAGGGTAGCTGCTCTGTGCTGGATCACGTACCTAGTATGTGATCTGACACTTCCTGGTCTGGGGCACGTGCGCGCCACAGCCGGCACCCTCCTGCGGGTACGGTGGACTTGATGGTCGCCATCACCCGCCGATGCTTTGGTAAACAAGGCAGATCGCCGTTCTGTGAGTACAGAAGGCATGGATCCTGTGCTTCTGTAAAGCAGGAACCCCAATCCATGCCTTCCACAAGTAAAAGCACCTTCTCCACTACACTGAATGACAAGCTAGGCACACAGTTAACCCTTTGATCACCCCTGATGTTAATCCCTCCCTGCCAGTGTCTTTCGTACATTAGTGTCACTGGTCCCCAAAAAGTGTCAGTTAGGTGTCTGATTTGTCCGCCGTAATATATTGCAGTTCCGCTATAAGTCGCTGATCGCCGCCATTACTAGTACAAAAAAATTAAAAATCCCATAGTTTGTAGACGCTATAACTTTTGTGCACACCAATCATTGTACGCTTATTTGTTTTTTTTTTACCAAAAATATGTAGCAGAATACATATTGGCCTAAATTGATGAAGACTTTTTTTTTTTTTTTTAATTGGATATGTTTTATAGCAGAAAGTAAAAAAAAATATATATTTTTTTCAAAATTGTCGGCCTTTTTTTGTTTATAGGGCAAAAAATAAAAACTACAGAGGTGATCAAATACCACCAAAAGAAAGTTCTATTTGTGTGGGGAAAAATTACATCAATTTAATTAGGGTACAGTGCCGCAAAACTGCGCAATTCTCAGTTATGGTAACGCAGTGACATATCGCAAAAATATGGCCTAGTCATTAAGGTGGGTAAATCTTCCGGAGTTCCAGTGGTTAAGCTGAGATTTAGTTGATGTTTTTTGGGATGCAGTACCGAACACATTTGTTATGAGTAATGGTGTGTGTCCCAATACCTGCAGGTAGCTGCTACTCTTAAAAATCTTCCCTGCAGTGTCCCCATCACAGCTGTCTTGAGCGGCTGTGTTATGATGCTGTAAAGGTTAATAGCAGCGGCTGCTACTGAGAAAAGTTGCAGCATTCACCCGCTCCTTTCTGCCCTCTCTGTCATTCAAAGAACTCGTATTATTACCCTACCACAATGCATCCTGCCTCACAGATGGGTTGAGGAGATCCTGTCATTCAACATCTTCCCATCCATTCACAGAACTCAATGCATTGTGTGAAAATAGTAATATGACCAAAATGAATGGTAGAAAGGACCGAAGGGTGCAGGTGAGTGGTGCAACTTTTCTCAGTAGCAGCTGCTTCTATTAACCTTTACAGCATCCAAAGATAACTGTTCAGGGTAAAGGAGACACTGCAGGTCACCCATTACATATATCTAATGTTTTCGGTGCTGCGTCTCCCTACCAAAAAAACTAAATCTTAACTGTAATTCTAGGGGTGTAGTCAAGCAATTTTCATTAGAAATTACATTTTTCCTGTTATCTTTGTGTCTGTATTTGATTTGTACATTAAGAAAGGCACAACATGAGTATGCCAAAATATCATGTGATGAAAAAAATATTTATCATGCATTTTTAGATTGGTGCTACTGACACCTGCTTTTCCTGTGAATTTTTGTAATATTGCCTTTCATGTCGTTTCTGTCCAGCTCATTAGAGAGTCAAGAAGGGCTTAGAAAATAAAGTCTAATTGTTGGGAAACCATCTCATGAATATGCCCGATCCTAAAACAATGTCTACGCCCACTCTTCTTATTGCCCCAAGTTTAAGAGTTTTTTCATAGTATTGCTCATTACTAGGAGGCAGGGAACACGTTGACTCCGTTTGGTACCTTTGTCATTCACTTTCCATTGATAGTCAATTTTCTCCTAATTTAAATGTGCTTTTACTGTGAAAAAGAGCCTTTCATCTTTGAATGATATACTCATGAATTCCATTTATAATTAACTTGTTCCCAAAGAAAAAACAAAAAGGGGTGTTTCAGTGTATCGAGTACGAACCCATCACAGAAAAACAGACGCTTCGTGTTCAACCTTTATATACTTTTGAAATTATTTAGAGTATGCCTAGTGAAACAGCTACATTTTAAAACAAGCCCATATGTACTAAATACTTGCCAATAATTAGTAATTACAGATATTTAATAAATTGTGAAAAAAAAATATTAATTAATTATTAAAAAAAAAAAAAGATACTGCATATTGTGCAAACACAATCAATTTTTTTTTTATATTAACATTGGGGTTGGTTTACTAAGGGCAAATTTTCCCTTAGACTAGTACATTTTTCATGAACGTGATTGGGTATTCTTAACAATTAGGTTAACACCAAATTCACTAAACTAAGTGAAATTTACCTTGCAAAGTGAACATGCTCTGCTTTAGTAAATCAACCCTATTGCTTGTAATTTTTTGCTGCCATTATGGATTTATATCACAGTGTGAATATGTTGTTAAATGTTGTGCAAATGATGGGTGAACGTGTTAAAAATACTTGGAAAGATTGATTTGTTAAATTTTTTTTGTAAGTGTAATGTTTTTCTTTTAAATGCAAAAAAAATGACTAAATGAGCATTAATAATAATAAAAAAAAAAAAACATAAACCTAAATATAAATTTCATGTCAAATATATCTTAAATATGACTTTTAAAATAGCATAGTATACTATAGTCAACTATTATATTGATGTTTTCTACATCAATGTTAATGGAACAGAAATGTCACATAACATTCTCATGCTATTGTGTATCATCCATTATACATTAAATTATATGTCTATTAAAAACACAGATACATACACAGTGTATGTATCTGTGTTTTTAATAGACATATATTTTATATGCCCTAGTGGTTGTCTTTATAATCTTATAACCTATTTTTATTTTAATTTTTTTTGCCACTTGTTATTGGCCAATGTAATTTAAGAGCATATTAATATAGTTATTGTTTTATGTATTTCATTTTTCATATAGACAAAAGTGTATGCATAATACATGTTACTTTATTAATTATATATTTGTTTAATAAAAAAGAATAAATTACAAAAAAAATAACTATTTGATAATTGTGGACATATGTATTACGATTTACTAAGTGTTTGAAATCTATATTAGCATAAGAGAACATATCTAAAAAATTGTTCACAAAAAGTTCACAATTACCTTGGGGGGGAGAAAAGAACTTGTTATAGTAAACTCCAGTTAAGTGGCAATTAACTACTTTTTCCTGCATAATTGAATCTGAAAGAGATTTTATTGTCATTGCTTTGCGAAGTGATGTAGATTCCAGTTGCAGAATAAAGAGAAATGTGTCTAGTGTGGTCACTCGGAGCATTTCAATAAGTAGTCTGTTTCTTTGTTTGTAGCATTTGTTTGAAGGCCACTGAGCAGAGAGCAGAACAGGGGCATCACTTGGAGGAGGTCCTGGGGAGACCTCTCCTTGCCTCTTCACACGGAATGTTGTTCAAGCTTGATGGCCAACTGGTGGTGCTAATGCTCCATTGGAGGAGAGGTGAAGGTTCAAACACTTGCTAAGTGTGTACAGCTTGCTTTACACAATACTTGTGCACTCTACTAAGCAATACACGGCATGGAGAGCAGACTATTAACACTTGGCTATGTAAATGCTTTGTAAATAAGAATCAAGCCAGCAGTATAGTCATAAAAATAGGCAAAATAATTTGTAAGGTTTATTTAACATGATTTTTATTGTGCCCCAATTGTAGAAAAAAAAAATACACACCAAATATAGAGGGGTAGAAGTAATAATAGAATTATTAGTTGTTTTTTCTAGTGCTCTCAGAAGAAGTGGTAGTATTATTAGTACTGTATTATTAACCATTTCAATACTGGGCACCTCCTGCCCAGGCCAATTTTCAGCCTACCACTGCTGCCAATCAGTGCCCACCAGTGTCTTCTCATCATCATCATGTCACCTATCAGTGCCACCTACCAGTGCCCATCAGTGCAGCCTGTCAGTGCCCATCAATGCTACCTCATCAGTGCTCATCAGTGCTGCCTCATCAGCGCACATCAGTGAAGGAGAAAAATTACCTGTTTGCAAAATGTAATAGCAAACTATTAAAAAGTTTTGTTTTTATTTCCAAATTTTCGGCCTTCATTTGTTTATTTAGCAAAAAATAAAAAAACAGCGGTGAATAAATACTACCAAAAGAAAGCTCTATTTGTGTGAAAAAAATAAAAAAATGTTGTTTGGGTACAGTGTTGTATGACCGCACAATTGTCATTCAAAGTGCAACAGCTGGAAATTGGCATAGTCAGGAACAGGGTGAAGGTGCCCAGTGGGCAAGTGGTAAAAAAATAAAAAAACATGTTATACTTACCTGCTCTGGGCTGTGGTTTTGCACAGATCCTCCTTTTCTCGGGTCCCCAACCAGTGTTCTTTGCCCCTCCCACCTTCTGAGTGCCCCCAGAGCAAGTAGCTTGCAATGGGGGCACCCAAGCAGGCTTGCTCCCGAGCCACTGCTCTGCGTGTCCATTCACACAAACAGAGCCCCGCCCTACCCCCTCTCTTTTCTCATTGGCTCCCTGACTGGGATTGACAGCAGTGGGAGTCAATGGCTCCCACTGCTGTTTCAGCCAATGAGGAGGAAGAGTCCCCGGAGAGCCCAGGCTTTCGTGCACATTGCTGGATCACGATGGGGCTAAGTATTGGGGGGATCAGGGGTGCTTCCGCACACAGAAGTTTTTTTTACCTTCATGCATAGAATTCATGACGGCAAAAAACCTTCACCTTTTGCAACCACTTTGAGTCCCTTGAGCACAGCCTAAATGGTTTGATACTTACCTCTGCCCCTATTTCAGAGATCTTCACTTTGTAGCCTTGTCCACAGCCGCACAGGCTTTCTTCAGACAGTGAGCTCACCCAGTCCTCTTCTTTCTGTGCAGGCCTCCAGCAGTTCAGAGCCCAGACCAGAATAAAGAGGATCTAGCAGGACTGTTATCTGTAGAAAGGCTCTGAGGCTGCAGTCAGGTCTGCATAGTGAAGATTCCTGAAAAGGGAGTAGAGGTAAGTATAACACAAGGTGCACTCAGGGGGGTGAGCCCTTGCCTTAAAGAACAGCTTGTAGCATACAATGCCGGAACAAGGTCATCCAAACTGCATCCCCATTTATGATGTTTAAGCTTAGGGGATCCTACGTCAAGCAGTCACTCGTTTGTCAAAATCCCTGCCGCTGTCACTACTCCTGTCAGCCTTTTAACAGAAAGATGGAATCCCTACAGTAAACCATGACGCCCAGGGTAGCTTACCCTCCTGCCCACCCCTTGTCCCGGCCCTGGTAGCATAGGTACAGTAGTCACTTATTGCTAAAAAAATTAATCAGAGAGGGGAGCCAGACTGAGTGCAGTATTATTGAAAAAACTATTTAGAGCATAAAACCAAGGGCAACTCACATATTGGCAAGTCAAGCAGGCATGTATCAAGTGAAATGTCATTCCTGGGGCTCCCCCCGGGTTATCCTGGATGGCAAATTACATTGGAACACTGGAGCTGGGAAGATGTTGTCAGTGATGAGTGGCCAATTGCTGCGTTAACAGCCGTGGCACTGGACCTGACGTGACGCCACTCGGAAGGCCGTGCTAACGTAAGAGGGGCTGTAAGGTGTTTCGAAGCTTCCGCTTCTTCGTCAGACCTGATCAACTAGTGGGGAAGTCAATTTAATATAGGGAAAAGAGAGTTCCAAAGGGGAACTCTGACTGATCTCACCTATGCAAGTCCATTCAAAATATATAAAAACACTTATTAGTTATATTATATTATTATTATATAAAAGTGGAATAAATAATTAAGAGTATTAAGGCCATCATGAACTTATTAACTATGGACTTATATCTAGAGCTCTGTAATAATTATCATTAGCATCACTGTTTGCATTTTACCCCTCTGGTGCCACTGTTTTTTCTTTTTGTCACTTATTGTTAAGAAGTATAGTATGCTAAGTAAGTGTTAGGTCAAATGAATGGTTAATTGTAGAAAGCGGTTACGGTTAAAGTTTAAGGTAGAATTGAGAGACAACCTTTTTTTTCCCTTTTGGATAGTGTAAGATAGGGTCTTGGTCCCATTGGGGCGATTTCCCTTCACGTCCAGTCCCATAGCCAACACAGGAAGTGAGAGGAAACCCATCTAATGTGAGGGGAATCCCTGTTGGAAGATTTGCTTCTATTCCTGTGCTGGTAGAAATTTTGTGATATTCTTTCAATTTCACTTTTAGGGATAATGGTTAGTAGGACATATCGGGAGGGTAAATCTCTCTAACGAGGACAGCAATATAATCTAACAAGTGTTCTGTTACAGTGGCAGGTGGTGCTAAACTTTTTTGGGGGGGCGGCAAACAAACCCCACTGTCCGCACTCACCCCTCCACGGTCCCCCCGCACTCGATCCCTCCAAGTTCCCCCTGCACTCTGCCCTCCACGGTCCCCCTGTACTCAGCCCTCCACGGTCCCCCCGTACTCAGTCCTCCACAGTCCCCCCACACTCAGCCCCTCCTGGCCAACCTGATCTGCCTCCTGTCCTCAGCCCCTCCTTGAAACGCCAAGATTTTCCCCCTGCTTATTAAATCTCCTAACCGTGAGTTTTCATTTTTTAACCAATCTCCTCCCAGTTCTCTTCTTCCTGGGGGGAAGAGGTCATTTTCTTTTAGTGCAATTAAAGGTGAATTAAATTTCAATTTCATTTTTTTGTGAATTTTATCCCAAACCTTAAAAGTGTTTTTAGTGATTGAATGTGATCATTTTTTTTTTTTTCCCCTAGTCTTCTAAATTTCGGGGGATTCCAGATAGCTTTTCCTAGTTGTGCTTCACTCAGTGCCTCTTCTAAGCTTACCCATCTTTTTCCGCCCTGTGTCTTCCCCCATTCTGGAATTCTTAGTAGCACGGCTGCATAGTAATAATTAATAATATCGGGGACTGCTAGGCCCCCCTGGCCTTTGTCCATTTTCAAAATTTGGAATGAAATTCTGTGTTTTTTTCTGTTGCCACACAAAGTCCATGATGATTGTTTTTAATTTCCTCAGATATTGTCAAAGTTTTCCCTTAAAGCGGAGTTCCCACCGAAAAAAAATAATTAAAATTCAGCAGCTACAAAAAGTATAGCTGCTGACTTGTAATAATCGGACACTCATCTGTCCCATGGTCCAGCGATGCGGGCATAAGAACCCCCGCTCCTCTCCCCCTCCTCTCCGAGGCGCCGGCATTCTTACTGTGGGCGCCTGGCTGTGGCTTCACAGCCGGGCACGCACTCGCGCTGCGCAATGTGAATGGTCGGGCAATCTTCTGGGACCTGTGGCGTGTCCCAGAAGATTGCAGGGAGGGAGGGGGAGAGGTGATCTTTCTTCCGGGAACCGCAGAGCCCCGGGAAGAAGTGGGAGCTGGATGCCTCTAAAAAGAGGGTATCTGCCCCCCCCCCCCCCAAAAAAAAATTACATGCCAGGGGGTCACCTGCACTTAAAGCGGAAGTTCCATTTTTGGGTGGAATTCTGCTTTAAGTTATATTTTATTGTTTGTTGGAGATGACATATATCGGATTCATTGTTAAACATGTTAAGGAAACTACAAGGATTTGGGTGTCAATATTATTTTAGCAGTTAAAGTTATACATTATTAAACTTTTGTTTTATTTTTGTTTATCTACACTGAGCAAAATTATTAACGCAACACAAATCTGTCTAAATCTGTGTAAGCACTTCTCCTTTGCCAAGATAATCCATCCACCTCATGCTGATTAGACACCATGATTATTGCACAGGTGTGCCTTAGGCTGGCCAAAAAAAAAGGCCACTCTAAAATGTGCAGTTTTACTGTATTGGGGGCGTCAGGGGGGGTCTTAAAAAACAGTCAGTATCTGGGGTGACAACAATTTGCCTCACGCAGTGCAGCACATCTCCTTCGCATAGAGTTGATCAGGTTTTTGATTGTGGCTCTTCAATGGCTGTGCAAAGTTACTGGATATTGTCAGGAACTGGAACACGCTGTCGTATACGCCGATCCAGAGCATCCCAAACATGCTCAATGGGTGTCATGTCCAGTGAGTATGCTGGCCATGCAAGAACTGAGATGTTTTCAGCTTCCAGGAATTGTGTAAAGATCCTTGCAACATGGGGCCGTGCATTATCATGCTGCAACATGAGGTGATGGTCATGGATGAATGGCACAACAAGGGGCCTCAGGATCTCGTCACAGTATCTCTGTGCATTCAAAATGCCATCAATAAAATGCACCTGTGCTCGTTGTCCATAGCATACGCTTGCCCATACCATAACCCCACCGCCACCATGGGCCACTCGATCCACAGCGTTGACATCAGCAAACCACTCACCCACACGACACCATACACGCTGTCTGCCATCTGCCCTGTACAGTGAAAAACGGGATTCATCCGTGAAGAGAAATCCTCTCCAAAGTGCCAGACGCCATCGAATGTGAGCATTTGTCCACTCAAGTCGGTTACAATGCCGAACTGCAGTCAGGTTGAGACCCCGATGAGGACGAGGAGCATGCAGATGAGCTTCCCTGCAGCAGTTTCTGACAGTTTGTGCAGAAATTCTTTGGTTATGCAAACCGATTATTGCAGCGGCTGTCCGGGTGGCTGGTCTCAGACAATCTTGAAGGTGAAGATGCTGGATGTGGAGGTCCTGGGCCGGTGTAGTTACACCTGGTCTGCGGTTGTGAGGCCAGTTGAATGTACTGCCAAATTTTCTGAAACGCCTTTGGAGATGGCTTATGGTAGAGAAATGAACATTCAATTCAAGGGCAACAGCTCTGGTGGACATTCCTGCAGTCAGCATTCCAATTGCATGCTCCCTCAAAACTTACGACATCTGTGGCATTGTGCTGTGTGATAAAACTGCACATTTTAGAGTGGCCTTTTATTGTGGCCAGCCTAAGGCACACCTGTGCAATAAGGGCTCTTTCACACGGGGCGGATCAGTGCAGATCCGCCCCGTGGATAGCTGCTTGCTCAGCGGGGATCGCCGGAGCGATCTCCGCTGAGCAGAAGATGACAGGTCCGTCTCTGCACTCCGTGCAGGGACGGACCTGTCAGAGCGCCGCTCTCCCCTATGGAGGATCGGGTGACGACGGTCCGTAGAGTCCGTCGTCACCCGATCCGCTCTGCAGACGGATGAAAAAATAGGGTTTTCCTCCGTCTGCAGAAACGGAGCAGAGCGGGCACGGACGAGAGCGGGTGTCAGCGGATGCTCATCCGCTGACACCCGCTATCCCATAGGGATACCTGTATGTCCTTTATGCATCCGAAAACGGAAGGATGAAAAACGGACATACGGTCCATCCGTGTGAAAGAGCCCTAATAATGTTTTCTAATCAGCATCTTGATATGCCACACCCGTGAGGTGGATAGATTAACTCGGCAAAGAAGAAATGCTCACTAACACAGATTTAGACAGATTTGTGAACAATATTTGAGAGAAATAAGCCTTTTGTGTACATAAAAAAAGTTGTAGAACTTTGAGTTCAGCTCATGATAAATAGGGGCAAACACAAAAGTGTTGCGTTTATAATTTTGCTCAGTGTATATAAAATATTTGCTTTACCAATAATTTTGTAATATTTGGCAAAGAATTCCCAGAGTGCCAAAAGGCTGGCTATACGCTGTTTGAGACTTAGACAGTTCAGCAGGAACCGTCTGAGATTTGAACCATTAATGGGCAGGCTGAATGTACTAAGTTTATCGATCAATCAACTTGGGTACAACCAGCTTGCCGGATTCGCTTCCGCTTATCGCAAGCGGCTGCTATAGCCGCTAGCAATAATCATTTTCTTCTCCCGGTGGGGACGGCTTCCCCCGCTGGGAGAAAACACTGACTCAGCAGGAGGGATTCCCTTGTCAGCACTCTGCATTGATGGGGAATCATGCAAATTTCTTTCATGCAACCCGTGGCTGCAGGAAAAAAATTTGCACTGTCTATGGCCAGCCTAAGGCCTATTTCATATGGGGCAAACTCCACCAAGAATCCGCCTGTTTAGAGGGTAATCTGGCCATTGAATCCTGCTGAGCAGGCGAATGGCTTGTCTGTGTCGGCTTCACTTATGCAGAGTGGACACAGCCCACTGTTCTCTACAGGTGGTCGAATGTAAAGGGACCACCTGTCCATTTACACCCAATGGACATCAGATCTGCTAGTGGATAGGATCAGATTGGATATCGTCGGTGACAACAGACACACGCCCATTAACGCTGCTCCATTGAGAGCAATGTATGGTCCAATCAGGTCCACCTAAAAAATTGACAGGTGGACTCGATCAGTCCTCTCATGTGAAAGGGGCCTAAAGAGATAGCACAGCAGAGCACCTTGCTTTGGAGCTCCCTTGTCTGACTGAAACCTCCGATTCTGATAAGAAATGAGTCACTGTTCTGACTCATTGAAGTTCTGTAAATGACAGGTTTATTTCTGCACAGCTGAAAAGTAATCACGCTAATGATATGAAAAGGAGACTGGGGCTCCATCTGTTGGCTACCTCGAATACTACATAATGTTGCTTTGCTATACAATATATTTAAAGTTAGGAGAAGGGATAAGGTTAATTAAACTTGAGGATAAGTGTTAGGTATAAGTGATAGATCCAAGCACATGGTTGATTTGGTGTTTAAGCAAATGTCTGTCACTGAGGTTGAAGTGCCTTATTATGATGCTGATTATTATTATTAATATCATTTATAACTTATTATTAAATTTAAAAACATTAATCTTATTATTGTAGACGTAAATCCAACCAATTAAACCTCAGTTTTGAAATGAAAAAAAAAAAAAGGTACTGATTCCCAGTGCTGCAGAAAATGAAATGTTATCCAGTTAGGGTGTGGATCTGCTTTAGTATTTTTATTATATACATTTAATTTAATTTTTAGTTTAAAAGTACAAATAATAATCCTATCAACTTCTGGTACTACTAGTTAAAATAAATATAATTAAAAGAATAAATAATTTACACATTTATACATTTAAATTAAAAATTATTATTACTAATTTTCATTCATATACTTACTTTTACCTTTACAATAGTATAGCTATTGTTTTTTTTAAATGTTTACACTAAACTTTAAGATGTTTTAATAAGATACAGTGTTAGAACATTGTTTTGTGATGATATCTCATTGTTAAAACTGCTTTACCGGAGAAATGATTCACCAGTTTGTGTCTGCATACAGTGTGTGTATAAGAGGCTGATTCTTTTCGTATTATCAGATATTATGAATGGGTGACATTAACTGTACGACATGTTCCATTCATTGAGGCTGGAGCTTGCACAAGTTCAACTGCAGGTTATGTTACATCAGCAAATGTGCAGAGTAAGAAAGGAAAGTTTTCATAGGGAAGAGAGGCCGCAGTTTGTCGCGGGCAGGCCTTCTGACCCCTTTTATAACATGACAAAAGGAATATGTTCATAGCATTGGTACAGCAGCACACACATACGAGGCTTGTTCATTGCCTATGGAGTTTAATTCCCAAGCGGTTAGTGATAATGAACATCCAAATTCCTATTCGTTTGAATGAAACATGGTAATCCAGGACTGTTTAGACACTGAAAAATTTTGATTTTTTTCACGTTAGCAACATACTTTATTAAACTATAAGATACTTTTTTTTTTTTTTTCAAACAAGATTTATTGAATTTTATTTTGGGAACATACAGTATAAGAATATGTCAATTAGGTAATTATACAATAAGTGTGTTGCACTAAACAGAAGTAGGAGTAACACAGGTAAATCAAGTTGCCCGCTCGGGGGCCGTCACTGCACGAAATCGAGAAAGGCAACATGTGTCAGTCATCTGACAATGAACATCAAATAACTGGGCAAAACCCAAACAAGTAGATACATAGGTGGGCATTTGAAGAATAAAAAAAAGGGGGTATGAGGCAGTAGGAGATCAAGGTTCAAGGGTATAAAGAGTATAAAGTATATAAAGAGTGTAAAAGGGAGACAAAATACAATGGCCAATGGAACCCTCCTAGCTAAAGCTGGATCGATAACCATTAAGGGGAAGAGGGAAGAAAAAAAGAGGGGGCGGAAGGGGTGGTTTCTTGGGTTAATAGGAATTAATAGAATGGGAGGAAAGAGATAGGAGGGTGAGGGACATATTGAGGATATAGAGGAAAGATAGACCATCGCAAGGTCTCTCCGATGGGTGGACCCCCTCCAATCCCCCCATCCTCCTTGGAGGGGTGTTACAAATAGATCATAGACAAGCTGAATCCCCCAAAAAAGAGGGGGGTATAGAATCGAACATGGTGATCATTTACTTATCATTTTATTATTACTTTATCTGCAAAGTTTGTAACTCTCATTATAAGTTAAAGCGGTATTAAACCCAAAAGCAAACATTTATCAGTGTTCATTTTGGCAGCAAATTTCGATTTAGTTTTAGTCTTTTGACTAAAATATCATTTAATGTTAGTGTTTTTTTAGCTCTTTAGCGCCACCCTTTGGGCTCCTTTTGCTAATTTCATGTTAGTAGAAGTTTGGTAAGTGTTCATTCGCGCTTTTCTTTTCACGTTTTTCATTTAGCGCTTTTCAGTTTGCGCTTTCCATTTCGTGCTTTTCGGTTTGTTTCTGAACGGCCGTTCATCAACCAGACATGTTGCGGAATCAGAGGAGATAACGTGTTATTTATTATTGGCCTTGGAGTTATTGCTTTGACATTTTTTTTTTGGTTGAATAATGATTTGATTTGTTATATTTTCTATGCTTTTGGATGCATAGAATGCACTTTTTGGTTAAGTTCTATCGGCATATAGCATGTCTCCAAAGACTTGCTGGTAGGTTAATTGGCTTCTGTCCAAAAAATTGGCCCTAGTATATGAATGGGGACCTTGGATTGTGGGCTCCTTGAAGGTAGGGACCAATGTGAGTGTGCAATGTACAGGGATAGGGACAATTGTAGACACTCACTCAGGTTGAACTGGATGGACTGATGTCTTTATTCAACCTTACTAACTAACTATGTACTATGAAATGTCTAATTTTATTTGTTTTCTTTTTTTAATGCACAATAAAAAAATTGTGGAGAATAATACTTGGCTATGTAAAAATGACAGTTTGAGAGTAGGCAGTGAATGTGCGCTGCATTTCGAGATTTCATAATTCGCCACGTCACGAATGTTAATTCTCCATTACGAATGCTAGTTTACAAGACTGACTGCTTCCAGCTCGTCCTTGCTTCCGAGCATGCGTGTTTGTACTTTGGACTTTTGTCCGACGAACTTGTGCACACACGCTCGGAAAATTCGACAACACACATTTGTCCGCGGAAAATTTGAAAACCTGCTAGCCAACATTTTTTGGCGGAAAGTCCAACAACAATTGTCTGATCGTGATTCTGATCGTGTGTATACGGCTTTAGAGATTTGTTTGTTCAAGAAAAAATTCCCATTGTATTTTTTTCCTTTTCGCATCACTGAAGTCAAAAACAAACATTGATTTGACCCCACTAATGCTTAGAAGATCAAAAAAATATTCTTGAAATTAAACATTTCTAATGAAATTCTACTGGTTCATAGCCAGCTTAAGCTCTGGGGAAAATCCCCTTGCAAAGTGCAACTTCCCTTGCAAAGTATCTTTAGTAATCACTCTCACAAAGTGATAGCCTGGCATACAAAGAACTTTTTTAAGAAAAACTAAGAAGTGAGAAGAAGTTAAAGAAAAAACTTCAGTAATTATCTTTTTTGAAAACTTTTTGGGTTTAGCTTGGCTTGATTAAGTATCCATATGTGATGACTGGAGAGCCACTAGGGATGTTGAAAATCATTGTAATAGTCTTCACTACATATGGCGATAGTGATGATCTTCCGGGAAGAAGTAGCAGCTTCCCC
Organism: Lithobates sylvaticus; assembly: GCA_028564925.1. NCBI lineage: Eukaryota > Metazoa > Chordata > Amphibia > Anura > Ranidae > Lithobates > Lithobates sylvaticus. The sequence continues at coordinate 173,714,411 of CM053034.1, read as the reverse complement.
TCGGGACTTTGAACACAGGGAGCTGCACAGTCGGCACTGCCACCATTTACAGAAAGCCTTCTAGGTTCTTTTTTTTATGAATACAAGGCATTCTATGATTGGACAAGGGCAGGACTGGCCGAAGACATTGTGTTGCCTGGATCCAAGAATAAAATGCTACCCCTCCCAAAAAAAAATCACGCACATCAAAAGACCCTCACATCCATTATTTTATATCATGATAATTAAAACTAAAATTAAATTTATCAGAAAGTCAGATTTACATGCAACAGCATTTTGTGTATATGCAAAATTATATGACCATTATGTTCAATTCCAAGGGGAGGGCTAGGGCAGTATAGGGGCGGGCTAGGGCAGTATAGGGGCAGGCTAGGGTAGTATATTGACAGGCTATGGTAGTATATGGGCAGGCTAGGGTAGTATATGGACAGGCTAGGGTAGTATATTGTACAGGCTAGGGTAGTATATGGACAGGCAAGGGTAGTATACTACCCTAGTTTGTCTATATACTACCCTTGCCTGTCCATATACTACCCTAGTCTGTCTATATATGGACAGGCTACTGTAGTATATGGACAGGCTAGGGAGGTATATAGAGAGGCTAGGGGTAGTATATAGACAGGCTAGGGTAGTATATAAATAGGCTATGGTAGTATATGGACAGGCTAGGGTAGTATATAGACAGACTAGGGTAGTAAATAGACAGGTTAGGGTAGTATATGGACAGGCTAGGGTAGTATATGGACAGGCTAGGGTAGTATGTGGACAGGCTAAGGTAGTATATGGACAGGCTAGGATAGTATATGGACAGGCTAGGATAGTATATGGACAGGCTAGGATAGTATATGGACAGGCTAGGGTAGTATATGGGCAGGCTGAGGTAGTATATAGGGAGGCTAGGGTAGTACATAGACAAGCTATGGGGAGTATAGGGGTGGGCTTGAGTAGTATAGGGGCAAGCAGAGCAGCCCAGGGGTAGTTGTCATCATGACACACAAAACTGCTGGAAAAAAAAAATCTTGGTCGTCAATTTGCTGGGTAAATAGAAGAGAAAGAGAGGCGGCTGTGATTCAATTTGCTGCCCCTCTCAAAGTGCTGCCTGGGTCCAATGGACCCACTGGGACCCATGGTAGGGCAGGCCCTGTATGAGGGGGAGTTTGTGACTTCGTCTGCCCATCCTCTCCACTTAAATTCACATAAAATATTCATCTTCTTCTAGCTTGCATGTGCTTGTTGGAAGTACAACAGCAAGTTGCTTATATACAGTGATTATATACTGTATGCATTATACCTACCTATGCAGCAGGTGGCGCTACAGTATTATAATGTAATGTGCATGTAAATCTCTATTGTATTGTAACTCTATTGTATATGAGAGGAAGGGCTTCTCTCAGTATGTTCAGTTCATGTTACCATGATGTGAAGACATGTTCTGCAGAAAGTTATTCTCTGCATTCAACAAGCTTCCAGCGCATCATTTTAGTACTTTTATATACACATGTATACATGTAAATTATTGCACTCAAACAGGACATTTTCTATATTTATTTTTTTCTGTGGCTCTAAACACATTGCTGCATCACAGATCTCTACACAGCCATGTGCATTGTCCCATAGACAACAATGCACCTGTGTTCAGACTGCTATGGGGATGCAAGCGCAGCATTTATTTCACCAGCTTCTGCTCCAAAGAAGCTGCTGGCAGGATTTTTTGTGACACCCTGCCAGTACACCGGTCCAGTGTGAAGGCCCTCGGGCTTTCACACTGGAGTGAATGGAGCCGCTGTTTCAGGGCGCTTTGCATGTGCTATTTTTAGCTCTGTAGCGCCTGCAAAGCGCCTCAGTGTGAAAGGGGTATTAACTGCTTGATGGGCGTATTTTGTGCCTGGCTGGTTAACATGTATGTGTTTTGGTGGCCCACATTTGCGAAGGCACAGTGCCCATTTATTTGAATGGGCTGCCATGCCTGCGTTTCCTGCAAAAAAAATGTGCATGCTTCATTTAATAGGCTGCTCACACCTATGCCCATCAAGCAGTGAAATACAGCACTGTCTGTCTATTCTGCTTTTGCACCATGTGACTTACCTGCAGTTCCTGCACCAGCAAACTTGCTGGGGTTTTTAGATGTTTAGGCCACTCTTTTAAAAACACAGTGCGTTTGTGTGTGCAGGAACTGCAGGTAAGTCGCATGGTGCAAAAGCAGAATGGATTTCAATGCCACTGCATTTTTAAAATGCTGCATGCACCTTTTTTCTGAGTGGGCTGCTGTGCCTGCGCAAATGTGGGCCGCCAAAACACCTACATGCGAATATGTGATGTGGAAATGTCTGCAATGTAATGGGGCACTGTGAAATGAAAGGGAACTGAGGACACTGTGGGACTGCTGTGAAGGGGGTCTGCACATTATATATATAATATATATATTTTTTTTTTAGATAATTCTATGCGTGTGTCTGTTTTTGGAGATGTTGGGGTGAAGATCAAATATGCATGGGGGAGGCCCAAAAAAAATGTTTGCCCAGGGCCCAAACCATATTAAAGATGGCCCTGGGAAGGACCATTGTTGTCACCCAGACTGGACCTCAAACAAGTATACCTTTGTTCATCTCCATTACATGTGAATTAATGGAATTAATATTTACACAAGAAAGATAACATTGTTTTTGCTTCCTGTTCATCTCACAGAAAGTAACAATGACACTGCATTTCTGGCAAAATCAACAGCTATTTTCTGTACTTGCTTAAAATGTTTTTAGCCTAAAAATATAAACACATACAGCCGTCAGACTGACCATTTAGCTGAAGCCATGTTGTATGCTGGTCTCTGTGCCGCCAGTCAGTCTTGCCACCGCTTACTTTGTCATCCTCATGCTAGCACTGTAATCACTGCAGGATTATTTTAGTGGTTGCTTGCCGAGCATTGTCCATGTCATTAGGATGGGACTCAGGCACTGCTAGAAGTATCCTTCCACAATGGAGAGCAGAAGATTGAGAACATGGGACCAAAATATATTTTGGTCTTAGAAACCGCATTTTAAGAAAAAAAAAAAGTTAAAGTTGGCTTGAAGCCAGTGACGGGTAACCATTATTTTCTTAGTACATAGTCTAACTTTAATATTTTGCTGGCTGCTACTGTTATTTTATATTTATTGGAAAGCAGAGTTATGCCCCGTTCACACAAGCGGAATTTCCGTCAGGAAAAATCTTGCATGGTTTTTCCGACGGAATTCCACTCAAGCTTGGCTTGCATACACACGGTCACACAAAAGTTCTCTGAACTTGCGACAGTCAAGAACACAGTGACGTACAACACTACGACGAGCCGAGAAAATTAGGTTCAATGCTTTTGAGCATGTGTCAAATTGTTTCTGAGCATGTGCAGGAATTTTGCGCATCGGAATTGGTACAGACCATCGGAATTTCCGATCAGAACTTTTTCCGAACGAAAAATAGAGAACCTGCTCTCAATCTTTTGCTGGCAGGAATTCTGCCAGCAAAAGTCCAATGGAGCATACACACGAATTTCCGACCAAAAGCTCACATCGGAATTTTTCTGGCATAATTTCCGATCGTGTGTATGAGGGATAAGATGAAAAAAGCACCAGGCCTGGTTTGTGCTGAAGGGTTTTATCAGCCAGTATCCATAATATATTTTTCTGCACTAAATCCCATTTTAGGGTTGGTGGCAAGCGTCAGAGTTCGTATTCGTAACGATTATTTTTTCGTTCATTTTGATTTTCGTTGTTCCTGTTTTTGTTTTTTCAGATTTTCATTCTTTCGTAGTTTCGTTGTTTCTAATTTAATTATTTCATAATCATAATGGCTCTTGGAAAGTTGGGTCACAGGCTGGCATCTTATATCTTATATCTATTGGTCCTCCAGCGATGGACAGAGAATAAGGTCTGAATAAGGTCTGCCAATGGCCCCTGTGCACATCTGTAGGCGGATGATGCGGGGCACAGCCATGCCTCTCTGTGGCTGCGGCGTGCGGCGCTCACCTGGGGACCAGCTTGAAGCGCACGTCACACCCGCGACATCACGTTGCGACGGATGCTTCCACAGGGGACGCCGGTTCGTACACCACTCGTGTGCAGCGTCTGTATGCCACATGAACCGGCTAGACTGATGGCTTCTTCCACCTCTTTATCCTTTTTAGCTGTAGGGGGGGCAGGTGTATGTGGCAGTGATTGGCCACGCACACCGGTTGTGGATTATAAAATGAGTGCTTCAGCATTCCATAGTCCATCAATCTCCTACCTGCCTGACAACATATATGCTGTGCGCTCCCTCTCTTGGGGGGCTAATTTGCATTGTTCCATCACCTTCCTGATCAGGTATCATTTGTTTTCATTTAGGGGTTTACTCCCTCCTTATTAATCATTTCTTGCTACCTGCATGCTCAATAGACATATCTTTTATCCCACTATTCTTAAATCTACTTTTCAATTTTCAATACCAGGTGTTGCATCTGCCCTGGAGCCCAGGTTCACACTGAGCTGCGGGAGTGAAGCTGTGCGAGTTCAGCTGAGCTTGTGCGCTTTTGCTCCCGCATGTCAGTCCCGATTTCGGACATGATTTCAGGGACATCTGTGCAGGTCTCTTCGCAGATATCAATGTAAGTCGCAGCCCAAAATTGCAAGGAGTAGTACAGAAATTATTTTTGAAATCGGTGTGGCGCTGCAAATGTGGCATCTTGCCGATTAGGACGGTGCAACTGCTGCCAATTTGACATGCGATTTGACATGTCGAGTTGCATGTCGAATCGTACCAATGTGAACCAGGGTGGATAGTAATTCCAGCAGCACTTCCCTTTTGCCTTTAGTTAGCATCTATATGGATGGTATGTATTATATACTATGGTCCCTGCTAGGGATGGGCCCGGTGTTCGATTCAAACCCATGCTCGAATCGAACATCGGCTGTTCATCCGCTCGTCGAGTTCAGAACTCTGAGGGCCGTTCGCATCAAATTCGTGTGATGCGAACGGTCCACAATGCACTGCGCCAGTCGCAGTGCATTGCTGGCTGATGATTGGCCAAGCATGCACTGTGACCCCTGCATGCTTGGCCAATCATAGAGTCAGCAGCGGCCGACGGCCTTGTGTAGTGTGTTTCGGCGTTGAGGGATAGAGGATTGATTGGCAGGGACAGTCTAAACTATTTTCAATCATTCCTGAGTGGGGAAAGTGTAGGGAAAGAGGAAAAATAGGCAGGGATAGTGTGTTCTTCTCAGGCATTTGCGTGTGGGGAAAGTGTAGGGAAAGAGGAATAACAGGCAGGGATAGTGTGTTCTTCTCAGGCATTTGCGTGTGGGGAAAGTGCTGTTCTCTACCAATACAGCCATCTGCAGGAGTTAGTGTGTGTGCTGTGTGAGTCCAGCACAGCACAGTATACAACCTGAACCTGTATCTGCCCAGCAGTTTTAAATGGCTTCTTTTTTTCCTATACAAATGTCTTTTTGTGCAGGGACAGTTCTAAACACGGGAAACACATGTCACTTCACAGGCTACCATATTTAAAGGAATATTTCACTTTTTTTTTTTTCACTTTATGCATCATTAAAATGACTGCTCCAGAAAAAAACGTCCTTTTTTAAAACTTCTTTTTGCATTGATACATGTCCCCTGGGGCAGGACCCAGGTCCCCAAACCTTTTTTATGACAATAACATGCATATTGGCCGTATAATTAGCACTTTAGATTTCGAAAGTTTGCGTCCATTGTAACAAATAGGGTTCGTGTGAACTTTCGGTCCGTTCGCAGGTTCTAGTGCGAACCGAACCCGGGGGTATTCGGCTCATCCCTAGTCCCTGCCTATGCATTTATATATACACCTACTCGCTGTATATATGTCAAAACAAAATATACAATAACCCTTTGGTATATCTTGCTATATATACTCCACTATACACTCATCCTTACTTATGTTTAACCGGTTCCCGACCATGTCATGCAGATATACTGTGGCACAATAGCTCTCCTGGGCGAAATCCCGTATGGGTATGTCCTACCGTTTTTCGGCCACTCATGCACGTGGCCGCCTCGCGCGATTGCGTGCATGAGTGCCAGCACAGGGATTTGTGTAAACCCACAAATCCCTGTGCTGTCAGAGGAGAGGTGCCATACTAAGTAGGAATAACGATATGTCTCCTCTCCTAGTCACTCCCATCCCCATACAGTTAGAACACACTGAGGGAACACACAATTAACCCCTTGATCGCCCCCTAGTGTTAACCCCTTTCCTGACAGTGACATTTATAATCAGTAATCAGTGCATTTTTATAGCACTGATCGCTGTATAAATGCCAATGGTCCCAAAAAAGTGTCAAAAGTCTCAGATCTTCCGACGCAATGTCGCAATACCGCAGATCACTGCCATTACTAGTAACAAACAAGAATAATAATAATAAAAATGCCATATAAATGCCATAAATCTTTCCCATAGTTTGCAGATGCTATAACTTTTACGCAAACCATTCAATATACGCTTATTGATTTTTTTTCTACCAAAAATATGTAGAAGAATATATATTGGCCTAAACTGATGAAGAAATTCGTTTTTTTTAAAAACTTTTGGTCGATATTTAAAAAACCGCAGAGGTGATCAAATACCACCAAAAGAAAGCTCTATTTGTGGGGAAAAAAGGGCACAAATTTAGTTTGAGTACAGTGTCGAACGACCGCGCAATTGTCAGTTAAAGCGATGCCGTGCCAAATTGTAAAAAGTGCCCTCAGGTCAGAAAGGGGGTAAAATCTTCTGGGGCTTAAGTGGTTAAATAGAGCATGACAATTTCCTTAGTGTTATAAGAAGCCCTCTCCAGTACCTGTGTGCACCTTGTGGCTGTACTTCACTCTATGCTGGTCTCGCTGGTTGCTCACTGCTGTTTCCATCTGGAGGCCTCTGGATGCGCCAATCGGATCATTGTTGGGACATGGCTGTCTGGTTTTTAAAAAATCACTCTGTGGCTGCGACATGTACTAGCATTTATTTTGACAACATGTAAGTGTGCCTCTATATTTTCCTCATATACCTGTACTCAGATATGTTTTTGAATAACTAATGGCTGTATATTCTGCATACATGTAAATACACACGTTTTTCTGTACATGTTATTTATTACCATTTTTTTGGTCTGTTTTTAAAGATAGAAACAAAAGTGCTCTACACACCCCTGAAGAAGGAGTTTCCAGAAACGCGTTGGGTATGGTCCATGCGATTTGCCTTGGTGACCCTATCACGGTAGTCCCTGGACCTCTCTAGAGTTTTGTTCTTCTGTTTTTTGCCATATCTATGTAATTCAGATGTCTATAGCCACCTATTGATTCAAATTTTAATTGTTTGTATTTCAATACATTTTGTATACTCCTTTTACATACTCTTTGTGTACTTCTATTTGGGCCATAAGGTCCCGTAAGGGGGAGTTCCTTCTCCACTCTAAATGGTTATTTTAACCCAAAGTTAAATTTTTGATATGTTTTTATGGTAGGCTGGATTAAATCCTGGCTTCTAACACATCTTGGGTTCTCCAACAGCCATAGTTGGAGTTCCTCCAACTAGTCTTCTCCCTGCCATAGTTCCTCCTTTACATGCTTTACCTGGGAGTTTTGGAAGTTTCCTGAAAATGTTTCCATGTTCCAAAATTTTTGTTGCATTCTCCATACTATAAAATCCAATAGCGACTCTGTCATAATGGCTACAGCAAGCATGCAGACAAAGGAACCCAAGAGAGAACTCCCCAATAAAATCATTGGAGATATAGCAAAATATTAAGTTTTTAAATTCTGCAGCACCTACCAAGAACTCAAATATAAGTTTTGGGGTGAACTGACCTTCTAAACAATTGTGCCTGGAAAACGTTATATGTGTAAATTCTTTTAATGGCTCTCAGCAGACTTTGCACCGTTGATCATGCTGGTAAACTTCTACAAGACAAAGAGAAGGCTATTAGGAGCACGTAAGACATAACTACAACGGAATGGGTTAAGACTACCTGACATGGTCATAACAAAGTGTTCCTCTGCTTAATGCTCAGGACTTGTTGCTGTAATAAAAGAAACGTCTCTGTGGATATTACTAATTTATCATTGCACAAAACTAAAATTATGAACTCTCAATATTTAATGCTGTGTCACGATATTAATAAAATATTAAGATTGCACCTCACATCATTTTTAAAACAACAATATTGTTATGTTTAATATTTAACAATTAAAACAAAATTTGATTTTTGGACTAGGTATATAAGAAAGGTCCCCGAAGAATTCTCAGGTTCGCTCCTGTTCCTTGAGAAAACTTGTTAAATTCTTGAGTCTTAAGCGGCAGCGGAGTGCAGAGCATACCGTATATCACAGAGAAGACAGATTCCTATTCTCAGCCAGTGTCATGTATAACTGTAGAAGTACTTCTCATAGGTTCAAGGGGTATCTTGATGTGCCATAGTAAGTATAATAACAGTTCAAACTGCTAGTAAATAATAAATTATATCAAAATTGAATTAAGAATGTATGTAGTTAATTAATTAAAAGCATAAGCGATTTGTTCTGAGACCATTTATACATATTTAAAGATATATGAGCAATAAATGTTCAAATAAAGCAGTGATCCCCAACATTTTTTGCATCAGAGACCAGTTTTGTGGCAGCCAATCTTTCTAGGGACCAGGGGCTGTTCGTGGGGGTGGTTGGTGGCAGGATATTCACAGAGGCGGTCCTAAACCCCCCCCCCCCCCCGCCCTTCACACCACAAACCCCCTTTACAGCACAGTCCACCCTTTATATTAGTGTCCACAGTCCCCCTTTACAGCAGTCCCACAGTGTCCTCAGCTTCCCTTCATATCACAGCCCCCTTTACATTATAGTGCCCCTTTACAGTTCAGTCACTTTTACATCACAGTGCCCCTTACAGTGCAGCCCTCTTTACCTTTTAGAACGCAGGCATCACTGTAAAGGAGGGTGAGGGGCTGTGATGGAAAGGGGACTGCATGGTAAAAGGGGCACTGTGATGTAAAGAGGACGGTGCTGTAATGTAAAGGGGACTGTGATGTGAAGGGGAATGCACTGTAAAGGAGCACTGTGCTATAAGGGGACTGCACTGTAACCATTACAGTGCCCACTTACAGTGCAGTCCACTTTTTAGCACAGTTCCCCTTTACATCTCAGTGTCCCTAGCAATCACAGCCCCCCCCCAATCACAGTGCCCCTTTGCAGTCATGCCCCAGCCCCCTTTTCTCTCTAGTCATAGTGCCCCCTTGTACTTTCTGCCTCCCCTGCACAGTCCTACCTTCAGCAGGGCAGGGGCAGGATTCAGCCTGTGTCTCCTCTCACAGCTCTCCCACCCCACGACGATGTCATTCTATTAGAAGGGAAGGGGGACGAAAGGAGTTGCAGATCTGGATGGAGGGTGCAAGCCACCGACTTATCATATTAAAAGGCTTGGCTCTTCCCGCCCCCTGCTTTGCTGATAGGATGACATTGTCAACAGGGCAGGAGAGCCAGGAGAGGAGACACAGATATGACCGCATAGTGGGAGGGGAGCTGCGACTACAGTCTGTGATAGTCCTGTCCGGACCGCAGTTGCCGCTTACCTCCCGCTAGGAGGACCGATCACCAACAACCCACAGACTGGTACTGGTCCGTGGGCTGGGAGTTTGATACCCCTGATATAAAGCGGTACTTGAGGCAAGATACGCCAACCCAAAAGGCTACATACTGTAGTTAAAATGGACCTTTCAAATCCAATACTTCACCTACCCTAAATGTATGGGTAGATTTAATAAATGATATCATGTTCATGGAGGAGAAGCAGGCTAGGGAATTGGACACATGGGAAAACCACAATAAATTGTGGTACCCTTGGCTTCATTATTCGACTGCAGATAAATTGCAAGGAAGACTTTCCATCTAACCAAAATGGGATTTATAACAATATCTCCACCTCCTCTTTTACCTTATGCCACTTCTAATTCATCATGGCACCATTCGCTCAAAAGAAACTCATTGCTTTTTTTTAGTTTTTTTAGATGTCTGTGGTTAGCATTGTGTCACCCCAGTTTAACATTATTCTGTGCAATTCTCCCCCCCCCCCTTTTTTTCTTTACTCTTTTCAGTGGCATCGCTAGGGGGTGCCTTTAGGGGCTATAGCCCCTAATCTGGGGCCCATAGCCCCGAGTCTCTGCAGGGGTCCCCAAGGGGAGGCGAGGCTCTCTGGGGACCCTGGTGCAAGAGAGGGGCTCTCTGGGACCCTGATTTTAAAGGGGAGGCTCTCTGGGGACCCTGCTTTAAGGGGGAGGCTCTCTAGGGACACTAATGTAAGGGGGGCTCTCTGGGAACCCATGATGCAAGTGGGGGGCTCTCTGTGGGTCCTGATGCAAGGGGGAGGCTCTCTGGGGACTCTGATGTAAGGAGGAGGCTCTCTGGGGACCCTGATGTAAGGGGGGGGGCTATCTGGGCATATATACACACACACTTATGTATATTACTGTATATACATGTGTATGCCTGCCCAAGCGTATGACTTTCTTTACTACGCTGCTATGGGCTCTAGCCCCAGATCTTTTGTAGACCTAGCAACGCCCCTGACTCTTTTATATATCTCCTTCTTTTTACCTTCCCATCCCTCTCAATGATAATATGTACAATGTACACATGTTATGGCCTATTGTAACATGGCGCCTCTGACGGGCCCTTCCTTTTGTTTTGACTCTGTATGATTTTGATGAAGGATACACTTAACTTCCCTTCCCTTCTTTTATTCTGTACTCACATTTGCTTTGATACCTTGCCTTTTTATATGCTGAAAAATTGCCAATAAAAATATATTCAACCTAAAATGGACCTTTCAATAACTTTACAAATCTACATGAATACATTTCTGATCCTGACATGTCACAGTATACAGTAACGGTAACATTTTTCAAAAAACCCTTACCTGTTATCATTAATAGCAGTACTTGAACTGCAACCAGGTGAGGGTGAGATGAGATTCCTGTAGGCAGAAAGAAGCATTTCTTCACTTTGCTCTCCCTGGTGATCAGACTGCAACATTGAAACTTTGGAGCAAATCACAAGGTGAAAGGCAGCAGCAAGGGCCTATCTGTGTTATACTTTTATGAGTGTGTAATCTCTGAGCTGCCATCTTAGTTTGGGATGTAGTTGCTGACCCTTGATGATGCCTAAACTAAGATGGTGCTGTCTTACTGGAAAACACTTCTGTGATCTATTATGTGAGGGTATACATATCTGGAAGTGTTACACTTACACATTGCTTAGCATACATGCACTTAACATGAATAAATATATAAGATGCTAGGTCCACTTCAAGGTGGAACAATTTTGCATAGAGCACAACAATAAAACAATCCTGTCCCACTCTGTCCAATACATATAAAAAATCTATCTGGAGTTCCACTGTTAAGGTAAGAACTGTGGTACATAAGGTGGGAGGATACCATCAGGGGACTACTCTAACATCACCACCAAACTCAGAAACGTGACCATCTAGCATCTACCCCAACATAATCACAGAACTCTGCGAATTGACCAGCTATAATCTACCCTAGCATGACCACCAAAATGTGGAAACATTTAATTTGTGTTATAGCTCCTGCTCCTTTAGACTCTTCCCATAAGGGCTATTGGTAGCCCTTACTCAGAGGGTCCCATCCACCCTGACACCAGGTACAAATCCTGCTAGTACAAAGTCTGTAAACTGACCATCCAGCATCTACCCTTTCATGACTACCAAAGTCTACAACTTGTGGAAACATTTAGTCTGCGCTATGGCTCCTTTAGTTGTTCCCCATACAGGTTTTTAATAGCCTAGTTGAAATAATCCTGGCCAGCCTGAATACTCCTGTATAAATGCTGCTAGTACAGTGTCCATAAATTGACTATCCGGCATCTACCCTAACATTACCACTAAAGTCTATAACTAGTCCATCCTATGGCTCCTCTAGCCTCTCCCAATACAGGCTATAAGTAGTCTTATGCCGCGTACACACGATCAGAAATGCCGCCAGCAAAACTCCAATGAGAGCTTTTTGTCGGAAAATGCGACCGTGTGTATGCTCCATCAGTCTTTTGCTGGTGGAATTCCAGCCAGCAAAAGATTGAGAGCATGTTCTCTATTTTTTGGTCTGAAAAAGTTCCTATCCGAAAATGCGATCGTCTGTATGCAATTTGGACGCGCAAAAAATCACGCATGCTCGGAAACAATTTGACTCATGCTCAGAAGCATTGAACTTAATTCTCTTGGCTCGTCGTAGTGTTGTACGTCACCGCGTTCTTGACGGTCGAAAGTTCAGAGAGCTTTTGTGTGACCGTGTATATGCAAGACAAGCTTGAGTGGAATTCCGTCGGAAAAACCATCCAATATTTTTTGGACGGAAATTCCGCTCGTGTGTATGCAGCATTATTAAGAGAGAGTCCTGGCCACCCTAAATAATACCGTACAATAGTTGCTAGTACCATACCTACAAAATACAATATTATTACCAACAAAAGAACACACTGGCTACATGTACACCCATGAAGCATCTATATGTAGAGGTAAAATAACCACTGAAAATACCCTAGCCAGATTCTAACTAGCTGTCACGCACAGTGAAGCACAACTTACAACAACCTCAGTAGGCTGTGTGTGCATTCAGGGACTACTGAAAACAGTTATGTTCCTGCAGTCATTAGTGCAAGTGTAATTTGACCACCCTAAGGCCAGGATAGGGAAGAAGAATGGAGAACAGAAAGAGAAAGGCCGCAACTGCCTTATCGGAAAGAATATAATGATCGGAACTGGTTTTCCAACCTGTCTGATGGCTCTTTCCCTCTAACATCATCCAGTGTCATTAGTAAAGTCCCACAGCTATGAGATGGTCATCTGATCCGGTTGCTTGTCAAGGATTATCTAAAGACAGCTTTTTTTTACTAAAACTGGAGAGTGAGAAATCTGGTGCAGCTCTGCATAGAAACCAATCAGCTTCCAGGTTTTATTGCCAAAGTTGAATTTAAGAAGCTGAAATTAGAAGCAGATTGGCTACCATGCACAGCTGCACCAGATTTTGGGTGCACTTGTGTTAGTAAATCCCCCCCACAGTCTGTCCATCCAGAACCTATACATGCACTTTGGAAACTCAGATGCCAAGATTTCCCCTTTGGATTTACTAGAGTCGGATTGCTTGCTGCAAGTCACCACAAACAGTTGTGCTTGCAAACACTTTGATAAATGGAGGGTCACAATTTTCTACTTTGTGTAAGACATAATAGCAGTCATGCAATTGAGGAGCTGTTTCGCTGTTTGACACTGAACTGCTCTCTGTGTTCTATAGCCGTCACTGAAGACAACATAGTATGCATACTCACTGCATACTCATCATGATGAATACAATGGTTGCACAGCCCATAGGAAGAAAACACCTCTGATTTTAATTACAGCCTTATTGAAAAGGTAAGGTGAAAACACCCTCAGGGGAGGGATTAATGGAGACATTTTAAACTTCTTAAATGATGATATTTATCTCAATAACATGTCAGTCATTCCGAGAACAAGCCTCAAATCAGGTCCTCAGTTTAAAGTATTTCACTCATTAACTCTGTTGACTGTAATTACTGGAGAACGAGTGTGAAGATGGCCAGGTTACTGTCTAGATAAGTGGTGGGCAACCTGGTAAATATAAAGGACCTCACAGTAACACATGTACTTTAACTATAGATAGATGATATAGCTCAAAGTAATAGTTATTTTATACTAAAAACCGCTATCCCAGAACTATTTTAACACAGCACTTGGAACTTAAAGTGGTTGTAAACCCTTACAGACCACTTTGACCTACAGGTAAGCCTAGATTAAGGCTTACCTGTAGGTCCAAGAATTATCTCCTTAACCTACACGGTTAAGTTTACAAAAAGAGGGCACCGCTGTCTATGGCGCATGCGCACCGTAGACAACTGCGCAGGTGCACGGGGCGCGTCGCAAGTGAAGGCAAACATGCCGTCACTTACGACTCCCGTGCGCATGCGCCGGAGTGACGTCATCACTGCTCCGGCCACTCACAGCGCCGGAGCAATGATACCCGGAAGGAAGATGGACGCTTCGTGGAAGAGGGGACATCGGTGACATCGCTGGCTCCTGTGTCAGGTAAGTGACACATAATGGGCTACTATGTGATACATAGTAGTCCATTATGCTTTACCTTTGCAGGGAAACAAAGAGGAAGTAAACCCATCTACTACATAAAAAAATAACTTACCTGTGACTGAGCACCACAAATTGAAAACACTAGTTCATTTTTTTTTTCTATATTTAAAGCAAACTTCCCCATCCATCCATGTCTCCATGCTTTATTTTTCTGAGAAATCACTCAGCAAACAAAAACACCCCCTTATATTTCTAGCTGAAGACATCTGGAGTAAGAGCAGATTATTAATTTAGCATTTACTTCCTGGAATCCATCTGCCCTTAGCTCAGGCATGCACGCAAGAGGGTGTGCTGAGAAAGTCCCTCCTCCAGATAAAAGGAAAACAATTCACATGAAGATTCTGAGATGTATGACACAATTTTAGCCTAGGCCAGAAACCACGAAGCGACTGAAAAGAAAGTTTAAAGCAAGTGAGTATAAAATACCATCCAATCTATTTACTAATGCTAGCAGCATAAGGATTAAAAATTGTTAGTGTTGATTGAGAGTTTAGTCCTGCTTTAACCACTTGCTGACCGCGCTATAGCCAAAAGATGGCTACAGTGCGGTCGTCCTGTTCCTTCGCCTCCTGCAGCATGCATCAGGAGCGTTCTGTGACTGCTGTGTCCTTTGGGCCAATCACAGTGGCCCTTTACCATGTGATTAGATGTGCCATTCACAGCTGATCACATGTAAACAGACTTGCCAGTTATCGGCAGTCCTTTCCCCTCATGCTGTGTCTGTGGGAGGAAAGGAGAGCAGTAAACCGACAAGCCTGTTGGCACATCGTTTACACTGATCATCAGGGCACTTATTATCAGTGCAGTCCCATCAGTGTCAGTCAGTGCCCATCAGTGCAGCCTATTGGTGCCCATCAATGTCGCCTATTAGTGCCCATCAGTGCCGCCTATTAGTTCTCATCAGTGCCATCTTCCAGTGCTGCCTATCAGTGCCCATCTGTGCCACCTATCAGTGCATCCTCATCAGTGCCGCCTATCAGTGCCCATCAGTACTGCCTCATCAGTGTTGCCTCATCAGTGCCACCTCATCAGTGCTGCCTCATCAGTGCCCATCAGTTCCGCCTCATCAATGCAACCTCATCAGTGCCCAACAGTGCCACCTTATCAGTGCCTATCAGTGCCCATTGGTGCAGTCTGACAGTGCCTATCAGTGCACATCAGTAAAGAAGGAAATGTACTTATTTGCTAAATTTTATAACAGAAACTATGAAAAACATTGGTACTTAATTAGATGAAGAAGTTAAACAGGGAGCGATACCAAAATCCCAATATAATTGAAAAAAGAAAACCTTCTATGAAGGAGAGGGGGGAAAAAGCAAGAGGCCACAAGCCTCAGGGATTTTTTGTTAATGGTA
The DNA here is from genome assembly GCA_028564925.1 of Lithobates sylvaticus. Lineage (NCBI taxonomy): Eukaryota > Metazoa > Chordata > Amphibia > Anura > Ranidae > Lithobates > Lithobates sylvaticus. Next base: position 173,698,868 of record CM053034.1, on the reverse strand, counting down.
TCTAAATAGACAATATAAGAACAGGTGAAAATGTATATATAAAAATAGAAAATTCTTTATTTTCCCAAAAGGGTAGAAAGCAACAAGGACACAAATAATACATCCATACTTTACAGACATATATGTTACATCAGACGAGAAATTGTGTAGAGCTTCGCCATACTCGACATGTTTCACTCTATGGAGTTTCTTCAGGAGTTTGATAGGTTTAGCTCAAAAATATGCTGAAATAACAGAATCGCATGAAAAAGTGTCCTTTACAGGAATCTGTACAAATCCAATAAAATGTACATATTCATACAGCATATAGAAAAATTGGCTCAAACAGAATGTACATCTGGGTGACTGAGCAGTTAATATATAGTAATTAATACAGATATAAATATGGGACATAGAAAGCAGAGGGGAGGCTGGAAAAGGAGAGTGAGACTGAGCAGTGCTTACCACATATACTTGGATATATCTAAAGTATGTCTGCATATGTTGACTATCGATTTCTTGTATAAAAACAAATACATTTCGAAAGCAGAGATGATGTCACTTCCAGAATGCCACAGGTAACATGGTGTCGCTTGCAGAGAGACACGCTACAAAATCATAAGGGATAGATGTTAATCTTTGTTAAAAGCAGACGGAAGACTGGAAGACTGGGTAAACTCATTACATAATTTAACTTGGCATTTTCTTCCTTTTTATTGGAAAAGTTTTTTGAATTTTTACAGATTTAAAACCTATTGTCACAGAGATGCTCCCATTTGTAATGCCTACAGCTACATGCAAATAGTCGCCTTCCAGCGACGCGACGCCTGACGTCATGCGTCGGCGACTAGGTTCGCCGCCGACGCATGCGCAGTATCTATCCATGGACGCCCACGGCCGGACGTAGCCGTTTTGGCGCCCGCGACCCGGCGGTGATGTCAGACGCCGCCGGGTTGGAGAGCCGCTACTAAAGGCAGCTGCCCCTGCCTATTGATCTCTGTCAGAAATTCCCAGTACACGTTAAGGTGAGGTGGCTTTCTCCGTCCCCACCGACGGCTGAATTTTGTCATTTCCATCACCTTATGGGGTAAGACTCTACTCATTATTTGCGCTATTCATTTTTGTTTTGTTTTGAAGCTCTATTACAAAACCCCTGTGGATGTGTGTATATTTTTCACACACCCATAGGGAAACCTATATTCAGCGATTAACAGAGTGTCTTTCACCCTGTATATTGCAGACAATCCTTGGACGATACTTCTAATCATTTTTGGACCTGATGCAGTTACCTACCTGCATCTTACACTGAATCTGCTTTTCAAGTTCAGTAACCTTTAACGTGTCTCTACATGGACATCAGGTATTTTTTCTTACCTTACCCCCTATATGATATATTATTTCCCTTATTGCTTGAACCACATAATACTTATCAGCCCATTCTACATTTGTCATCTATCCCTTATGATTTTGTAGCGTGTCTCTCTGCAAGCGACACCATGTTACCTGTGGCATTCTGGAAGTGACATCATCTCTGCTTTCAAAATTTATTTGTTTTTATACAAGAAATCGATAGTCAACATATGCAGACATACTTTAGATATATCCAAGTATATGTGGTAAGCACTGCTCAGTCTCACTCTCCTTTTCCAGCCTCCCCTCTGCTTTCTATGTCCCATATTTATATCTGTATTAATTACTATATATTAACTGCTCAGTCACCCAGATGTACATTCTGTTTGAGCCAATTTTTCTATATGCTGTATAATTATGTACATTTTATTGGATTTGTACAGATTCCTGTAAAGGACACTTTTTCATGCGATTCTGTTATTTCAGCATATTTTTGAGCTAAACCTATCAAACTCCTGAAGAAACTCCATAGAGTGAAACATGTCGAGTATGGCGAAGCTCTACACAATTTCTCGTCTGATGTAACATATATGTCTGTAAAGTATGGATGTATTATTTGTGTCCTTGTTGCTTTCTACCCTTTTGGGAAAATAAAGAATTTTCTATTTTTATATATACATTTTCACCTGTTCTTATATTGTCTATTTAGATACCATTAACAAAAAATCCCTGAGGCTTGTGGCCTCTTGCTTTTTCCCCCCTCTCCTTCATAGAAGGTTTTCTTTTTTCTATGAAAAACATTGGGTTTTATTTATTTTTTAATTTTTGGTCTGTTTTCTTTTTTTAGCAAAATAATAAAAATCCTGTGGTGATTAAATATAACCAAAAGAAAGCTCTATTTGTGTGAAAAAAAATTATAACATTTTCATGTGGGTACAGTTTTCCATGACAACTGCTTTTTTCATTTAAAGTGCAACAGTGCTGACAGCTGAAAATTGACCTGGACAGAAAGGGGGTGACAGTGTCCAGTGTTGAAGTGGGTAAGTTCACATACAAAGAGTAACCAGTGTCTTTGCAAAAAATAACTATATCCACAAAAAACACCTGTAGCTTTACCAAGACCTATAAACTGAGGTTTTTAAACAAGGATCTTTATGGCAGAATTACCTGTTATTATTTTATTAAAAGCCATTGATTTAAAAGGATTGAAAATTACTTTGAAATTACTTAGTAATAGGATTTATGTACACTTTCAAATGGCAAATTTAAAATTGCAAAATAAAAAATAAATAAATAAAACTTACATTTAAAAATGCTTAATTAAAAAAATACTTGCACTACAGTACAACTTTGTAAAAATATTCATATCTGCCCAGACTGGGAATATGTGTATGACTGGTACTGAGGGATGTAAGTACCTTTCAGGGCAGGAATGGATGTAATGGTCCATCTCTGCAAAAATGTTTTAATGCCTTTAAATGGAATTTTAACAAACATTAAAAAAAAAAAAATATTTAAATTATAAATATTACTTTGGGGCCCGGACATAGTTGCCTTACACTATTTGAGGTTTTTGTTTAACCCTCCTACCTCATGTTAGTTATGTGCCTACCATTATGTGCCATCTTCTCAGTATGTACATAAAAGACATGTTCTCCTATGTGACTCTCTACAAAATACAGGTTATACGCACCATGGATGCCCCGGCCCTAAGCCTTTAAGTAGGGTATGTTATTGGAAAGATATTGGCCTGTGGCTTCAATGCTGTCTTTAGCCACTTCCCGCCCTCCAGATGCAGAATGATTGCTGGGAAGTAGTTCAGTTATCCTGACCGCGTGTCATTTGACGTCCAGCAGGATAAGCTGTGATCGTGCGCCCACGGGGGCCTGCAGCCTGGCGATCGGTGGTGTGGTGTGTCACTCTGACACACTGCATCTCCGATCGAGATAAAGAGCCTCTGATCTTTACCACGTGATCAGCTATGTCCAATGACAGCTAATCACAGTGTAAATAGGAAGAGACATTTATCGGCTTTTTCTCCACTCACACTGCCAGACGCGAGTAGAGGAGAGCCGACAGGAGGGGTCTGCGCTGATTGATTATCACCGAGGTTGCCCACCCAGGACCACCATGGACTGCCAATCAGGGCCATGTATGCCAATCAATGCCCAATAAGGATGGCACCATCAGTGATGCCTGTCAGTGCCTCCTGATCAGTGCTGCCTAACAGTGTCATCTATCAGTGCCGCCCATCAGTGCCTATCAGTGCCCATCAGTGCTGCCTATTAGTGCCCATAAGTGCTCACCAGTGCCACCTATCAGTGTCCATCAGTGCCACCTATCAGTGTCCATCAGTGCCGCCTATGAGTGCCCATCAGTGCCACCTATCAGTGCCCATCAGTGCCATCTGTCAGTGCTGCTTATCAGTGCCCATAAGTGCTACATATTAGTGCCCATCAGTGCATTCTCATCAGTGCCGTCTCATCAGTACCAATCAGTACTGCCTCATCAGTGCCCCTCAGTGAAGGAGAAAACGGTCTTATTTACAAAGTTTTGTAACAAAAACAAAGAAAAACTTTTTTTTTTCACAAAAATTTTTTTATTTGTACCGCAAAAAATAAAAACCCCAGAGGTGATCAAATACCACCAAAAGAAAGCTCTATTTATGGGGGAAAAATGATAAAAATGTTGTTTGGTTACTGTGTTGCATGACCGCGCAATTGTTATTCAAATTGCAACAGCGCTGAAAGCTGAAAATTGGTCTGGGCAGGAAAGGGGGAAAGTGCCCTGTATTGAAGTGGTTAGACCCCTGTTTGTATTCTCTTTTGTATCACTGTTAATGGTTATCATCAAGAACGGACTGTCATGTTGCATACCTTAAATAACGAATTAAAATATATATACATATATATATATATATATATATATATATATATATATATATATATATAAATATTTCTACTGTTAAAAAGTATAAAGGGAAAAAATATAAATGGAAAAAGTTCTGACCAGTAAAGTATATACCACCCACGGGCATGTAAGGGTTAATTAGGGTGTATTTTCTTTTTTGTTTTCTTTTGGTTTATCCCCGGCATGCAATATATTTCTGAAGCAGCCCTGGAGAAAGTTATTTATTTTCCAATCTATTGCACCCAGCCGGACTGGGGGGTAAAGTGATAGCTTCAAAGTGTCCCAAGTGTAGGCTTTTGTCTGCTGAAGATTTACTAGTGGTAAATTTTAATTTGACTGCTTTATGGTGCCTTCCTTTACATATGTATAGAACAGAAAGAGGGGGAGACAACTGTTGCTGGCAAGGCATGCAGTCCATTTCAGCAGCGTCCATGACAATAGCCAGTGACCGAGGACCGCCCCCCAGTCCTGACAGTTTTAGAAATGCTTTAGCCTGCCCCTTCCTATTGTCTGCTGACGCTGAGCAACACATTCTGTGCAAAGAAAAGAAGGACCTGACACTGCCCTTATTTTATTGCTCTTAAAACAAATCAACACAATTTTAAGAAATCGGGGGAAGGCCTCCTTCGGACAATACCACGGTCTGGATTAATAACCCCTTCTGGGCCAAAAAGGGCCGGGAACAGATTGATCTCCAAAACATTGCCGGCTTTGGAAGGGTGAAGCTACGTTCCCTTTTTTAAGTTGTCATTAAAGTTGACTAGTAGAGTAAAAGGCCTTAATGACAGCATAGGCCGCCTCCCATGCAACTACATAGCCACCACAGATGCTCGTAACCCTTTATAGGAATGACTGCATTGTGTGTGGATCTATTGCAGCAAGCCAACGCAGGACGCGGGTAATGTGGTCATCGTGCAGGCGTTGATTTATTAGGCCGAGGGTGAATGCAATAAAAAATCAATAATATTGAACAAGAAGAGTCTATTGCAGCATGACATTGGATGGCACACATTTATTTGCAGACAGAAATGTGTTGAACAATCCCAGGCAAGGCCCCAGCCATCTGTTGCACACTACTGGGTGGCTCTTCCTTGCCTCACTTTAATGATATATAAAAAAAAAGGCGTTCCACATAGTTAGATTGGCCAAAGACTGGCAGATTTTTTGGCGGGTGATGACGAATATTCAAGGAATAGCCAAGAAAAAAAATCTCTATTAGAAAGATCTAAATAAACAAATAATAGCAATTTATAATATGCAATAGTTCTGCCTCTTATCTGGTTTTAGAGTGATTGGCTGTTGCTTGTGCAACAAAAAGTTGTAGATGTTTTCTGGAATATTATAGGGGGGAAAAAATCACTTTCAATGATCTGCAGAGATTGATATCATCGTCTGGATTGTCGAATGTTCCCTGAACTTTTTTAATCTTCGCTGAATCTTCTTTTAAATTGGATCCTATCTGGCCAGCGTGATATTTACTGTATAATGCTGTGAAGTAATTCGCACCTCACGCCTTGTAGAGTCTGCATGTACAGTAGTATTGATAGATACGGGAGGGATATACCATTTCAGAAGACCGTGTAGCTGCACACAATCCCTCTGGGATGTAGAAGCCAATGTAATACTAAATGTATGCCAGGACCTCTTCTTGTTGTAATGTGGAGGTGGACGTGGCTCATATCAAGGGCAAGTGAGAAACAGGCGGCGTTCAAAATAGTTCCCTGTGTTCCTGCTTTGCAAAGAACCAAGTGGCATTGCACAACCCTTTCCTCATTTCCTGCCTGACCCGCACTCTAATGCCGGGTACACACAATCGGAATTACGGCCAGCAAAAGACAGATGAGAGCTTTTCATCGGAAAATGCGATCGTGTGTAGGCTCCATCAGAATTTTGCTAGCCGAATTTCCGCCAGCAAAAATTTGAGAGCATGTTCTCAATTTTTCCGAAGGAAAAGGTTTCTATCGCAAATTCTGATCGTCTGTAGCAATTCCAACATGCAAAATTCCTACGCATGCTCGGAAACAATTTGACGCATGTTCGAAAGCATTGAACTTCATTTTTTCTTGGCTCATCATAGTGTTGTACGTCACCGCGTTCTTGACGGTCGGAATTTGGTGTGACTGTGTGTAGGCAAGACAGTTTGAGCGGAATTCCGTCGGAATTTCGTCAGGAAAACCATCAGAGCTTTTTCCGACGAGAATTCCGATCGTGTGTACGCGGCATTAGACTTGCAGAAAATGTCTGTCATTTCCTCTTGACACCATTTGGGTAGATAGTGAAGGAGGTGTTCACTGCCTGACCCTAGTTGGATTTTTTGGACCATAGTAAATTTCTGGATTTTGCAAAGGCTATTCTTCATCTATATATTTTTACACTATATTACCAAAAGTATTGGGATGCCTGTCTTTACATGCACAATAACTTTAATGGCATTCCAGTCTTAGTCCGTAGGGTTCAATATTGAGTTGGCCCTCCCTTTGCAGCTATAACAGCTTCAATTCTTCTGGGAAGGCTGTCCACAAGGTTTAGGAGTGTGTCTATGGGAATGTTTGACCATTCTTCCAGAAGCGCATTTTATCATCCCAAAGGTGTTCTGTCCAGTTATGGTGCAGGCCAGTCAAGTTCCTCCACCCCAAACTCGCTGATCCATGTCTTTATGGACCTTGTTTTGTGCCATAAAATAAAAGAATAGAATATAATGGAGTAAAACAGAACAAAATAGAATAGAAAATAAAAGAACAGAGTAGACTAAAATATAATAGCAACAAAAAGGATAGAATAGAATAACATAGAAAGAATATAACCAACTTCTGAAATTCGAATTTCAAATAGAATAAATTTGAATTTGAATAGAATAGACTATAAAAGAATAGAGAAAAAAGTTAAAAAAGCAATAGAATAGAATAGTAAGAATATAACCATTTCCCAAAATTCAAATAGAATCAATTCGAATTTGAATAGAATAGAATAGAAAAGAATGGATTAGAATAGAATAGAAAATAACAGAATAGCATAGAAAAAAAACTTTCCTTCCACTTCACAATTATGTGCCACTTTGTGTTGGTCTATCACATAAAAAGCCCAATAAAATAACTTCACATTTTTGGTTGTAACATGACAAAATGTGGAAAATTTCAAGGGGTATGATTACTTTTTCAAGGCACTGTATCTATCTATCTATCTGTCTCTCCATCTATGTTTTTCTCTATCTAATGACTCCCAGTGAAAAAGCGATTTTACTTGGGCAATAGTTGCATGGGGGGGCCCAAACATTGTTTTTACCCATGAGTTTGAGCTTAAGGAACTCTGCCCCTTAATAGACAGATAAATAGTAGAGTTGATGCTCTGGTCCAAGGAGGCAGATTTTAGGGTAGGAACAAGGGAATGTCCAAATTTATGTCAGCTAAAATATGAGCCTGTAGAGAGATTGACTTGCTAACTCTGTGCCAACTGTGGAGTGGAGATACTGATATACACCAAGGAGGCTGTCTAAGTCCTTGCACTATTGGGTGGTGTGATTAAAGTATAAGTTTATTTTTTTAAACATAATAAATGCACATTTTGTTTTTGCAGGTAAAAAAATTGGCGTTTACAATTTTTTTTGTAGGATCCTGGAAAGCATTACACCCACGATCAGCAGATAGTGGCTGTCACGCAGGACTCCTACAGACTGTCAGTGTGAGTTGTCTGCCACTTTCACACTGACAGGAAGAATCAGTGAACTATCACAGTGCTCAACAGCGCCCTTGTAGTTCATTGGGAACTACAAGCCGACTTGTTGGTACTTGTAGTTTTCCTACAGGACACTGTGAATGAATGATGCGGAAGGTGCAGGTGTTTTTTTTTTTTTTTATTGTGACAGCTAGTGGGGGGGGGGGGGGGGATCCCCTGCTCACTGTCACAATGGAGGATCAGGGGCTAATGCATTTGTAACATTTTACATGTTCAACCCTGAATATGGGTGTAACATGTAACTTGTTTCAAAAGGTGAACTTATCCTTCAAATATGCTCCTGATGACCTGGTCAGCAGCAGCCAACGAAGACCTGAGCAGAAAAAAAAACTCCACTGGTTAGACTGTAGATAGATAGATATATAGATAGATTCTATTGTTTTGCAAATAACTTTCTCTTTTTGATCAGCTGAACTCACTTTCATGCCCTATTGACCTCATGTCCTGGGGTCAAGGTAAGGTTGTAAAGGATCTAACAGTAAGTTCATCACTGATGTCTTGTAGATGATTAGGTAGGAGGGAGGTGAAAGCAAGAGTAAATTATTGACTGATACAGTTTGACCCCCTCCCCAAACTCCCAATCACCTAAGGCAAAAGGACACATTAAGTATCAGCATGGTGTCAACACAAAAAAAGATGTTTGAAGTCATCCATGCAGAGATGATAGAACAGTATAAAAGCCTACACTCTGACTTAGTCTGCCTGTAATGATTATTGGTGACCATACATTGTCCAGCTTCAGGTGGCCCATATAATTAGAAGGACTTTTGGATGCACAGGCACTATCCACCATTCTTGGTCCAAATTAATGGTATAGCATAGCGGTGCATTAACTGGCAAGTTCTCCCGAGTATAGTTTGCACTGTACACACTATGGAAAAGGGGTCAGATGGGGACAGGAACAATGGAGGACATGGTCACTAAAGGGTATTAGTGCAAAAATGATTTTTGGCCCCCTATTCAACTACTTCTGAAATGTAAACAGATATTCACTATGTAAAAAATAGATATGAAGACTAACCTTTGCAATTTCCTGAAGTTCCCATCAGTGGCGGCTGGTGGTGAAAATTTTCGGGGGGGGGGCGGCAAGCAATGCACCCACAGATCTGTCGGTAGGTCGGGTCATCCGAAAAAACACACACCCCCCTGGTCTGGTCTGTTGACAGGTTGGTTCATCTGCAAAAGGGCCACGCCCGGGAGGTCGGTTACGAGCCCGGCACTTACCGCATCTATGGCGTGGGCAGTCCTTCCCTCCAGGGCAACGATCAGAGACTTCCGCTGTGCTTCTCCTCCCTCCTCCTCCTTCCTCCTCGGCCAATTGGAACGATTCTTCTTTTGGCCAATCGAGAAACCGAGAATCAGTGTGACAATAGCAAATATTCATTCGCTATTGTCACACAACTGGGTGGGCTCGGGGCACAGTGCTCTGCGCCCCAAGCCCACCATTTTTTGAAGCCTATTAGAGCTTCCGGCTCTAATCACGTACTTAAAAAAAAAAACATTCGAATTTAGCATCCAGCGTGTATACAGCGCTCCCAAAACATCCCTGCCTATTGAAATGAATGGGCAGGGCTTCCAAAGCGTCTGAAAAACGATTAGGAAGCGATGCAACGCGGGTGATTTTAACCCCTTTTTTGGGCTAATAGTGGGGGTTAAAAGCACCCCGTTAGTGGCTGAAAAGAGCAGCTTAAACAGGGCTAAAGCGCCACTAAAACGAGCAGCAATTTAGTGCTAACGCGGCCACGGCTTAGTGTGAAAGGGGTCTAAGTGACCCTTTGGATTGGTAATATGACCAGGGTGGTATTTAAACAACAGGCACCACTGAATGTTAACACTTTTCTGTACAAGCTTTGCCCCTTGCATCATTATTCTAAGTAAGACTACGCTGCGTTCACACTTATGCGAATTGGAATGCAGGTTTCCCTGCTCTCAATAGAGCCGGTTCACACATGTCCGGGCAGCCGCCGTCTGGATTGAAAAAGGGTCTGGTGCGTGTTTGGGTCGGGTTCAGGTGCAAATTCAGGCAAAATACAGACCCGAATCGCACCTGAACAGACACGCACCGGACCCCAGGCACGAACCCGTGGCCGCACATGTGTGAACCTGGCCTTATGCTTAAATATTGTCTATGTTATCTGCAAAGCTACTTTTCAATGGTACAAGTGACCAAACAAGCGAAACCAGCAACAGTTTATGTTTTCTAAATTGTAAAAGATCCTTTGGACTCCTCTCAATACCTCCTTACAGTTCTCTAACTGAATTTAGCCACAAATGTCCAGAACAGAAAACATTACCACAATTGGCACATTTTGCTGCCCCTCTAACCCTGCTGCCCTTGGCACTGAACTATGTGTGCCATCATGAAAAACTCAACCCATTAATATAAATATTACTATAGCAAGCATATAATATAGTGCAGCAAAATATATGACACTATCCCCATGGCTATGATATAAAAACAGCCTGTATGAATGTTCCATCCTTCTGGGGTGGACCAGAAAATAAATTGATAGTAGTAGCTTGTTACAATCACACCCAGTGATGTCCCATCCAAGTGAAAGGGGGAGGGCAGTCGTATAGAAAGACAGGAGGGGATCTGCATTGTGACATGGCAATTTCCTTAGACTGATACCCTTATAATTGGAATCATTTGTTCTAAATTTGTCACGCAAGACGATTTCATGGTTGCACTTAAATCATGAATAACACCTTGCCAGCCAAATTACAAGTAAATGTCTCATGTAAACAGTGGAGGTCTTATTTACAGGCTGGAATAAAGAACGTCAAATAGATGTAGCTTTTTGTTGGTGCCATGAACAGAACCCCAACCCACAAACCCAGCTTCAACCTTGTTTATTTTGAATTTTCTAGTATGCTATACTTTATACTGCCTATGGGCATTCAGTAGTACATTGCACTTAGATTTACAGAGATCACACAATCATACAATAAAAAGTAGCACCAATCTTGGTGTCTTGCATAAGGGCTTTTTTTTTTTTTTATTGAAACGTGCATTTAAAAATGGCAGATATAGACATAGTAAAGTATTAAAATTTTTGTTTTAGAGTATTTCAGCCTTTTTCTTTTAGAATAAAGTTAGTATATGCAATGCCTAAAGGATAATTAAACCCAAGAACAAAAATGCATTATATTGTAGCTGACAGTCCGAAGATGTGTAGGCTGCATTCATTTTCTTTTTTTCAAGCTTAGAACATTTTAAGCAAGAACAGAAAATGCCTGTTGATCCTGCCAGAAATACAGTATTCTCGTCACTTCCTGTGAACTTCACCAAATAATATTTTCCTTCCTAGCTATCTAACTACCAACACTGGCCTAGAGTGACAACCATGGCTCCCTCCATTGATACAGTGGAGGAGTGATGTAGCCACGTAGGAACAGGAAGTGTGCTATTGGCATGCTCACCAGTTGAAAATAAAGCAAAAGAAGCTTGTCTGTGCTGGCCCAGCTACTATGCACCTCCCCTCGTCTCCCTACATAAACTTTTATGAATCTGTTAGGGAGGATAATTTAGAGTTTCATTAAAGCAGAGTTCCACCCAAAAGTGGAACTTACGATCATCCTTCACCTCCCCCCTCCAGTGCCATATTTGGCACCTTTCGGGGGGGTACCTGTTTTTGACAGGTATGCTGCCCCCACTTCCGTCAGTCCTCACCACAGCGAGGTACGTCAAAGGTCAGGCTCCCTCCTCCTTCCCCCACCGCCGGCCAGTAAGAGAGCTCCACGTGTTTTGAGCATGAGCAGTAGGGACCTGGCCGTGAAGCGACAATGCTTCACTGCCGGGTTACCTTACCGGCAATGGTGGCAGGAGCACATCAGCTCAGGTGCCAACATCACTGGACTCCAGGACAGGTAAGTGTCCTAATATTAAAAGTCAGCAGCTACAGTATTTGTAGCTGCTGGCTTTTAATTTTTGGAGGAGAGGGTGGAACTCCGCTTTAAAGTGTGGGCAGGTGAGGCGGTAATGTGGTTGTTTGTCACATTTCCCCATTAACTCGTTGGGCACCAAGTTCCGGCCCGGGTCACATAGTAGACTTGCCCCCATGGGTTCTTCAGGACTACATTAGGTACTTTGGCACAGGGTCACTTTACTCACACATATGGGGAACCTTTGTTCTGTGCCATCTTTACCAATGCCCTGGAACAAGGCTAAGGTTGCCATGGGGAAAACCTTAACTATAAGGTGGACCTCTACTGTTAGAGATGAACATACACCATGTACACTTGCACTGTAACTGTTCTCCAGTTAACTCTCGATTCCTGTGACAATACACACCTTCTCTGTAGTCTGCATTTTGGAGGGACATGCTGAGCCAATGTCCACAATCACCTGTCCAGTTTTTTCCACTACTACTTCCAAGTAGTGGAGTGGGACCCGCCATGCACTCTGTGTGGGCTCCACACATGCACCTAACTTAATTCTTTTTCTTCCATACCTCTGTACAGGATGAGGAACCGCTGCAGTGCAATAGGCTCCCATTGCTATGGGAGATAGACCGCTGGCAGAAGGAGTGCCTACAACATCTCCCTCGCTGCTAAAGGCCATGCCACCTATAACAGATACATGCTATTGACAGGCTGCTTGTTAAACTTATGTTTCTATGTTACAACCACTTGTGTCTTCACACTACTTCACTCCACACTGTTTTCATACCCCAATGTGTTAAGACCAACTGGGTGAACTATGTGTGTGACGGTTACTTACAATGCACCTCTTTAGTAACTTCAGATCGGCAAGGACAAAGTTTCAATACTTTACTTGGCAAATGTGAAAAAATAGGCATTTCACAGTCCAACAGCCAAGACATGATACTGTCCTAGTTCCCTAACTATAACTATAGGCTTGTCTGCTGCTCCGACATACCTGCAAAAGTGTAGTCCAGTAATCATAGTCCTACAAAGCCATTTCTCCAGCACTAGTGCCCTCAGGGTGAACCCCAGGTTAAAAGTCTTTACATGCAGACCACTTCTGCTGCTCCTATGGGTCTCATCGTCTGTCTCCATCCCTTACATGTCTCACAACCCACAACTGTGTTGGCACTCTCTGTTAACTCTCTCTTCTCCCACAGTCTCTTGGGGGGGGGGCACTCCCACCAGACCACTGTCCCAATGTAAGATTATGATATGATTATCATTATCATATGATTTATGATACAGGACAAGTGGGCTGGACTCCAAGCAGAACCTGCCAAAAAGACCAAGGGAGCAGAGCAAGAATTAACTCCCACCACCTCCCCAGCTGGGAGAGCAGATAACTAACTGGTTGACAAAGAAATTGTCTAGTGGAAATCCACTGAGACCACAGCACTCAATAAAGCAGTCCCTGAATGGTTAGGTGGAAACAAACCAATAAAACTAAATGGATAATGCATGATGTCAAAGTAGCAATATAGCTGCATCAACCATGCAATTGGGACCCCAAGTATTCCAGCCCAGGGCTGCTGTGCAAACCCTAAAACCAAAAGGTATATGACACAAAAAATGTATTGTATTGGCAAGTTACTCCTCCCCCATTTATGAGTGGGTAGCCATAGCCAGTCTTGCTGATGAAGAGGCAGATTTGCCTGGAAATGCATTCATTGACTGTGTATGCTCCTGGAGTGAGGTCAGCACCAGGCGGAGGATGGCGTTTCCTGTCATCACAACCATTTTCTGATTTGAAAGTCCTGACTTCTATACAGCAAACCCCGACGCCCAACACCATCTCTTTGGCTGTCACCTGTTGGCTTCCCTCATGGTCAAACGCTGAGTCCCGGTGCTGTGAATTTTGAAGCTTTCGCCTGTCTCCTACTTGCTCTTGTGAATGCAACTTACTATGTTTTAATAAAGTGTTTGCTTTTCAATACTACACTATGGGGTTGATTAACTAAAGGCAAATAGACTGTGCACTTTACAAAGTGCAGTTGCTCCAGAGCTTAGTAAATGAGCAGAAGCTCTGTTGGCTTACATCATCCAATCATGTGTGAGCGAAAAACTTTTTTTTTTTTTTTTTCCTTGTACCTGATTGGGTACTCTTTGCAAAAAAGAAGCTTTACCTCATTTACTAAGCTCTGGAGCAATTGCATTTGCAGGATGCAACTGCACTCTGCAAAGTGTACATTCTGTTTGCCTTTAGTAAATCAATCCCTATGGTGGCCCTTGCGCCTGTTGTTTCTCTCACCTCTTGTGAATTTACTGGTTTAACCTGCCTACAAGAGTGACAGCTGTGAGCCTGCTGTCATAACATTCAAAATGGCTACATCCAGCAGCAGTCTCAGAAGTTCTGGATGTCTACAAAAGGGCGGATTGTACAGGTAAATAACATGCACAATATATGATAAATTCAAACATATTCTTATGGGAACATTTTTGTTGGTCTGGTGACAGGATCTCTTAAAAGTAAAAATCTGTAAATCAACTCAGACTAAAATCCTATATATATATATATATATATATATATATATATATATATATAGGATATAGGATATATATATATATATATTTACAGACATGACATGGGGACATGGTTAATGTCTTGGGGGGTCTGATTGTGGAAGAAGGTCAATAATCATCCTTCTTCCCCCTCAGTTCCTCCGGGATTCTCTCTTCACTCCCAGATTCACCACTTGAGCTGGTGAATTGGGGAGGGTGAATTCTGACATAGATCACCAGTGAAGTGCTGAGATCGCACCTTCATAAACTTGTCGTTTCTGTGTCAGTCAATGACGGATTCTCAGTGTGCGGACATAATCTGTGGAGAACATGTTCTCCCCGATGATCTCTGTTTCATAAACCATTTATGAACTGAGATCAGTGGCGATCCTCGGGATCACTGCTGTTCCCAGTTTCATAAACGGACACCTTAGAGAGAGGAACTTTTACTGATCCTTCTCTGCTCAGCCATCATAAATTCTGCTTGGCCATCCTGAATTCCTGGTGCTAACCCCAAGAGCTACTTGAGCCAGAATTTCAATGTTAAAAGAGTAACGTTCAGGGATAACCATTTTTACGTTGAATTCCCAGCCAAGCAAAGCTTGGGTATAGTGCCAGGGAGGTTACGAATGTTTTGTTATATTGGTTTGATAAATACCTGGTAATTCTGCCAGAAATATCTTCCTGTGGGCAATATAGTGTATTTTACATAGAGGGGAAGGTTTTTAGTACTCCTAAAACTCTTCCATTCAATGGCAATCCTATTTATCCATAGATACAATACAGCGAATGAGCGTTGTCACACTAGGACAGGAAGTGTGTTACTGGAAGAATAACCAAATTAAAATAAAGGACAAGAATAATGGAAAAAAGAAAACGAATGCAGCCAACACTTGTAAGGGCTGGTAAGCGGTAATATATCACATTTCTTTGTTTTTAGGTTTATGAACTATTTAAAATTCTTTATTTATCTTTTGCATCTTCTTTACTGTGACTGTAATTTGTCTTTAGTCTAGCGAAAAAACAGCTTTGGTAATAGTAATAATTAACTGGAATACAACAGTGGGCTTGTATGAAAATTTCGGAAAGACAAACAATGTGTTTCCTAAAAAGATAGTGAAATTCTTTGTTTAAATTTTCCAAGAATATAAATGCATGACCGTTATGAACAAAGCAAACAATATGCCATTCAGATAGCATTATACAGAAGGCCCGTAGAAATATACAAACAGCAAAATTGAGATGATCTTTGCAGGCCAAGTGTTCAGACAGCAACTGGAACCTATTGTAGCTTTTGGGACAGTTCCAGGGACAGCACAGCGAGAAAAGTAATTTTTGGGGTTGATGAGCCTGGCAAGGCTATGCATCAGAGAAGATAGTCTATGGTGTGCAGAGCTGGCTTTGGACTGGGAAATAGTCCTCAATGAGCTTAAGCAATTGAAGATGTTTCTGCCAAGGAGAACGGAATGTGCCAACCACATGATGACCCCTGTGTCTGTGAATTCATTTGGCCAATCTCTTCCCTTCATGGAAGCCATGTGGGGAAAACGTGACGATGGAGAGTGGGAACGCAACACTGACATTAATCAGAAGTGCTAAATAATCAAAGATCAGTTCATTTTATCCTACATCTCAGATCAAGTTAAATTTTATGCTTGTGATACTTGTTAGAGATAAGCAAACTTTTGTAAGTTGGCAAGCTAGCCAGAATGCGCCTGGATATCCATTCATCACTGAACCGTGTCAATGATTAATCATCAACAAGTTTTCTTTTGCATTTAAAAGAAAAGTATTATTGCTGTGTTCGCTGTAAGGTGGACTTGAACCCAAAAAGTTAAAGTGGCTCTAAAACCTAAACATTTTTTACCTATTCCACTCCTTGCATTAAGTTAAAAAATGTTTAGGCATCAGCTTCCCCTTTCACCCCCCCTAATTTGATCCAGCGCTGTGCATGTCTCTTCTCTCCCCTCACTTACGGGTCTCGCTGGCTTTACTGGGACACCAGGAGCCATTGGCTCCCAGTACTGTCAATCAAAGCCAGTGACGAGGGAGTGGGGGACAGGGCAGAGTCCCGCTGTCTGTGTCAATGGATGCAGCAGCGGGGCTCGGGAGCAGGCACGCACGAGTGCCCCTATAGGAAGCAGCTGGGGCACTGGACAGAAGGGAGGGGCCAGGAGTGCCAGTGGGGGACCCGAGAAGTAGAGGTTCGCAACCGCTCTGTGCAATTCCTTTGCACACAGCAGGTAAGTATAGACATGTTTGTTATTTTAAAAAATTACCTTTACAATCGGTTAAGGGTGACTATTTTATAGAGAACATCTAAAAATGTTAATTGTGCATAAGCAGTATCCTGAAAACATACAGTTTTTATGTATTTTTTTTCCATAAAATAGATGACTTGCTAGTCAATTCAATTCAAACCATGTGAATACTTTATGAAAAATTGCAGTGCCTAGGCACCACTGTTGGTGTCTGATGGGGCAGGCCATACCAGTTAAGACAATGCAGATGAGCGCTTCCTTTCAGCTACTGTAGATAGGGGATAAAACTGCCACCTTGCCTAGGGTTTCATTCTACTTTGATTTATCCCTGGGTTAGGATGCTGCTTATGTTTTAAGTGTTAGGTTAAGGGTTGTACTTAAGGGTTAGATTAAAAGTCACCTTTTTTTAATCTGGTTCGATCACATGATTACGCAGCTCTGGCTCCCCTTTGAAAGAGAGCACTTGACAACAGCTGTGAATTCTGGGAGCTATGATGTCATCCATAGGCTCCTATGGCCCATCCATGGGAAACAAGCTGGGGTGTCACTTACAGTGCTAATATCAAGCACTCACCCAACCCTTAAAGGGCCGGTGGTTAGGCTACACAAGGTAAAACCTGCTTTTGTTTCTCCCTCTTACATTGCAGCCTAATCAAGCTACTTACATATTCTCCAGCCACTGAACAATTTGTGTGGTTATTGTCTCTTAGAAAATGCACTCACATTTTTATTGCATTATAAAATTTGCCTTGTCTCTTTTTATTAGCTGCCTATTTAAGTGTGGCATACTGTCCTAACGCTAGCCAGCTTCTACCAAACATACCTGAAATTTATATTTTGAATATTTGGGCAATAACTGGGTATTTAGGAGTGGGAGGGAGATTTAAAGATTGTGTTGTGTTTGTAAAGTGTTTTGTGCTCTCTTTTTTGACATTTTATTAAACTTTTAAGACAGCTGCATGGTACTGGGAAAAAAAAGATTGCACATTATATATAAATATAATATTAAACTTTTTTAAGCACAAACTATTCCGAAGCTTTTTAACCTGTTGTGGTTGCTACTTCTACAGGCCAATTTAGGTCTAGTAACACTTGAAAAAAAAGTTGGAATTATTCAGATTGGGGTGCTGCTACTGTATTTTTTAGCCAAGCTAAATGTAATAATTAAAAAAAACAAGTGAATACAGTGTTGCTGACAATATGGTGTTGCTGGCCGTAACAATTGTAATGTTCCATAACACCACATACTGTACAGCTTAAAGGCATCTCCCAAGCATGTAATTTAAAGGATCAGTGTTTTTTCAATGTCATCTTTGAAGCCACATTAAACAGACCCTCTTCCCACTGTCTGGTGTTTTAAAAATCACTGTTAAGTTCATAATTTTGTGAATTTCTGACAGGATTCTGCAAACCCCCCAAATATGAATCTGAGCATACTAGTCCATCCCTTGCAGTTGCAGTTTTATTTATTTTTTTGCTGTCTTTATTGTATTTAAACATAGTGTTTCTGCTAGCCTTATGCCGCGTACACACGGTCGGACTTTCCTACGTAAAATGTGCGATCGGAGCTTGTTGTCGGGAATTCCGACCATGTGTAAGCTCCATCGGACGGTTTCCATCGGAATTTCCATCGCACCAAATTTTACATCTGGTTCTCAAATTTTCCGACAACAAAATCAATTTTCCGACAGCTCGGAATCAAGCAGAAGAGCCGCATTGGCTATTGAACTTAATTTTTCTCGGCTCATCGTAAGTGTTGTACGTCACCGCGTTCTTGACGTTCGGAATTTCCGACAAGATTTGTGTGACCGTGTGTATGCAAGACAAGTTTGAGCCAACATCTGTCGGAAAAAATCAATGGATTTTAGTGTCGGAATGTCCGATCAATGTCCGATCGTGTGTACGTGTGTACGGGGGCATTAGGGTGTCAATGCTCACTCACCCTAATCTGTCTATGGTAGAGCGGCATTGTCTCCCTAGGACAGAAAGTGTGTTAGGACTACAGAACACCTCCTTTTCTACTAATCTCCATAGGTCGATTACTTTTCAGAGGTAGTTTATGGCTGGTTCAGGACCATACTACTGTCTCCTGAAAGCCTGTTTTTTTGTAATGTTTTTGATCCCACAGAGAATTTTACATTTAAATTACATTCCTCAACTGTGGGCCAAGTGTTTGGCACATAGTTGTGGCATGGTCCTATTGATTTCAATAGACATGCTTGGCAAGAAGTACCCCAGCATGTCAGCTTGTAGGTAGGTGGTCAGGGGGGTAAAAACAGACATGATTTCAGCCATGATAAAGACCCGATGGCTAAAACGCATTGGATTTTTTGACTGTTGTTCACATGCTATTATAAAATGATGTTTTATCCTCCTTCCATGGCACCAGCCTTTCTCCTTTTTTTTGCATGGATTACATGGAGGTTTGTATAGACTTCCCTGGCTGAGTGCTGTGTTCTTGAGGCTCACCAGGCATTACAAAGGAGGTAGTAGCTCGGATGCACCTGTTCCGTTAAAAACAGACCTTGATGCATGTGTGAATGATGCCTTATGCTGCGTTCACATGAGCGGATTTTCCGTCTGAAAAATCTTGGATGGTTTTGCCGACGGAATTCCGCTCAAGCTTGGCTTGCACATGGTCACACAAAAGTTTGCTTAACTTTCGCCTGTCAAGAACGCGGTGATGTACAACACTACGACGAGCCGACAAAATGAAGTTCAATGCTTCCAAGCATGCGTCGAATTGTTTCCGAGCATGCGTAGGAATTTTGCGCGTCGGAATTGCTACAGACGATCAGAATTTCCGATCACAACTTTTTTCGACCGAAAAAAATTGAGAACCTTCTCTCAATCTTTTGCTGGCAGGAATTCGGCTAGCAAAATTCTGATGGAGCATACACATGGTCGCATTTTCCGACCAAAATCTCTCATCAGTCTTTTGCTGGCCAAATTTCCGATGTGTACGGGGCATTAGGGTTAATGCCTATACAAACTTTGCCAAAACTCCTGCATTTTTTAGAAAAAGGTTGGCTTATGTCAGATTTTCGTGATGGGGTTTACATCCACATTGCTGTTCTATTTTACATGTACATCTACAACTATCAAAAAGACTATATAGTTCCAATTTAATAGCACAAATGACATGTCTGTGTGTACGGGTGCCAAGGCATAATGCTGAGGAGCATTGCTATATCCAATGGTCTGTCCAGGCTGGCTATGCTACATATGCAATGACTATGGCAATTCTCACAGGGAAATCCTATGCATTAAAGCATATCCAAAAACAAAAATGTTATATACTACAGCTTCTAGATGTGGTGGCTGCACGTGTTTTCTTTTTTTTTTTTTCAAGGTTTTTTTCCCTTATTTTTACATGTGATTTTATCAATAACACACTTCCAGTCCTAGGATGACAACACTCTTAAGTCTTTCTGTATCAGGACAACAGAATCAACATAGGACTGCAAAACCCCGTCCCTATTCTATTCTGCATAACATAGAGGGGCATGGTTCTGAGGCCCTCACAGAACAATGTAACCGATAACAATCAGCAGAGGCAGAGAGTACCAAACAGATTTTAAAAAAACGCTTTTAACCTGTTCCCGACCAGCCGCCGCAGTTGTACTGCGGCCGAATGGCACGGGCAGGCTAATCGTCATTATGTTACATCGCTCCCTCTGGTGGCCACTATGGTCGCGCGTGCGCCGCAGCTCGCCCCCGGAGCCGTGATCACTCATAACACAGTGAGAACCGGGATGTTCAAATCTCATTGAACACACACTAGGGAACACAATTAACCCCATGATCGCCCCCTAGTGTTAACCTCTTCACTGCCAGTGACATTTTTATAGTAATCAATGCATTTTTATTGCACTGATCGCTGTTTAATTGGTCCCAAAAATGTGTCAAAATTATCTGATGTGTCCACCATAATGACGCATTCCCAATAAAAATTGCAGATCGCCGCCATTACTAGAAAAAAATATTAATAATAATAAAAAGGCTATAAATTATCCCCTATTTTGTAGAAGCGATAACTTTTGCGCAAACCAATCAATATCCGCTTATTGTGATTTGTATTACCAAAAGTATGTAGAAAAATACATATTGGCCTAAACTGAGAAAAAATTGGGGATATTTATTATAGCAAACAGTACAAAGTATTGTGTTTTTTTCAAAATTGTCTTCTTTTTTTGTTTTTATAGCGAAAAAAAAAACCAGCACCCCCCCCCCCCCCCCCCCCCTAAGCTCAGAAAGCCCTACACAGCAATAAGAATTATGTTCAAATCTCATTTAACCCTATAACTGTAAATAACTGTCACTTTTTCTTTCCCAATATTTTTAGTGAAATTGTTTTGGTTTAAAACAGAAGTACATACTGTATATAAAAATAACAGTACCGCAGTGCAGTCAGGGACAATACCATAGGTAAAGCAAAAGCGATTTAGATAAAACATAGACAGTATGCATATAGGAATAACTGTCACTTTTTAAAAATAGGGATGTGAATTCAACCTAAAATATAAAACAGCAGCATTTACTTGTGGACAGGCTCAGTTTGCAAATCTTTAACACCAGCCTAAGGAACTCTATTTTCAGCCATGTGACTGTTATTCTTTAAATTCATTGAACACTACTGAAAATAACTGTCACTTTTGTGAAAATAAGGATACTTATCCTTCTGTTAGCTTTGTGAATTGAGGCTAAAATCACCTGCAGATAAAGGTAGCAATATTCTTTTAAACAAGCATACAGATATTTTAATAAATTATTTAATGGAAAAAAAAAACATAAATTGAGTTACTGTAATCAAATTATAATTTGTATTTATGTTTTTCTAATAATAAAAAAAAACAATAATTATTATTATTTTTATATTAATAATATTGTTGTTATTGTTACTATTATTAATATTATTTGTGTTATTATTTTTACGATAAATATTATTATAATGATTAATATTGTTGCTGTTGTTGTTGTAATCATAACACTACTAATAGTGATATTAAAAATAATTAAACAAAGCTGAAAGTAGTGATATTCCCTTTATTTTCCTAAATGATCAGATCTCTTTCCTGTATACAATATATTCACCAAACATTCGCCCATAGATGTTTACGTTCATGAAAGGATTATGTTCATTTAAACATTGTTTTCCCCAGTATAGTATAGAGATGTGTTGGTGATGATGGGAGTGTAGTATTGGTATGATGATGATGATGATGATGATGATGGGTATGTAGCTGGGAGCAGAGTACAGGGCTCTCGGACGGATCGCTCTTATGCAGGGCTCCGGGGAGGGGGTCTCCATGTGTGCCGGTAGAAGATCAGACTGTACGATCCGTCCTCCTCTCCAAACCCTTCTATATACATATAGGAACACAGAAAAACACCAACATAACACTAATCATATTCTTTGTCTCATCCTTACCAATTCTGTTATAAATCAGCAGATATGTGTGTTAGTAAGGAAATAAAAGGAATTATTTCACAATAAAAGGTGACCGCTTACAATTTCCACATAGCCTTTTTTACTCTCTCTTTAATATTTCTTATCAGTATATTGTACATTTATATTCTAAAGATTACTATTGTCATTTACACAGCAACAATAATGATCCCTGATCTTCTGATCTCTCACTACAACTGTTGTAGAGAGTGAGGGAGAAAAAGAGGATCTGTTTATCTCTCTCATCCAATCTATCTATCTATCTATCTTTCTAACTATCTATCTATTTTTCTATCTATCTATCTATCTTTCTAACTATCATTTATTTATTATGTATCTATTTAGTCATATATTATGTTCTCTCTGTCTGCCTATCTATCCTTTATCTCTATAGTCTGTATATCTATCTATCTATCTATCTATCTATCTATCTATCTATCTATCTATCTATCTATCTATCTATCGCCATGCTTTCTATCAATCTATCTATCCATCGCCTATCTATCTATTAATCTATCTATCTATCCATCTATCTATCTATCTCTTATCTATCTATCTATCTATCTATCTCTCTATCTATCTATCTATCGCCTATCTATTAATCTATCTATCTATCTATCTATCTATCTATCTATCTATATCTCTTATCTATATATCTATCTATCTATCTATCTATTTATCTATCTATCTAACTATCATTTATTTATTATGTATCTATTTAGTTGTATATTATGTTCTTTCTGTCTGCCTATCTATCCTTTATCTCTATAGTCTGTCTATCTATCTTTCTATCTATCTATCTATCTATCTATCAATCTATCTATCTATCTATCTATCTACTGTCTATCAATCAAATTATCTATCTATCTATCTATCTATCTATCTATCTCTTATCTATCTATCTATCTATCTATCTATCTATCTATCTATCTATCTATATATCTATATATATCTATATATTTATCTATCTATCTCTCTTATCTATCTATCTATCTATCTATCTATCTATCTATCTATCTATCTATCAATCTATCTATCCATCTGTCTTCTATCTATCTATCTATCTCCTGTCTATCAATCTATCTATCTATCCATCTGTCTCCTATCTATCTATCTATCTCTATCTATCTATCTATATCTATATATATATCTAGAGAGATATAGATAGATAGATAGATAGATAGATAGATATAGATCTATTTATTTATAGATATATAGATAGATATATATATCCTATCAATCTGATTATCTATATCCATCTCTCTTATCTATCTATCTATCTACCTTAGGCTGGCCATACATTATACAATTTCCTTGTACAATTTCCTTTAGATATACCAACACCATATAATATTTATTTATTTATTTTTTACAGGATTTATATAGGTAGCGCTTTACAATATAAAAGGGAGACAATACAGTTATAATACAATAAAATACAGGAGGATTAAGAGGGCCCTTCTCAGAAGAGCTTACGATCTAATAGGGTGGGATGAGGTCAAACCTAAGCACTTTCAATTTGTATACAATCAGGCAGTTGTACTACATAGTTGAAGGTAAATCTAAATGAAATTGAATAAGAAAATTGTATAATGTATGCCCAACCTAACAATGCTTTTTTCTATCTATCATTTATTTTTAATGTATTTATCTAGCAATATATTCTGTTCTCTCTGTCTGCCTATCTATCCTTTCTCTTTCTAGTCTGTCTATCTATCTATCTATCTATCTGTCTATCTCTCTGTCTATCTATCTATCTATCTATCTTCTTTCTATCTATCTATCTATCTATCTATCTATCTATCTATCTATCTATCTATCTATCTATCTATCTGTTATATCTATTTATATCCTAGGAGTTATTTCACCTACAACTGTTTAATAGAAGACAGACAAATAGATAGATAGATAGATAGATAGATAGATAGATAGATAGATAGATAGATAGATAGATAGATAGATAGATAGATAGATAGATAGATAGATAGATAAAGATAAATAATACAGAGAAAGGCATACTAGGAAGAGATAAACAGGCAAACAGACGCAACAGAGAAATAGAAAAAGATGTATAGATAAGATAGATAGATAAATAGACAGACTAGAGAGAGAAAGGATAGATATGCAGACAGAAAGAACAGAATATAATGCTATATAGATACATAAAAAATAAATGATAGATAGATAGAGATAAAGAATACAGAGAGATGCATACTAGGAAGAGATAAACAGGCATAACAGAGAAACAGGAAAGGATGGATAGATAAGATAGACAATTGTAATTTAATATATTTATATATATATATATGATGTGCCATAAAGTAGACATGTGCGTTTTTGATGATAGCTCAAAAGGTAGAACACTGATAGATAGTTTACATGTGGATGTATATAAATAAATTAATATAATATATATATATATATATATATAGACAAATATCTGCTCCATGTGACATCCTTTCCCCCTTCCTACACCCATGTGTCTTCTTTCCCATGGTGTTATTAGGAGCCTGTGATTATATCCTATATGGTTATGAATGTGTAATCCCCTGGTCACGTGGTTCTGCCAGCCTCCCCCCCGCTCTCAGATATTGCAGTTATGCCATCAGGCTAATGCCTTGTGACTGGCTCCTCTCTAGTGACAATGGCACGCAGCTGCCTCGGAATCAATAGTTGTCAGAAATATGAAAACAGTGGTGACACACAACTTCCATCCTGGCTGGGCCGCCTTACAAGAAAGTAAATGAGAAATGTGCAGCCCTTCCCAAGCTGGAGGAGTGCAGTCCCCTATATTCTGCTCCAGCTCTTTTCCCAGCAGATAGAGCTACATCTGTTGGGTTTGTAATGTAATTTGTAATTACTACCCTTCATGTGGTCCGATGCCTTGAACCATCTTTAATTAAAAGCATAATTAAGGAAGATCTGAGGAAGGACAATTAGCAGATGGCCTGCCTCTCTACACTGTGGCTGTACAGGCCCCAGTCTGACCATATAGAATAACATACACCTTCTATGACTCAGTCCCACTGCAGGAAAGGCCTTGCTGACCTCCTGGATGGGGATGGAAGCTGTGCAGTGGGCCCAGTGTGCCCAGTGTGGGTGTCTCACATCAATACCATGACCGGGTAGAATAATACATATCTTCTGAGACTCAGTCTAACTGCCGGAAAAGCCTCTGACGTCTCCTGGAATGAAGATGGGAGATGCAGTGTCCCTAAAGTGAATGTCCTACACCAGGCATGTCCAAAGTCCGGCCCGCGGGCCAATCGCGGCCCACGTTCCGGTTTTGAACGGCCCGCCTGTTTATCTGGACATGTATATCTTTTGTGGCCCCCAACGATCTCCCAGCGCCGGGGCCACAAAAGATATATATGTCCGGATGCCTTGGAGGGGACAGGGAGGAGGCGGGACAAGAGCCGTGCACACAGGAGTATTTCCTGTTTACACGGCAGCCTCTATAATAGGAAGTCCCGTCTCCAGCACTGCCATTGGACGGCTGTTCTGTCCATCAAAGGAGGCGGGACCTTGTATTAAAGAGGCCGCAGAGAAAACAGGAGTTTCTCCTGTATGTTATCTTTTGGCGCTCGTCCCGCCCCCTCCCTGTACCCTCCGAGGCGGCAGATGGAGGGGCATAATTCAGGCTGCACTGCACAATGGTGAGTCTGCATTCCTGACAATGATGGGGGCTGTGTATTCCTGACAATGATGGGGGCTGTGTATTCCTGACAATGATGGGGGCTGTGTATTCCTGACAATGATGGGGGCTCTGTATTCCTGACAATGATGGGGGGGTGCTGCATTCCTGACATTCCTGACATTCCTGACAATGATGGGGGGCTGCATTCCTGACATTCCTGACAATGATGGGGGGCTGCATTCCTGACATTCCTGACAATGATGGGGGGCTGCATTCCTGACAATGATGGGGGGCTGCATTCCTGACATTCCTGACAATGATGGGGGGCTGCATTCCTGACATTCCTGACAATGATGGGGGGCTGCATTCATGACATTCCTGACAATGATGGGGGGCTGCATTCCTGACAATGATGGGGGGCTGCATTCCTGACAATGATGGGGGGCTGCATTCCTGACAATGATGGGGGCTGCATTCCTGACATTCCTGACAATGATGGGGGGCTGCATTCCTGACAATGATGGGGGCTGCATTCCTGACATTGATGGGGGCTGCATTCCTGACATTCCTGACAATGATGGGGGGCTGCATTCCTGACATTTCTGGCAATGATGGGGGCTGCATTTCTGACATTTCTCACACACAGCCACAAAGGCAAGAGAATTCTTGTTGGGCAGTGTGTCAGTACTCGAACGAACACACAGACTGAATTTTAATGGTTCAAACAATGTCAGGAAAAAAGGTCGGCCCTCACGCATGTTCGCTTCATCAAATCTGGCCCTCTTTGAAAAAAGTTTGGACACCTCTGTCCTACACCAACAGACACAAATCTGACTATGTAGAATAATACACATTTGCCATGACTCAATGGAAGGCTGTGACCTCTCCTGGGATGAGGGTGGGAGGTGCACAGTGTCCCTAATGTGGGTGTCCCACACCAATACAGAAAAAAAGGTCAAGACTGGGAAACATTAATTCAGGAATGTGTATGAAGAAATAAATATGAAATGCAACCAGGTGTCTGCATGTAGGGAACACTTGCAGACACCTAGTGCCTAGTGTACAGTATACAAATGCAAGAAATAAGAGATGCTATGATTAAACAGATGGATGGACTTGTACATGTACTGGCAGAAAGAGGGACAGACACACGCATACATTGATCGTTTAAGATATTATGGATGGGTGTATGTACAGTAGATGGATTTTTGGATAGCTATGCTCACTGCCACCTTTCTATCCAGTTGGGCCTGATTCATCGGGAGCAAACTCTCGCAACCCGCCTCCACCATTACCCACTCACAGACCCTCAACTGAGCAAGTCAGTCCAGCGTGGTCTTCAACCTTTAAGAACATGTATATAGAAAGGCAGGCAGTTATTTGTATAAGTGAATGGGTGAATGTGAAAATAGATGAATTGGTGGATGAATGGGTAGATGGATGGGTGGAGGTGGATGGGTCTCCAAATGGATTGATGGGTGGAGAGATGGATGTGTAAATGGATTAATACATTGATGTAAGTGGGTAGATGGAGACATGCGCAAGTTGTGTAAATGGATAAGTGAAAGGATGGATGGAGAGGTGGATAAATGGATGAATGGATAGAGGTACTGGAGGTGGATATTTTTGTAACTGGGCGGATAGATGGAGAGATGGATGGATAAAAGGACACAAATGGATAGATGAAGAGTTGAGTGGTTGCGTAACTGGCAAAGAGAATAGACAGATGGAGAAGTAAATGAATGGATGGGTGAATAGATGGAATGGATGGATGGAAAGATGGAAAGGATGGATGTATGGAAGGATGAATGAACTGAGTGGATAGATGAATGGTTGAATGGATAGTTGCATAACTGAGTGAAATGGTGGTGTATGGTGGGGTGAATGAAAGAAATAAAGAACACTATATACTTGTATATATATTATATAATTGTATATGCTTTGGGCAGCACAGCGGATTTGTACTTGTACTTTGTACTTGTAGTTCTACATTGAACCCCTTTATGGAGCTGGTGACCTCTCCCACATGTGTGTTTTCCTTCCCTATACCTCCCCTAATGCTCTGGTCTCCTCCTATTATCAGAATGTCTAATAACCTACTAACCAATCTGGTCCTTATGGGGTTGATTTACTAAAACTGGAGAGTGCAAAATCTGGTGCAGCTGTGCATGGTAACCAATCAGCTTCTAACTTCACCTTATTCAATTAAGCTTTGACAATAGAAAAACTGGAATCTGATTGGATTCTATGCAGAGCTGCACCAGATTTTGCACTCTCCAGTTTTAATAAATCAACCCCTGTAAGGCTGTGACTATACTTCTTCAGAGGCAGAGGCTGATGAGTTATTCAGTGTTCCTGGTGGTGTACTGATATGGTTGCATAGTAAGTCGGGTTAAAAAATATACTTTTCAATCACGTTCAGCTGAAAAAAAAACTAAACCTGAAGCTGATTCAGATGAAATTCCTTATTAAGCGTAGTACAATTTTGCTCCAACAGGGAAAAAATATCCTTTATGATCCACAAAGAATTCAGATAACACCCTGAATCAATATTCAACCTTTTTTTTTATTAGTAACCATTAATGGTTCGTCCATATTTATGAGTAAAATAAGAATAATTTGTAAATAGTTCTTGTATTTCCCATGTTGCTTTAATCAGAACATAGGACTGAATTGAAGTCCGCAGTGACACGTTATCATATAATCCACTTGTTGGGACCTAATTTATCCAGATGACTATCTTTTAATGTATTCACTGATAGCGCACAATATGCAGAGTGTGTGTTGGGGGGAGGCTAACCCATTGGCTAATCATATTTCAATCAGCCATACAGCTGCTAGAACGAGGATGTAGAGACCCCATTAAGTCAGGAATGAGATGTTTGCTCAGTATAATCTATACTGATCTGGAACAGCCAAATCTCATTTACATCTACACCTTGAAGTCGCCGAGACCATTACTGGGGAACAATCCAAGAAATGAATTATTCAGCACGGTACAGAATTATGTATTAGCACAGAATTTCCAGGAACACAGGCACACAATCAGCGGCGAAATAAAATTATTTTGGTCTCATTCTCAATGTTGTCTTATCGGAGATGATCTTATTCAAAGTGAGGCAGAAATGAATTATAATCATTCCAATTATCTTCAAGATAGTTTCTATAGGACACAGGTTGTCAAAGGGAAAAAAGTATTTTCTTGCTGCTCTGTGGCTCCATTTTCCAGTCGGTTTGTCCTTCCTGCTGCTTGAGTAACTTTGTGTGTCCCCCCTCTCCTTTTGCATACTGGGATTGCATTATGCGCTCATGATGCACATAGACAACATTGGTGTGGATAAGATCGCAGTATAGTCAGGTACAGTGATCATCCTTAAAGGGCAACTCCAGGCCACAGCAAAATACATCCAGGAAGCACTGAACCTTATTAGGGGGCGAGAAA
The DNA here is from genome assembly GCA_028564925.1 of Lithobates sylvaticus. Classification (NCBI taxonomy): domain Eukaryota; kingdom Metazoa; phylum Chordata; class Amphibia; order Anura; family Ranidae; genus Lithobates; species Lithobates sylvaticus. The sequence goes on along the minus strand of CM053034.1, from coordinate 173,669,679 downwards.
CCTAGGGTGGCAGTGGTGCTCCTTTATATATAACATGCAGTAAGTGAGCATTGTCACCTTAAGAGAGGTCATGTTTGACTTTAGGATCACCCGCTGAAGAAAAAACTAACACACCTTATACATCTAAGGACTATCAAACTGCCATAATTTACATGTTTTGTTCTGGATTTAGATACACTTTAAAAAATGAAAATAAATAAAATAATCGTGACTGGCTAGCAAAGTATTCAAATGCACATGCACCAAGTTAATGGTGCATGTAATAGTATTTATTATTGGAATCTTTATTTCAAGAAAAAGCATATGATGAAATCTTGTACGTGCGCTAGTGCTAGAACTAATGTGTATGTGCTCAAAAATATATATGTCTATATATATATATATATATATATATATATATATATATATATATATATATGTGCAGTACAATACCCGACCACCTACAGTTCACAAAGGCTTTCTGAAAATTAAGGTTCATTTAAGGATAGCTGTGTGCAATTGATGCCATCTTATTTTTATGTATGGTAAACACAGAAAAATGGAAACAGCGGTTAGAGAGATCCAGAAATTCACCTTTTTATTTTAGGCAAGCCATGGGTGCTGGAGTATAAATTCTATAGCAAACCAAACATACATATTTATGTTTGGTAAATTCTGTGAGCATGCCATTTGCTTGTTTACGCATCATCAATGCTCCAATCCTTTAATATATCAGGCCTATTGCAGTCAACTCAATTTATTTTACTCTGGGTTTTTGTTTTGTTTTGTTGGGTTTTTGTTGGGATCTCTGTAAAATCTCAACAAAAAGCATGACCCTAAGAGCTTGTATAGCTTTTCTATGGTTACCAAGGTTTGTTGCCACAGTCCATAGACAATCTAGTAGGATATCTAGCTTCTGCCCACAATTGTACTCCATTTGTGGATCTAAAGTTCCAAGTAACATGTCAACACCCTATAAATGTAAGTGAGTACTAAAATTAATTTTACAATTTGAAAAGGAGCTTGATTTAATGAACTACAATAATATTCTGGTCCAATGGATTGCTTCTTACATCCTTTTAAGCATCACTAACTTCTTGTTGTTCTTCAATTCATTTAAATTCATTAAAAAAAAAATAGGGTTGTGACTGCCATTGTCTACATCCAATGTAATCCAATGGGTTGACAAATCCACCACAATATTATTTATTGAGTTCCTTTCCAAACATCATTCAGTTGGTATTCTACATTGAATTCTGGTAACTGAAGCCAGTCCATCATCCTTGTTTTTTTATTCCACGTTTCAATTCATTGTCTGGGTCAATGTGAATGAAACTTTCTACTTCCCTTGATAGGGTCTTTGAAGTGACCACAAATGCTCACTTTATAGATCCACATATGCTGTATAAAGGCAGATTAGGCCTAATCTTTTGAGAAATGTCCTGTGTGTAAGGCACAGATAATTCCCAGGTCCAATGGTATTGTATAAATACAGTTGGAAATGGTGAAAGATGTAGATATGTTTTATCCCCGTTTTATCTATATATGATTGTTGTCATAACAAGATTTAAAATTACACATAGTAAGCAAATCCCTACTGATGTCAGGGACAAAGCAGCAGAAAAAATGATTTCTGCCAATTTTTTTTCTCCATTGTCAAAACAACTTTCATCATATATGAGGTTATTTACACACTATTAAAGTATTATATGCCAGGTTATGACCAGGAAAACAAATATTGTCTAAAACAAGTCATGTTAACAGAGAGTGGTGAGAGGGGGGCAAAAGTTGTGTGCCTACAGGGTCTAGTGATGAAAAACCTACCTTGGTCATTGTTTAATCAATATTGTTGTCCTCAGAGTGATTTAGCAGCTCAACACATGTGTACTCTATCAAACCTTTCAAAGATCAATTTTCCCATTGGTCAAATTATGAGGTCCGTTCTTATTTGTTTTTTGACCTCTGGATATAATAGCATATGGGCTCATACCCCTAAAAACAATTACAGTGACTCTTCTGACTACGAACTGACTTAAAAAGCAGAGTAACAGAGCTGGTAAGGAAATGGTTTAGAAGATATTCACACTACCTATAGGTAAGCCTTATTATAGGCTTACCTATAGGTAAATGTCAGCAGAGAAAGTTTACTTCCTCTTTAAATGTCTAAAGATATTTTAGAAGATACATGTAAATATCATACATATTCAACAGAGCATCAACAACTGTCCAATTTGATTGTTTAAAGTAGACTTAAAGGCAAAACTTTTTTTTTTTCATTTTGGATAGAGTAAGGGAGTTTTATAACACCTGTAAATTTTATTTTTGCCATCTGTGTCATATTAGGGAGATTTCCCTTTACTCCCTGCCCTACAGCCAAAACAGGAAGTGAGAGAAAATTCCTCTAAATCTAAAATTCCTCCAAATCTAAAATTTGTCCCTGGTTGCCACTAGGGTAACCAGAACTAGCATCCCCATTGGAAGATATCCCCACTATTCATGTTCTGGGACCAACCATAAATTTGGGATATTCTTTGACTTTCACTTTCAGGGATACTGGTAAACTGGACTAATAGAGAGGGTTAATCTCCCTAACAGACAGCTATAAAACCATGAGGAGTGTTCTAATTCCTCGCCACCCTATCCACAAAAAAAAACAATATATATAGATATACCTTAAGATCTAACATGCTGGTAACCTGCCTGTGTTTGGGAATCAAGCGATCGCCATACTTAATTATTTTGAATATTCTTTGGTCATTTTAGAATATCCAAATGCACAAAGTCCATATCTGTCCACATATCTGTCTACATATGTGGTCATCCTATGACTTTACATTTATCCCCTACAGAATCTGGACATTCAGCAAAAGTGTCATGTTCATTTTTTGTGTATATTTGTCTATATGGATGTATGATACCAGGTAATCCACGATCAAGCACCAGTCAAATCCAGAGGCCTAAATATTATGTTTATAGCTTTAAATTTGGCCTCTAAGGCTGGCCCATTCTCTTGTACAATTTTCCTTTAGATTTTCCAAAAGACATATAATATGAGGTATTGTATCCAATTAGGCAGGCCCTTGCATTACATAATTGAACGTAAATCTTATGGAAAATTGTACAAGAGAATTGAACATGTATGGCCAGCCTAAGACCCTTGATGGCCTCTGCCCCATAAAGTCATCTGCTGTTGCTCACTGGTAAAAAGGCTGTTGACAAACAGCAAACACCACATCAAAGGTCTGGGACATTTTCATGCACAAAGCATCAACTTGACGGTTCTCACAGTCTCTGATATTATATTTGTGACACCTCCTCTTTTTTGTTCTCAGCAACACTCCTTAGAATGAATCATTTGCTCTATTCTTTTTAATTGTGATAGCCAATTAGCCATCAAGTATGCCCCAGTTGCCTGTAACGGAGCATTAAACTGGCCTTTATTTAATGCTAATTTACCATAGCTGTTTTGTTTAACTTTGCAGTATAAGCACCAGGTTTTGTAACAAAAAAAAGGTATAATTTAATGTGGAGTTGCTCTGTGCTCAGCAAGGCTCCTCTTTTTTACTCTGCATACCCAGTTCTACTGGCCAGGAAGAGCCAAAGCCTTATTTCCGAACACCTGGAGCCTACAAAACAGAAAATTAGCATTGATATAGATTTAGTTGAAATGTAATCTCTTAAATCTGTCCAAGATTCGGAGAGATAATTACACTTTCACTGAATTGCCAAGGGTCAGAGTCTCTGTGGACCTGAGGAGTTGATTTACTAACAATAGTGTAACATTAAAAAAAAAAATAGTGTCGGAGATTATAATGTTAATATATTCAGCCACAAGGGACTGAGAAGTAATGTTCAACTCATTCAGTATAAGTTGATTCCTTTTCCTGTGCAGAGATACTAATCCTGTGCAGCAGTTAATTACAAAGAAAAGTTATGTTTAAAATTACACAAGCAGTACTAATCGATTGTAATAGAATATTGGCAGCGTCTTTCTCAGCTAAGCCATGAAAGAGTGTAAATAGAAAAAAGAGAACGAGAGAAGGGCTAAAAAGAGAAAGAGAGTAATTTACTAATAGAGTTTTCCATTAAATGATTCACCAATATGATTCTGACACTCAATTTTAATTTACTATATTATCTTTTGTATAGAGATTACTTATTTTGATGATTTAGATTATACAGAACTATTGATATCATTCCCTGGCCCTAAGAAGCCTATAATACCCACCATAGTTATGCAAACATTCTAGACTAGAAACTAAGGGATCTACTAGTATGTCTTCAGCAGAGACAGATAAGTCAGAATGGGATCCTGGGCAAGATAACTTTGAGCTTTGATTCCCCCACCCCTTCCATAGATATTTATTTGCCCTATTTGCTTTGTCCCACTAAATCAGACACCACAAGTATATCCACCCTTGTAAAATGGCAGGTAGGGGCACAACTTTGACCAAATGCACAATCCCCCAGTTTACTGCAGGAGTAAGGTTTTAGTTGGGGCACCTGGACATCCACCAGGCCCTAAACTCATGGCTAGTTTGCCTTGGGGATGATCTAATTCTGTTTTTTTTTTTTTTCAGGAAGAAACTGGAGCAGCTGTAGTAAATCCACAAGAAAATGGGAATAACATGTAAACATCCACCAGTGGGAAGAGGATTCAGGGTCTTGGTGGTGTAAACAAGCTTAAACTTTGAGTAGTAGCCTAGAGACCCCCATAGAGACTTTATGGAGTGTTATTATATTTTAAATGATGGATGGCAATATGTAGGTAATACTGAAATCAAAATATGAAATTTAGGCTTTCAGGTATGTAAAACCATTACCCCTATGGCAACATTACCCTTTGTGTAATGTAATCCTACTGTAAATTTGACCCTCATGGTAATATGACCCCTTTAGGAAAGTGATTCTGTTAATCTCAATTACAATCTTACTGTACAATATTTATACATTCTCCTTTAAATTCATTATCATAATAGTGTGAGTACCTACCTAAACAACCTATTCCATTGGTATCGACCTACCAATAATTTGCACAAAATTGGTATTCGTGGCAGATTGTGTAGTCAGGTTGTAACGTGTGATGAGTTTTATTCCTTTCAGAAGAAAAATATTTGAGAGAGGCTGGGATTCCTATGCTTGTTCGAACAATGTAGAAAGTCTATGTATGGCCGCTCCCAACAATAACCGGACTTCCTCGAACGGGTGCCAGAGAATGGATCCAAATGTAAACAAACCAAATGGGCACCAGACCATAAGGTGAAAGAGCCCAAGGAAAAGTTTAGTAGTTAACAATTTGAACATAAAAAATGTTGAGGCCCACACAACATTCCACCTTCATCAGAACTTATATACAAATATAATTCAAGAAATATACACCACTTGAATTAACTCAAAAAAGATCTATAACCGCATGGATCTATATTCAGTCTGGTAAAAGGTGCTCCTTTAGTGTTGCAAGTAACACCATGTGATCAAAAAAAATACTTATTTTGAGTCCATTCAAGTGTATATATCATCTTCTAAGCCAGTGGTTCTCAACCTTTCTAGTGCCGTGACCCCTTGATAAAATTTCCGAAGTTGTGGGGACCCCTAACAGTAAAATAATTTTCGTAGCCTGGGTTGTCAGCACCCAAGGCAAGACATAATTTGCACCCCTAACCCACGGACATTTAACGATCCCTGAGTGCCTTCCACTCGTACAGTATTAAAACCCCTTATGGTACATTTTAGGATGTACCACTCTCTCTCTCTTTGTTCTCCTTTCTTTCCCTTTTATCTGTCTCTATCCTAAATTTCTTTTTTTTTTTTCCCCATCCCTCTCTCTAGCCATTTTTCTTGTTCTTTCTCTTATTCTTTCTCTCCCTTTTTCTTTGTTCCTCCCCCTCTTTTCCTCTCCCTTCCATGTATTCTCTATTTTTTGTCCTTCTCTTACTCCTTGGTGGGGGTGGGGGAAATGGGATGAGTGGCAATGCTGGGGGGAGTTCTGATCCGCCATCTTAGGTGCTCTTGATCAAGGTCATCTGCTGATCTGAGAACTGTTGTGGGGACTTTTAATGACAACTATAATCACAGGTAGTGTTACTCACTGTGTCTCCGGCTTCACTGTGGTTCCGACTTTGTGATGTCTCATAGCAGTGACACCTATGCAGAAATCAAGAGATAGGGTCTCCTCCAGCCCCTCCCACTTAACATTCCTCACCAGTCAGCTGACCTCTAGTCTTTGCCACCCAGCCATGCCGTGAACTGAATGGGTGGCTGCGAAGAGGCTAAGTGGGCAGCCGTGGGCTCAAGGCTCAGCCCTGCTGGGCTGCCGCAAAAAGACTGGGAGAGCGGTGCGGGCTTCAGGAACAGCCCAGGATTCGGTGACCCCTGGCAAATCATCATTCAACCCCCGAGGGGGTCTCGACCCCCAGGTTGAGAACCACTGTTCTAAGCACTGATGAAGGGGGAGTGTTGTAGCCCTGATATATATTGGATATTTTTAATGGTCAAATTGTGACCTATTAAAATTTTCCATGGACTCTTTCACCTTATCGTCTGAGACCCATTAATGTTCAATTATATTTAAAGATGTCAGTAGTCTTTCTTTTTAAAAAAAAGATGTCAGTAGTCGCACCATTGCTGATGTCATCATGTTACTAACCATTTGTGCAGTTTATGCGAATGAGCAATTTTACTTCCAGCAACATGGCGCACCACCTCACTACCACCGAGATGTGAGAGCCTTCTCGATGACATCCTGCCAGGACATTGGATAGGACGTAGAGGTGCTGTTGAATTCCCCCCACGTTCCCTACACTTAACACCCCTCAGTTTCTATCTGTGGGAAACACTAAAGGATGTGGTGTACTGTAGAAAACCACCTACACTGACTGCACTATGGGAAGAAATTGAAACATCATGCAGAGCATTTTCTGTGGACACTCATTAACTAGTCAATGTTATTCATGCAGTAGTTTGCCAAAATCAAAAGTGTCTGGATGCTGATGGTGACCATTTTAAGCACCTAATGTGATTGCATAATTCAAGCACGACCCTTTGATGTTTATATAAATCTAGTAATAACATTTTTATGCATGTATTTTTCATGTTGAAGTATGTATACATTATTTGGGCCTCTCTCTTTCTCTTTCTCTCTCTCTCTCTCTCGCTCTATATATATATATATATATATATATATATATATATGAAAAAATCTTCTCTAAACAACTTTTTTATGTTTTTTAATATGTTTTTAAGCTAAAATATATCTGCCCCAAATAATTTTCTATAAGCTTTATTTGTAGATTCAATTTAAATCTGTCTTTTAGATTATTATTTTAGTAGTCAAATGTAACTCCTGTACTCGAAAAAGTACCCACATGGTGCACAAACCACTGCACCAACAGATGTTACTACTTAAAGGTACTGAACAGGCTGTAGCAGTGTTAATGGCTCCTTCCACACAGTCCCATTGGCCAGTGAAGCCACCTAATATAATAATAAGCTGTTAGTAACATATAGGAGAAGGAAGCGTTAGACCAGCCGTTACATAATTGCAAAGTGTTAAAAATGGCATCTTATGGCACCTCAAAATTTAGGTCACCTCCAGTGTTAGAGTTTTTATGTAAATATATGTGCAAACACCTCTATGTGTTATACTGCTGCAGCCTGCACTTTAATGACATTGGCAGAGCACTTTAACTTCCTGACCTGTAATGACCACTGTCATTGACCACAATTCATATGTTTTTATACATGCCAGTCTTGAATTAATAAAGAGGAGGGTCTGAGACATGGCTGTGCCACTGAAATACCTTTTTTGCTGAATGAAGACTATTATTAAGAACATTAGGATAGAGGTAAGAGGGTACAACTGTTATTCTCTCTTATCATGACCCCACCAGTACCATAAACCCATCATAATTTGACTTCTATTTTATATGACCCTTCTTGGCAAGTGACCTTAAGAATAGATTGTTTCTATTCTAGTATGAGCTCCCTACTAATGTGGGTATACTGGTAATGTAACCTCTGTTGAAACAAAATTCCAGTGATAACAATATCTATTTACTAACATGATCCTCCTGGTAATAGTATTACCCCCCAGGTATATGACCCCTGTTGTTAGATGACCCATCTACCCATGTTCCATGGCTCCTCCCTGAAGACATAACCTTTTTAGTAATTGTTCTATGCTGCCTGGTAGTATGGTCTATCTGGTAACATACTCCAACCGATAACAAGACACCCCCCTCCACAGTAGCATGACCCCCTCCCCCCATAACAACTTAACATTTCTGGGTTTTGGACCTCGTGCTAATATGAACCTTTTAGTAAAGTGATTCTCCTAGGTAATGTGGCCCCTCCAGTTATGATTCAATAGGTGACATGATACTTCTGGTAATATGATCCCTCTCATAATGTGGCACCATGGATAACTTGCCCCTTGGCTTCTCTTGCAATGTGATTCTTCTAGTACCATTATACCCCTACTAACCTAACCCCACCGCTAGCATGATCGGTCTGGTGAAAAACAACTGTGTTTTCATACCACGCTAAAATAATTACTATAATACATAAAGTGACAAGTGAATAAATAAGTAATGAAAAAAGTCCAATAATCCACCACCAAAGGTTGAATTAAACCCACACAAAATGCTTGTCCTCTTAGAACAGCAAGAATGACGATAAAGTTGTGAAGTACTAATTCCTCCAGTGCTTTTCCTTCCACCAACCACTAGGTAGATGTCCTACTTACCAGACAGGGTTGACACCTATTACAGGTAGTCAAAAATGGCAATGCATAAGGATATCCCCACATGACCTCTGATGACGTCAGACGTTGCTGATGAAATGCGTTGGTTCCAGTGATACATACCACGTCACTTCTGCCACTCATTGGAGCGCAGGTGGAGCACAAACGGCATCCCTGCCATACTTCAATATGCGATTTTATCTCCTATTTATGTAAGTGAAACCTGTATATTCTTACTAAATTTTAATGATGGTACTGCATTATGAGGAGCTTCTGTCCTTGTTTTTCCGATAAATATGCCATTTCCATTCGATGATTTGTGCAAATTTCTGAGCTGCCGGTCTCTGGATATCCTTATGCATTGCCGTTTTTGACTACCTGTAATAGGTGTCAACCCCGTCCGGTGTGTAGGACAACCTAGTGGTTGGTGGAAGGAAATGCACTGGAGAAATTAGTACTTCACAACTTTTATCGTCATTCTTGATGTTCTAAGAGGATTTACCAGTATTTCGTGTGGGTTTAATTCAACCTTTGGTGGTAGATTATTGCACTTTTTTTTATTACTTATTTATTCACTTGTCACTTTATGTATTATAGTAATTATTTTAACGCGGTATGAAAAAACAGTTGTATTTCTCTATACATTTTGGGGCCTTGAGCCTTATTACCAGCTCCTTTATGTATACACTGATTTTTGTATTATATATGTATTTTTTTGCATAATAATTTTTGCATTGTATATTTAAAAATCCAGGGTGCGCAGGTTATAAGGGATTTTTAGATCCTTTTTTTCTTTTTTAGCACATGATCTTTCTGGTATTGTGACCCCACCAGTAACCCAACTTGTAAGATGACTCTTAAGACTACCTGTTTTTTTTAGTAATGTAATCCCTTTCATGACATATCCACTATAGTGCCAGGATATTTATGGTAACGTGGAACCTCTTGTTATTGTGTTAGAAATAGGTGAGCCTTTTGACATAACAGAAAAAAGTTTATGGGGTAGACAGAGAATGGGTAAAGCTTATGGCACTACGAATAACCATAGTTTACCCAACTATTAGGAGCAATGCTTCCGGTTTTGCAATTTGGGTTATTTCTGAACTCCTGGGGAGCCAATACAAAAGCCTCTGGTAGGCAGAAGTGATCATCTTCACACAAAGACGTTTTCCACTTTATTGGAGAATTTTCCTTCACACCAGTCCAATTATTTCCTTCATTTATGGAGTGGAGGAAAGGGTCAAAGACTCTGTGTACCACCATCAATAATTGGTGAGTATACCAGGTCTCAACGCTGAGTCGTCTTGTTCAAGGATAAGTGAATACCTTCCTATACATTGTTCTCAGGTAGTTATCAAATTGTCTATGGCCACCATAACTACATGAGCTCCTAAGCTCTGATAAAGATAAGTTGGAGGATGCAGATGCAAGCAGAGAGAAAACATGTAAAAATGAATGCAAGTTTGGCTTGGGATGAGCAGCTATTGTACAGAGAATAATTGGTAGTGACTTAAATGTTCATATTAGATTCCATTGCCATGCTGGTTGACCCCACCAAAACTGGTAACACCTGGTTACAAAAATGGAATGATCGCACAGCTTTGCCAAGATGCTAGAACATTCTTTACAGTATACATAGAACTACATAGAGCATACAGAATTCTCTTAATATCATCTTCAAAGGAAGCCCTACACAGACTGAAATTTGCCCAGTTATCCCACACGATGCTTGAGTTGGAAGCATCACTTTGCCCAACTGTATATGGCTACCATCTATTAAAAAGCACTCAAGGTAAACACATGTGAATGAGATAAATCATAGAATTCATAGAATTAGGGGAGATAGGCCAGAAGTCTTATTGAACATTGTGGAGGTTAATTAAACATGATATTTCCTAAAAAAAAATCCCAAGAAGGTCAACTGGAGGTGCTTAACCCCTTCACTGTCAGAGGCAAGCCAACCTTTACCCCTCTGGCGTTTGGTTTCAAGAAGACTTACAGTAATTGTTATTCATGCTACATTCCAGCAAAGCTACTCACCTGTCACTGTGCACTACCCCCAGCCACAGAAACACAGGAATACAACAAGCCATGCCCTATCGGTTAACGCTGTATTTACATGTAATGCTATTATGTAGCCTCATAACCTTTCACAGTCATCTGATACGTTCCATTCAATACACAGCCACAGCCTTTCTCTACATGACTGGCTTCTAAACAGGCTGAAAGTCAAAACACTTGGGCAGTTTCTTCAGACAGATCAGCCCCAATTATACGTGGATTGTTCAATACAGCAAGACACGAGAATTCAGTATCTCTACAAAGAGGTGTTTATTTCATATCAGCAAGGACAGTGACAAGGCATTGCAAAATATTTTCTTAAAACGGCATGATCATTGCATGCATTCTATCATATTATAATATTTTATGCTATATTGATTTAATATATTTGTAATCAGATAGTAGTAGTAATGGTAATATTGTTGTTGATGTTATTATTAATATTACTAATATTTTTTTTCAATATGTTTTTTAATTCCTTATTTAAGTAATACCAATAATTTCCACAGCTCTTCACATCTTGAGAAAATTGTAAAGGGAATATACTGTATAAGTATCAAGATAATTTAAGTAACGCTTTAAAACAAAAGCCCACAAGAGCTTACATTGTATAAGTAGAATGAGAGTACTTGCTTAAAACATGTTAATCAGTATACTGCACATTAACTTCTAAAAATATATTCACATAAATATAATATAAATTCTGTATAATAATAATAATATTCACATACATAAAATTATTGATGATAAGAATGCATTAACCAATTTGCAGCCAAAGGACCAGGCCCCTTTTTGCGATTCGGCATTGCGTCGCTTTAACTGACAATTGCGCGGTCGTGCGACGTGGCTCCCAAACAAAATTGGTGTCCTTTTTTTCCCATAAATAGAGATTTCTTTTGGTGGTATTTGATCGCCCCTGCGATTTTTATTCTTTGCGCTATAAACAAAAATAGAGCGACAATTTTGAAAAAAATGCAATATTTTTTACTTTTTGCTATAATAAATATCCCCAAAAAATATATAAAAAAACATTTTTTTCCTCAGTTTAGGCCGATACGTATTCTTCTACATATTTTTGGTAAAAAAATCGCAATTAGCGATTATTGATTGGTTTGCGCAAAAGTTATAGCTTTTACAAAATAGGGGATAGTTTTATAGCATTTTTATTAATATTTTTTTTTTTACTAGTAATGGCGGCGATCAGCAATTTTTATTGTGACTGCGACATTATGGCGGACACATCAGACATTGTTGACACATTTTTGGGACCATTGTCATTTATACAGCAATCAATGCTATTTAAATGCATTGATTCCTGTATAAATGACACTGTCAGTGAAAGAGTTAACCACTAGGGGGCGGGGAGGGATTAGGTCTGTGACGTGTGTGTTTTTTTTTTTACAGTAGGGGGCGTGGCTGACGTCTGACATCACTGATCGGCTTTCCCGATGACAGGGAACAGCCGATCAGTGACAGGCAGTGTAGGAAGCAAGAGGAGAGGTTTGTTTACACAGACCTCTCCCCGTTCTTCAGCTCTGTGACCCAATCGTGGGACACCAGCGGCGATCGGGCCCACTGGCTGGCGGCGCGCACGTGACCCACGGCTGGGCAATTTAAAGGGGACGTACCTGTACGTGCTTTTGCCCAGCCGTGCCATTCTGCCGACGTAAATGTGCAGGAGGCGGTCGGGAAGCGGTTAAAAAACATATTTTAAAACAATTTAACTTTTGGAATTGAAATCATGGTGGTTGATTTACTAAAAGCATAGAAAATGTTCAGTTAACAAAGTAAACATCCACTGAGCTTAGTAAATAAGATGAAGCTGTGTTTACTTTAACCAACCAATCACGTACTGTAATAAAAAAAAAAATCCCATTTTTTTTATTTCCCTTGCACATGATTGACTACTCAATGCGCATACAAGTTTACATTATTTACTATCATTCACCTTGTAAACTGTATGCTAAGTAAACAGCCTATAATTCTTGAGTGAATCAACTTCACTATCTTCCATATAATGCAATATTTTAAAGGAAAACAATACTGAAAGGAATACAAGACTTATGTTGCTGATCTCCTTCAGAAAATACTAGTTATCCAGCTGCCCGTGGCTTAAATATTTTTTTCTGAAGCATTGATACACAACAAGCATGCAGCAAGTGAAATCAGAGTCAAGCCAGAGATTCTATTGTACATGCTTGAGGCAGGTCAGTGACTCAGAAGGAGAGATTTACTAAAACTGGAGCACTCAGAAACTGGTGCAGCTGTGCATATTAGCCAATCAGCTTCTAACTTCAGCTTGTTCAATTAAGCTTTGATGATAAAACCTGGAAGCTGATTGGTTTCTATGCAGAGCAACACCTGATTTTGTATGCTCCAGTTTTAGTAACCCCCCCCCCCCCCCCCCCCCAGAGAGAGTACCGAGACCACTGATACAGCATGGCTGCCAGGCGTATAGTATTTTCAGCACTAGTATTCGCTATACATCCTCCTTAGCCTAGGTCAGTGATGGCGAACCTTGGCACCCCAGAACTACATTTCCCAGGATGCTCCAGTACACTGCAGAGTAAATGAACATCATGGGAAATGTAGTTCCAAAACATCTGGGGTGCCAAGGTTCGCCATCACTGGCCTAGGCCCTATTTAATCCTGAGGCCTTGACACCATGTGCAACAGCAGCAGCAGACCAAATCCAGAAGTGAAATCAAAGCCAAAAACTGCACCTGGATTTTGTACATGTGTGGGTGATAAATGTGCTTTATGAGTATGAAGAAGTAACTGGGTGGTAAGTGTTCAGCAAATATGCGATGTACACCTTTTAAAATATGTCCAAAAAAATGGATGGGGTGTAGGTGAGTTTTTCTGTACGAAATCATAAAATATGGTGCACCATATTACTTTCTTTGCCTATATAATTAATAATACAAACTGCAGCATTGATATATTATACAGCTAATGAGAAGAAATGAAAGCAAAAAATAAAAAAAAAATACCCCACGTATAAAATATAAGGGTGTAAAAGCTTGAATTTAGAAGGAGCTGAAGTAGATGAGTGTGGCCTACATAAAAAGCAGTATATAAAAACAAAAATGAGAAATATTAGAAAAGCATAGCTAAAGATCAAAGAAAATAATTAATATGATAGGATTTAGGTCTGGAATTTTGAAATGGATTTATAAAAAAAATGGAGTTATACTAAAAAGTAAAAATACCCAAACCTAATGTTATAAGGTTTAAGACCCCTTTCACACTGAAGGCGTTTTTCAGGCGTTTTAGCGCTAAAAATACCGCCTGTAAAGCACCTGAAATTTGAGAATGTGTACAGGACACCCCCCAGAAACATCTTTTTCTGTTTGTGTGATTGGCTCACTGATTTTTCCAGAAGTCTGCACTAAGATACAAGTCAGATTTCAGGCATCCCCTGCAACAAAAATTACATTTTTGGTGAGATACTCCCAATAGGAACACCTCTAAAGGGATGCAGACCCAGCAGCTTTCCTCATTATTCCCCTGAAGCTACTGCAGCTGATTGATAATTATGAAACCTCTCCCATTAGACTCACTTTCCACATAGTACTTCATATTCCCATTGCACACATTCCTGGATGAGATCTCGAGTTTGGGTGCTGTAGCAACAACCAGCTGGATACTGGTTCAAGTCACAGTGAAGATATTTGCTAGCACACCATGGAACAACATAGATAGCGTCCAAACGGGTGATTTATTGCATGATCACAACACAAGGATAGTGCAACGTTTTGGAGTCACGCAGGACTAAGGGGTCCTGCGTGACTCCGAAACGTTGCCCTATATTTGTGTTGTGATCATGCAATAAATCACCCGTTATCTATGGCATTCCATGGTGAGCTGGCAAATATCTTCACTATCACTTTCCACATAGGCACAGAGAAGCACACATGGATTTCTTCAGAATAAAAAAAGGTAGAAATCTGCAACAAAGTTTGTTATAATCCTTGCAATGTTCATAGATCACCCAGAGGGGAATGTTTTTTTTCCCCAACAAAAGTGGAGTTACGCTTTAACTATTTTTTAATATAGTTTTTTAGTTTTAGTTTTGTAGATTAGCCACTAGAGGGAGCACTCAGCCACATAGGGGGAGTATTGTTTTTTGGGAAACAACTGATTTATATGGCTTGATTAACTATAAAGCCTGATACACCCCACTCGTTTTTTTTTTTTTTTTTTCGTTCAACCCAGCAGTTAAACGAAAAAAAGAAAAAGGACAGCTCCGGTCAGAGCCGCTATATTGATGATCTGACGTTAGTACAGAGATCTCCCTTGCTGTTCTTTTGTGTTCTGACCGCCAGAACACTTCGGTCAGCGCTCTCAGCCATTGGCTGAGAGCACTGATTAGGAGTCGGGTGGCTACTGGTTTTCCAGCAAGCTGGAAGTCAGCCAAACAGCTGGCTTCTATCAAACTGGCTGCCATACACATGGGCCGAATGTTGGCTGGTTTTTATTGAACCATCTGATGTCAACCGACATTCGGCCCGTGTGAAATGGCTTAAAGGGTTTGTAAAGGTAAACATTTTTTCACCTTAATGCATTCTATGCATTAAGGTAAAAAAACATCCGACAATGCCGACCCCCCCCAGCCCCCCCTTACCTGACTCCTCGAAAGTCCCGCGCTCGCCCCCAACATCCTCTTCGCCGCTCAGCCTGGCCGTTGATTGGTTACAGTGGATGAATTGAAAGCAGCACAGCCACTGGCTCGCGCTGCTGTCAATCACATTCAATGACGCGGCGCGCTGGGGGGCGGGGCCAAGTGATAGATTGAGCAGCTATGGCCGCCGGCTGTATCACGGGAGTGCGCCCGCCAGCCCTCCACACCATGCGAGGGAGCTCGCATGAAGGTGAGAAGTACTTGCGGGGGGGGCTGAGACAGCTGCCGAGGGACCCCAGAAGACCAGGTTTGGGGCCACTCTGTGCAAAACGAGCTGCACAGTGGAGGTAAGTATAACATGTTTGTTATTTAAAAAAAAAAAAAAATACCTTTACAATCCCTTTAAGAATAGAGCATGTTCATTTTATACTGAATGAGGTTAAGGTGTACTGACTTTAATAATCCAATCATGTTCAAGTAAAAATCCTTTTTTTAACTTGCGCATGATGGGTTATTCTATGAAAATGTAATTTTCGGTTAAGTTTACTTCATTTGCCAAGGTAAGTGAAATCAACCCATAGACTTGCACAGTGAGAATGAAAAGTAAAGACCAACCAGTTTAAAGCACAATGGCTTAGTACGCCTGCCTTGTAGTACTAAAGTCCTTAAATCCCAATCAGGACACTATTTGCATGGAGTTTGCATGTTCTCCTTGTGCTCATGAATGGTTCTTCCCACTCTCTCAAGACATACTTGTAGGTAAATTGTCTCCTGTCTATTTCAGTCCATTGTGTGTAGGTATTAATATAAGTTAGGAACCTTAGATTGTAAGCTTCTTGAAGGTAGGGCCTGGTGTGAATGTACAATATGTAAAGTGCTGTGTACATTTTTGGTGCTATATAAATATCTGTAATAAATAAGCACTGAAGAGCAAAGCCAGTATATCAACTGAGCAAATATGGCGGCCCCTAAGTACAAATATCATCACAAAGCATATTTAGAAATAAGGTTTAAAATGTTAACATAAATCAATATTTTTTTTACATTCAGCTAATGCCCTTTATTTGTAAATGTAAACATATATAATAATACATTTTTTTCTTTAAAACTTTAATGACAATAGACAAGAAATAGAGAATCTATAGAATTTCTACACAAATTTATCCTTGAGTGAAATTCAGCATTTTCTCCACCAGGCTACAACCCTTCACCTACCCACCACCAGCACCCCTCTAATATCTCATGAGTAGACCAGGCCCAACATGAACCCACAAGCTCCTTCTAGAAGTCTCCCTAATCTTATATGTAACAGCAATCTATATGTTAATTGAAAACTTGTGAATTGGAAATTGAGGTGGCAAGTTGTAATTTGGCTTGTCAATGTCTAACAGCCCCCTCTATCTGGTGCCATGT